>CM065703.1:28137189-28142189 GCA_017654935.2 Phymorhynchus buccinoides
TCTCTCTCTCTCTCTCTCTCTCTCTCTCTCTCTCTCTCTCTCTCTCTCTCTCTCTCTCTCTCTCTCTCTCTCTCTCTCTCCTCTCCTGTCCCTCTTCTCAAGTTTTATCACTGTAAGGTTAATGGTGTCTGCGTGTCTTTATAACTCGCTTGAACACAGGAGAGGCGGCCATTTACTGTGATCTACTAAATGAATAGAATGGGGGGAATTCTCTTATATTTAGCGTGAGATGTTGATGTCTTTCTATTAGTCTGATTCTCTCATAACAGAGAAATGAAACAGAGATGGAGAAGAGAGAGAGAGAGAGAGAGAGAGAGAGAGAGAGAGAGAGAGAGAGAGAGAGAGAGAGAGAGAGAGAGAGAGAGAGAGAGAGAGAGAGAGAGAGAGAGAGAGAGAGAGAGAGAGAGAGAGAGTATATAAGTAATAAGGTAATAGAATCACGCGGAGAAAAGCAGCACGCTAACGCACACAGAAACGTATATCCACGTGAACGAATTTGTTCCCCTATCCGGCAAATGTTAAGATCAGCTCCCTCCGCTGTTCCAGGGTGAAGTTGGCCAATCAGCTTAACGGAAAAGGTAAATCGGAGGGAGCTGATTGGCCAACTTCACCCTGGAACAGCGGAGGGAGCTGATCTTAACATTAGCCCCCTATCCATACACAGGAAGACACGCACTTGCACGCACAGAGCAAGACAAACGAATGAGGGTGGGGTGGAAGGGGGGGGGGGGTGGACACCTGTTGTCCAGCATACTGACAAAGAGAACAACAACAATAACAAACAAACACACCAAATACCAGAGAACACAGTCATACACAAAACCAAAGAGAGAACTCAAGGCACGGGAGAGAGAGAAAGAGCGAAAGAACAGACACAGAGACAGAAAACAAAAACATTAGGAGAGAACACAGAGAAACAGAGAACACAGAGAACACAGAGAAACAGAGAACACAGAGAACACATGGAACACAGAGAAACAGAGAACACAGAGAACACAGGGAACACAGAGAAACAGAGAACACAGAGAACACAGAGAAACAGAGAACACAGAGAACACAGAGAAACTGAGAACACAGTGCAGTGTTATTGAGGCTATTGGGCCACACTACTGCTGTATATTTTATATATCGCCTGCTGTGGACACGGGGTTACCTTAGGTGGTTTAATTCAATTCCGGACACTGTTGAAACCCACTGGAGGCCTTTTTACCACGCACAGGGGGGGGGGGGGGGGGGGGGGGGGGGGGGGGGGGGGGGGGGGGGGGGGGACTGGAAACTTTAGTCTGCTGTAACGCCGGCCCAATAGTTGGAACTGTACTTTACTGTAATATGCTACACGCAACTCTCTGTGTGTGTGCGTGCGTGTGCGTGCGTGCGTGCGTGTGCGTGCGTGCGTGTATGCGTGTGTATGTGTGTGCGTGCGTGCGTGCGTGTGTGTGCGTGCTTGTGTACGTGTGTATGTGTGTGTATGTATGTATGTGCGTGTGCGTGCGTATGGGTTTGCGCGCGTGTATGTGTGTGTGTGTGAAAAGAAGATCATGCTAGTGTGGCAAGAACATAGTGAAACCGGGCATGGTGAACAGATTTTTAAATCAACGGAAACTTGATTTCATTTCTTGTTTTTAGTCTTAAAAGAAACACACAATAAATGAACAATATTAAACTCAAAAAAAAAGAAAAGTAAAATAGATAACAAGCACATCAAAGCAAAGGTCCAATTGGGCTCCTAATAAGTCCTCGAGTAACTTCTAGAATCTTTGATTCATCACAAATAATGTCGTTATAGGTTGTCATTGATGGTTCTGTGTCCAACAACCAAGCAGGTAAATAGTGTTTCATATTTTCACAAAGAAACATCACATGGAATGGTGTAATGTGCTGGCCACAAATGCAAGTCACATGCTGACAGAAGTTTGTTTTCAATGCACCAAGCCTGAATCTAAAAACTGAACGTTTTAGAACCAACCCTTGATGAAGACTTTGTCCTGTTTTATAATCTATTAGCTTTTGAAAGAACTTTCCTTTTTTGTTCTTTTTTTTTTTTACTGAAGATGATATCTGTTTGTTTTCTAGACACAGAATCCCAGCATGCTTTTTCTAAAAGACTATGTTTTCATGTATAGATAAAGGAATATCTATTTTTGCTAAACCGTTTTCAGTGGCTGCACTATTTTTTGCTAACCGGTCAACCCTTTCATTTGCAGATAATCCGCAATGTGATGGAATCCAACAAAAGTCTATAGAAGAACCACGTAAAAACAAAAAATTAATTAAATGGTGAATTTCTGACATAAGCTCTCCTCTCACTCTTGTATGAGAATATTTTAAGGATTGTAAGACAGACTTTGAATCAACACAAAATAATATATGAAATATAGAGAATGGAAAATTAGGAATATAATTTAATGCCATAATAATGGCAACAAGTTCTGAAGTAAAAATAGAAACATTCTTTCCAATATGATACGATTTCTCTACTTTTAACGATGGAATGACGAATGCAGCACCTGATAAATGATTGTCAAGTACAGAACCATCTGTATATATTTTAAGATGATTTACATAAGTTTCATTTATATGTGCCTTAACATATGTTGGCAGCAAAGGCCCATCACATTTCCTTAAATTTGTGTATTCAATATCATAAGTAGCCTTACCAAGCTCCCATTTAGGAATTGTGCTAAGTTATCTGGGGGGCTACTTTTCGGGGTTCAACACCCGCATCTGTAAACAAATCAGACGTATATGAGCCTATTGTTTTTAGAGAATCCATTTTGTGTGCCCGCTTAGGAAAGTGTATTTCTGATTTTAATTGAGTTTCCTTTACACACGAATTTGGTGTTATATGGCTTCTTAAAACATATTTTGCTGACACAAGTTTCATATTTTCTTCAAAAGGTAATATTCCAATTTCTGTGTAAGTTTTTAATGTTGAGGCATGAACAGGGACACCAAGAGCTATCTTGTAAGCTTTACTATCAATGCTCTGCAACTTTTTGATTAAATATTTTGGGGCTGAAAAAACCAATTCCTGAGCGTAAGATAATTTTGATCTCACAATCGCAGTTGCTAAATGTGTGAGTACTTTACTATCTTTTCCGCATGGTTGTTGACATACCATTTTAAGCAAATTTAAAGCTTCTCTGGCTTTTGTCAGAACACTTTCTAAATGGTAGTTCCAGCTCAATTTAGAAGTGCCCATAGTGTTCGAGAGAGAGAGAGAGAGAGAGAGAGAGAGAGAGAGAGAGAGAGAGAGAGAGAGAGAGAGAGAGAGAGAGAGAGAGAGAGAGAGAGAGAGAGAGAAACTTGAAATTTGTTTGTTAAGTGGAAAGAATAAGCACACAATGGGCTTGTTTACATCTTGCCCTCAAACAAAAGAAGAAAAACATAACTAACCTTCCAGTAATGAACAAGAAAAGAGAGGAAACAATGCATGCAAACCATACAAGATAGTTATGTTAGGAATCAAAGCATCAAACATTCACACAACCATTCACACACACCCCAACCCCGCACACAACCACAGTATTCACATGAACTAAATAGAATTAACAACAATCAAGAAACACATTATGGAAAAAATCAATCTAAACAAAATATATCATGAGTATAAAAACCACATTAAAACACAAGAAATTACCCTCTTCCGCCATCTTCCCTCTTTTTCTCCCTCCCCCCAAAAAACAACAACAACAAACACCACCCATATTTACACAATGTTTATGTAAAAATTAAACATGACACGAGATATGAAAAGCAGCAATAAAAACAGTGACTCAGTTCAGAAACTAAATAAGAGAGGTTTAACAGGCGATGTTGTTTACATGTTTGATCATAAGGTACTTATGGTAGTCTTTCTTGAAAACATTGAGACTTGAGTGAACGAAGAGGTTGAAATCGTATTCAACAAACAGCCGCCCGAATACAAAAGACTAGTTTTAAAATTATCATCTCCTGGAAGGGGTACTTTGATTTTAAGAACATCGCGGACGAGGCGTGATTCAAATTTATGTCTTAAAGCAAGAGGAACGCGATCAGACATTATTTTAAGCATGAAAATGGCTTTGTTATATTCACGTTTCCATTGTAGATGCAGTATTCCTAGGTGCTGATAGTCCGTATGACGAGGATTGCAGAAGGATCAATTTGAGACCACGCCTGTACAAACTAAATAAAGGTTTTATATAATTATTGTTTCCATTAGCCGAGAGAGCGAGCGAGCGAGCGAGCGAGCGAGAGAGAGAGAGAGAGAGAGAGAGAGAGAGAGAGAGAGAGAGAGAGAGAGAGAGAGAGAGAGAGAGAGAGAGAGAGAGAGAGAGAGAGAGAGAGAGAGAGAGAGAGAGAGAGAGAGAGAGAGAGAGAGAGAGAGAGAGAGAGAGAATGCTGAACACTGGTTACTGAACACTGAAATGTTTAATGACTAGACCATAGGCCCATTTTATTGGACTGTTTACAAAACACGCATTCACGCAGAAAAAGAACGAAGTTAAGTTTTTGATATAGACTAATTGAACATAATTCATCACACAACGCTCTTATTATTACTTCAAAAACTTCATCTCAAAAACAGCAATACATTAATTAATGAATAAATAATCACATCAATCAATCAAGTTGCCACAGATCAGCAATACACAAATTGTGCAATGGAGTGCAATGGAGTGCAATGGAGTGCAATGGAGTGCAATGGAGTGCAATAATTCAGTTTGTTTGTCCCCCCTTTCCCCTATCCCTCTCTCACTGGACTCAGTGTCTGTCTCTATGTCTCTCGCACTCTGCTCATCACTGTCTGTCTGTCTGTGTATTAGACCATCTGTCTGCCTGTCTCTTTCTCCCCCTCTCTCTGTGTCTCTCTCTGTCTGTCTGTCTGTGTATTAGACCATCTGTCTGCCCTGTCTCTTTCTCCCCCTCTCTCTGTGTGTCTCTCTCTATCTGTCTGTCTGTGTATTAGACCATCTGTCTGCCTGTCTCTTTCTCCCCCTCTCTCTGTGTCTCTCTCT
>CM065703.1:28144689-28147189 GCA_017654935.2 Phymorhynchus buccinoides
TTGTGTGAAGGTGTGCCACCTTAATAGGAAGAGATCCGCGCAAACCATTTTGCCGTCGTGACCTTGACCTTGACGTACGACCTTGAAAACCGAAAATCTATTTTTAGCGATATCTCAGGCACCGATCAACATAGGATATTAAAACTTGGTATGAAGGTGGTTTGGCTTATGCCCGTTCTGATGATGGCATACCGATCAAGGTCAAGGTCAAGGTCAAAAGGATCGCTGGAGCCTGAATATCGGAGGGTCATTTTTTCTCCTTCTGTCTGTCCCAAGGATATCTCCCGAACCGCTTGACCGAATCGCGTCAAATTTTGTGTGCTGGTGTGTCACTATGAGAGGAAGGCATCCGCGCAAACCATTTTGCCGTCGTGACCTTGACCTTGGCGTACGACCTTGAAAACCGAAAATCTTTAAGGGGCCATTACTCCCACACCGTTGGTGTTAGAGTCTTCAAATTTGGCATGCAGGTACTTTGGCGTATGCCCGTTCTGATGGTGGCATACCGATCAAGGTCAAGGTCACGGTCCGGGCGATCAGTAGGCCTTGAATGTGGTAGGGGTCTACACATTGGGTTTTAAGCCATATTTTCCACATTGGTACTTGACAGAAGCGCTTCAGATTGTGTGTGGTACTGTATACCCTAGAGAAGAAAACATCCGAGCATAAATTATCACCATGCTGACCTTGACCTTGAAGTGTGACCTTGAAAACCGAAATTTCCTTCTTTGCGCTATATGTTTCTTCTTCAAGCTGTATCTCGTGAACTAGAAGACAGAATCCCTTCCAATTTTGTGTCAGGATGTGACACTCTACGGGGTGTCGCAAGTGCGTGGCATTGCTGGTGACGGACATGTCTGCCACTCGGCGACGCCCTTGTTAGAATTGTGTCCGACTATGGCAACCGCCCTAACTTGGACTTTCTACGAGGTATTGCACACAACAGACAGATGTAGATTATATTAAGAACATGTTGCTGTGACATATAATATACAAGTAAAAAGAAACCGTCAATGTTTTCAATTTTTTTTATATTTGACTATATATATTTTCAGGGGAGGGGGGGGGGTACTTGTCCGGGGGGTACTTGTCCTAGGGAGTAGTTGTCCAGGGGGTTACTGTCCGGGGGTACTTGTCCGGGGGGCACTTGTTCTAGAACCGAATAACAATGATTGCCGCTGGTATAAAATGATAGGGCAAAATGGAGGGAACGGGACAGGGGAGAAAGAGGAAAGGCCACATAGACACACACATACGCATATACACACATACACACAGACACACACACACACGCGCGCGGGCGCGCGCACGCACGCACACACACATACACACACACACACACACACACACACACACACACACACACACACACACACACACACACACACACACACACACACACACACACACACACACACACACACACACACACACACACACACACACATACATACATACATACACACGCCCGCACGCGCGACTAAGAGCGTTTATAATTTGTTTATCAAAGACACAAAAGAGTAAATGACGAAAAGCATATGACAAAGCAAAAGAAAAGCTATGATATGAGAGAGAGAGAGAGAGAGAGAGAGAGGAGAGAGAGAGAGAGAGAGAGAGAGAGAGAGAGAGAGAGAGAGAGAGAGAGAGAGAGAGAGAGAGAGAGAGAGAGAGAGAGAGAGAGAGAGAGAGAGAGAGAGACGAGAGAGAGAGAGAGAGAGAGAGAGAGAGAGAGAGAGAGAGAGAGTATAACAGGAATTTAAAAAAAAAAAAATTTACTTAAACACACTTCAAGATATTATAGTGTTTGGTTGATATCTGACTTTAAAAGTGATTCATCAAATCATGCTAACTTTGCTAGAACACTGTTGTATAAGATTCACAGACAGATAGACATACAGACAGAAAGAATCCAGTCTTATTCTCCTTACAGGAGTGAAAACAAGCAATGATTCCCATCTAAACAGAATAGAACGCACAATCAATCTGGAGAATGGCTTTCCTAGCAGCGAAGACCGTGATAATAAAACAACAATGTACAAGCTTGGTATGAAACATATTTTCAGAGAAAGAAAAGTTGAAGATCAAAAACATTGAGAACACAAACGGACGATAATGGATCCAGTTACATTACATTGTCTTGACATGACAGTTTGCTCCAACTCCTGTGCGTTTGTGTCGAACTAGTAACACACACACACACACACACACACACACACACACACACACACACACACACACACACACACACACACACACACACACACACACACACACACACACACGCATACATACACGCATTTGTGCACGCACACACACATGCACACGCGCGAGTGTGTCCACTAAACACACATGCGCCTACATACATATAATCAGACGGATATGCGCACACAAACTCTCACAGACACGGGTTAATGTTACGTTAATGTTTGTGTTGATCCATGTCAAACTGTACACCATTTCTATGATATAGTATTTGCTTTCCGTTGTCTCCTTCCTACTT
>CM065703.1:28152189-28159689 GCA_017654935.2 Phymorhynchus buccinoides
ATACAGTACAGTACAATGATCGGTATGCCACTATCAGAACGGGCATAAGCCAAAGTACCTACATGCCAAATTTGAAGACTCTAACACTAACGGTGTGGGAGTTATGGCCCCTGACATAATTTCGGTTTTCAAGGTCGTACGTCAAGGTCAAGGTCACGACGGCAAAATGGTTTGCGCGGATGCCTTCCTCTCATAGTGACACACCAGCACACAAAAATTGACGCGATTCAGTCAACCCGTTCGAAAGATATCCTTGGGACAGACAGAAGGAGAAAAAAATGACCCTCCGATTTTCAGGCTCCAGCGATCTTTTTGACCTTGACCTTGATTGGTATGCCATCATCAGAACGGGCATAAGCCAAACCACCTTCATACCAAGTTTCAACATCCTATGTCGATCGGTGCCCGAGATATGGCTAAAAATAGATTGTCGGTTTTCAAGGTCGTACGTCAAGGTCAAGGTCACGACGGCAAAATGGTTTGCGCCGATCTCTTCCTATTAAGGAGGCACACCTTCACACAAAATTTGACGCGATTCGGTCAAGCGGTTCGGGAGATATCCTTGGGACAGACAGAAAAAAGAAAGAAAAAAAAACAAACAAACAAAACAGACAAACCAGCCCATCGCAAAGTCCGTTCACCTTCGGTGACGGACAACTACTTTTGTTACGCGTTTTGCCAGTTTCGAGTTCCTTTCTACATTCGGTTCATCCAATATAACCTTTAATTTCCCTTGAGAATGAATCACTCAAGTAAATTTCTAATACGAAAAGCATCAGGATGAAAATGACATCTGTTTTTAACTTCTTAAAGACCAAATAAGGGCATTTTCGACTTTGTTTTCTTTAGAGGTCGTAAATTTAAACAAGCGCGGATTCGCAATCGTTTGTGGCGTGCGACAATTTTGGACCGACAGACCGACAGACCGACAGACCGACAAAGTGAGTTATAGGTTTGTGGCTTGTGCCACAAACAAAAACAAACGTTTTTAAACTTGTGCACATACAAACATTCCCGAGAGATTAATTGGATTGACATTGTCAACATTAAAAAACAACCGACGTAGAGAACGAAACAGAAGTTGGACAGTTTTGAAACAGAAGAGAAGCCTGCGGCAAGAAAAGAAGGGGCGACAAGCAAGCGTGGTGTAGGCTATAGCGGAGCGTATTGTTCACCCCAACAACTAGCAGATGTATTGCATCGCAGAACAATATTCAATCTTATAGCTACACAATCTGAACATTACTGACATAAATTAGTATGAATAAGAATTTATTATAAATCAAGCATCAGGTCAATTCATAACATACTAAAAGCAAAATGAGTGGCGATGCACTAGACGTGGTGCTGTCCCAAACCTTGTTTTAAATGCTTCCAGTTGGTGTAATGTTGTGTCATTCTGTCAACCATCTTGCACCTGGTTCTAAATGCTTCCAGTTGGTGTATTGCTGTGCAATTCTATCAACCACTTTGCCTAGTTTTTAATACTGTCTTTTTGGCATATGCTCGTGTACAATCCTCTCCAGCCGTTTCACACATTGTTTTCGATATTTTCCTTTGGTGTACCTTATTATTATTGTACCATCTTCTCCAACCATTTTGTGCCAGTTAATGTTTTATTTGGCATGCCTCAATGTCGACTACTTTGAATGACAAAAGGTGTGCTTGTTTTCACTTAGTGCTGGCTTTGGGTGTTTGGAAAGCATGCGTTTACTTTGCGAACATTAATTCATTCACATTGCTATACTCGTTTCAAATAATAACATCACAATGCCTATTTCAGCCTCATAAAGGTTTAGATTGTCCAGACAAATGTCCAGACAATGATACAGCTGTATCATGCTCTGCAGGGTTGAAAATGGCTTTTTGATTTAATGAGCCAAGGCTTTATTTGTGCAGATGTGTGGAGGTGCCACTTTTCATTGACATTATCGTTGACACATTGGTTGTCAGCTGCCTCCTCAACAATTAACACTGCGTTTTTGAACGGGGGGAGGGGGAGGGTTGCAACATAGAGAACGATGGCGAGACCACTTTGGGCAAGCGCATCAACATATTTCTAGTTGTCTGTAGTCTCACGTAGCGATGTGGCCCCGTCTCTAAGTGTCCCTGTCTCATGCTACCAATCTTGTAACTACGTGCCCCCGTCTCTCATTGTCTCTATCCCTAATGAAGGTGACGCAGACAGACGGGGACATAATGAAGGTGACGCAGACAGACGGGGACATACAGAGACGGGGACACAATGAAGGTGACGCAGACAGACGGGGACATACAGAGACGGGGACACAATGAAGGTGACGCAGAGAGGCGGGGACATATAGAGACGGGGGCACAATGAAGGTGACGCACAGAGACGGGGACATATAGAGACGGGGGCACAATGAAGGTGACGCACAGAGACGGGGACATATAGAGACGGGGGCACAATGAAGGTGACGCAGAGAGGCGGGGACATATAGAGACGGGGACACAATGAAGGTGACGCACAGAGACGGGGACATAATCATAGAGACGAGGGCACATCGAAGTGACCTCCGACGATGTGGCACCATGTGTAGCCTTGAAGCCTTCCCCCCAGCGTCTGTTGTCCTAAAGTCCTTGTGCCAGACAAAAATATAATTCATACGGGATCAATTTGTTCTGCCTCAGTCTCTAGGTGTCCCAGTCTCTATTTGCCCCTTCTCCCCCGACTTTATGCGTCCCCTCGGCTTGGGATAGGGTTAGGCCATGTACACATGCACGCAGATGTTCCGCGCGGAAACCCATGCGCAATCAGTAAATAAGTAAAAGAAAGAAGACAAAATAAGCGGAAGTGTCTGTTTTTCCCCTAATCCGTATATCTTTTCCCTTCTTTCTTTTACTTATTGATTATTTCCGCGCGGAAAATCCGGATGTACCGTGTGCCAGGCCTTAGGGTTAGGATTTGAGTTTCCCGTTAGGGTTAGAGATAGGGATTTCAGATTAGGTTTAGGGTTTGGGTTGGGGTTGCTAGGCTTAGGTTTGTGTGTTGCTTGCATGAGACATACAGAGACGGGGGCACATAGAGACAGGGACACCTAAAGACAACCTTGGTGACACACATAGAGACAGGGACACCTAGAGACAACCTTGGTGACACATAGAGACAGGGACACCTAGAGACAACATTGGTGACACATAGAGACAGGGACACCTAAAGACAACATTGGTGACACATAGAGACAGGGACACCTAAAGACAAATTGGTGACACATAGAGACAGGGACACCTACAGACAACATTGGTGACACACATAGAGACAGGGACACCTAGAGACAACATTGGTGACACACATAGAGACAGGGACACCTAGAGACAACATTGGTGACACATAGAGACAGGGACACCTACAGACAACATTGGTGACACACACAGAGACAGGGACACCTACAGACAACATTGGTGACACACACAGAGACAGGGACACCTACAGACAACATTGGTGACACACATAGAGACGGGGACACCTACAGACAACATTGGTGACACAGAGAGACGGGGACACCTAGAGACAACATTGGTGACACAGAGAGACAGGGACACTTAAAGACAACATTGGTGACACAGAGAGACAGGGACACTTAAAGACAACATTGGTGACACACAGAGACAGGGACACCTAAAGACAACATTGGTGACACAGAGAGACGGGGACATATAGAGACAACATTGGTGACACATAGAGACGGGGACACCTATAGACAACATTGGTGACACATAGAGACGGGGACACCTAAAGACAACATTGGTGACACATAGAGACAGGGACACCTACAGACAACATTGGTGACACATAGAGACAGGGACACTTAAAGACAACATTGGTGACACAGAGAGAGACAGGGACACCTAGAGACAACATTGGTGACACATAGAGACAGGGACACCTAAAGACAACATTGGTGACACATAGAGACAGGGACACTTAAAGACAACATTGGTGACACATAGAGACAGGGGACACCTACAGACAACATTGTTGACACATAGAGACAGGGACACCTACAGACAACATTGTTGACACATAGAGACAGGGACACCTACAGACAACATTGGTAACATTGGTGACACAGAGAGACAGGGACACCTACAGACAACATTGGTGACACATAGAGACAGGGACACCTACAGACAACATTGGTGACACATAGAGACAGGGACACCTACAGACAACATTGGTGACACATAGAGACAGGGGACACCTAAAGACAACATTGGTGACACACAGAGACAGGGACACCTACAGACAACATTGGTGACACATAGAGACAGGGACACCTACAGACAACATTGGTGACACAGAGAGACAGGGGACACCTAAAGACAACATTGGTGACACAGAGAGACAGGGACACCTACAGACAACATTGGTAACACACATAGAGACAGGGACACCTACAGACAACATTGGTGACACATAGAGACAGGGACACCTACAGACAACATTGGTGACACACATAGAGACAGGGACACCTACAGACAACATTGGTGACACATAGAGACAGGGACACCTAAAGACAACAATTGGTGACACATAGAGACAGGGACACCTAAAGACAACATTGGTGACACATAGAGACAGGGACACATACAGACAAACATTGGTGACACAGAGAGACAGGGGACACCTACAGACAACATTGGTGACACACATAGAGACAGGGACACCTACAGACAACATTGGTGACACATAGAGACAGGGACACCTACAGACAACATTGGTGACACATAGAGACAGGGACACCTACAGACAACATTGGTGACAGACAGAGACAGGGACAATAAAGACAACATTGGTGACACATAGAGACAGGGACACCTACAGACAACATTGGTGACACACAGAGACAGGGACACCTACAGACAACCTTGGTGACACATAGAGACAGGGACACCTACAGACAACCTTGGTGACACACAGAGACAGGGACACCTACAGACAACATTGGTGACACAGAGAGACAGGGACACCTACAGACAACCTTGGTGACACATAGAGACAGGGACACCTACAGACAACATTGGTGACACACATAGAGACAGGGACACCTATAGACAACCTTGGTGACACATAGAGACGGGGACACCTAAAGAGACAACATTGGTGACACAGAGAGACAGGGACACCTACAGACAACCTTGGTGACACAGAGAGACAGGGACACCTAAAGACAACATTGGTGACACATAGAGACAGGGACACCTACAGACAACATTGGTGACACAGAGAGACAGGGACACTTAAAGACAACATTGGTGACACATAGAGACAGGGACACCTAGAGACAACATTGGTGACACACATAGAGACAGGGACACCTAGAGACAACATTGTGACACATGACACCTACAGACACATTGGTGACACACATAGAGACAGGGACACCTACAGACAACATTGGTGACACATAGAGACGGGGACACATAAAGACAACATTGGTGACACATAGAGACAGGGACACCTACAGACAACATTGGTGACACATAGAGACAGGGACACCTACAGACAACATTGGTGACACATAGAGACAGGGACACCTACAGACAACATTGGTGACACATAGAGACAGGGACACCTACAGACAACATTGGTGACACATAGAGACAGGGACACCTATAGACAACATTGGTGACACATAGAGACTGGGACACCTAGAGACAACAGTGGTGACACATAGAGACAGGGACACCTAAAGACAACATTGGTGACACATAGAGACAGACCTACAGACAACATTGGTGACACACATAGAGACAGGGACACCTAGAGACAACATTGGTGACACATAGAGACAGGGACACCTAAAGACAACATTGGTGACACATAGAGACAGGCACTAAAGACAACCTGGTGACACACAGACACCTACAGACAACCAGGGTGACACATAGAGACAGGGACACCTACAGACAACATTGGTGACACATAGAGACAGGGACACCTACAGACAACATTGGTGACACATAGAGACAGGGACACCTACAGACAACCTTGGTGACACATAGAGACAGGGACACCTACAGACAACATTTGGTGACACACATAGAGACAGGGACACTTAAAGACAACATTGGTGACACATAGAGACAGGGACACCTACAGACAACCTTGGTGACAGATAGAGACAGGGACACCTAAAGACAACATTGGTGACACATAGAGACAGGGACACCTACAGACAACCTTGGTGACACATAGAGACAGGGACACCTACAGATAACACTTGGTGACACATAGAGACAGGGACACCTACAGACAACCTTGGTGACACATAGAGACAGGGTAGACACATTGGTGACACATAGAGACAGGGACACCTACAGACAACATTGGTGACACATAGAGACAGGGACACCTACAGACAACATTGGTGACACATAGAGACAGGGACACCTACAGACAACATTGGTGACACATAGAGACAGGGACACCTACAGACAACATTGGTGACACATAGAGACAGGGACACATACAGACGACATTGGTGACACATAGAGACAGGGACACCTACAGACAACATTGGTGACACATAGAGACAGGGACACCTACAGACAACCTTGGTGACACATAGAGACAGGGACACCTAGACCACGTGACACATAGTAGACAGGGACACTTACAGAAATATTTATGACAATAGAGACAGGGACACTAAAGAAACATTGGTGACACAGAAGGTAATGACAATACAGTTAATATTGGTGACACATAGAGACTGGAACCTACAGACAACATTGGTGACGATCATACAGACAACATTGGTGACACATAGAGAACAGGGTGATACAATTGGTGACACATAATATTGGGTTACAGACTGGGAATGACAATGACGATCATAGACAACATTGGACACACATATTTGGACACCTAATACAATCATTGGTGACAATATTGACAGGGGTTTGACTGACAACATGACACATGACGATCATAGTAACATTGGTATTTGGTAATACAATCCGTTAATATTGGTGTAGAGACTGGACAATACAGACAATGACGATCATAGTAACATTGGGACATTTAGACAACATTGATACAATCCATTAATATTGGGTTTGACAACATTGTGACACATGACAATGACGATCATAGTAACATTGGTGACATTTAGAGACAGGGATACAATCACGTAATAAATATTGACCTAGACCACGTTCAAAGTATCCCATTGACTTTTGGAAATATTTGATCAATTAAGACGATCATAGTAACATTGGTATTTGGTAATACAATCCGTTAATATTGGGTTTGACTGGAATGACAATGACGATCATAGTAACATTGGTATTTGGTAATACAATCCGTTAATATTGGGTTTGACTGGAATGACAATGACGATCATAGTAACATTGGTATTTGGTAATACAATCCGTTAATATTGGGTTTGACTGGAATGACAATGCCGATCATGGTAACACTGGAAACCATTCTGCCAAGTCAGGTCAGTTCAGCATTTTGGCAACGGTGAAACA
>CM065703.1:28169689-28172189 GCA_017654935.2 Phymorhynchus buccinoides
ACAGTACTCGAAAATTCCCTTTGATTCCCCCTAGATAATTCAAGCTCTTTTAACAAATTGTACTTGTATTGTCTTCTTGCCTTACAAAAATCATCACGATCATTATCATCTAATGTTCAGAGAGAGAGAGAGAGAGCGAGAGAGAGAGAGAGAGAGAGAGAGAGAGAGAGAGAGAGAGAGAGAGAGAGAGAGAGAGAGAGAGAGAGAGAGAGAGAGAGAGAGAGAGAGAGAGAGAGAGAGAGAGAGAGAGAGAGAGAGCATAAGCGTGTATGTGCTTGAGTCGATGCGTTTGCGCGTGTACGTGTATCTAAGTGTTTCTTGCACCCATAATGATTTCAAATCCTGACGAAGGCTTTTTCTGCAACGTTCTTCAAACAATTACACGTACAAGTAGGAAGGAGACAACGGAAAGCAAATACTATATCATAGAAATGGTGTACAGTTTGACATGGATCAACACAAACATTAACGTAACATTAACCGTGTCTGTGAGAGCTTGTGTGCGCATATCCGTCTGATTATATGTATGTAGGCGCATGTGTGTTTAGTGGACACACTCGCGCGTGTGCATGTGTGTGTGTGCACAAATGCGTGTATGTATGCGTGTGTGTGTGTGTGTGTGTGTGTGTGTGTGTGTGTGTGTGTGTGTGTGTGTGTGTGTGTGTGTGTGTGTGTGTGTGTGGTGTGTGTGTGTGTGTGTGTTGTGTGTGTGTGTGTGTGTGTGTGTGTGTGTGTTACTAGTTCGACACAAACGCACAGGAGTTGGAGCAAACTGTTATGTCAAGACAATGTAATGTAACTGGATCCATTATCGTCCGTTTGTGTTCTCAATGTTTTTGATCTTCAACTTTTCTTTCTCTGAAAATATGTTTCATACCAAGCTTGTACATTGTTGTTTTATTATCACGGTCTTCGCTGCTAGGAAAGCCATTCTCCAGATTGATTGTGCGTTCTATTCTGTTTAGATGGGAATCATTGCTTGTTTTCACTCCTGTAAGGAGAATAAGACTGGACTCTTTCTGTCTGTATGTCTATCTGTCTGTGAATCTTATACAACAGTGTTCTAGCAAAGTTAGCATGATTTGATGAATCACTTTTAAAGTCAGATATCAACCAAACACTATAATATCTTGAAGTGTGTTTAAGTAAAAAAAATAATTTAAATTCCTGTTATACTCTCTCTCTCTCTCTCTCTCTCTCTCTTTTCTCTCTCTCTCTCTCTCTCTCTCTCTCTCTCTCTCTCTCTCTCTCTCTCTCTCTCTCTCTCTCTCTCTCTCTCTCTCTCTCTCTCTTCTCTCTCTCTCTCTCTCTCTCTCTCACAATATCATAGCTTTTCTTTGCTTTGTTTGTCATTTACTCTTTTGTGTCTTTGATAAACAAATTATAAACGCTCTTAGTCGCGCGCGCGCTATTCGGCCGTCCTCCCCTCGTTTGTCCGTGTGTATGTATGTATGTATCTGTGTGTGTGGTGTGTATGTGTGTGTGTGGTGTGTGTGTGTGTGTGTGTTGTGTGTGTGTCCGTGTGTTGTGTGTGTGTGTGTGTGGTGTCATTGTGTGTGTGTGTGTGTTGTGTGTGTTGTGTGTGTGTTGTGTGTGTGTGTGTGTGTGTGTGGTGTGTGTGCTAGTGCGTGGCGCGCGCCCGCGCGCGCGTGTGGTTTTGTGTGTGTCCTGTGGTGTGTGTATGTGTGTATGTGGTTGTATTTGGCGAATGTGTGTGTCTATGTGGCCTTTCCTCTTTCTCCCCTGTCCCGTTCCCTCCATTTTGCCCTGTCATTTTATACCAGCGGCAATCATTGTTATTCGGTTCTAGAACAAGTGCCCCCCGGACAAGTACCCCCGGACAGTAACCCCCTACAAAGTACCCCCCAGGACACCCCCCCCCCCCGGACAAGTCCCCACCCTCCGGACAAGTACTCCCCTAGGACAAGTACCCCCCGGACAAGTACCCCCCCCCCCCCCCCTGAAAATATATATAGTCAAATATAAAAAAAATTGAAAACATTGACGGTTTCTTTTTACTTGTATATTATATGTCACAGCAACATGTTCTTAATATAATCTACATCTGTCTGTTGTGTGCAATACCTCGTCCAAGAGGGCGGTTGCCAAGTCGGCCACAAAGAATATAAGTATAGGGCGGTTGCCATAGTCGGACACAATTCTAACAAGGGCGTCGCCGAGTGGCAGACATGTCCGTCACCAGCAATGCCACGCACTTGCGACACCCGTAGAGTGTCACATCCTGACACAAAATTGGAAGGGATTCTGTCTTCTAGTTCACGAGATACAGCTTGAAGAAGAAACATATAGCGCAAAGAAGGAAATTTCGGTTTTCAAGGTCACACTTCAAGGTCAAGGTCAGCATGGTGATAATTTATGCTCGGATGTTTTCTTCTCTAGGGTATACAGTACCACACACAATCTGAAGCACTTCTGTCAAGTACCAATGTGGAAAATATGGCTTAAAACCCAATGTGTAGACCCCTACCACTTTCAAGGC
>CM065703.1:28197189-28212189 GCA_017654935.2 Phymorhynchus buccinoides
GGATTGTTAAGGTGATCTCTATTAATGCGATTTAACAGATAACTACTAAATAACCGAAGTGGATTGTTACGGTGATCTCATAAACAACTCTCCTAATCAGCGACCATCCTTGAACATTCTTGTGTCTGACACTCTTTCTAATTGACACCGTGGCTTTTCTGTGCTTACCTCTTCATTAAAAAATAATATATGACATAAAACGTATTACCTAAACAAGTAATTGGATTCCTACTTCTTCTGATAAGCTCTAAACACATTTGTGTCTTGCTAATGACTGTTCTCAAGATAATACGTATATTAAGATATCAATGATCAAAGCATTGCTGTCTCTACGTTTACATCTATGCATCATTTGATCCTGGAAGTTGAGTTAAGGTTGGTATAACAAACGCACTGACAGACAGTTAGACTTACAACGTGTCAGACAAACAGACGAACAGACTGGCAGAGAGACAGACGCGCATGCTGACAAACAGACCCAAAAAATAAAACAAGGTGATGTTTTGAGGGGACACTTTTTCCGTTCATTTATTGTGTGGTTCATGGGTCACCCTTTTTTTCTTCTTTTTTTTTTTCTTTTTTTTTATTGATTTTTTTTTTCAATTATTATTTTGCAGGAAAACAAAGCAATGTATACACGCATAAAAAAAGATAAAATAAAAATAACCAATAACATGCAAACAAACAAAACAAGAAATGGCAAAATAAACGTAAGCAAAAATGAACAGACCATGACAGTATTATTCGTGTGTTAGAAAGAGAGAGAATGAGAGAATGGAAGGAAATGAGAGAGAGAGAGAGAGAGAGAGAGAGAGAGAGAGAGAGAGAGAGAGAGAGAGAGAGAGAAAGAGAGAGAGAGGGGAGGGGCTGTTTGATGGAAATATTCATCTATTTTCCTTTTTGTTTTTGTTTTTTATATATCCATTTGCACAATATGATGGCCTCAACATACATAATAAAGGTACATGAATATTGTAAGTGATATAGTATATTTACAGATATAATAAAATATGGCAAAAATCTGGTCTGGTGAAGATTCAGGCGTATAATACAGTAGGGGTGTGTGTGTGGGGGGGGGGGGGGGGAATAGATATCAACAAAGGTTGACACATATGCTGCCCATTTCAAAACAAACTGTGAATGTTCCATGCTTATTTTTGCATTGTATTCTTCAATTTTATATCGATAATGTAAGTTTTTTCAAAAATACTAAAGTTCTTGGGCGTGTATCATTCATTTTACATGTATATATATTATATACTGTTTAGCCAACAGTAGAATGAAATGAAAAATCGTATCGATTCTGATATTTTTTTTATCATAGCCCATTAGTATAATAGATTCAATGAATCATTCAAGACAAGATTGTTTGCATTAGTACATTTTTCTTTAAAAACATCAGTGATTGCATTCCAGAAAAGTCGCACATGTATGCATTTCCAGAATATGTGGTCAATACTATCTTTTTCTAAGCAACAGAAATTACATTTATCGTCGTTTTTTATTCCAATTTCTTTTAAAATAATAGTTGTGCCTAAACATCTGTGTAATATTTTCAGCTGAAGCCATTTGAATTTCACATCTTGTATCTTATGGGCATGCCAAAAACAGGATTTCCAATCGTGATATATTCAGAGTTTCATGTCCCATTTTTCACAGCATTTAGGAGGGATTTTGTTCTCAATTAATATATCGTAATACAGCTTGGAACCTTTATGAATCGAAAAACGTTTCCGGAGACAAAAAGTAGAGTTAATATATTTATTATCTTTAAGTCCTTTGGTCCTTACACTTTTTAATATATTCTAATATGGCAGATTTATACCCAGCATGTGTGATGAAATCAATGTTAATGTTATATATATTTTTGAATTGTGCATAAGAGAGAATCTGTCCCTTATCATCAAAGAAATCAGCAACAAAATTAATATTTGTATTCATTAGATTTCTAGAAACGACGTATGTATTTCCAATCAAAATTCTTTTATTATAGCAGATAGGTTCAGCTAATATTTCAGCAGATTTTTCAGGTGTACATTTGTAATAAAAAACTTTGTACGCATCTATAACATCAGACCAAAATAGGTTATATCTTGGAAATTTATGCACAATTTCTGGGCCATATTTAGTCATAAGATGCCATTCAGGACAGTTAGTTGTTAATACATGTTTCCATTTGTGAGTTGTAGATTCAGTTTTACGAATCCATGACAATTTCAAAGAAATTACAAATGTTTTTATCTCAGGTAGTCCAATACCTCCATTTTTAATACCTTTGTGTGCTGTTTTCCGGTTTATTTTATCTGGTTTCTTATTCCAGATGAATTTATAACAAATTTGTTGCAATGTTTGAATAAACATGTCTGGTGGGTTGGGCAGAAGTAACCAAAGATGTGTTAATTTCGAGATTATAAGAGATTTTAAAATTGCTATCCTACCTAGTGGAGTAATCTGACGTTTCACCCATATCTTAAATAACTGTTTGATCTCTGCTAGTTTATCTGAAACATTAATGTGTACACATTCTTTTAAATCGTTAGTGAACCATATTCCTAATAGTTTGAATTTTTGGGGGTTCCAATCAAAACCTAAGTGTTCCATATATTTAATCGGATAATTTTTTCTGCTACCTAACCAAATTGCACTAGTCTTATTAGAGTTTACATGAAGACCTGAAACAGACCCACACCTAAAAAGAACATCTATACACGTTTCAAAAGATTTCCTATCGCCTGCAAGCAGAAATTCTGTGTTGTCTGCATGTTGTGTAAGCTTATATTCATTATAATTCATTGTTATTCCTTTCATATCTGAATTTTCTCTTACCGTTATCGCTAAAATTTCCACGCATAATATAAACAAATAAGGCGAGATGGGATCCCCTTGTCGACAGCCTCTCTTAATCTCAAACCAATTTACCTGACCATTAACTACAACACATGATTTGATGTTTTTATAAAAGGTACTAATCCACTTACAAACGTCTTTCTTAAAACCAAACGCTTTCAACACTTGAAACATAAATCCCAAATCTATTGTATCGAAAGCTTTCTCAAAATCGATGTTTAGTAACATTCCAGGTAGATTATGCTCGTCTAGGTACGCTATTGTGTCGTAAATCAATCGAATATTGTCACCAATATATCTGTTTCTCATAAAACCAGTTTGGTCCTCATTAATTATGTTTGGCAGAACATTCTTAATACGATTTGCAATACAGGACGATCCAATCTTATACACAGCATTCAAAAGTGAACTGGGTCTCCAATTTTTAATATATTGTCGTGGTTTATCTCCTTTAGGAATACATACAATTATACCTTCTCTCTGTGGACATGACAGTTATCCCTTTCTAAACCCAGCGTGTAATGCTCTCACAACCAATATTCCAATTTTTTCCCAATTGTTTTTAAAGAATTCAGTTGAGAAGCCATTAGTACCAGGGCTTTTGTTATTTTTCTGGGTTTTTTAAACATCCGTGGCTTCTACAAGGGTGATATCCCCTTCTAACTCATTGGCTTCTGAATCCGTTAGGGATGGAATGTAATTAACTATGTCTTTGATTTCGCATTCTTCTGCTTCAGATTCTGTGTAAAGCAATTTATAAAAGTTCTGAACTTCATGAATTATATCTTTCTGAGTTGTGAATACCTTATCTTGCTGATCTATTAATCTAGCCATAGTCTTACTAACAAAATGCCGTTTTTCGAGATTACAAAAATAATTACTAATTTTTTCTCCCTCAGCTATCCACCTAGCCCGAGACCTTAACAAAACACCTTCCATTCGTTTATCTCTGATTTGTTTTAACTGTTCTTATTTTAGTTTCTATAGCTTTTGCATTGTCTTCACCTATATTTCCTTTTGTTTCAAATCTACGAATGTCTATTTCTAGCAGTTTTTCTTCTTCTTCCATTTTCCTCTTTTTCATTGTTGCATATTAAATCTTCTTTGATCTTAATTTCATGAGTAGAAAATCGAGAAAAATGTCATCGTCCACAGAAAAAGGTAACTCTTCGTCTGATGTATCACTGACATTTTCATTTACAGCGTATTCTTCAATAACATTCTTTATGTCACTATTGATTTCGTCAGCATATGTTTTATCTTTTAGCAACGAGGCATTACATTTCCCAAAAGTGTTATGTTTGATATTTTCATGACATTTTAGTTTCAATAAAATACTGGAATGGTCTGACCGGTAACTACATTCAATATCTACATAATCTACGTATGTAACAATTGGGTCTGAAATCAAAAAGAAGTCTAATCTAGCGTGCTGAAAAGGATTTACTCTTCGCTAAGCATACCGTAAGCAATCAGGATTTAGTTCTTGCCAAATATCGTTTAAGTCTAGATCTTCAATCATATTTTCAACCTCTTCTTTTGCCTTTGGGTTATTAACATTTTTATAATTATGGTAGTCTTTTGTAGGATCAAGGACTAAATTAAAATCACCACCGATTATAACATTTTCTATTCCAAAGTTATGAATCTTTTGCTTCAGGTCCACATAAAACTCAGGGTTATCTCGATTTGGTCCATAGACGCTGACGAAAATGAACTCTTTCTCATAAGCTTCAATCAATATTATAATATAATTCCCAGAGACATCTTTAGTAACTCGTTTTACTTTAAATTCAAAATCATTATTAAATAATATCCCAACCCCTCTAGCATTTGAAAGTATAACTTGAAAAATAGGCTTCAGCTAATACATTCTTTTCCAGTTTTTGTTGAAAATGTATGTCTTGTAAAAAATAAATTGAGTATTGTTTACTCCTTAGAAAATGAAAGATGTCACGTCTCTTTTGAGAGTCATTGAGGCCCTGGCAATTAACAGAAAGAATTGATAAGTTACTATCCATTTTCAAATCTGTCTCGTAACATAAATGCTACGTAAACAGCCAATACAGATATGCAAAAAAGATAAGAGATACACACACATACAATCATATTGTAAACAAAAAGGAAAAGAAGAAGAAAACAAGACCAAAAAACAGACACACAAACAGACACACACAAGTGTAACAAAATTAAAAAATAAATGAAAAACAAAAACAAAACAAAAACGAATTTCTTTAGTTGACAATCGCCGTTTTCGTAGGCGAGACAGACAGAGCTTCTCATATTCTACATTCAAAACAAATTAGACCAGCAAAAAATAAAAAATAAAAAATAAATCAATCTTTTGTTATTTATTATAAAGGAATTTATCTACACCTAAATTATAATCTATTTTCTCCTTTTTATCTACTTTTCCTTTTTTTCAAGTTTTCATTTCCTGCTTTTTGTTGTGGAAGCGTACATCCTACATACAGACAGACAGATTTAAAAGATAAACAGACAGAAAGACAGACAGATTTAATAGGTAAACAGATAGACAGACAGAGTTAAAAAGTAAACAGACAGACAGACAGATTTAAAACGTAAGCAGACAGACAGACAGACAAATTTAAAAGGTAAACAGACAGAAAGACTGAGTCTAACGAAATTACATACACAACCAAGTGAGAACAAAGCACCTGAAGGGAGAACAATAACAACGGCATGAAAATAGTTCAGTGCTGAGAGAGAGAGAGAGAGAGAGAGAGAGAGAGAGAGAGAGAGAGAGAGAGAGAGAGAGAGAGAGAGAGAGAGAGAGAGAGAGAGAGAGAGAGAGAGAGAGAGACAGAGAGAGAGAGACAGAGAGAGAGAGAGAGAGCTACAGTGCATGATAGCTTGCCAGCTCCGACACACGCTGGTGACTGATTGTCCCTTTTGTCCGTTAGGGGGCAGCTACAGTGCATGATAGCCGGCCAGCTCCGACAGACGCTGGTGACTGATTGTCCCTTTTGTCCGTTAGGGGGCAGCTACAGTGCATGATAGCCGGCCAGCTCCGACAGACGCTGGTGACTGATTGTCCCTTTTAGTCCGTTAGGGGGCAGCTACAGTGCATGATAGCCGGCCAGCTCCGACACACGCTGGTGACTGATTGTCCCTTTTAGTCCGTTAGGGGGCAGCTACAGTGCATGATAGCCGGCCAGCTCCGACACACGCTGGTGACTGATTGTCCCTTTTAGTCCGTTAGGGGGCAGCTACAGTGCATGATAGCTTGCCAGCTCCGACAGACGCTGGTGACTGATTGTCCCTTTTAGTCCGTTAGGGGGCAGCTACAGTGCATGATAGCCGGCCAGCTCCGACACACGCTGGTGACTGATTGTCCCTTTTGTCCGTTAGGGGGCAGCTACAGTGCATGATAGCCGGCCAGCTCCGACACACGCTGGTGACTGATTGTCCCTTTTAGTCCGTTAGGGGGCAGCTACAGTGCATGATAGCTTGCCAGCTCCGACAGACGCTGGTGACTGATTGTCCCTTTTAGTCCGTTAGGGGGCAGCTACAGTGCATGATAGCCGGCCAGCTCCGACACACGCTGGTGACTGATTGTCCCTTTTGTCCGTTAGGGGGCAGCTACAGTGCATGATAGCCGGCCAGCTCCGACACACGCTGGTGACTGATTGTCCCTTTTAGTCCGTTAGGGGGCAGCTACAGTGCATGATAGCCGGCCAGCTCCGACACACGCTGGTGACTGATTGTCCCTTTCAGTCCGTTAGGGGGCAGCTACAGTGCATGATAGCCGGCCAGCTCCGACACACGCTGGTGACTGATTGTCCCTTTCAGTCCGTTAGGGGGCAGCTACAGTGCATGATAGCCGGCCAGCTCCGACACACGCTGGTGACTGATTGTCCCTTTCAGTCCGTTAGGGGGCAGCTACAGTGCATGATAGCTTGCCAGCTCCGACAGACGCTGGTGACTGATTGTCCCTTTTAGTCCGTTAGGGGGCAGCTACAGTGCATGATAGCCGGCCAGCTCCGACACACGCTGGTGACTGATTGTCCCTTTTGTCCGTTAGGGGGCAGCTACAGTGCATGATAGCCGGCCAGCTCCGACACACGCTGGTGACTGATTGTCCCTTTTAGTCCGTTAGGGGGCAGCTACAGTGCATGATAGCTTGCCAGCTCCGACAGACGCTGGTGACTGATTGTCCCTTTTAGTCCGTTAGGGGGCAGCTACAGTGCATGATAGCCGGCCAGCTCCGACACACGCTGGTGACTGATTGTCCCTTTTGTCCGTTAGGGGGCAGCTACAGTGCATGATAGCCGGCCAGCTCCGACACACGCTGGTGACTGATTGTCCCTTTTAGTCCGTTAGGGGGCAGCTACAGTGCATGATAGCCGGCCAGCTCCGACACACGCTGGTGACTGATTGTCCCTTTCAGTCCGTTAGGGGGCAGCTACAGTGCATGATAGCCGGCCAGCTCCGACACACGCTGGTGACTGATTGTCCCTTTCAGTCCGTTAGGGGGCAGCTACAGTGCATGATAGCCGGCCAGCTCCGACAGACACTGGTGACTGATTGTCCCTTTCAGTCCGTTAGGGGGCAGCTACAGTGCATGATAGCCGGCCAGCTCCGACAGACACTGGTGACTGATTGTCCCTTTCAGTCCGTTAGGGGGCAGCTAAAGTATTCCCCCAGCCATTATTTATTAATAAGGGGGATAGTGCTTCTAACGCCTCAAAGTGTGTGCAGATATTATATGCCCTGACTGTGAACCACTCCACGATTATCCTCTTTCTTTGTTTCTTTGCGTCTCTCTGATTCTGCATGTCTCTGTCTGTCTGTCTGTCTTTCCACCTGACTGATCTCTCTCTCTCTCTCTCTCTCTCTCTCTCTCTCTCTCTCTCTCTCTCTCTCTCTCTCTCTCTCTCAGTCTATGTCTCCGTTTCTTCTCTCTCTCTCTCTCTCTCTCTCCCTCCCTCTCTCTCTCTCTCCCTCTCTCTCTCTCTCTCTCTCTCTCTCTCTCTCTCTCTCTCTCTCTCTCTCTCTCTCTCTCTCTCTCTCTCTCTCTCTCTCTCTCTCTCTCTCTCTCTCTCTCTCTCTCTCTCTCTCTCTCTCCAAGAATGGGCAAAAGCTATTATAGTTCCTATACATAAAAAAGGCGATGTAGAAAATGTAGATAATTATAGAGGGATTTCTCTTAAGCATTGTATCTTAATGTTATACTTCAATATTAAACACTAGGCTATATAACTGGTTAGAAAATAATAATTTGATTTCTGAATGCCAAGCAGGTTTTCGTAGAAAACATTCAACAATATCTTTACTTTGAACGCAGTAATTCAGAAGTGCTTAAGTAGGAAAGGAAGAAAATTATATATTGCTTTTGTAGACTTTAAAAAAGCTTTTGATTCTGTCCGACATGATAAACTCTTACAATGCATTAAAGGGAATGGTGTGAAAGGCAAATTTCTTGTTTCGCTTAGAGCTATGTACTCATCCTTGTTAGCATGCGTCAGGGCAAATAATGACCTTACGGATATGTTTGAAACTCCGGTTGGAGTTAGACAAGGTTGTGTCTTAAGTCCCACTTTATTTTCAACCTTCATAAATCAGTTAGCCCAACATATCAATAGAGATGGAAAACATGGAGTTCAGATATTTCCCGATATCATTGAATTGTTTATTTTACTTTTCGCAGATGATGTAGCTTTGATTTCTACCACTCCAAATGGCCTTCAAAATCAGCTTAATATTTTAAATGTGTGTTGTGATAAAATGAAGCTTAGTGTCCATACAGACAAAACCAAAGTTATGGTGTTTAGGAAAGGGGGATTCTTAGGTAAGAATGAAAAATGGTTTTTCAATGGAATTATGCTAGAAGTTGTAAACAGTTATTGTTATTTAGGATATAATTTTACTACTATGAACAGTGTTAAAAAAGGCACATTGCACTTGGCAACTAAAGGGAAGAAAGCAGTATTTCAACTTTGTAGACTTTTTCAAAAATGTAAAGAACTAACAGTATCCACTTTTTTCAGAATCTTTGACACCAAAATTCAGCCAATATTATTATACTCGTCAGAAATGTGGGGTTTCAATAGATCAGAGCATCTAGAACGAATACATTATGATAGCATGTAAGCGTTTTGGGGGTGTTCCTGGCAGGACCCTTAACAAAATGGTGTACGGGGATCTTGCCAGATATCCTTTATATATAAATTCGTATGTTGCATCTGTAAGATATTGGTTTAAGCTAATGCAAATGGATAGCAAAATGCTACCTCATAAGGCTTATCAGATGTTGTTAAACATGGACTCTTTAGGTAAGCTATGTTGGGTTACAAAAGTAGAGAAATTCTGTGTTGTAGTGGTTTTAATATTGTCTGGCTTCAGCAGAATGTTGGTGATGTTAAGATGTTCTTAAACATTTTCAAACAGAGATTAATCGATATGTACATACAGGAATGGAGTGGAACAATTAGGAATAGAGATATATACATATCATATCGATCATTCAAGACTATATTTGAAAAAGAAAAATATGTTTTAGAAATGGATTTGTATTCTTTCCGCGTAGCCATTTCGCAGGTGAGATTTAATGTTCTCCCTTTAAATAACAATGTCCATCGTTTTAGTACATCAGCACATGCTAAAGCTTGTCCATTCTGCATAAGCAAGACTGAGAATGAGGAACACTTTTTATTTGACTGTCCAGCCTACAATGATCTCAGACAGAAGTTTCTCCAACAATCAGCTAGAATTTCTATCCAAAGTTTACTTAAAGCTAGAAGTCCAACCGATATGCATAACTTATCCAGGTATATTTTCCATGCGATCAACAGACGTAAGAGAATATTTTTGAAATAATTATGATTGAATGTATAATGTGACTGTTCTAAAATGTTTGTATCATTCTCCCAGAGAGATAGCAGTAGCATAAATATTTCATTCATGATCTCATTGATCGGCTGATATATGCTCGATTTTGTAAAAAATAATAATGTTGTTCGTTATTGTCCTAAAGTTTCGTATTATTTTGGCATGCCCCTTCTCCCCTTCCTCCCAATGTTGTATTGTGGCCTAAGGCCAATGTACAAATAAACTTCCGAGTTCCGAGTTCCGAGTTCCGAATCTCTCTCTCTCTCTCTCTCTCTCTCTCTCTCTCTCTCTCTCTCTCTCTCTCTCTCTCTCTCTCTCTCTCTCTCTCCCTCTGTGTGTCTCTCCCTGCCAGCGCATATTTATATGTGTCCCCAGTTCGTTTTGCATTGTACACAAATGACTGTAGAGGCACTGAAGAAACACTTGTCATTAAATACTCAGATGATTCTGCCATCGAAGATTTGTCAAACTCTGATTCTGTGTACTTCAGTGAAGTCAACAGGTTTTGTTCATGGTGCAAAGATAATTATCTGGATTTAAATGTTGTTAAAGCAAAAGAACTGCTTGTAGATTTTCGTAGAAACCCAGTGCCAGTGCCACATTTGAAAATTGATGGTGAAACGGTTGAAAGAATTGATGAGTACAAATACCTAGGCACAGTTTTAGACAAGAAACTTACTTTTGATAAACACATTGAGCATATACATAAGAAGACTCGGTCCAGGATCTTTTGTTTACAAAGGCTAAGGAATATTGGTGTCTGTTCAGATATTCTTCAAACCTACTACCAATGTTGCATTGAATCTGTTCTTACTGTGTCAGTTATCTGTTGGTATGGAAGCTTGAGTGTAAAAAGTAAGCGCGTGTTGAGTGATATGGTGAATGTGTGCAGTAAGATTGTGGGTGCAAGGCAGAGTGGTATCTAAGAGTTGTATGACAGACAAGTAGTCAAGAAAGCCAGGAAAAATATTAATGATAACAGTCATGTTCTGGCAAAATACTATGAAGTGTTACCATCGGGCCGTCGATACAGAACTCTAAAACTGAAAATAAGAGCACAGAAAACTTTCTTACCAAGATCAATTCATCTGTTGAACTCTTAATGCACTGCATCGAGTGATTGTTTTGCTGAGCATCTCCTTGGGATTGAATTTGTGCAAGCCTATTTGTAGTCCCCTTGTTCAACAATAGATTACTGCTGTGTATGTCCTTGACTAAATTGTCTGTGTCTGTGTAATCTCCATTGGTGTAGGTACTATTATTGCTGCATTTTTAAGCGTTATTCTTGCCTCGTTTTTCAAGTGATTCTGGCTTGATTTAAAATGTATTTTAAATGTATTTTTAAAATGCGTTTTGCTTTTAGTGGAGTATTTGTTCGTATTCGTCCAGTTTGTTAATTACAATATTGCAGTGTTATTAGTTATTAGTTTATGTTCTTTAATTGTTGTTGATAAATGTGTTTATTGTTGTTTTTCTTATGTGCACCTGGCTGCAATTTCTCTGTTATGAGATAATAAAGATGATTTTATTTGATTTGATTTGTATGTCTGCATGTCTGTCTGTTTGTTTGTGCGTGCATGCGCACATGCGTACGTATAATATGTGTGTAGTTAACATGTTGGTGTCGTGTGGGGTTCGTGGCCTATTTAAATAACCTTGTTTTCTTATCAAATGTGACATTTAACCCTTTCACCGCCAGCCATATTTAAGCCACAAATCTCCATTAAATTTACCTGGGTAGAGAACAAAATCCATCTGCAGTATTGGGGATTCTTCTGTGACATATGTTACAGTAAATTTACAAAACCAGGACATTTACAAAACCAGGAAATTTACAAATTTCCTAAGATTTTCAGGGAATTTGCAAATTTCCTGTTTCACTCAGGGATTTTGCAAATTTCCTAAGCTTTTTCGGGACATTTGCAAAGTTCCTGATTTGGAGGTCCAGGAAATTTGCAAATTTACTGTAATAACCATTTGAGACAATCAATTGCTATGTAAGCTAAGAAATTAGAAAATGTACTGAATTAGTGTGTATGTGTGTGTTTGTGTGTGTGTGTGTGTGTGTGTGTGTGTGTGTGTGTATGTCTCTCTCTCTCTCTCTCTCTCTCTCTCTCTCTCTCTCTCTCTCTCTCTCTCTCTCTCTCTCTCTCTCTCTCTCTCTCTCTCTCTCTCTCTCTCTCTCTCTCTCTCTCTCTCTCTCTCTCTCTCTCTCTCTCTCTCTCTCTCTCTCTCTCTCTCTCTCTCTCTCTCTCAGACAGGGACAGAGACATAGAGGTACAGAAACAATAAGAGAGAGAGCCATGCGAGAGATAAAGAGAGAAGGTGGTGCTTCTAAATCAATATGAAGAATTTCGCAAATTTACTGATCTT
The DNA here is from genome assembly GCA_017654935.2 of Phymorhynchus buccinoides. Lineage (NCBI taxonomy): Eukaryota > Metazoa > Mollusca > Gastropoda > Neogastropoda > Raphitomidae > Phymorhynchus > Phymorhynchus buccinoides. Next base: position 28,209,262 of record CM065703.1, read on the forward strand.
CCAACCTTCAGTAAATGTGATATACAAATGCATGCAAAATTCAGGAAATGTTCAGATAATTTCCTGTTTCACTTAGGGATTTTGCAGATTTCCTAAAATTTTCAGGAAATTTGCAAATTTACTGATTTGGAAACCAGGAAATTTGCAAATTTACTGAGCTTCCAATCATCAGTAAATTTGAGAAACAAATGCATGCAAATCTTAGGAAATTTGCAAAATCACTGAGTGAAACAGGAAATTTGCAAATTTCCTACAAAAAATAGGAAAAAAATGCAAATTTCCTGGTTTTGTAAATTTACTGTAACATATATAAAATAAGGTCTATCCTTACTTCCCAAAACTAAGACAATAGGGTCTTTGAATAACAGACCCCAATTTGATGCCTTTTAGTGACATAGGTGTTAAATCACTGTGGTGCTGAAATGCGACTTTGGTGGTGAAAGGGTTAAGACAAATAAAAGGTGAGCGAAGGAAAATGGAATGTTTAGTTTTTTGTTTGTTTCTTTGTTCGTTGGGGTGTTGTTTTTAAAGCTTACATACAAAATGTTAACTCATGCAGCAGTCTATCTGAACTCTTTTAGCACACGCGCACACACACGCACACGCACACACACACACACACACACACACACACACACGCACGCACACACACACGCACACACACGCACACACACATTTGCGCGCGAACCAACATTCGCGCGCGCGTGCGTAGGCAGTCACACACGCGCACACACTCGCACGCACACATACAGTCTCTCTCTCTCTCTCCCCCCCCCTCTCTCTCTCTCTCTCTCTCTCTCTCACTCTCTCTTGACTTTCTGCTTGTTTGTTTAGCTAGTTTATTGGGTGTTTAGCTATTTTGTTTTTGCTACAACTTTGTTCAATTTGATGCCTTCCATCGTTATGCATGCCCATCTCTGTTGCCTGATTGTTTTTGTTTTTGTCTTAGTCTTGTTTTCGTCCAAAGGACAGATTGGAAGAATAGGCTTGGCTTAAAATTCAGTTTTCAAGTTTCAAGTTTCAAGTTTCTCTCTCTCAGGTTCTCAGTATTAAAATGTTCGACAGACTAGTTGACAATGGAGCGTTATCTTCTGGATGGACAAGCTCCGTTAATATTACTTCCTAAAAAAGAAGATAACAATAAAAACAAAGGGTAGCGCAAATAATAAAACTATATTTAAGGGGAGTTTTAAACAGTGTAATGAACAAGAGTCATGGTCGTGATCGGAGCGGACGACTCCAAAATGGGCAAAAAGATACAAAATAGCATACATTGTAAAACGTTCCGTATGAATGTAATGTGCACAGCGATCATATATTTTTTTCATTGTCGATGCTTTGGTTCTATATATCGAATATATATATATATTTTATTGTTATGGTATCCTGTGTCTAGTTTTCGCACGAAGAGACATCGGCAAAGCTCTCCATTCACGAACTGAGATTTGTACAATATTTTGTATAATATTTGGAAATATACGGTGGGAAACAATAAATGCATATGTCCCTTTGACGAATGTATGTGTTTGTGTATTTGTGTTATTATCCCCCCCCCCCCCCCCTTTCCGTCCCTTTCTTTCGTTTCTTAATAATTCCTAACCTTATTTGCGTGCTAAAACCATGATATTTCGCCCCCCCCCCCCCCCCCCCCCACACACACACACACACCCTCCCCACCTTTGGTTCCATGTTCTCGTTCATTCAATCTATCCACTTTTACTTTATTTCACTTACTCGCACCTCCGCACCCTTCCCCCCCCCCCCCCCCCCCTTCCCCACCCCCACCCCACCCTTTTCTTTAATACACACGAACGGATGCACACATGATATTGTTATTCCTCCTTGTTCATTCTCTTCTTCTTTCTCTCACTTGTCCTCTGTCCATCCTGCCTTCCACTATTCAAGGTATTCACTATAATCACAATGGGAGACTTAGTGGGATTTTTTTCACGCCAGATGGCGTGACACTCGAGTGGGGCTAATCCCCTCTATATTCTTAGTTGGGGATAAAGAGAGAGCGAGATATAGAGAGGAGTCCAACCCTCTCTCTCACTACGCCCAACTAAGAATATAGCGTGATAAGCCCCTCTCGAGTGTCACGCCACCTGGCGTGAAAACATCCCACTAAGTCTCCCATTGGGATCGTTATTTGAGCGTGTTTCACCTGCTGGTTGGGATAGGGTGAGGTAGTGAAAATGGTGTGCTGTGTCAGCCTTGTGGCCTATATTTCTTGCACGTGCAATACAATGTCCATCGTTTTGCTTTTAATTTATTCTATTTTTTTAATATCTGTGAATTTTAATCATTCTTCATGTATTTTAAATGTGACTCTTTCTGGCAGAAGGAGATAGGCATCGTCAAAGGGCAGCATAGCTCGAAATATTTGCCAAATAAACTTGTTTTTTTCTATTATTTTGAATGCTATATATAATATTATGTATATATACTCAATCTTACCACCAAAAAAACCCAGACAAGCAAGTTGCTTTTTTCATTTGCCAACGTTTCGGTTCTTGCCTTTTATTCACACTGAAATCAAAATACAAAGCAAACTCCAACCAGATATTTTTGTGTGTGGCACAAGCCACAAACCTATAACTCACTTTGTCGGTCTGTCGGTCTGTCGGTCTGTCCACAATTGTCGCACATTTCGCAAAATTGTCGCACATATTTTAAAGGAGAAAAAAATACTTGGACATAAAGTAACATTTCAGTTGTCATGTTCTTGGATGGAAGTTCAGATTAGCGTCGCGTATCGGCTTTCGCCATGTACGACGGAGAAATGTTCTTACGTATGGAAATAATTATATACTGAACAGAGCACATGAATCGTCATTTTAAAGCGTAGAAAATAATAAACATACGTAATACAGACACTGCAACAGACACGACGAGTATGCAGTGCTTCTTTCGATGAGTATAAGTAGG
>CM065703.1:28227189-28252189 GCA_017654935.2 Phymorhynchus buccinoides
TCTTTCAGGTGTTTGTGGTGTTTTTTTACAATAACCCTAAGCTGATCCTAACCCTATCCCTTTCCCCAAATTTGGCAGAATTTTTCTTCTCAGTGCAAATGTTCTATGTGAATATGTGAAGGGGGGGTTGGTGACTAAAATACATGATAGCCGAAGGAAGCACCTCAGGGAGAGTGGAGAGAGTGGTGGCTTCAATCATCAGGCGTCAACAGGAATCAGGAGAATATAATGTAAGGAACTGTGCACAGAGAATACTGATCGCGTCTCGGCCTTTAGGCTAAGACAGTGATTCAGGAACATAAATTTTGGTTTATACCGTGGTTGGTTTGTTCAGCCCGTCGTACATGGCGAAAGCCGATACGCGACGTTAAACTGAACTTCCATCCGAACTGTGCACATTACATCCGTAATCCGCAAGGTCCGTACGATAAGCCCGTTCACTTATGTCAGAAATTAGCGGATGTGATTGCGGATGAGTTTCCGCGTCCGCTTATGTCTGTTGGGAAGTGAATGGGGTTTCCGTATGGAACTTGCGGATTGCGGATCTAATGTGCACATGCCCTTAGAGTGGTTGGTAAATGTGGGTTTGGTTTCTTCACCAGCAAACTATTTATGACAAGCAGTTCTCTTTGTGCACAGTGTGTAAGTTACATTTTTAGAATACAATTAAACTTTAGAAAAGAGACCACGTGGAAATAACTAAACAAAATACTTGCCTTCATTCAATTGGCAAAAATAACCAAGATAATGTTCGCGATTGAAGAAAACATACCTCTCTAAAACGAAAACGTCTTTGGCGGCCATCTTGACTATTGTTCTTGCGAGATTTCAAGTCGAACTGAAACATAACGGTTTCACAGGTTTTGCTGCGAATGCGTAGAAAGTGGAAAGTATGTTCTGTAGCTCTGACAACGTTTTCGGCAAACATAATAGTTTCACAGGTTTTGCTGCGGAAAGTTACCAAATGATTCCAAGCGCTTTGTGCAAAGAAAGAAACGTGTAACGAACAGTTTTGTGGGTGGCAAGAGACCAATTCTCTTCCATGTCATGTTGCCTGTCATTTCTGCACGTGAAACAAATCAGTGTGTGCGTTGTGTTGTGTTGCATTGCATTGTGCTATGTCTTCCAGAAGGACATCAAATGATGTTGTTGATTACACACAGTGGAATGGCCGCCATTGTCCCGTCAGTATGACAGGCACGGTGCATTATGGGGGATTTCATTATTGGATCTTGAACATTTGTCTGGAATAAGTCGTTCAGATCACAGTTTAATGTCTGGAGATAGGGCTGCTGCTATATGTAGGTTGACTGCCGGTTCATAGTATGGCATGACAATTAATCTTAAAGTGCTGTGAATTATTGTTACTGTTTGTATCTCTGTCACTGTCCCATTCAAATACTGCAGATTAAGACTTAGTATGTCTACATCTAGAGAAGAACCCCTATGCAATGTTTTAACATTGAAGAAGAAAAGTGCTTTGTTGAAAGTAGACCAAAATAATAACGGGGGATGTGGGGTGGGGGGGATTCCAATGAATTGTATGTTTTATGGATACATTGAACAAAGACAGATTAATCAGGACATTATTGTTATGCAAGAGATAATTTTGTTGTGAGCACTGTGCTTTTGGCAGTGTCTATGGTATTTTGAAACATAACAATTAAAGATTGGTGTGGTTCCTTGAACTGTTTTTGTATGTAAGCATTTTCAAGACTTCAATGATTCAGTCTTTTTTTCTGCATAATAATTATATAGGCCTATCGCTATCACCTGTTATAACTCAAATAGTGTTCTATTTCTTGTGTTCGACGCGCTACAAAGCCTTTTCCGGCTTCTTTGTTGTAACTTTACAATTGACTGCCTTTCCCTCTTTAGTTTCAAGTGACATCAATGTATGGGACAAGGGCAATGGACAAGTAATGGTTTCTAAGGTTTTCGTTTTCTTCTTAGGACTCGTGACAGTGTTATTTTCTCTCCTTCTGTTTTCTTCTACTAATGATCTAGACAGTGAAAGTGATGACCATCATTGATTACATAAGTGAGGCTCTGTGCATGAGTTCACTAGCAGCGATCTAAACAGAATACTATTTGATAAGTGTTAGGAAGAAAGAGACAGACAAGAGTGGTGTGGATGTGGATGGAATGCACGTTATTTCAACATCCCGCATCGAAGGCTTTTACTGCAGACAGATATTAACCCTTTCAACGCTAGCCATTCCTCAGCCAAAATTTACCATTAAGCTTACCTGGGTAGAGAAAAGTTGTGTCTGCAATATTAGGGATTCGTCTGTGATATGCATAAAATAGGGCCTGTCCTTACATCCCAAAATTAAGAACATAAGGTCATTGGTTAGCAGACCCTCATTTGATGGCTTTCAGTGACATGGGTGTTAAATCATTGTGGTGCCAAGAGGCGACAGTGACGATGAAAGGACCAAGTGTTCTGGAAGAGGTAGTTAAGGTATTAGCTAGTAAACCCTTCCTGACATCCCAACACAGGACAGTTTCCTTTAGTTCTTTTAAGATGGTATGCGGAAAAGAAGAGAAGTGTCCTTGCTGGTCTTCAAGCTGCATTTTTCCCCATAAGACACGATACATTTCGTGTCTATCTTAAAGTATTGTCGTGAACGAAAGAACGGATTATCTAGCACTGAGGTCGTAATATTTTCCATTAGACAAGATAGGCTTCTTTAGTCTTTAAGTTAGTATGCGTGGATTTGAGAGAGAAGAATAGACCCTTTGATGCATTCATATCAGTTAGTGGTAATAAATGTCGTAAGTTTCCAAGAGTATGCAAAACAATAATGAATATTGATCTTCTGGGCTATCAGGTCGAAATACTTTCCAGTAGAATGAGATATGTTCCGTCCTTTGTGTTAAGTAGTATACAGGGGATGACGACAAGTGACCGTAACTAAACATCAAAGATAATGGGAAATGTCTTTGCTGACATTCGGAATGTAATACTTTCAAAGACTTTGGTGCAAAACAAAAAAGAAGAAACAAAGTATAAAATAAAAGAAAGAAGACCCTTTCTAACCTTCACATCAGAATGTCCTAGTTTCTTTAAGAATTTGTTTCTCAAGATTCGTTACCTGCAAAGAGCACAAGAAGTGTCCCTTTCTGACATTAAGGTGTGGTCATACTACTGTCCACGATCCGTCTTGACCTTGTATTGTACATATTAAGGATGTAGAGGCCCCTTTCACTAGGGTAGACTGCAAAGAGCACAAGAAGTGTCCCTTTCTGACATTAAGGTGTGGTCATACTACTGTCCACGATCCGTCTTGACCTTGTATTGTACATATTAAGGATGTAGAGGCCCCTTTCACTAGGGTAGACTGCAAAGAGCACAAGAAGTGTCCCTTTCTGACATTAAGGTGTGGTCATACTACTGTCCACGATCCGTCTTGACCTTGTATTGTACATATTAAGGATGTAGAGGCCCCTTTCACTAGGGTAGACTGCAAAGAGCAAAAGAAGTGTCCCTTTCTGACATTAAGGTGTGGTCATACTACTGTCCACGATCCGTCTTGACCTTGTATTGTACATATTAAGGATGTAGAGGCCCCTTTCACTTAATCATAGCTTTATAAGCCAACAAGAAAAGAAATATCAACCTAGCCAGAAAAGAGCAGTTTTTTTGTGGTTTAATGTTATGTATTTTCATTTTTAACGTTGTTGTTTTGTGTTATTTTTGTATACGTTTGAAATGGATCTACAATGCCAGAATTAGAACATGGGCAATAAAAACAACAACAAAATATGATATAAAAGACATTACTAATGCAGAAGACATTACAATTGTCATAAAATACTAAGCCTAGACATGTCACGTGGTTCTTCTTCTTAATCCTTTCTCTTTTCTTTTCCGTTGGATTAATGGTGACACTGCATGATGACACCAGACATCATGACACCAGACATCATGACACCAGACATCATGACACCAGACATCATGACACCAGACATCATGACACCAGACATCATGACACCAGACATCATGACACCAGACATCATGACACCAGACATCATGACACCAGACATCATGACACCAGACATCATGACACCAGACATCATGACACCAGACATCATGACACCAGACATCATGACACCAGACATCATGACACCAGACAACATGACACCAGACATCATGACACCAGACATCATGGAACCTGTGCATCAATTCAACTGTTGTTTTTACAAGATGGGACTTCCATTCCTAATCAGACACGCAGAAAACAGAATGTAAACATATAGTTGCTAGTTTTGATTTGACAGTCATTGAAAAGCTTTGACAACCAATATATTTCATTTGTAGAAATCTGTCATAGAAGAGAGAATGTTTGGCTCTTATTTCTGTTGATGTCGCTTCAAAAATAATTACATAAGCAAAGACATCAATCCAATTTTGACTTTACGTTTTGCATGTTCGTAAAAAGGCATAGCATTAGACTTATGTTTATATTATGCCTTTAACGGAAACTTGACATTTCCAGAGTGGTTGACTATTGCTTGCCTTTGCTCAAAACTATTGCTGTGCGACTTGGGTGGGGATTTACCACGCACCATCACAATTTCTGGTGTTTTTTCATATTGTTTTACTTCATTTTGCTTGATTTCTCTCTTCATCCTTAATTGTATCCCTCTTCTTCTTCCCTTCTCCTTCTTCCCTTCTCTTTCTCTGTGCTCCACCAATCAAACGCTGACTTCATCACTCCTGAAAGCAGTCTATTCGTTGAGCATATAATTCCTGCGTAAACACAAATTATGAGTAATCATTTGTTTTTATATTTACCATTCTATCTTCGCGAACAACCAAGATCCATCAGAAAATAATAAATTTTGAGGACCTGTCTTTTCTGTGCACTAATTGATTGCAAATATGGGCCTATTATTTGATCATAAATAACTATAACATTTAGGTCTATATTTGTAGCCTACTATAGCACAGTTGGCCCCACAACCAATCTGTCCCTTCACAAATCATCAGGCCATCACTACACGTCAAAAATAAACATAAATATTGGCTATCTTGTACCTTAGTCACACACACCCTCCCCCCCTCCCCCCCCCTCCCCCCCCCCCCCCCTCCTCCCCCCCTCTCAAATCTTCGCTTTCAAAGTTTTCACTGAGAAACACCATTCTGCCATTTGGGGGAAATGGAAAGAGACAGGTTCAGCAAAGGATTATTTTCATAAAACTTGAAAGAAGCAGACTTTGACATTGAGGGTCGTAAACATGAGAGGGGGGGGGGGGGGGGGGTGACAAAACTACAAGATTGCCAAACTATTTAACACGTCATTACGATCTTAAAAACACGTCATACACGTCATTAATTAATAGCGTGTAATGAGAAGGAGGAGGGCATTAAGGGCAATAGTGAGGGGGTGACTTCTACCATCAGACTCAGCAATGACCAGAAGGTAGCAATTCATGGAAGGAGGTCTGTGGGGGGGGGGGGGGGGGGGGGGTGCGTGCGCGTGTATATATTATGTGTGTGTGTGTGTGTGTGTGTGTGTGTGTGTGTGTGTGCGTGCGCGTGTGTGCGTGTGTGCGTGTGCGTGCGTGTATGTGTGTGTGCGTGTGTGCGTGTGTGTGTGTGTGTGTGTGTGTGTGTGTGTGTGCGTGCGTGTGTGCGTGTGCGTGTGTGCGTGTGCGTGTGTGCGTGTGCGTGTGTGTGTGTGTATGTGTGTGCGTGTGTGTGTGTGTAGGTGTGTAGGTGTGTGTGTGATGATGTCTTGTGCTCCGCCCACTCCCAAAGAAGCCAGAAGGCGTTAATGATGATGTCACACCGTTGAGTGGCCGCCATTGTGCCCGTCATCCGGGCAGCACGAGAGAGGCCCGGTGCATGATGGGGGGTTTCATTAGCGTTGTTAGGGACGCGTTAATCATCGTCTGGGCTCCAGGTACGGCATTCACGAGCGCGTGTTAAACACTTAACAGGGGTAGTAATGTGTGAATCAGCATAAACAGCCAACCGTGTCGGGAGTTTCTTATAATGTCCATGCTACTACCCGTGTTAACTGATTAAGACTCACATCGTGAACACCGTACCTGGCCACTCCTTCCCGCTGCACTGTGCAGTGTGTGGGAAATGATGAGTGAGGGTAGAGCTGGTGTGTACAGTATGACACATTGTTCGTGGCTTGGTGTGTAGTTTGACACATTGTTTGTGGCTTGGAGTGTACAGTTGGACACATTGTTCGTGGCTTGGTGTGTACAGTTGGACACATTGTTCAGTGTGTACAGGTCAAGATGTGCCACCCCCCCGTTGTTTTATAATGGGGTCATTTACATGAAACTAACTTAAGCACTCAGTTTGTCCCGCGCCAAACTTGTTTCAGCTCCCCACCCCCACCCCCACCCCACATTATTTTTATGCGTTTGGGTTTTTGTATTTTTGTATTTGTTTTGTTTGTTTTAAGAAGCTGATTTTCATTTTTTTTGCCTTCCTTTTTCTATGTATTGCATTATTCATGTACCTTATCTCTCAACTCTACACTTCTTTTCCCTTTCCTATATCGTCAGGGGAAGCTACTCTACCATCAGGTAGATCATCAGCTCTCGCCTCGTGTGTTTGAGTGGACTTACATCACTTAGAACACCGTGTGTCATTCTCATTGATGTAATTTATATTTTTACGTCACATTTTGCAAGTTCTAACGGTTTGCGGATACTGGCCGCCCCTCATTTTTCTAAAAAAGGAAAAGGTTTGCAAGTCGCTGACTCGCATCCTGCGGTTTCAAGCTTAGACGCCATGCCGCCATTGTTGCTATGGCTTTGACCGAGTAAGTCGAAGAAATTAACTCTAATTTTCACGAAGTGCTCTCCCCTAGTTTTTTTCTCCGAAAATCGTCTATTGGCCTTCGATAATCTTTCTCATTGCCTAACTTCCTGAAAGTTATCAAGGCTGAGAAAGTAAGGATGCTCCCTTGGGCAAGGCATCAACAAATCCTAGCCCAGCTTTTCCAGAATGCCACATGCCTTCACTGCTATCTGTGTGCCGTGGGTTGACTCGTATGACGTGCACACTCGTTAATAATGATGCCATGACACCGCTCTCCATTTCTGGAGTGGAAACAACACTAGGATCCAGATAATCCGTTTATCTGGCCGCAGCGATAATTATGGTAATAGAATTACGGCCTGGCACCGTTCTAGAATGACACTGAAGACAGTGTGGTTAATGTGCTAAAGGCTGCCAGCTTTCAAAATGCCTTTCCATTATTACCGCCAACATTGTTATTAATATCCGTGCTTACTTGATTACGTAGCAAAACAAAATACAGCAGCGCATATTCACAAGCGCGCGCGCTCTGACGCATACACACATCCACACGCTCGTAGATGTACGTACGCACGCTCGCGCGCACGCACACACACACACACACACACACACACCCACCCACACCCACACCCACACACATACGCAAAGCACAAACCTTACACAGAGAAAAAGACAGAAACAGACAAAGAGAGAAGCGCGAGCGTGCACTCACACACACGCTCTCAAACACGCTCGCACATACACACACGCGCGCGCGCACCCGCACGCACACACACACACGCGAGCGCACGCAAATGTGGAAAGCAAGTTCTCTTGTTCAATGTTGACACTAATAACCAATTTTCATAATGATGTGTTGTGTGTGGTGTGGTGTGGTGTGTGTGTGTGTGTGTGTGTGTGTGTGTGTGTGTGTGTGTGTGTGTGTGTGTGTGTGTGTGTGTGTGTGTGTGTGTGTGTACTTCAATTTAATGTCTACGCACATAAGAGATTTGAGAGAGAGAGAGAGAGAGAGAGAGAGAGAGAGAGAGAGAGAGAGAGAGAGAGAGAGAGTGTGTGTGTGTGTGTGTGTGTGTGTGTGTGTGTGTGTGTGTGTGTGTGTGTGTGTGTGTGTGTGTGTGTGTGTGTGTGTGCCTGTGAGTCTGTGTGTCTGTGTTTGTGTCTGTGTGTCTATATATAGCTATGCGTGTTTGTGTCTGTATGTCTGTGTCTGTGTCTGTGTCTGTCTGTATGTGTGTGTCTGTGTCTGTGTCTGTGTCGGTATGTCAAGTCAAGTCAAGTCAAAATTTTATTTCAAGTCAAGTCAAAATTGTATTTAAAGATGGACATTGAATAAGCAAACATACATGCTTTTTTCTTCAAGCCATCTATAAACAGAAACAGAAACCAAACATACATATGCACGAAACATAAACTATACTGTTTAAGGACAGAACAAGAGAGAAAAGAAGCATATAAATATTTACAGCAACAAACAGAAAGCATATGAATTTGTATGTATTTGTTGTGTGCGTTTGTATGTGTATGTACTTTGTGTATGTGTGTGAGAGTGGGGTTGTACCGGGGGCACAGCGTCTCTAATGTTAACATATTCTGACCCGGATTTCCTCTTCTGCTGAACAAGTGTATCTGTGAGAATGTAGGCTTTATGGACATGCTTGTTCTGTTTCTGGTATATTATAATGTGCGAGCGTGTGTGTGTGTGGATATGTGAGGGTGTATGTATATGTGTGCGTACGCGCACACGTACATGCATAATACATGTACGTAGTGTACAGTATGTGTGTAAAGAGAACTAAACACGCTTTGCTAATGGCATGCACACCTCAGTCTGATGAGATCTGTCATCTGTCACAGTGCGCTGAATGCTGAACATGCTATTCTGTATGATTCCCTCTGACCCCCCCCCCCCCCCACCCCACCACTACTGTTAGTACAAGGAGAGAGAGAGGAGGGGGGGAGAGAGAGAGAGACAAATAGACGGCAAATGTTAAGATCAGCTCCCTCCGCTGTTCCATGGTGAAGTTGGCCAATCAGCTTAACGGAAAAGGTCAATCGGAGGGAGCTGATTGGCCCTAACCCTAAGCCTTCACCATGGAACAGCGGAGAGAGCTGATCTTAACATTAGCCAGATAGACATATAGACACAGAGATAGAGATAGAGAGGCATAGAGAGAGAACAGAGCTCTGAACATTGAACAATTTCAATGAATAGGCCCGTGCTCAAATCACTGGGTGTGGTTACATGGCTTTGTCGTATGGTTATCATTGAGAGAGAGAGAGAGAGAGAGAGAGAGAGAGAGAGAGAGAGAGAGAGAGAGAGAGAGAGAGAGAGAGAGAGAGAGAGAGAGAGAGAGAGAGAGAGAGAGAGAGAGAGAGAGAGAGAGAGAGAGAGAGACTCAGACTCAGAAACTTTATTTTACAAGGAAAAGAATTTAGGCTGGGCCTAGTCTTCCATTCTGTCCTTGGTTCTAAACATGCAATACATAACTACTACTATAAAGGAACACAGAGAGAGAGAGAGAGAGAGAGAGAGAGAGAGAGAGAGAGAGAGAGACACAGAGAGACAGAGAGACAGAGAGACAGAGAGAGGATGAATGAATAACTTTTAATTAACAAGAATAATAGATTAAGCAAACAATAATGCTTTTTTTCCTCATCCAGTCCTCAATAAATAATAATCAAATAAGCATCCAAATCAAGACATACAATGAACATAAACAAAAGAAAAGAAATCAAACAAATCGCATGCACCCCATTCCCTTTCACATAATGCAACCAATTCTAGAGAGAGAGAGAGAGAGAGAGAGAGAGAGAGAGAGAGAGAGAGAGAGAGAGAGAGAGAGAGAGAGAGAGAGAGAGAGAGAGAGAGAGAGAGAGAGAGAGAGAGAGAGAGATTGATTGATTGATTGATTGAATTTTATTTGTAGAGAGTAATAGAGTAAGCAATAACATGCTTTTTTACATCCAGCCCTCTGGACAGAATACATATATAAAAGTAGTAGAGAGAGAGAGAGAGAGAGAGAGAGAGAGAGAGAGAGAGAGAGAGAGAGAGAGAGAGAGAGAGAGAGAGAGAGAGAGAGAGAGAGAGAGAGAGAGAGAGAGAGAGAGAGAGAGAGAGAGAGAGAGAGAGAGAGAGAGAATCAGAGATGTATCGAAAGATCTGTAGAGAGAGAGAGAGAGAGACAGAGAGAGAGAGAGAGAGAGAGAGAGAGAGAGAGAGAGAGAGAGAGAGAGAGAGAGAGAGAGAGAGAGAGAGAGAGAGAGAGAGAGAGAGAGAGAGAGAGAGAGAGAGAGAGAGAGAGAGAGAGAGAATCAGAGATGTATCGAAAGATCTGTAGAGAGAGAGACAAGAAGTTCTGTTGATGAATCATCAACATGGGGCCAAACAGTGTTAGCGTGTATTTATGGGAATGCACTTTTTGTAGAATGTTGTGCTTGAAAAACACATTGTTTTGTTCGGTTTAATGTGAATAGCATGGTGGAAGTGGGTGTGATGTCATGGGAAATGCGATTGAGCACAAGAGTGGAAAAGCACAGATGTAGCACAAATTTTGACCAAACTTTTTTGTGATGGCGCTCTGTGACCCTGACACACATTGCGTGCAACAACAAAAAGAGACAAATTGGGTGGCATGCTTCTGTGTGCAACACATTCTCCAGGTGGGAGTGTGATTAAGTCCCTGGGTTTTTTTCTGGGTAGCTGTGACCCACATACAAATGCCCAACTTCAAATCGAGGCTGCTCTTTAAAATGATGTTTCGTTTTGAATTTGTATGGGAGTCAAACCTGGCAAAAACAAAAGTTATTACCAGCTGTAAGAGGGGAAACACGTGAAACCCGTGATTATGACACGTGATCTGGTGGGTCTTTAATGACATAAGAAGAGGCTCAGACAATGGAACTGACTTTGCCACTGTGGTTTTGCTTTTCCTCCTAAAACAACATGTCAGTGAAGGAGATCTGCAAATGCATGCTAAGGTCCAGCCATACTGCATACGATGCGATGCGATTGTGATCCGATTGTGACGATGTCTGTGAGTCATGAAGCACGTGACATACTTCCGTCTAAAAATGATTCCAGTATTTTGGCTCACTATACTCATGTAGACCGCAATACACAAATCAAATCAAATGTCTGATAACAACATTATTGATATTTCATCAGGTTCGTGTACGCGGGACTACAAACATAGCTAGCAGGATGTCATCAGATTCATCTAGACAGGTGAATTAGCAGTAGCGCAACTCATAGGTTGCGTGTTTAGCAACAAGGACAGAATGTAAGAATAGGCTCAGCCTAAATTCTCTTCCTTGTAAAATGAAGTTTATCAAGTCCGAAGTCTGAAGTCTGAAGTCTCTCTTGGTGCGGATGTGGGTTTTCAAATAAAACGAAGGAATGTTAGCGGTGTCGTTGTGTTGTCTCGTTTCGTTAACTTTTCTTATCCTAAGGAAGGATCGCTAAGCCTTGGGTTAGGATCGCTAGGTTGTATGGCTGAAGTTCTGTATGTTCGTTGTATCTGTTTGATACAGTCTTTGAATGCAGTGTTTCCTCAAATACAAAAGGATGAATTTTGTGTTGCAAAATGAAATAAATGATCGATATGTTGTGTTCAAATAGATGGCATTTTTGTGTGTTAATCATCTTTTGTTTTCTAGAAACGTGATATGTATATTTCATCCATTAAAACAAAGGATCGCTTTATTTGGTTTTTGGCGAATTAATCCATTTTATGCCGTTTCTTAGTTGTTTTCCATGCATGAGCGCATAGGAAGTCAGGAAGCTACTTCTTAGTTGTGTTCCATGCATGAGCGCATAGGAAGTCAGGAAGCTACTTCTTAGTTGTGTTCCATGCATGAGCGCATAGGAAGTCAGGAAGCTATTTCTTAGTTGTGTTCCATGCATGAGCGCATAGGAAGTCAGGAAGCTACTTCTTAGTTGTGTTCCATGCATGAGCGCATAGGAAGTCAGGAAGCTATTTCTTAGTTGTGTTCCATGCATGAGCGCATATGAAGTCAGGAAGCTATTTCTTAGTTGTGTTCCATGCATGAGCGCATAGGAAGTCAGGAAGCTACTTCTTAGTTGTGTTCCATGCATGAGCGCATAGGAAGTCAGGAAGCTACTTCTTAGTTGTGTTCCATGCATGAGCGCATATGAAGTCAGGAAGCTATTTCTTAGTTGTTTTCCATGCATGAGCGCATAGGAAGTCAGGAAGCTATTTCTTAGTTGTTTTCCATGCATGAGCGCATAGGAAGTCAGGAAGCTATTCCTTGCCAGCCTAATTGGTTGATCCGGGTTTAGTTCTGATTATGAATGAATGCATTAATGTTTTTTTACCCAAAAGTGTACTGTTTGTCAAAGAATCAAGCGTTGATTATTTGTGGTAATTTGTTGTTGATTGTTTTGATGTGTTTGTAATTAAGTGTATCATTCTTTATTTCAAGTCTTTATTTTTAGTTTCTTTCGGCGTTGTTTCTTGGTGAATGCATTCACTTATTTCGGCGAAGTGTATTGTTGTGAATAACCTTTGCCGGTTGATTCTAGGGTGTCTTTGGTGAATGCATTCACTTATTTCGGCGAAGTGTATTGTTGTGAATAACCTTTGCCGGTTGATTCTAGGGTGTCTTTGGTGAATGCGTTCACTTATTTCAGCGAAGTGTATTGTTGTGAATAACCTTTGCCGGTTGATTCTAGGGTGTCTTTGGTGAATGCATTCACTTATTTCGGCGAAGTGTATTGTTGTGAATAACCTTTGCCGGTTGATTCTAGGGTGTCTTTGGTGAATGCGTTCACTTATTTCAGCGAAGTGTATTGTTGTGAATAACCTTTGCCGGTTGATTCTAGGGTGTCTTTGGTGAATGCATTCACTTATTTCGGCGAAGTGTATTGTTGTGAATAACCTTTGCCGGTTGATTCTAGGGTGTCTTTGGTGAATGCATTCACTTATTTCGGCGAAGTGTATTGTTGTGAATAACCTTTGCCGGTTGATTCTAGGGTGTCTTTGGTGAATGCGTTCACTTATTTCAGCGAAGTGTATTGTTGTGAATAACCTTTGCCGGTTGATTCTATGGTGTCTTTGGTGAATGCATTCACTTATTTCGGCGAAGTGTATTGTTGTGAATAACCTTTGCCGGTTGATTCTAGGGTGTCTTTGGTGAATGCGTTCACTTATTTCGGCGAAGTGTATTGTTGTCAATAACCTTTGCCGGTTAACTCTAGTAGGGTGTCTTTGGTGAACTCAGCAATGTAATGGCTGTTGTGCTAGATTTGGGGATCAATAAGAGCTTTGTTTATTTGCTTGGTTGGTTGCTTGGTTGCTTGGTTTGTTGATTAATTGATTGATTGATTGATTGACTGAGTGATTGAGTGAGTGAGTGAGTGAGTGATTGAATGAGTGAGTGGTTGGCTGGTTGGTTGGTTGATTGGTTGGTTGGCTGGTTGGTTGGTTGGCTGGCTGGTTGGTTGGTTGGATGGTTGGCTGGTTGGTTGGCTGGTTGGTTGGTTGGCTGGCTGGTTGGTTGGGGTTACCACTCAATTGCGTCTATTTGAAAATTACTCCATTGCGCCTGTCCGGGTATGTACATCAATCCCGCCTAGTTTCTGTAATTGGTGTATCGTAGAAGTCAAACTTCAAATGACTATCAAACCAAAAGAAGAAAAGTTATTTGAATTCAGGTTTCTGTATATTTATAAGGAATGTTAGGCTCTGCCTTCTAAAATGAAAATCTCAAATTAATGCACAATTTCCATTGTGTCTAGTTCTCCCGTGAACCATTTCAAGAGGCGCAACTGATTACTACAACGGGCGCAATTGAGTACAGGGGTATTAAAAGTAGGCGCAATTGAGATGCACCATTGGTTGGTTGGCTGGTTGGTTGGTTGGCTGGTTGGTTGGTTGGCTGGTTGGTTGATTGGCTGGTTGGTTGGATGGTTGGCTGGCTGGCTGGCTGGTTGCTTGCTTGCTTGCTTGGTAATTGGTTTGCTTTTTCTCTTAAACTGTCTGTTGGTGCCATTCATGCTAGTTTTTGTGATCATTATTGTATTAATATTGCTTTGTTGTGCGTGGGTTGTTTTTGTTTGAACAGAATCAAACCCTGCCCACCAACAGAAACATCGAACAATAAGCAACGGCGACAACCACAACAACAAGAAGGAAACAAATAACCAAGCAGCCATGACCTTAGCGTTCCACAACAACGACCACCACCAAAAACAACAACCTAGCCCCACCACCACCCCTACCCCAACCAACCATCACCACCAGCACCAGCCTCAGCACAACCACCAACACACCACCAACAACAAGGGGAGTACAACCTCGTGTCAGTGCTCGCCAGTTGCCCAGGCCAGGGGAGCGAGGACCAGCGTCAGCAGAATGTCAACCTACACTCCCACTACTAGTAGAAGGAGCGGCAGCAAAAAAGGAGCGGCCTACCTGATTCTGCTGCTGTCCGTGCTGCACTCTGTGGTGGTGCCAGGGGGCGCCCTGTGCGAGGAGCGCTGTGAGAGGGTGGTCCCCATGCTCTCCCACCTCCGGGCCCTGTGGTCACGCTCTTTCAAACGAGTCGGCGAGAAACGTGAGTGATGTTCTTTCTTTCTTTCTTTCTTCTTCTTCTTCTTCTTCTTCTTCTTCTTCTTCTTCTTCTTCTTCTTCTTCTTCTTCTTCTTCTTCTTCTCTTCTTCTTCTTCTTCTTCTTCTTCTTCTTCTTCTTCTTCTTCTTCTCTTCTTCTTCTTCTTCTTCTTCTTCTTCTTCTTCTTCTTCTTCTTCTCTTCTTCTTCTTCTTCTTCTTCTTCTTCTTCTTCTTCTTCTTCTTCTTCTTCTTCTTCTTCTTCTTCTTCTTCTTCTTCTTCGAGAAAACAACAACGTGTTTCTCTGTACGTTTCTGTGTTGTCTGTGTCAGTTTCTGTCCTTGTTTTTCTCTCTGTTTCTGTATATTTTTCTGTGTCTGTTTCTGTTTCTAGATCTCTGTTTCTGTGTTTGTTTCTGTTTCTAGATCTCTGTTTCTGTGTCTGTTTCTGTTTCTAGATCTCTGTTTCTGTGTTTGTTTGTTTTTCTGTTTCTACCTCTTTTTCTGTCTTTGTTTCTGTTTCTTTGTCTCTGTTTTTTCTGTCTCTGTTTTTGCCTTTTCTGTCTCCGTTTCAATTACCCTTTGTATCTCCGTTCCTGTTTATGTCTGTGCTTGTGCATTGATATCTCTGTCCGTCTCTATCTCTGTTTATGTCTCTGGACATCTCTGTTTCTATCTCTGTCTCTGTTTCTACTTTTGTTTTTGTTTCAGTTCTTGTCTCTGTTTCTATCTCTGTTTTTGTCCCTGTCTCTGTCTAAGTTTCTATCTCTGTTTCTCTGTTTATTGCTTTGTGTCTATCTCTGTCTCTGTTTCATTCACAGTATTTATTATACTTGAGTCTATAAAAAAAAACACTGAAGCAAACTTTCAACAAAATGTGTTATTTGCCACATCATCATCAACTAATAAGTTTCAGCATCACCATTCTATCTACCTGTAGTTAATTGTGGGCTTGAGGTTGTTTCTGTCCATTTGTCAGTATGATTAACTGGTATCCAAAGTACATTAGTTTTGTGAGCAAGAATCGTGTTATCTTTGTAACTTTATTTATTTGCATTGGAATGTTGGTAGTACGACTATCTTGTTCATTTTGCTGCATGTTTTTCATCTTATAATGTTGCTTTTGTAAAGCGCATCGAGCATACTACTGTATGGATTTTAGCTCTATATGAAATAAAATTATTATTATTATTACTAGCGCAACACCGAGTACCGGTAACGCCTAGTAACGGTAACGCCTAGTAACGGTAACGCCTAGTAACGGTAACGCTAAGTACTGGTAACGCCTAGTAACGGTAACGCCTAGTAACGATAGCGCCTAGTAACGGTAGCGCCTAGTAACGGTAACGCCTAGTAACGGTAACGCCTAGTAACGGTAACGCCTAGTAACGGTAACGCCTAGTAATGGTAACGCCTAGTAACGGTAACGCCAAGTACTGGTAACGCTGAGTACAGCAAATTTGAAGCAATTCGGTTAAACCGGCAACCGGAGTATTTAAGGCGTTCACGCGAGCAGCGCAGCATCATACCTCGCATCTCCAGAATTTTTAGAATTACAAATTAATGTGGCGGTACCATAGCCGATGAGGTTTATCCGAGGCGTGGTTACCGCTACACATATCTATTTTGATAAAAACTCGGGACTTTACTGGCGTTGCACTGCCTCCGGGCATTGCAGCCAGTATTGTTCCCACCATCTTTGTATTTACAAATGTCCCATGTGTGTCTATGACCGAGAGGACGTGAAACACCATTTTTCATTCAGCGCAGCATCATTTGCCCTAACTGCTGCGAGCCAGACGGTTCAACCCTTCCTTTGTCTCTGTTGCTCCAGCCAGTGTGAGTCAGAAGTTTGCAGCGACTAGGCTGGCAGTTTACACCCGATCCCTGGGATCGGTAGTTGCCGGTTTAAGAAACGGCGGAGTTATATGGTCCCGTTTCACGTTGGCGCTGCTCTGAGAGTGACGCGCTCTCCCTAGTAATGGTAACGCCTAGCAACGGTAACGCCAAGTACTGGTAACGCTGAGTACAGCAAATTTGAAGCGATTCGGTTAAGAAAAGGCGGAGTTATAAGGCCCCGTTTCCCGTTGGCGCTGCTCTGAGAGTGATGCGCTCTCCCTAGTAACGGTAACGCCTAGTAACGGTAACGCCAAGTACTGGTAACGCTGAGTACAGCAAATTTGAAGCAATTCGGTTAAGAAAAGGCAGAGTTATAAGGCCCCGTTTCCCGTTGGCGCTGCTCTGAGAGTGACGCGCTCTCCCGATTCTCTTCGAATTTGCTGCCAGGCTTTGCCCCGGCCACAGCAAGCCTGACAGCAAATTTGAAGCGATTTGGTTAAGAAACGGCAGAGTTATAAGGCCCTGTTTCCCGTTGGCGCTGCTCTGAGAGTGACGCGCTCTCCCTAGTAATGGTAACGCCTAGTAACGGTAACGCCAAGTACTGGTAACGCTGAGTACAGCAAATTTGAAGCGATTCGGTTAAGAAACGGCGGAGTTATAAGGCCCCGTTTCCCGTTGGCGCTGCTCTGAGAGTGACGCGCTCTCCCGATTCTCTTCAAATTTGCTGCCAGGCTTTGCCCCGGCCACAGCAAGCCTGACAGCAAATTTGAAGGATTCGGTTAAGAAACGGCGGAGTTATAAGGCCCCGTTTCCCGTTGGTGCTGCTCTGAGAGTGACGTGCTCTCCCGAATAACAGTAGCGCCTAGTAACGGTAACGCCAAGTACTGGAAACGCTGAGTACAGCAAATTTATAGCGATTCGGTTAAGAAACGGCGGAGTTATAAGGCCCTGTTTCCCGTTGGCGCTGCTCTGAGAGTGACACGCTCTCCCGATTCTCTTCAAATTTGCTGCCAGGCTTTGCCCCGGCCACAGCAAGCCTGACAGCAAATTTGAAGGATTCGGTTAAGAAACGGCGGAGTTATACGGCCCCGTTTCCCGTTGGCGCTGCTCTGAGAGTGACGCGCTCTCCCAATTCTCTTCAAATGTGTTGCCAGGCTTTGCCCCGACTACAGCAAGCCTGACAGCAAATTTGAAGTGATTCAGTAAAAAAAACGGCGGAGTTATAAGGCCCGTTTTGTGTTTCAGACAGACAGACACACACACACACAGACACACACTTGCCTTTTTATTATATGACTAAAGATCCCACGTTACACACCTAACAGATTGTTAAAAGTCGAGTAACCAAGTAAAGACATTATGCATTGAACATGTAGCCTACATAATCAGTACATCTTATAGCCCTACAAGAGACAGAGACAGAGAGAGAGAGAGAGAGAGAGAGAGAGAGAGAGAGAGAGAGAGAGAGAGAGAGAGAGAGAGAGAGACAGACAGACAGACAGACAGACAGACAGACAAAGACACACACAGAGAGAGACAGACAGACAGACAGAGAGACATAGACAGAGAGCAAAGAGGACAACTGCTGTTCCGGTTGGATGAATGAAAATTTGTTTAACGTCCTCCGCCCCGGAGCAGGCACACAGAGAGAGACAGACAGACAGACAGAGAGAGAGAGAGAAACAGACAAACAGAGAGAGAGAGACATAGACATACAGAGACAGGAGACAGAGAGAGAGAGACAGACAGACAAGACAGACAAAGACAGACAGAGAGAGACAGACAGACAGATAGAGAGAGACACATAGGCCCTACAGACAAAGACAGAGAGATAGAGAGGGGGGGGGGAGGAGACAGAGACAGAAAGTGAGAGAGAGACACAGACAGACAAACATACACACAGAGAGAGACAGACAGAAAAAGAGAGAGAGAGAGACATACAGACAAAAACAGAGAGACAGAGAGAGAGAGAGAGAGGGGGGTGTGCAATAGTAGACTAAGCGCCACGACGCGTGCTGAGTCCAGTATGTATGTCGCTGGTCTAACTTCACATTGTCTAACCTGCTAACCTGCTGGCCCGCGCGAGCTCTACATCCCCAACGTCACTGATTTGGAAGAGAGAGAGAGAATAGCGCGATAGTAGGCTTCGCTACAGTAAATCCTCGCTGAAGTAATGTCTGCTGTGCAACCGTTTTCTTGCTGCTCTGTTACTCGGGAGAGTTGTTTTTGTGTATAATGTTGAAATTAGCATGCGTTTGGGGTCCATGCAAATGGAAATCGGGTCATTGCGCGCGCGTTTATGAACGGATCCTGGTGAAATTTTGCACCAAGATAGTCACTATCCCTGGTCATGCACGTTCGAAATTTCGAGTGAATGTCAGGTCTTGTTTCGCTGCGGTTTGTGAAAAGGTGAAGCGGCGTATATCGCACGCGTTTATAAATCGATTCACTTCCGGTTTGGCACACAGATAGTCACCGTCCCCGGTCATCTACTCTTCTAAATTCAAAGGCAATCCATCCAGAAATGCCGGAGATCAGGCGCCGAGAGGCCAGTGGATACGCGTTTCGTGCAAAACCGCGCAAATGACACAGCCACCTCAGTTGCCGTTAGGGCTCATATCAAATTTGAAGCGATTCGGTATAAATCGGAGTTATCGCGTTTTGTGTTTCAGACACACACACACAGGACACACACTGCCTTTTTATTATATGATTATTATTATTATTATTATTATTATTATTATTATATTATTGGTTATATTATTATTATTATTATTATTATTATTATTATTATTATTATTATTATATTTTTATTTATTATTCCAATCATCATTATTATTATTAATATTATTATTATTATTATTATTATTATTACTAGCGCAATCCGAGTACCAGTAACACCTAGTACCGGTAACGCCTAGTAACGTTAATGCCAAATACTGGTAACGCTGAGTACAGCAAATTTGCGATTCGGATAAGAAAAGGCGGGTTATAAGGCCCGTTTCGCGTTGGCGCTGCTTGAGAGTGATGCGCTCTCCCAGTAACCGCAACGCCTAGTGACGGTAACGCCACTGGTAACGCTGAGTTGCCGTTAAGCGGCAGAGTTATAAGGCCCCGCCCCTGCTTAGTGGCGCTCTCCCGATCTTCAAATTTGCTGCCAGGCGCCCCGGTGACAGCAAGCCTGACAGCAAATTTGAATTCGGTTGAAAACCGGCGGAGTTATAAGGCCCGTTTTGCATCATGCTGCTGTTATGCGTCTAAGTAACGACACATTGATAGTCACCGTCCCCGGTCATATACCTGCCAAATTTGAAGGCAATCGGTCCAGAAATACTGGAGATACACAGGCAGACACACACCGCGCAAATGATACACGCCTTGGTTGCCGTTGCCATTTTAGGGCTCACAGCAAATTTATTCGGTCGAAAAACGGCGGAGTTATAGGCCCGTTTTGTTTCAGACAGACAGACAGACAGACAGACACACGGACACTTGGCTTTTTTTTACTATATGATTATTATTATTATTATTATTACTAGGGCAACGCCTATTATGGCAATGCACCATACTGGTAACGCCACGTATTGGAAAGCGCGCGTTTCTGAACTGATTCGCTTCTGGTTTGGCACACCGATAGTTACCGTCCCCGGTCATCTACCTGCCAAATTTGAAGGCAATCCGTCCAGAAATAGAAATGCCGGAGATAGGCCGGTGGATACGCGTTTCGCGCATTTGCCAAACCGCGCAAATTACCTCGGTTGCCGTTGCCATCGCCCCGTTAGGGCTCACAGCAAATGTGAAGCGATTCGGTCAAAAAACGGCGGAGTTATAAGGCCCGTTTTGTGTTTCAGACAGAAAGACAGACACACACACGGACATTGGCTTTTTATTATATGATGTTTTGTCATCTACAGTTTGTTTCAGCATCTCCATATGTATTTTGCTTGAACATCTCTATGATCTAATAAGTATTGTTCCGAATTTTGTTTTCGTTATAACTGCTTTTTTTCATACCTGAAATTGTAATGGCCATCGATAGATTGACAAGACAGTGACGATACATCATCTTTGATGAGTATTTTGCTTTACACTCACCGCCAAATATTCTGTCGCAGTGTCGTAAACATTTTTTGCTGAATATCCAAGCAGACATTTGGTTTCAGAGACTCAACCAAAGTGCGTTGTTTTGTGTATCTACAGCAACAGTTTTGTTCCAGGTGAAAAATTAGAAGGTACAGCAGTCAGTACTTATCATTCTTGTTCTGTTTCAACACATCTACTGTATAAAGAATATATTTCAGCATTTGAGACATTTACAGTGTGTTTTGTTTTGGTAATTTCAATACATTTTTGTTGGTGGTGGTGTAGCATGTTAAACGAACGTACCTGAACATCTGAACCAACGAATTATATATCACACCCTAATCAACCATGTTCTTTTTCCAAAGACAATCAAAGATGCAGTGCTTTTAGCAACTAGAACAGAATACAAATAGAACACAGACCTATACATTTTATCTTCATCGCTGATACCAAATGTCTGGATTGATATTGAAAGGTCAAATGCAGACAGTATTTTAGACCTTTGTCCAAAATATCGAATGTATTCGTTTGTTTTCTTCTCTCGCTCCCGAGCTTTCTGTCTCCTACCCTTTGATTATCTGACTTGACCATAATATTATGATGTACGTATGCTTCAATTGTTATATGACTTTGACTTTTCTAATAGCCGGTGACCTGTAGAAATTAAAAATGTTGTTCATTGTTTATTTCTGTCTCCTACCCTAGCAAGCACCCCCTCCATCCAATGCCCACCACCACCACCACCCAACACCACCACCCCCGACCCCCACCCCCCTCACGTTCATCTCAGCAATCCATATAATACAGTGGAACCTCCCTTATAAGACCTTCAAAAACCACTTTAATACTTACAAAGAAGGGCAATGTATCAGAGAAGTATATCTTATGTGGGAGGGAGTCTTATAATGGGAGGTCTTATAAGGGAGGTTCCACTGTGCTTCGTATCGCAGACAGAAGCCTATATCTTCAAAATGGGGGGGGGGGGGGGGGGGGGGGGTTCAGTTCCAGTTTATTATTACGCACAGTGTTCGCTTACGAATTGGTGGTTGTTCTGAAGTAGAGTAGTAGCACTTTCTGGTGAAACTTTCTCCCTAGTTCCCCACTTCCATGCCCTACGGCTGACTATAAGACAGCATTCTACTATTTCTCATCATGCAAAAAAGATTAACTACTTCCTCGACACCTGCGGCAGAACACGTCTTTTTTTTTTAGGGGCTGAAAACTGGCGAGATAAAAACGGCCGCGGTGCATAGGGAATCCATTTTCTTCTGAAACACTAAATAATGACGCATACTGGGGACACTATTAGTCAGATGAAGAGCGCATTGTCTGTGAAAGCCAGAAAGTACTAATCACAAAGGGAGAGATGGAAGTCCGATAGTACATTCTGCTGTTCACCTGTCAATGTTCGTTGGGTCTCACATTCTGATAGAATCATGTTGGGCGTGTTCCTTTTGTTCATGGAAAGCATTATGCTGCAGTGTGAACAAGCATTATTAGTAACGTGATGGAAGTTAGCGCAGTAGAGACTACTCGGTTTATTTTCAATAAATGTTTGCGTGGCACTAGGCCTGTCCCCGAAACTGGAGAGATCAGAGAGAGAGAGAGAGAGAGAGAGAGAGAGAGAGAGAGAGAGAGAGAGAGAGAGAGAGAGAGAGAGAGAGAGAGAGAGAGAGAGAGAGAGGAAGGGGGGGGGAGAGAGAGACAAAGAGAGAGAGAGACAAAGAGAGTAACAGAAACAGAGAGAAACAGGGGAGTAGAGTTTCAGAGAAGAAAAAAGGAGCAAATCGGTTGCCACTCACTTCGGCCCATGGCTATAGTCATTTCGGCCCAAGGGTCTCGGCCCAGGGCTATAGTCATTTCGGCCCAGGGCTATAGTATAGTCATTTCATTTCGGCCCAGGGGGCTATAGTCATTTCGGCCCAAGGCTATAGTCATTTCGGCCTAAGGCTATTGTCATTTCGGCCCAGGGCTATAGTCATTTCGGCCCAGGGCTATAGTCATTTCGGCCCAAGGCTATAGTCATTTCGGCCCAAGGCTATAGTCATTTCGGCCCAGGGCTGTAGTCATTTCGGCCCAAGGCTATTGTCATTTCGGCCCAGGGCTATAGTCATTTCGGCCCAAGGCTTAGTCATTTCGGATAAGGCTATATCATTCATCGAAACGCTATGTTCACTCAGCATGAATAAAATCAATCAATCAATAAATCATTCGAACTTTCAACCATTCCATCAGTCAGTCACTTTCATAAATCAACCAACCAGTCTGTCAGTCGATCATTTTATTGCCCATTTTCATTACTTACAGCAGATAAAACAAGATTGAAAATTGAATAAAATAGCATGAAGAAATATTCTTGGTGCCTTGAATCACTTGTGGCCTGTTGCTTTTGATAGGGCCAAGATGACTTTTGATGTGGGCCAAGATGGCTTTTCATTTCGGCCAAGATGACTTTTGATTTGGGCCAAGATGACTTTTGATGTGGGCCAAGATGACTTTTGATGTCGGCCAAGATGACTTTTGATGTGGGCCAAGATGGCTTTTGATGTGGGCCAAGATGACTTTTGATATGGGCCAAGATGACTTTTCATGTGGGCCAAGATGACTTTTAATACGGCTGAGATGACTTTTGATGTGGGCCAAGATGACTTTTGATGTGGGCCAAGATGACTTTTGATGTGGGCCAAGATGACTTTTGATGTGGGCCAAGATGACTTTTGATGTGGACCAAGATGGTTTTTGATGTGGGCTGAGATAACTCATGTGAATCGATCAATGAATCATAGCCTTGGGCCGAAGTGACTTTATAGCATTGGGACGAAATGACTATCATCTCTGGGCCAATGACTATAGCCCTGGGCTGAAAGTCGACATTTTATTGGGCCCGAAATGATTACTTATAGCCCTGGGCCGAAGTGACTGAAAATTGTGGGCCGAAGCATGACTATAAATTGGGCCGAAATGACTTAGCCCTGGGCCGAAGATGACTTTTGCCTTAGGCCGAAGATGACTTTTGATGTGGGCCAAGATGACTTTTGAAGTGGGCCAAGATAGCTTTTGATTGGGCCAAGATGACTTTAGCCTTGGGCCGAAGTGACTTTAGCCTTGGGCCAAGATGACTTTAGCCTTGGGCCGAAGTGACTTTTGATGTGGGCCAAGATGACTTTAGCCCTGGGCCAAGTGACTTTTGCCTTGGGCCAAGATGACTTTTGATGTGGGCCAAGATGACTTTTGATTGGGCCAAGATGACTTTTGATGTGGGCCAAGATGACTTTTGATGTGGGCCAAGATGACTTTTGATTGGGCCAAGATGACTTTTGATGTGGGCCAAGATGACTTTTGATGTGGGCCAAGATGACTTTTGATGTGGGCCAAGATGACTTTTGATGTGGGCCAAGATGACTTTTGATGTGGGCCAAGATGACTTTTGATGTGGGCCAAGATGACTTTTGATGTGGGCCAAGATGACTTTTGATGTGGGCCAAGATGACTTTTGATGTGGGCCAAGATGACTTTTGATGTGGGCCAAGATGACTTTTGATGTGGGCCAAGATGACTTTTGATGTGGGCCAAGATGACTTTTGATGTGGGCCAAGATGACTTTTGATGTGGGCCAAGATGACTTTTGATGTGGGCCAAGATGACTTTTGATGTGGGCCAAGATGACTTTTGATGTGGGCCAAGATGACTTTTGATGTGGGCCAAGATGACTTTTGATGTGGGCCAAGATGACTTTTAATAGCCTTGGGCCAAGATGACTTTTGATGTGGGCCAAGATGACTTTTGATGTGGGCCAAGATGACTTTTGATGTGGGCCAAGATGACTTTTGATGTGGGCCAAGATGACTTTTGATGTGGGCCAAGATGACTTTTGATGTGGGCCAAGATGACTTTAGATGTGGGCCAAGATGACTTTTGATGTGGGCCAAGATGACTTTTGATGTGGGCCAAGATGACTTTTGATGTGGGCCAAGATGACTTTTGATGTGGGCCAAGATGACTTTTGATGTGGGCCAAGATGACTTTTGATGTGGGCCAAGATGACTTTTGATGTGGGCCAAGATGACTTTTGCCTTGGGCCAAGATGACTTTTGATGTGGGCCAAGATGACTTTTAATGTGGGCCGAAGATGACTTTTGATGTGGGCCAAGATGACTTTTGATGTGGACCAAGATGACTTTTGCCTTGGGCCAAGATGACTTTTGATGTGGGCCAAGATGACTTTTGATGTGGGCCAAGATGACTTTTGATGTGGGCCAAGATGACTTTTGATTGGGCCGAAGATGACTATAGATTGGGCCGAAGATGACTTTAGATGTGGGCCAAGATGACCATTGCCTTGGGCCGAAGATGACTTTTGATGTGGGCCAAGATGACTTTTGATTGGGCCAAGATGACTTTTGATGTGGCCGAAGATGACTTTTGCCTTGGGCCAAGATGACTTTTGATGTGGGCCAAGATGACCATTGATGTGGGCCGAAGATGACTTTTGATGTGGGCCGAAGATGACTATAGATGTGGGCCGAGATGACTATAGCCCTGGGCCGAAATGACTATAGCCTTGGGCCGAAATGACTATAGCCTTGGGCCGAAATGACTATAGCCCTGGGCCGAAGTGACTATAGCCTTGGGCCGAAATGACTATAGCCCTGGGCCGAAATGACTATAGCCCTTGGGCCGAAATGACTATAGCCCTGGGCCGAAGTGACCATAGCCTT
>CM065703.1:28257189-28264689 GCA_017654935.2 Phymorhynchus buccinoides
AAATACCTCAATGTTTACAGTTTGAGCGCGTTTTCATGACTAACTGCTGTTGCTCTTTTCACCATAATCTGATGAAAGTAAATGATTGGTATCTTGGATTTTCTTGGCTCTTCTATTTGGCGTAGAGCTTAGAGGACCGCTTGGTCTGCTTTGCTAGGTGTGACACAGTAGCCATCTTTACATTGAGAGGTGCTGATTGGGGTTGGCTTGGTCAGTTCCTTTATTCACTCATCCGCTTTCTTTGAGTTAGTTTGTCGTCAGGACTTCCATTGTCATTCTGCATTCTTATTTCATTCGCCTTTGGTTTCGCTTTATTTTACTTTCAATTCTTTTCCCTCGCTTTGAGAGAGAGAGAGAGAGAGAGAGAGAGAGAGAGAGAGAGAGAGAGAGAGAGAGAGAGAGAGAGAGAGAGAGAGAGAGAGAGAGAGAGAGAGAGAGAGAGAGAGAGACGCACACACATGCTCACAGAGAGAGAGAAGGAGAGACAGCCAGATAGAGACAGAAGGGGAGAGAGAGAACAAGAGTGGTCTTAGAACCCAAAAAAAATAAATGGCGAAACGGCACTTCCGCTTTTGCTGCGTTACACAAAGGGCGAGATGGAAAAGGGCCAATCTAACTAACCAGTGTTTGGGGCTAAAAGCCTTTGCTGCTGGAGCTCAATAGAATTTGGTGCTTATTAGGCGCACATTGTTGGGAGGAGAAAGAGAGAGGCTGTGGCGACGACGACGACGACGTTGTTCTTCCGCGTTTGCTTTCTTTGTTTCGCTTCGGTTTAATGAATTAAGTGGATTAATTTGTATGGTAAAGAGGGGGTGAAGAAAGAGAGAGAGAGAGAGAGAGAGAGAGAGAGAGAGAGAGAGAGAGAGAGAGAGAGAGAGAGAGAGAGAGAGAGAGAGAGAGAGAGAGAGAGAGAGAGAGAGAACACTAAAAACAAGAAAGACGGATAGAAAAAGGAGAAAAATGAGAGGGAGGAGTGGAAGGAAGGAAACCAAGATGCTGCAGGGAAAGGGGAATGGAATAACAAAGAGAGAAAGGGGGTAGAGATTCAGAATAAGACAGAGAGAAGGGGGTGTAGAGATTCAGAATAAGACAGAGAGAAGGGGGGGGTAGAGATTCAGAATAAGACAGAGAGAAGGGGGGTAGAGATTCAGAATAAGACAGAGAGAAGGGGGGTAGAGATTCAGAATAAGAAAGAGAGAAGGGGTGTAGAGATTCAGAATAAGAAAGAGAGAAGGGGGGTAGAGATTCAGAATAAGAAAGAGAGAAGGGGGGGTAGAGATTCAGAATAAGAAAGAGAGAAGGGGTGTAGAGATTCAGAATAAGACAGAGAGAAGGGGGGTAGAGATTCAGAATAAGAAAGAGAGAAGGCGGGTAGAGATTCAGAATAAGAAAGAGAGAAGGGGGGTAGAGATTCAGAATAAGAAAGAGAGAAGGGGGGGTAGAGATTCAGAATAAGACAGAGAGAAGGGGGGTAGAGATTCAGAATAAGACAGAGAGAAGGGGGGTAGAGATTCAGAATAAGAAAGAGAGAAGGGGGGTAGAGATTCAGAATAAGAAAGAGAGAAGGGGGGTAGAGATTCAGAATAAGACAGAGAGAAGGGGGGTAGAGATTCAGAATAAGAAAGAGAGAAGGGGGGTAGAGATTCAGAATAAGAAAGAGAGAAGGGGGGTAGAGATTCAGAATAAGAAAGAGAGAAGGGGGGTAGAGATTCAGAATAAGAAAGAGAGAAGGGGGGTAGAGATTCAGAATAAGAAAGAGAGAAGGGGGGTAGAGATTCAGAATAAGAAAGAGAGAAGGGGGGTAGAGATTCAGAATAAGAAAGAGAGAAGGGGGGTAGAGATTCAGAATAAGAGAGAGAAGGGGGTAGAGATTCAGAATAAGAAAGAGAGAAGGGGGGGTAGAGATTCAGAATAAGAAAGAGAGAAGGGGGGTAGAGATTCAGAATAAGAAAGAGAGAAGGGGGGTAGAGATTCAGAATAAGAAAGAGAGAAGGGGGTAGAGATTCAGAATAAGAAAGAGAGAAGGGGGGTAGAGATTCAGAATAAGAAAGAGAGAAGGGGGGTAGAGATTCAGAATAAGAAAGAGAGAAGGGGGGGGGGTAGAGATTCAGAATAAGAAAGAGAGAAGGGGGGTAGAGATTCAGAATAAGACAGAGAGAAGGGGGGTAGAGATTCAGAATAAGACAGAGAGAAGGGGGGTAGAGATTCAGAATAAGACAGAGAGAAGGGGGGGTAGAGATTCAGAATAAGAAAGAGAGAAGGGGGGTAGAGATTCAGAATAAGAAAGAGAGAAGAGGGGGGTAGAGATTCAGAATAAGAAAGAGAGAAGGGGGGGTAGAGATTCAGAATAAGACAGAGAGAAGGGGGGTAGAGATTCAGAATAAGAAAGAGAGAAGGGGGGTAGAGATTCAGAATAAGAAAGAGAGAAGGGGGGTAGAGATTCAGAATAAGAAAGAGAGAAGGGGGGTAGAGATTCAGAATAAGAAAGAGAGAAGGGGGGGTAGAGATTCAGAATAAGAAAGAGAGAAGGGGGGTAGAGATTCAGAATAAGAAAGAGAGAAGGGGGGTAGAGATTCAGAATAAGAAAGAGAGAAGGGGGGTAGAGATTCAGAGAGAGAGAGAAGGGGGGTAGAGATTCAGAATAAGAAAGAGAGAAGGGGGGTAGAGATTCAGAATAAGAAAGAGAGAAGGGGGGTAGAGATTCAGAATAAGACAGAGAGAAGGGGGGTAGAGATTCAGAATAAGAAAGAGAGAAGGGGGGTAGAGATTCAGAATAAGAAAGAGAGAAGGGGGGTAGAGATTCAGAATAAGAAAGAGAGAAGGGGGGTAGAGATTCAGAATAAGAAAGAGAGAAGGGGGGTAGAGATTCAGAATAAGAAAGAGAGAAGGGGGGTAGAGATTCAGAATAAGACAGAGAGAAGGGGGGTAGAGATTCAGAATAAGACAGAGAGAAGGGGGGTAGAGATTCAGAATAAGAAAGAGAGAAGGGGGGTAGAGATTCAGAATAAGAAAGAGAGAAGGGGGGTAGAGATTCAGAATAAGAAAGAGAGAAGGGGGGTAGAGATTCAGAATAAGAAAGAGAGAAGGGGGGTAGAGATTCAGAATAAGAAAGAGAGAAGGGGGGTAGAGATTCAGAATAAGAGATTCAGAGAGAAGGGGGGTAGAGATTCAGAATAAGAAAGAGAGAAGGGGGGTAGAGATTCAGAATAAGAAAGAGAGAAGGGGGGTAGAGATTCAGAATAAGAAAGAGAGAAGGGGGGTAGAGATTCAGAATAAGAAAGAGAGAAGGGGGGGGTAGAGATTCAGAATAAGACAGAGAGAAGGGGGGGTAGAGATTCAGAATAAGACAGAGAGAAGGGGGGGTAGAGATTCAGAATAAGACAGAGAGAAGGGGGGTAGAGATTCAGAATAAGACAGAGAGAAGGGGGGTAGAGATTCAGAATAAGAAAGAGAGAAGGGGGGTAGAGATTCAGAATAAGAGAAGAGAGAAGGGGGGTAGAGATTCAGAATAAGAAAGAGAGAAGGGGGGTAGAGATTCAGAATAAGACAGAGAGAAAGGGGGTAGAGATTCAGAATAAGACAGAGAGAAGGGGGTAGAGATTCAGAATAAGAGAGAGAAGGGGGGTAGAGATTCAGAA
Organism: Phymorhynchus buccinoides; assembly: GCA_017654935.2. NCBI lineage: Eukaryota > Metazoa > Mollusca > Gastropoda > Neogastropoda > Raphitomidae > Phymorhynchus > Phymorhynchus buccinoides. The sequence continues at coordinate 28,260,828 of CM065703.1, forward strand.
TAAGAAAGAGAGAAGGCGGGTAGAGATTCAGAATAAGAAAGAGAGAAGGGGGGTAGAGATTCAGAATAAGAAAGAGAGAAGGGGGGGTAGAGATTCAGAATAAGAAAGAGAGAAGGGGGGTAGAGATTCAGAATAAGACAGATATGGGAAGTGAGCAAAGACAGAGTGAGAGTTGGAAAAGAAAGAGGGAGATTGTTAAAGAGAGAAGGACAGATATAGAACGAGAGAGTAAGAGTTGTCTCTCTGTCTGTCTGTCTGTCTGTCTGTCTCTTGTATCTATCTATCTACCCATTTAAAAACATTCAGACTAAAAACACAAACAAACAGGATGACGAACGTTCCAAATTTTCGACTTTAATATTTAATGTCTTCCTCTGGGAAAATGGAATATAAATTCTGCCCATCTAGCTCATATGTAGGCCTATAATGTCTGTCTCTGTTGGTCCGTTTGTCCTATCTCAGTACATATCTGTCCTTTTTAAAGCAAAACAGAATCCGCTTTCATCAATATTAAAGGCTACCACCATCCTGCTTCCCCTGAAAACTTTGAACAACTCACCTTTGGCGGAAATGACGCCAGTCAAATCTGCTTTAATTACGTGCCGTGTGCAAACACTTCGGTGCCGTGTGCAGACGGGCTTGAAAGATCAGCGAGGGAGATAACTAGCGCCGACCGGAAAAGCGTACGTCACGTGAGACCGGTGATGGCGGGAAAATTGCCACCCTAAGGCTACAGAGACACACTTGGGCAATAAGTTGTATGTTTCACAAACGCACAGTTTCGGGGGATTTCAAGTACTCGAATATTACAGTCTTGAATGTTGTCCTTGCCTGCAATGCATGTATGAGACTGTCAAGATGCTCGTGTGATATTGCATATCAGCAGCTAACCTTTTTTTAGTGCAACAGTGTGAGTGACTCGTGACTCTAGAATCCTCTGACACTGAGTATGGAAAACACTGTTCCAGTTCCTGCATTCAACACGATTGTGGCTCCAGATGCTAACGAAGGACTTTTTTAAAAATAATTTGCTTACTCTAATATTTAACAAAAACAAAGCAGTAAAATCAGTTAGATAATGCTGTTTGATGCCCTTGTATGGAGGAACAAAAAAGAGATAAGTCTGCATAAGTCGATACTATTATGAAAATCCCGATCAACTCCAAAATACTGGAATTGGAATCAGGTGATACCCAAACTCTTTTTCTTTTTTAAAATTGTGTTCGTATTAAAGGCAGACAAAGTCAAAACACTGAGACTTTATCCTAGTGACTATAATTATATTAGCCACATTACTATCCATCTCATCTCCACACTACCCAGACCCACACCCTCACATTTCAATTCCACTCCACCCGCTTTCAGTCCTACTTCTCACTTTCGTTCCCGCTTTGCCTGTTGTTTTGGCCCAGAACCCATTCTCACCCCACTACACTAACAATGATTGGAGTGCCCTCTTCCTCCATTTGTCACAGTCTGTCAGATCGCCTATTGTCCAGGGGGTACAGGCTGGTACTAACATCCGCTTCATATCTGCTGGGAAGACTAGAATTCACGTTAAGGGAATAGTCATATTGAGAAGTTGTGTGGTACAAGAAGGGTGTAAGTTGGCGAGAGGTGCCTACTCTGCTTCTCAAGAAAACAATATGGCCGACACTATGTTAATGGGCGTCTTTTGACATGTTTTATGAGGATAAATCCTAGTCTATGGATCCTAAACTGTAGTGCCAATGTCCAACCAAATCTTACCTTGATTCTGGTTTGGTGTAAGGTTATGTAAGGTTTACCTTGGTTATTTAATAACACCTAAAGTGATAAATAAAACAGTCAGCATGGAGAAGCAAACTTACAAACCACCACCGATGTGCACAGCTGCCACTCCAGTAGGTCAAAAGTACTAGGTTCTAATCCATCGATGCACAAGAAAATGTATATGATGTATGGCAAAAGGGTGGATTGAGCCTATAGCTATGTTTGGCTTGTGAGCAATATCTTGGTTCAAATCAGTTTATCATTCTTTATATGTAAAGAACTGAGAGGCTAGGCTAATCCTGAATCTTTGTCCTACCAACAATTGCCCAAAGCGCAAATTGCGCAACCCTCAGTGCTTGGGGTTTATTATCCATAGACCTTATAGGCCAGGCTTTAAAGATAAAAGTTGCTTAAAGTCTCAACAGGTATGCTTCACAAAACAAAATGGCAAACAGTGTGACACTGTACTTCTGCGTAAAAACTGTAATGTCACATCATTTCAGATGTGTTTTTCAAAACAGTTACTGTCTATCTGCCTTTGTCTTTCATTTTAAGATAAACAGTTTGGGCATGCAGCCTTCAAATATTTGTTCAATAGTGTTTATTCTTTCCTCCCAATTCGGTTCACATTCCTCTCGTTTTCTTACGGGCAAGCTTTTGTTAGCTTCGCCAGAGGTCTGGTGCCAAGGAGAAACGGCCTGGCATCATTCAGTCCTGTGGCACTTTCCACTTAGTTCCAGATCGGATTTCACTGCAGACTTGACACATCTAGGAGAAATACAATCATTTTACCTCAGCCTGGAGCGCTATCAATGGTGTGTGTGTGTGTGTGTGTGTGTGTGTGTGTGTGTGTGTGTGTGTGTGTGTGTGTGTGTGTGTGTGTGTGTGTGTCTGTGTGTGTGTGTGTGTGTGTGTGTGTGTGTGTGTGTGTGTGTGTGTGTGTGTGTGTGTGTGTGTGTGTGTGTGTGTGTGTGTGTGTGTGTGTGTGTGTGTGTGTGTGTGTGTTCGTGTCCAAGTGTGCATCTATGTGTGTCTGTATGGGGGGAAGGGGTATGCATGTGAATTGTGTGCACTTATGCGCGTGTGCGTGTGTTTGTGAATATGTGTATGTTTGTATATTTGTGTGCGTGTTTGTGAATGTGTGTATGCACATATGTCCATAGCCTAAATGAGTGTGCGTGCAACACGTGTGCGTGTATATGAATGACATTACACTTTTTTCCATTTCTGACAAAAGTTTGCCATGTTGCTGATTCTTGATGATCTTTAATCTATCTTCCAGGTTGGATATTTCTAATTAGATTTTGCTTCCTGTGAACTTTATCAACTTCATGCAATGCCAATACTAAGCTCCGCTCTTACCTACGATTTCTCTGCATCAAAAGTGCATTCGCCGGAAATAAAGCCAACATAATAACTTTGATATTATTGCTGCCTCTGTCGTAGCAGTTTCTGCGGAGAGCCTGATGACACAGCTTTTAGCATATCTTTATTTTCCTTTCAAGTCTCCTATCTTAAAGTTGTAGCCTGGAAATGTCAGCCCTACACTTGCTACCTTCTGTAAGCTAAGACACATTGCATGTTTCTGGAATCTCTTTCTCTGCATTATGACTGTCATCACCGTAATAAGTATCACTGTTGTGATTGTTGATCGTTTCCTCTCAGCTAAACATGGTGAAAGACGGTAGTAGTTTGTTTGTTCCTTCGTTTGTTTGTCAGTTCGTTTGTTTGTTTGTTTGTTTGTTCAATAAATTAATTTATGTAATTCTCAGATTGTCTGTCTGTTTCACGAAAAAAAAAACCTCACCAACACCTGTCGTACACAAATTTTCGATTTTAATATCAGGACAACTTACATACAAAATGGTCTGTCTGTTTGTTTGTTTGTCTATCTGATTGTACACAACTTTGCCGAAAAGGGTTACTTTTTCACAACAACATGTTCATTAAGGTCTACAAAGGTTTGGTGCGTTTCCTCAAAAACCCGATGCATTGAATTTGATACGTTCAAATATTTTATCCTTCCCATGTGTAATTTGCATTTTGATTTTTTTATCACCGTTTTCTTTGCGAGTAGGTAAACAGGTTTTACGTCCCCCTGCCCTTCGGG
>CM065703.1:28269689-28279689 GCA_017654935.2 Phymorhynchus buccinoides
GTGGGGGGAGAGGAAAGGGCATAGGGGGGGGGAGGGGGGGGTAAAGGGGGGAGAAAAGAGAGAGATGGAGAAAGAGAGAGGGGGAGACAGAGAGAACGAACACACACACACACACACACACACACACACACACACACACATATATATATATATATCAGAACAAAAAAAGAAGAACAAAAAAAGAAGGAAAACTAACAAGAAACAATGTAGACTATTCCCAATATTTCGGCTTTTGGCCTTGGACAAATGCACTAACTTTTCTCGTAATGTCGTTTTGCATTCACTCTCACCCCTCTCTCTCTCCCCCCCCCTCTCTCTCTCTCTCTCTCTCTCTCTCTCTCTCTCTCCCTCTCTCTCACTCTCACTTTCTCTCTCTCTCTCTCACCCCCCCTCTCTCTCTCTTTTGGCCTTGGACTATATATATATATATATATATATATATAGTTTGCTTTGATAAAGCTTTTCTGTGTCCAATGTCTTTATTTGTGAACCTCAGAAACAAAAAACCAGTTAACGTTAACTTTGAGTAATGTTCCGTGTTCAAAAAATAAAAAAATAAAAAAATAAGAAATTATATAAATTGTGCTGATTTACTTTTTCTCCCAATGGGGGAGGGACAGTGCCTTATGCAAAGACAGCTGTTTCGACCTAAAAGAATGTCTCATCAGTTTGCATGATCGGCCTGCAATTTGACTGTCCAGTGGATGCCAACCTGAGCAAAAAAGACATTCTACAAGAGAATGGTGTCCTCTTTGCATCAAATCGAAAATCCATAATAAAAGCAAACCAGCACAAAGTTAAACCAGAAATAGTAAAATTCTTATGAAAATCTTATGTAAAATGAACAAAATAATAATGTTCTGAAATTTTAATTTCAAAACCTAATAGACATGACTAGGGAGGGCTAACTACTGAGATGGTATCCAAATTAAGGATAAAAATAGCATGAAAGAAAAATCTCAGTGAATAGCCAGCTCCGTACCCCTACTCTGAAGGACTGAAAAGTTAGTGCATTTGAAATGCAGAATAGTTTGCTTTGATAAAGCTTTTCTGTGCCCTCCCTAGTCATGTCTATTAGGTTTTGAAATTAAAATTTCAGAACATTATTTTGATATACATTCATATATTTTGAATCCTTCAATATATATATAAAATAAAATAAGTCATTAAAACACACTTTGTAGTTTCATTCCTTTCACTGTGAGGATGCAGTCTGGAGTGTAGCTGAGTCACACACTAAAAATAATAAAATCAGGAAAGAATGCATCTGTTAAAACTACTAGGAATCTTTTATTTCCAAACGTTTCGGTCTCCAGTGACCTTCATCAGAGAAACAACCTTAAATTCCTTTAATTCCTTAAACCTTCTCTCTCTCTCTCTCTCTCTCTCTCTCTCTCTCTCTCTCTCTCTCTCTCTCTCTCTCTCTCTCTCTCTCTCTCTCTCTCTCTCTCTCTCACTCATTCTCTCACTCTTTCTTTCATTACATCAACTGCACAAAATCTCCCCAACGGCATTATTGAATCCTTCACTGGATCCACCAACATAGCATCCCATCTCTTCTACTCTCTTCGAGGGATTGTAATTTTATAACATTATTATTTTTGTTATTTTACACAAGATTTTTACCATTTCTTTTGAATTAAGTGCTGGTTTGCTTTTATTGTGGACTTTCAATCTGGTGCAAAGAGGACAACCTTTCACTTGGAGAAAGTTTTCTAGCTCAGTTTGAATGTTCACTGTGGACATTCTTTGCAGGCCGATATGCAGACTGAAGAGTCTTTCTCAAAGACGAAACAGCTGTCTTTGCATAGGCATTGTCTATCTCCCCCATTGGGAGAAAAAGTAAATCAGCACATTATTTTCTTTTATTCTTTTCAGAACACAGAACAAATCGTAAAGTTAAAATTAAAGTTATTGGGTTTCTTTCTTAGGTTCACAAACTGATACATTGGACACAAACAAAGTTTTATTAAAGCAAACTATATATATAAGAGGAAAGTTTAATGGTGTGGTTGTTTTTTCTTCTTCAATTCTTGTACGTTTCAACCACACCATTAAACTTTCCTCTTATATATATAGTTTGCTTTAATAAAACTTTGTTTTGTTTATGAAATGGACTATGTATATCACATTTATCAATCCCCATTTAAACAGGTATTGATTAAGATTGATTAAATGGTATCACACTTTTCTACATTGTATTTGCACCCCTATCCTGCCAACCAACTCGACCAGATGCTAAGCTGGGGCATGCCTGAGCCACATGTTGAATCAAACGTTTTATCAAATTAAGTATGAATAAAATAATTTTAACTCATCAAAAGACGAGATTATTCATTCATTTGAACCAATTCTTGCTCTATGTGTGCTAATGAACGAAAACTTTTTATTTATTTTATTGATATTGCGTTTCTCAATTGCAAGTTATAAATTGGCTATTTCACGAACTGGCCAAACGATTTTGCCCATTTCATGAAATGGGCAATTTCATGGATTGGGCGTAACAATACACAAAGAAGAAAGTTAAGCACTCCACCACGTTTTTGCTGTAGGTGAGATGAAATCGAGATTTATTGCAAATAATCAATAAAGAATGAAACAACATTGATTGGTAAATGAAAGTTTGACTATCTGCCTATAAGAAAACGCATAATTTAATGCATGGTTTTACAAATGCATTCTGATATTCTGAAACAAAAAGGGTTGTCATGTTCAAATTGAAAAATACCATGTTTAATTATCAATGTAACAATTTAATATGGCTATCTGAAAAGTTAATTATTGTGGGAAAACGTCATGAGGAGTGTCCAAAACTCATTTGGCAAATCAAAGTTCAGTAGCGTGTGTTTCCTCCTTGTGCCTGGATGACTGCTTCAATCCTGCTTATAACGGAATAATGGTAGCTAAGGGTTGCTTAACTTTTTTCTTTGTGTATATATATATATATTATAATAACACAAAGCCTTACTCTTATTTATTTTGAATATTTTCTGTTACTGTTGGATTTATTTTCAACTTCGTCAATCTTTTGGAAACGGTTTCATTTATGTTCCAACTTTTCTTCATGATATCGCTTAGGTTGGTATTTTTCACCTTGTGAAAATTGTCTTATCTTTTTATTTGTTCGTTGTATGTTTGAATCTATCCTCAAAAGTGTTAATTTTTCCACGGTTTCCAACAATATCATATATACAACAATCCTACTATTTATGTTGTTCGGATTTTTTTCGATTTTTTTTGTTTGAATTTTCTTCCTCAGTAACAGGGTCTAAACACATCTCGGTTATGTTTCTTTTTTCAAAATTCGTGTATATTCTGCTTTATATTCTTTCATATCTTCCTTTTTCATAATTATCTTATCAAACGGTTTTTATTCGTCAGACAGGAGGCGACGAAAATGCCATAGCTGTTATTTCAATCCGCTCTATTGTTGCGATAAATATGGCGTCTGTCATTTCTCTCTCTTCACGCCCACAGGGTAACCTCCCTTTAGATGGAAACATAACATGGCAGCCAAAAAGAGCTGTCGATTGCAACGACCAAACGGTATCAGGAAAGGTGACCATAAAAAAAGAAATCGCAAAGAGAAAAAGAAACTACTACATCATTGGGATTTTGTTTCTGGACATTCTCAAAAACATATTATTGGATGCGTTTTCTTTTATATTCTAAATACGTTGCCGGTGAAAAGAATTATTATAATGAGCCTACAAGAGCAAAAACTAAACCAAAGGAAACACAAAATCTTCTTCTCGAAAAACTAAAGTATAACACAAAAAAGCTCTTAAATGACCAGTCTTCTTTTTCTCAGGCTGTCGTATTTAAGTGTTTGATCTCGTTTTCTTTTTGGAAGTGTCACGTGCAAATTGTTATTTTTATTTAACACAAGTGTTCAAATTACGATCTTTTTTTTTAAATAGCCGATTTTTTGGCAACAAGTGTGAAATTTAAACTGTTCCCATTTTTGTTTTAAGACGACCTAATTATAATAGTGAATAAATAGTGTTTGAAAGACGGGTCACTCTAAATGTAATGCAGCATAAAAGAAAGATAAGCAGATGAGTCAATAACTTGCCACAGAAGGGATGTAGTAGGCGGGTGGGTAGTAAGGGGGAGGGGTCGGCAGCCCGCAATACAGGAATGATGAAGACTAAAAACAGAAGTTTCTAAGAAAAATCCCAATACGTTTATTAGTGTTTTAGAGGATGGTGCTTTGTTGGCCTGTGTCTAATAACACCTCCCAGGCACTCCGCAATTAGGTCCTTCTGCAAAATGGTCAGAAAGCACTCATCCCGAAACAGAACAATTTATTTTTGATTCGCACACACACATAGAATGAGACATATATTATGTAGTCATGCATGCCTGTCTATCTGTCTGTCTCTCTCTCTCTCTCTCTCTCTCTCTCTCTCTCTCTCTCTCTCTCTCTCTCTCTCTCTCTCTCTCTCTCCCTCTCTCTCTCTCTCTCTCTCTCTCTCTCTCTCTCTCTCTCTCTCTCTCTCTCTCTCTCTCTCTCTCTCTCTGGGCCGGATCCAGGTGGGGGTTACATGGGTTCCGTAACACACACACCCCCTTCCCACCAGAAAAAAAGAAGAAGAAGAGAAAGAGAAATAAACAAGAAAGACAGGGAGTCCTACTTACTGTTTTGTTGTCCTAAGGTAAAAGGAGTTTTAGCACTTTATGTTGTTACAAAAGCTTCAGCTTCAGGGGGCGTTGACCCCTGATCCCCACGAGGGGCTTTGCCCCTGGACCCCACCGGGGGTCTACGCCGGCCCCCAGACCCCCGCCCTTGTTTGTAGCTCCCCCCCCCCCCCTCTCTAATGTGTTCCAGGTCCGGCCCTGGTATGTGTGTGTGTGTGTGTGTGTGTGTGTGTGTGTGTGTGTGTGTGTGTGTGTGTGTGTGTGTGTGTGTGTGTGTCTGTCTGTCTGTCTGTCTGTCTGTCTGTCTGTCTGTCTGTTTGTTCGCCTACTGAATTCTTGCACTCTTTGTCTGTTTTTATCTATTACAGGCGTGTCGTTCGAAGAGTTCATGGTCTCGCTGGTCCAGGCTTCCAGCAACACGGGTCACAACCGGGCCTACAGACTGGGCAACGCTCTCCTGGGGCTGATGGGGCAGTACCAGGACTGTGTCATGGCCTGTGAACACCCCTTCAGCAAGAGAGCCGCCATCGCCGCTCGCCCAGCGCCACCTCCTCCTTATCAACAGCAACAGCACTACACAAACGCAAAGGCTGCCCTAAGGCATTTGTGTAAGTGGGGGGGTGTACGGTTTGGAGCTGACAGCAAGAAGGTGTATTAATGTTCTACGTCCTCCCAACCTTAGATCATGTGGGACATTACTCATTTATAAAGTTAAAGGAGGGAAAAGGAAATTTATTTTTGATAAAGTTCAATTTACTGTTAAATTTTATATGAAATTTTATTTTGATGCCATGGCTCGACTTGTCTAAAACTAGCTGACTAGCTATGATATAGTTATAAAAGTTTGACAGCAAGAATAGTAGATAACTAGTTACATAGGATTCTTGCTGACAGTAAGGAGACAGTGAGAGCTGGGTGAAACTTGATGTTCTGTACAAGTGAGGCATAATTTATCTATCATGCTTGACACAGGGCTTGATCTTTCGTGAATGACTATTATTTTCAAAACTAGAAGACCGGCTTTTGGGATAGCTTTTGGTGATGATGTTCGGGCGACAAAGAATTGGACTTTGAGGAACTTGGGTTCGTAGTTGGTTTACAATACAGTTGGCATAATGGTTACGTGCTTGCATTCTTACTTGCGTTCTTACTTGCTTGATTGATCGATTGTGCAATTTCTCACTTGCTTCTTGCTCGCTTGGATTTTGACGTTCGAATTTGCCGTGACTCTATGTGATGATCTAGAACAACACACAAAAGACACTGCTGTTAACCGTTGTTTAGGCACTGCCGTTAACCACTGCAGCTTGGACACTGCTGTTATGATACTGCTGTTAACTGTTGTTTAGGCACTGCCGTTAACCCTTTCACCGCCAATGTCGCATTTATGCACCACAATGGTTGAACACCCACGTCACTAAAAGGCATCAAATCAGGGCCTGTTATCCAAAGACGCTATTTTCTTAATTTTGGGAGGCAAGCATAGGCCTAATGTTATACATGTCACAGAGGAATCCACAATATTGCAGTCGTTGTTTTTTCTTTACCCAGACAAGTTTAATGGTATTTTTGGGGCTGAAATATAGCTGGCGGTGAAAGGGTTAAACACTGCAGCTTAGACACTGCCGTTTTGACACTGTTATTAGGCGCCGTTGAACATTGCAGCCTGGTCACCAAACCATCGTGACGTCAGTTCATTCATAAATATTACGGCACTAGGCCAAAGTTTATGTTGAAAGACTGAAAATTAGAACATTCCGATCGTTCTGGTCTATTGTCAAATCCACTCGTGTGTGACGTCAGTTTACTGTGTAAATCATGTAAGGGTTCTTGCCTACATTCTTATTGTTGTTTAATAAGCCTAACTTGCTCTTTTCAATGTTATTAATATTATTGATCTTGGCTTATACCATGCTATGGTGTAGGCCTACATTTGCCTTTAGTCAGTTTCCCACTAAAAACTGATCTCATTCAGTATACTGTGATGTGTAGTCTGTTTTTAGTAACATAGCATCTGATGATGTGAATGTTACAATTGAGTTTCAGGCTACTTCAATGATAAACTCTCAATAGGCCCACATTTGCCTTAAGTCAGGTTTCTACTAAAACCTGATCTCATTCAGCTTACTGTGATGTGTAGTCTATTTTTAGTAACACAGCATCTTGATGTCAGTGTTACAATACTTGGTTTGGGGTTAACTCACATGAACTCAAATGTTTGTGTGTGAGTTAAGCAAGCATAGGGTCAGGTAAAACCAACCTATGTTATGTTTCCAAACCCCAGCTAGGCTTGTGTCAATGTTAGTTTAATCATGTTATTTAAGTCATGCAGTGAACTCCTTCCACTGCTGTGATTGTGTATTTCCTCATGCTATTGAACATTGAGTGCTATGGCGCAAGGCCTACAATCATACCTAATCATTGTTATTTCTTGTTTATATTTATGTGTGCATATTTTGTATCGTTGCAGGATGTAATCTCTGCACTGTCTTTCCTAGCTATCTTTCCCAATAAATAAACAAAATCAAACAACTGTCTGGTTTCCTCTATATGTTCCTGGCCTGCGTGTGTGCTGATCAACACCCTCCAATCCTTATCCTGATCCTTATTCCTCATCAACTCCTCCTTATCCCTATCCCTTACCCTTACCACCCCATCACAAGTAGAAGAAGTTGTACCAAGTAGAAGATGTTGTAGTTGTTGCTGCTGCTGTTGTAATAAGTTGTTGTTAGATTGCCGTATTTTCTTAACACGTGCTCCTGTATGATTATGTCTTCAGGTGACAGGATACGAGACAGCAGCAGAAGATACGCGTCTTCGTTACTTCTGGAACATCTCTGTCTGGCCTATCTTCAACCTTAGCTTCTCCTGTCCGCCCTGTCGTCACCATTATGTCCTTGACATTGACCCCGCGTGACGCGAGACCCAAGGGCGGCAATTAACCATCCAGGGGCGCTAACTGAACATCCATCACGTGATCTTCCAAGTACACCCAAAGCGAGGCTTAGCCTTCCTCTGCGCATGCCTCGCGCGTTGCTGTGACTTCCGGCCCCAGTCTCTGAGGAAAAGGGAGGTCATTCGGCGAAGCACTTGGCATGAAATCACGTCGGATTTGTCAGCTTCTCAAAAGAATAAAAGAAAAGAAAGAAAGGAAAATATTATTTTTAAATCAGGAAGCTCACCTTTCTGTGACCGAAAGTTACACTTTCTCAATGATATCTTTGGCTGCGCTGCTTTAGCGTTCGCAGTACAGGGCCTTGGGGAGAAGGGGGGGGGGGGGAATTATCAACCGTTGCAGTGTTTTAACTTTTAAAAACAAAAATGTGGGATCTCTGGTTTTGATTGGAAAATACAAAGCACAAAGCAAGGCAATGTTTAATTTACTCGTATCATTGGAAGGGATGGGTGTTATAAAGGAGGGGGGGGGGGGGGTGTATTAATTATTGATAGTTAAGTAGCGCTGCTCTGCTTGCCAACTGAAGAAATGTGTCACTGTACTGTAAAGGCTGGTTCGTTCTTCGCTGCTTTTCTTCCTGTGCCATATGTAGTAGGGTGGATACAAAAAATTGCAACCCACAAAATCGTTAATAAAACCTTTATTAATGAAGCTATAATTTTGATTTTTCCGGTTTTAAAGAAGATTGATTGCATGACAGGTTCCTATAATTTGTGTTTTCAAGATGCCTCGGAGAGCTGCAGCAAGTGCCCGTTTCCAACATAACCCATTTTCAGAAAAGTCCCTTTTTGAGGGGCAAAAAGACTTGTACACAAAATGTCCTTGTCTGCAAACCGCATGTTTCTCATAAATTACCGTCTTTTTCCCCCAGGAAAATTAAAATGCAGGACTTATAAATTATGTACCCTAACTTTTTGAGTGCACTAGTGAATGAACACTTTGTCCGGATACCGTGAAAATTGTAATTGTAATCAAAGACATTGAAATTGCAAAAGTGCTTTAATTTGCGCTTCAAAATGGGCTTTTTCTGAAAATGGGTTACCATGGAAACTGTGAATTTCTGAAGCAGTCGAAGAAATCCTAGAAAACCAAACTGTCATACTGTTTCGTGCATTCAATCTTCTTTTAAAACCTGAAAGAAAATCGAAATGATAGCTTGATTACTTAACATTTTATTAACGGTTGTTGTTGTTTCTTGGGGGGAGGGTTGCATTTTAGACACCCTGTAACACGCTTCTTGTCTCTCTGCTGCGCTGTTAAGATTGTTAACATTACTTCCACCTGACAGGTCATGTTTTTAGCTCTGTCTGTTTTTAGTCTGTCTGTCTGTATGTATGCATGTGTATCAGTCTGTTAATCTGTTTGCATGATAACTCGGAGAAGTTATACAAAGAACTTCATAATCAGAACTTCAATCAAATTGAGTAAGAGAAAGCTAGCTTGGCAGCTGACAGATGTTCATTTTCGAATGGTGACGGGGCTAACAAAGGGGGAAACAAAGGGGGGGGGGGGGTAAATACATTTACTGTAAGCTGTATGCGCAGATTATGACAAAAGCATTAATATAATAATAATAATAATTTTATTTCCTATAGCGCTAAAATCCATACAGTAGTATGCTCGATGCGCTTTACAGTAGCAACATTAAAATCAACATTAAAACATGCAATAAAATCAACAAGATAGTAATCATACTGCCAACATTCCAGTGCAAAGAAATAAAGTAACAAAAATAACATGATTCTCACTCACAAAGACATCCACCCTCGTTCACCAGCACTGTCACTCTCTGATAACACCTCACCCTCACAGAAACTAATGAAAATGTCAACAAGCAACAGGAATGAATGCACCAATACATGCGTACACACGGCCCACTCTCTCTATCTCTCTCTCTCTCTCTCTCTCTCTCTCTCTCTCTCTCTCTCTCTCTCTCTCTCTCTCTCTCTCTCATTATACAGGATCCCTAATAAAATTATATCATTTAAGCGACACACTTTGCGTAGCATGAATAACATTCTGGCCACAACAAAATAAACAAAATCTAACAATATTTATCAAAAAGAAAAAGAAAAATACTTAATGTGTATACTAATTTATTATATTATAACACTAAACACACGCGCGCGCACACGCACATACACTAAGAGAGAGAGAGAGAGAGAGAGAGAGAGAGAGAGAGAGAGAGAGAGAGAGAGAGAGAGAGAGAGAGAGAGAGAGAGAGAGAGAGAGAGAGAGAGAGAGAGAGAGAGAGAGAGAGAGAGAGAGGCTACACGTAGGCCTACATCACGCCAAACATCAATCAAGGTACTTTCTGAAGAGATATGTTTTCAGTTGGGGTTTGAAGGTTTGGAGACAGGTGACCTTTCTGAAAGAAAGGGGTAGAGAATTCCAAATTGTAGG
>CM065703.1:28287189-28294689 GCA_017654935.2 Phymorhynchus buccinoides
TGCAGTTTTTGAAAGCACTATTGTCTGTAAGATCGGTAGGGTCGAAATGTGTGTGCATTGTGTGTGCTTCTGCAATGCTTGACTCGCTGATTCACATTTCACGGTGTGCTATGGATCTATTATTGTTTTGTCTTTGTTTCCCCCTCGGTCTCTCCCGAAATTATAAAATGTATAAATTTATTGATTGATTGATTTTTTTTTCCCCATTCTTTCTACTCTTGCTTAATGATACCTTTAATTCTGTTCATTATTACATTACTTGGTTTAAATGCAGTCTCCATCTATTCAGTCAATTGTGTAATGTGAATTTAAGGAGCACAGAATAGGCTTCGAGCTTGTTGTTGCTCTAATTGTGTCTATGTGTGACTATGTTTGAAATGAATCAAACATTTGTTTAACCCTTTCACCGCCAACCATATTTCAACCAACACGTTCCGCTAAATTTACCTGGGTAGAAAACAAAATCCATCTGCAGTATTGTGGATTCTTCTGTGACAATATATAAACTAAGGTCTATCCTTACTTCCCAAAACTGAGACAATAGGGTCTTTGGAATATAGACCCAAATTGTATGCCTTTTAGTTTTAGTCACATGGGTGTTAAATCATTGTGGTGCTAAAATGCGACTTCGGCGGTGATTAATCCAACAAAGACTGAAAATAATATAAAATAGGGAGTATGCTGTTAATATTTCTTCAGTATTTTTAAAATACAAGTTATTAGGGTTTTTTTGCGATATGTTCCATAATAAAACAAGGGACTATCTGGAGATGGTCCGTTTTCACTCTAAGCCATCGATTTGTTGTCATGGAAAGGGGTGAGTTATGTTCATGGTCCATCATTATTAATGTTTGAATAGAAACATGGGACTTATGACCGTCGCTTTTAATGGTTTCATCAAAGACTGTATTGGGGAAGATAAGCATCCGGTCTCTTTTCCCTATATGAGTAGTGAGGACAGAAACACTGGTTATGTCCCTTTTAAACAGGACACATTTTACACGTCGATAGGCCAGTTGAATTCTCCGTTCAAGTTCCAGTCTGAGTTTTTGGATAGCCTCCACTGTGAATGGTGTACTGTCGCCACTAACGATAACTCTATCAGCCCGGTTCGCCGAGCTCTTAAGTAGTCCATCTTACCCTTTTAGAATATCTTTGGTTTCATGGAACCGGGTGACTTTTTGATATGTTAATTTATTTTAATGTTTAAATGGAACGGGTGAATTAAGATTGTTGTTTTTAATGTTTGCATGGAAAGGGGTGAATTGTGATCATCGCTTTTCAATATTGGAATGGTGGAAATGAGTGAATTGTGATCATCGCTTTTAGTGTTTGAATGGAAAGGGGTGAATTATGATCATTGCTTTTAGTGTTTGCATGGAAAGGGGTGAATTATGATCATTGCTTTTAGTGTTTGAATGGAAAGGGGTGCATTATGATCATTGCTTTAAGTGTTTGAATGGAAAGGGGTGAATTATGATCATTTCTTTTGGTGTTTGAATGGAAAGGGGTGAATTATGATCATTTACTTTAGTGTTTGAATGGAAAGGGGTGAATTATCGTAATCGTTATTAGTGTTTGAATGGAAAGATGTAGGCCTAATTTATGATAATCGCTTTTGGTGTTTGAATGGCACAAACTGAGTCGTGAAGCTGCTTCAAATGTGTGGTTTTGGAATTTAAAGGTGGCTAATAACGCGTGCTTAATGGGGATTTATGGGGATACTCGGACAGTCTGATTATGGCTCTAAAGACCCGACATTCCATTCAAATAAGGTCAACTGATCTGCAAAATAAAGAACAGGGTTATTCATGTCACACCAGAAAATACAAATCATCCAAACTGTATACCTACATTTTACAGACACTGCTAAAAAGCAGGTCCCAAAATATCTTCTTAATCTAGTTTGCATGGAGCATTGCAAATGATGGTAATAAAACAAAGGACACTGAATCCTGGCTTTCAATTCTTTACTCTTGGTGTTTATTATTTTTAACTTTAATGTCTTAAAGACCCACCACGTCACGTGTCAGAATCACGGTTTCCACGTGTTTTCCCTCTTATGGCTGGTAAGAAATCTTAAGAAATCTTCCTAGCTTAAGAGGGAATGTGACACGTGACGTGGGGGGTCTTTAATGTCTGTGGTATGTGGTGTGGTGTGGTGTGGTGTGGTGTGGTGTGGTGTGTGTGTGTGTGTGTGTGTGTGTGTGTGTGTGTGTGTGTGTGTGTGTATGTGTGTGTGTGTGTGTTATCAAAGCACGCTTATTTGCGTGAATTCAATGACATTATAATGTCGTTGTTGTTGTTTTCCTTCTTTTCATGACACACCCTTTTCATTTTAAAATAAAAATGAATCCCACCTGTTTTCAAGCTGTCCCGTCTTCTTGGCCGTGCAGTGGCGTTGCCCCTACGCTGCTCATTCCGAGTCCTAACTCGCAGCCACACCCTGGTTTGTCAGATCTCAGATCCCTAAATCAGCAGTCCAAGCAGAGCGAATCTATGTTAGGTTGTCAGGAGGCAACCAACCGAGGAGACACTGCACTGCTGCTGAGTCACTTCGGTGGAGCCTGTTCAGGACACCACCTAAGCCCCCTACTGATGACAATAATGTTTTAATAATAATAATAATGGGAATTTATATAGCGCTCTTTCTCACATGAGCTCAGTGCGCTTTACATTGATAACAAGAACATTAAAGGCAAACAAATAATTAATCATTAGAAAGTAAAATAAGCACGATGCTTACACACAACGTTCTCTTACTTCCTTACTCACACACACACACACACACACACACACACACACACACACACACACACACACACACACACACACACACACACACACACACACACACACACACATACACACACATGCATGCGCACACGCACGCTCGCACACAATTAATTATACAAGTAAAATAGTTACAACATGAACATTCTAAGAAGAAACATAGAGACCACATTCACATTCCCAATGAAGTTTGAATACAATACTGCAACTTGAAATAAAATCATACTGCCATCGACATACCAATTACATGACTAATTATAATAGACAAATTTTGCAAAAACAAAAATACCCTTCTACCTCATTTACAAGCATTTAAAGTTTACAAGACGTAGACATTCTACATACAAAATACGAATAATAAAATAATTGTAAATACATTTTTTACAAGATTTCTGCAATCAAACGGACCCCCCCCCCCCCACACACACACACACACACACCTCACACACAAACACTAATCAATCATAATATGTCCGAAACAAGTGAGTTTTAAGGGCAGAGCGAAAGGCGGAGATAGAGTCAGATGAGCGGACATGTTGTGGGAGGGAATTCCATAAGTGAGGTGCTAAATAGTAGAAAGATCGTTCAAGTCGCGTAGCCAGCGTGAGTAAGGTCCTCCTCCAAGGGGGCCACCAGGCCCTATGTCCGGGGACGTCCCACTTTGGCCCTTTCCCATTTGGCCCTTTGTGTAATGCACACAAAAAAATGGGAGTGCCATTTCGCCCTTTCATTTCGTTTGCAAAGACCCCTCTCTTTCTCTCTCCTCCCCTCTCTTTCTCTCTCTTTATCTCTCCTCCCCTCTCTTTCTCTCTCCTCCCCTCTCTTTCTCTCTCCTCCTCTCTCTTTCTCTCTCCTCCCCTCTCTTTCTCTCTCTTCCCCTCTCTTTCTCTCTCCTCCCCTCTCTTTCTCTCTCCTCCCCTCTCTTTCTCTCTCCTCCCCTCTCTTTCTCTCTCCTCCCCTCTCTTTCTCTCTCCTCCCCTCTCTTTCTCTCTCCTCCCCTCTCTTTCTCTCTCCTCCCCTCTCTTTCTCTCTCCTCCCCTCTCTTTCTCTCTCCTCCCCTCTCTTTCTCTCTGTCTCTCGCCTCTCCGGCCCCTGTCTCCTCTCTCATTGTACCTGTCTCTGTTTTTGTTGCGTTTCACTCAGCTCTCACTCTTACTGTTCTATTGACCCATTAAAAATTTGCATAATGTAATGTAACATAGTGTCACATGATATTATAGTATATGATAATGAACTATAATATGATATAATATAATGTGATACGATGTGTGATGATGTGTTAGGGCCTACGTGCTTCTGCCTGCCCCCTTCCATACACCCAAGGACAAGAGGTTATGAATTTGAGTGAGAAAAGGGCGAAATGGAACTCTTGAAAGGGCGAAAGAGCACTCCTCACCAAAGGGAAATCACGTGAGGAGGTATGCGGCATAGATCAAAGAAAGGGCGAGATGGGAAAGTGCCAATCAGGACCTACCCCTACGTCCGTCCACTGACAGCTACCCAGAACATACTGATCTCATTGACTTTGACCATGGACACTACAGCATCCATGCTTTGACCGAACGCATAGACTGGATTATTAATTAAAACTGAGGTCACCATAAGAGCAACAGGGTATATGCTAAAGCCACATCATTTTGGAGGTTTTTTTGGTTTTTTAAATGTTTGGTGAATTTGAGGATGATTTTGATGAAGTTGATGCTACGTAGGCCTACGTAGTTCCACTCTACGCTTCCTTTCGTAGGAATAACCTGACGTCAACCAGGCCCGAGAAATACACACACCTGTAGCGTTGGTCGTGAAATTAGAGCAACACTCTCAGAATCGCATCCGTCAAATGGGTGAATCTTGAATGTGATGTTCAGCCTTCTCATTGACTCTCTGACACACTGACTGCGAGTAGCAGTCAGCCCAAGACCGAACAGAAAACTTGGGGGGGGGGGGGGACATGCCTCTGATGGGATTCACCCAGAACCTCCCAGCCACTTGTCCACAACACCACCACTGCGCCATGGGACTGGTCAGTTGCACACTTCTTAAGGTTCTGGTTTGAATAAAGCACGTGCATGTGTGCGAACGCACGCACGCACACGCATGACATTGCGCACACAAAAACGCGCGCGCACGCGCGCACACACACACACATACATATTTTGTAGCAAAAGCATAGTAATGTAATTTATACTTAGTCTAAGCAAAAGGAGAAACGTCTCTTCATTCAAACAAATGTTACTGTAACCAGTATCACCAGTGGTAGCTGTTTGATTGCCCTGCTGAACCTGTCACTCCACGCTGGACCTAGGCCTGCTAAAGGAAGAGTGGTGGTTACTTGTCCTGCTGAACATGCCATACCCCCATGGACAAAGGCATGCGAAAGAGTGAGTGGTAGCTGTTTGATCGCCCTATTGAGCCTGCCACTCCACCCTGGACTTAGGCATGCCAAAGGAGTGGTAGCTGTTTGATTGCCCTACTTAACCTGCCACTCCACCCTGGACTTAGGCATGCCAAAAAAGGAGTGGTAGCTGTTTGATTGCCCTACTTAACCTGCCACTCCACCCTGGACGTAGGCATGCCAAAGGAGTGGTAGCTGTTTGATTGCCCTACTTAACCTGCCACTCCACCCTGGACGTAGGCATGCCAAAGAAGGAGTGGTAGCTGTTTGATCGCCCTACTTAACCTGCCACTCCACCCTGGACGTAGGCATGCCAAAGAAGGAGTGGTAGCTGTTTGATCGCCCTACTTAACCTGCCACTCCACCCTGGACGTAGGCATGCCAAAGAAGGAGTGGTAGCTGTTTGATCGCCCTACTGAGCCTGCCACTCCACCCTGGACTTAGGCATGCCAAAGAAGGAGTGGTAGCTGTTTGATTGCCCTGCTTAACCTGCCACTCCACCCTGGACTTAGGCATGCTAAAGAAGGAGTGGTAGCTGTTTGATTGCCCTACTTAACCTGCCACTCCACCCTGGACGTAGGCATGCCAAAGAAGGAGTGGTAGCTGTTTGATTGCCCTACTTAACCTGCCACTCCACTCTGGACTTAGGCATGCCAAAGAAGGAGTGGTAGCTGTTTGATTGCCCTACTTAACCTGCCACTCCACCCTGGACTTAGGCATGCCAAAGAAGGAGTGGTAGCTGTTTGATTGCCCTACTTAACCTGCCACTCCACCCTGGACTTAGGCATGCCAAAGAAGGAGTGGTAGCTGTTTGATTGCCCTGCTTAACCTGCCACTCCACCCTGGACTTAGGCATGCCAAAGAAGGAGTGGTAGCTGTTTGATTGCCCTACTTAACCTGCCACTCCACCCTGGACTTAGGCATGCCAAAGAAGGAGTGGTAGCTGTTTGATTGCCCTGCTTAACCTGCCACTCCACCCTGGACTTAGGCATGCCAAAGAAGGAGTGGTAGCTGTTTGATTGCCCTGCTTAACCTGCCACTCCACCCTGGACTTAGGCATGCCAAAGAAGGAGTGGTAGCTGTTTGATTGCCCTGCTTAACCTGCCACTCCACCCTGGACCTAGGCATGCCAAAGAAGGAGTGGTAGCTGTTTGATTGCCCTGCTTAACCTGCCACTCCACCCTGGACCTAGGCATGCCAAAGAAGGAGTGGTAGCTGTTTGATTGCCCTACTTAACCTGCCACTCCACCCTGGACTTAGGCATGCTAAAGAAGGAGTGGTAGCTGTTTGATTGCCCTACTTAGCCTGCCACTCCACCCTGGACTTAGGCATGCCAAAGAAGGAGTGGTAGCTGTTTGATTGCCCTACTTAACCTGCCACTCCACTCTGGACTTAGGCATGCCAAAGAAGGAGTGGTAGCTGTTTGATTGCCCTACTTAACCTGCCACTCCACCCTGGACTTAGGCATGCCAAAGAAGGAGTGGTAGCTGTTTGATTCCCTGCTTAACCTGCCACTCCACCCTGGACTTAGGCATGCTAAAGAAGGAGTGGTAGCTGTTTGATTCCCCTGCTGAACCTGCCATACCCCCATGGACCAAGGCATGCTAAAGAAGGAGTGGTAGCTGTTTGATTCCCCTGCTGAACCTGCCATACCCCCATGGACCAAGGCATGCTAAAGAAGGAGTGGTAGCTGTTTGATTCCCCTGCTGAACCTGCCATACCCCCATGGACCAAGGCATGCTAAGGGGTGAGTGGCAGCTGTTTGATTGCCCTGCTGAGCCTGTCACTCCACCCTGGATCTGGGCATGCTGAAGGGTGAGTGGTAGGAACGACGTGTGAACTGTGGCTTCAAGCTGAGAGCCGAGTGCCCTGTCTTTGGTATCACCCAAACCAGACAACACTGGGCACTATCACTTGAATGTTCTCTTATCATGACTGCCTTTCACCAAATTCCAGCCCACACTCCAGAATAGTGGCTGCCTCCTCTGATATATCTCGAAGTCGGTTACGATCACCGACGTAGAGAAAAAGACCTCGCGAGCCAGCAGTAAACTACACAGTAAAATTGATGCCACAGCAGACACTTGGGATCGGCCATGTGTAGGATCTTGGGGCCGTTAACTGGGTGCTGTTTACCAGTCGCGAAGCGAGACTGGTATTGTTTTCACTTTGTCCGTCTGTTCAAATTTGCTCAAAATGCATATTTCGGTGTAAAATGGCCTCACATACAGTTATCAGTGTGTTTCAACGGGAAAAAACAAAGGTTGGTCTGTTTGTCTGTCTGTCTGTCTGTCTGTCTGTCTGTGACAGCGATA
>CM065703.1:28299689-28354689 GCA_017654935.2 Phymorhynchus buccinoides
CAAGGTCACTGGACCCGAAAATACTGCCGCGTGGCTGGTGGTCTAGCGTCTTAACGCTCTAGTTTTAAATTATTGTCAAAATAAAGAAGAGGGATTGCCTTTGACGACAATTCTCATTTTTAGTTAAATAATTATACTGTACATACCTATCTGAAAGGGGCCCAATATCGTACTCGGGCGATAGAAATATCAAAGATTGAAGAGAATAAAAGCACACACAAAAGTGTGAGAGACAGCCGGGGACAGCCGAAACAAAGTTTGAAGATGTACGATTTCGACACCTTTTAAAGGTGTGACTGGCTGCCCCCCCCCCCCCCCCCCCCCCCACACACACACACACACATTTCAAATATCTACGGACAGAGATAGTAGACAGAGGCAGAGACCAAGTGAAAAACAGATAGATCGAGAGACAGACAAACAATAAGACGGACAAATGAGAGAGTAGATCTACGAACAAAACATTAAAAAAAAAGATTCACAAACAAAATAGACACGAACGAAAATCTAATCCCTATTCTGGGCGGAGTCTTTCTTTATTTTTAAAAAGAAAAAGAAAAAAAAAAGATTTTCTATTCAATTCTCAGTGCGCTCTCCCAGTTCCTTCGACGTATTAATACCAGAACCAGAACCAGAGTTAAACAATACCATTTTCAAGCAGAATGACCCAAATCAGAAGCAACGGGGAGAAACTGAGCATTGAAATAGAGTCGAATATTGCCGATGAGGGGGTTATTGTCCTTGCGTGGCCTTGGCAGGACGGAATGTGAAAGTGGCTTGCTCGTGATATTTTTTTTTCGGGACACTATTGAAGAACATTTCTAAACTATGATGAACAAAGACAAGAAAACTGTACATGTGAATCTTTCAATAATTGTCTAATATCCTGATTGAAATTTTTGTCTATTAATGTTTGATAAGCTAACAAAAACCTACTTTCGTTATTATTTTGGCGTGGCTCCCCGGAGGGAGTAACAAGGGAACAGCCAATGGCATTGTGATTAGCATACAACAACCACAAGCAAAATGAACGTCAATGGCGCTCTCGGTTCAGCATGAGGGCGAAAATCATAAGAATTATACAGAAACAAAATTAATGAGTTCGGGTGGAAGTAGCCGGCTTGCACATCAGGTGAGTATGAAATAAAATTCATTGAAATTATATCGCTGATCTTTTTGTTAAACTGAATAAATATGTCATGATGTCTGAAGTAAACCTTGCTAACTTTCACCATTTCATCCGCATTCCGAACGTCAACAAAAATAATTCACCAACGGTCAAATCTCAATTTGTCATAAAGATTATGATGAAGTGATGTATGATAAAAAGGACTATATTCTTTTCTAATGCAAAGAGTTTAACGATTTCTCTTGAATATTGCGTGTGTAATTACTAATTATCGTCTGCTTCAATATTTACCCGGGTAACGACTGTGATCGTGACGGTGACATGGGAGCACCACCCATCAACAAATAAAACAGAATTTGCCTAATTTTGATGTGCCAAGGACATTGTTGTTTCAAGAAATGTTGTAGAGCTAGCCTTTAAGCTGCACGCTATTCATGTGTGGTTCATTTAAAACTTAGTCTGTAAAAATCTATAAGAAACTATCTGAGGCGATTATTGTCATATGGTCGCCATAGCTGGGTCAGTGTTGTAGCAACTTGGTCGATCATTCATACACGGCTGACTGAGATCAGAAATTGATTTGATAATAAATATATTTAGACATTGATAAGAAAGTTATTTGCTGTAGTTTCCTTTGCTTGTGACTATGAAGGTTTATCAATATGTTGCTTATTTTTGTATCTCTCGGGTTGATGAACGGCATAAATGTCGCACCAAAAATAGCTTCCCGCATGTTATGATCAGCAGGAAAAAATCAGCTGAGAGGCTTTTTTTCCTTTCTTTCTCTTTCAATCCAGTAGCGTTATCACGTTCCTTGCCTGTTAGATCTGTTCGTTATGTGATGAATCATGTTTTGGTTGGCCTGTTTGTGTTAGAACTTGGAATTAAAGTGTGCTAAAATTATAAAAAATATTGTTTTGGTCGGTTTGCTCTTGAAAAATACTGTGCACATTCACACTCATGCTCATAGAAAATCTTTCATACAGTGAGTCTGAGTGACTGCAAAATTTTAACATTTTAAAAATATAGCAATTAACATCATCCACAACAAAATTTTAGGATCCTGTTGTCTTCAAATTTTACTTTTTTTCTTTTTTTTATAATTAATTTTTGGTTTGCACTATGTCAATGTTTATTTGTATTAAATAATAATAATAAATAAACCTTATATAGCGCTCTTCAATGGTAAAAGAATCATTCTCAGAGCGCTTTACAAATATTTTGAAATAAATAAATAAAGAAACATTGCAAAAACGTTAAGAAGAAGCAGAATTTTTTTTTAACACAATTTAAAATTAAAATGCTCACACCGGCTCTCCCTACACCCCCGCCCCTGTCTTTCTCCTCATATACAGAGGTTTGTTTAACTGCTGTGATTTACATACAAATACACACACACACACACACACTCACTGTATCAGTGTATGCACACATACACACTCCACAAGTATGTTCACAGTTATCACACACGCACACACTGAAATTGAAATTGACACACAAAAATGACACTATATATCAATGGCTTGGAGTCAAAACGGACTATCTTTCTATTGACATATTATTGAACTTATTTCATATTACGAACACTAATATAGTAATAACCTCTATGAAACAAAAGACTGCTGAAATATTTTAAAAAAACTTTTGTTATAACTGCAATCATTGTTTGATACAAGTTATTAGTTTTTGTAATAAATCCAATACTACGTCAATGGACTATCTAAAGATAGTCCGTTTAAGATAGTCCGTTTTGACTCCAAGTCCAAGCCATCGATATGTTCATGTGCAATGACACATCAACACACAAAATATAATACAGTCACACAACTTTATGCTTATTTTCTTTGCATAGTCACATACAGCACTTGACACACACACACACACACACACACTTTCATACTACAGTGTATCCATCTCTTAAATTCATTCTTCTCTCTTTGTCTCTCTCTCTCTGTCTCAGTGTCTGTCTGTCTATCTCTCTGTCTAGTGTTTCTGTCTCTAATTCTCTCTCTCTCTCTCTCTCTCTCTCTCTCTCTCTCTCTCTCTCTCTCTCTCTCTCTCTCTCTCTCTCTCAGTGTGCGCGCGCTTTTGTGTGTGTGTGTAATTCATGTTTGAATGTGCACATTTCTGACTTGATGTAATGAATTTTAATGATATTAATATTTGTGTTGGTATACTATAATTGCGTTTCACACATTTGAATAATGTTTCAGTTCTGTTGTATTTCTGTCATGTTGTTGCACCTAATATATTTTTTTCTTTTTGAGATAATAAAGTACATGTATGTACAGTATGCTTGAACACACACACACACACACACACACACACACACACACACACACACACACACACAATACACTTGTATTTGTATAAAGTCACACTTCTTAAATTCTTTTATTGCTCTGCTCAGTCATGCCCTCGCACACACATGTACCCTTGTAATGCGCTTTCACACACACACACACACACACACACACACACACACACACACACACACACACACACACACACACGTGAACCCTTGCAAGCTTTATGACGTATATGCACTTCATATACTGATTATTGCAAAACGCTTTGAATCCTGATCATCATGAGATCACTGCACACATCTTACTCGTTGTCACCCACTGGTGTAGTGTTATGCTGTATGGAAAACAAATTACCCAAAGCCTCACGCATTCAATTTCATGCATCATTCCCCTGTAATTGAAGACAAACCCATATCTATTGAGTCCTCATATAAGTGTGGAGGATCCACCCAGTGCAAAGTACTCATCGGGGAAAATAAAAACGAATAAAAAATGCATGATAATTGATATCCTTTGGGGTGAGACTGAACAATATCCAGTTACGTTATATATAGGAGCTTAAATCTGGCCATATTCTGCAGTAATTTACTCTCTTTGCGCTGTACAATTGTCTTGTGAAAGGCTGATCAACGCAACCCATTGGACTGCATAATTATATGCTTTGCTATGTTTTGTACATTTTCCTGTAAATATGGTTGAACTTGAAGACTTGAATTACCAACTTAGAATTAAACTTAGAATTAAAAATCATCACAGCTTTGACAGAGAAAGATGTAATTTATGGAACACAGTATTGAAATGAAAAAAACTGTGTGTAGTAGTAGTACAGTGGAACCTCCCTATTACAGGCATGGTAGACCTCCGCGAATCGCGGAAAATCTGCGAAACAGTTTGAAACAAAAATATTGAAATGGCATGAAAAAGTGAAAAAATTTCACTCTCGTTTATTGAATTTAATTGAATTTTCTTCAGCCCCCTGGACCCCCGGCCATTTTCCTTGAAAACCACTTTGCCCCCACTACCATGCCTGCTATTAAAACTCCCTCTAAGATGTGACACCACCACCCCCACCCCCCCCCACCCCCACCCCCCGACACACACAAAATAACAAGGGCAAGAGTTATGTCCTGTCCCCCCCCCACCCCCCAATAAACACACCACTTTCCACCCTTACAGAACGCATAAAATACATAGCCCAAAATTTGAAGCGATTTTGTTCAGTAGTTCACGAGATACAGCTGAACTTTTATACAAACTTCCTTGCACCGAGTGATGTCCTCTCTCCCCCCCCCCCCCCCCAATAAACACACCACTTTCCACCCTTACAGAACGCATAAAATACATAGCCCAACATTTGAAGCGATTCTGTTCAGTATTTCATGAGATACAGCTGAACTTTTATACAAACTTCCTTGCACCATGGTACACCACCACACAAAATTTGAAGCAATTCTGTTCATTAGTTCACGAAATAAAGCTGGGGGAAAATTACATAGCCCAAAGAAGGAAATTTCGGTTTTCAAGGTCAAACTTGAAGGTCAAGGTCAGCACGGTGTTGATTAACGAAAGGAAGCTTCCTTTTCAAGCTGTCTACCCCTCTGCCAATTTTAGTCAAAATCCAAACAGTAGTTTTTAAGATAATCGATACACAGACAGACAGACACACACACAGACACACAAGCCCATCGCAATACCTCGGCCTCTGGCCGGGTAATAAAACATCATTTTTTTCCGCTTCATATCCGGATTACTGAGTGTCCACCTCCCTTTTAACCCTTTTCTTACCATGCATGTGTCATGCGTGCATAACTTAAATCAAAGATGCAAATTACAAGATCCCCTAAGCAAGAAATAGATTGCTTTTATTTTCATGGATAGCCACTTGATTTGTCTTTATTTTAATAGGAGTTTTGCATTACTCATAGCAGTTTTTTCACATGGGGTGTTTGTTTCCCAAAAAGTGAAAAACTGTTTCAAAATTGAGATCTAATTTCACATTGCTGTCAAAATTGACTGAAGAGTTTATTTGTTTTTAAAATTTGCATACAACATTTTCAATCTAGTTTGATAAATTAGTCTTCATTTATAGAAATGTGAAAACTTCTATTGAGTTTTAGAGCAATGAAACATATCCCCTTCATGCATGTTGCTACAAACGTGCACAGGAACAAATTACCTCATTGCTTTTCGTATGTTGAGCGATGTGATGTAGCAAGAATCAGAGAACAACATGAAATATAAAGTATGGTAAGAGTTTGGAGTAAGAGAGAGGGTTGGGAGAGCTATGGGAGGAGAATGATAAGGCAGAAGAGGCTACCAAGTCCTGGGGCTGTAGGTGGTGGGTATAGGGGTGGTGGTAATGGGGGTTTAGCTGCTTTGTGGTTTCTTTGTAACTATAAAAAACATGGTCCCATTCGCTACCATGCATGCTTGACAAGTGCATTCTGAACAAGGGCGTCCCCGAGCGGCAGAGTGCCAGACATGTCCGTCACCAACAATGCCACGCACTTGCGACACCCTGTAGCAGTCACACCCTGACACAAAATTGGAAGGGATTTTGTCTTCTAGTTCACGAGATACAGCTTGAAGAAGAAACATATAGCGCAAAGAAGGAAATTTTAGTTTTCAAGGTCAAGATCAGCATGGTGATCATTTATGCTTGGATGTGTTCTTCTCTAGGGTATACAGTACTACACACTATCTGAAGAGCTTCTGTCAAGTACAAATGTGGAAAATATGGCGTAAAACCCAATTTGTAGACCCTACCACTTTCAAGGCTTACCTATATCCCGGACCATGACCTTGACCTTGATCGGTATGCCACTATCAGAACGGGCATAAGCCAAAGTACCAACATGCCAAATGTGAAGACTCTAACACTAACGGTGTGGGAGTTATGGCCCCTGAAAGATTTTCGGTTTTCAAGGTCGTACGCCAAGGTCAAGGTGACGACGGCAAAACATTTTGCGCGGATGCCTTCCTCTCATGGTGACACACCAGCACACAAAATTTGACGTGATTCGGTCAACCCGTTCGAAAGATATCCTTGGGACAGACAGAAGGAGAAAAAATGACCCTCCGATTTTCAGGCTCCAGCGATCTTCTTGACCTTGATCGGTATGCCATCATCAGAACAGGCATAAGCCAAACCACCTTCATACCAAGTTTCAACATCCTATGTCGATCGGTGCCCGAGATATGGCTAAAAATAGATTTTCGATTTTCAAGGTCGTACGTCAAGATCAAGGTCACGACGGCAAAATGGTTTGCGCCGATCTCTTCCTATTAAGGTGGCACACCTTCACATAAAATTTGACGCGATTCGGTCAAGCGGTTCGGGAGATATCCTTGGGACAGACGGAAGAAGAAAAAGAGAAAAAACCATACAAACCAGCCCATCGCAATAGTCCGATCACCTTTGGTGACGGACTAAAAACATATAGGAACATAATATTTGTTGCGAACGGAGCTTATTTTCGTGCTCATGAGTGTATTTCGAATAGAAAACAGCCCAAAAAAATCCTTGGAAAGAAAAGGGTTAAAACCTTTGTGTGGCTGGTTTTTCAAGGTCTTAATAGGGAGGTTCCACTGTACTAGACATCATGCACCCAGGATAGAAAAGTGATGGACAAACTGTCATGAAACAAGAAAATCAACAGGACAAAATGTCCTGGCTCTTGCAGAAATCAATAGAACTCAATCTCCTGTGTTAAATTCCAATAGGACATTTGTCATGACAGGGAGGAACAGAATAGCCTCAATACTGACAATAGGGCATTTTAATTTTTAACAGGACTAGGCTTATGTCATGACCTGGGCCTTGAGGGACATCACTGACTGGTTTAGTGGTAGTGTGTGTGTAGATTAGGTAATGGGGTTACCTGCTGTGTCATTGCACTTAGTTTAGCTTCCTCTTCAGGCAAGGCCACATAGTTAATCTTGTGGCAAACAAAGGGGCTGGGGAAATGGGGAAACCTGAACTTTTTCTTCTTTTTTAAATGTATTGTAAAGTTCAAAAGAAAAGAGAGAATAGATATTGAGGTTGTCTGTCGGTTCATGAACTGTGGAATAACAGCTTGCAATCATATGTTTTATGTTGGGCATTAAAAACCACTATTCCATTAGTCCTTCTGTTCAGCCTTCCCTCATTAACAGTTTTGGACTAAATATTTTAAGCCTTGCAAATATGTAAATGAAACAAGTATGAAACAAGTTTTAAACTCGTCCTGACGAAGAGATGAAATAAAATCTCGAATGCTTGAAACCATTGGTGTTTTGTGGTAATTTTGAAGACAAGTATGATGATGTTATGATTCATGCGCCTATTGTGCCTGCACCCGCATTTAGTTACACTCAGAGCCACATGCGCAGATCTGCATGAACATGCTCACCCTAGTCACATTCACAGCCTGTACAGTTTATATTTTTAGTTGTTACTATTAACTAAGAAATAAATTACTTTAGTTTTCGATACATGTACCCGGTATCAACAGTTTAGATTGCAGGCAACTGTTGAGTATTGTTTACACTGTTCACATCTGTTGAACTTGAAG
Source organism: Phymorhynchus buccinoides (assembly GCA_017654935.2). Taxonomy (NCBI): domain Eukaryota; kingdom Metazoa; phylum Mollusca; class Gastropoda; order Neogastropoda; family Raphitomidae; genus Phymorhynchus; species Phymorhynchus buccinoides. The sequence continues at coordinate 28,307,681 of CM065703.1, forward strand.
TTCACATCACGGTCAATAACTAACTGTAACTAAAGAAAAAAAGCTTAAGTTAAAAATATTTGCAAGGGCATATTAATAACTTCAATTTAGTTGTATTAAGTTGTAATATAAGGCAAATGAATTCATAGCTAATACAACACTTACTATTTAGATAACCAGGTAGGCATGCTTTGATTGTAAAAACTGACAATAAGTGCAGTGACTAGTCGTTATTTGTTGAACTTTGTTTTTTTGTAAACAGAGTGATGTCTTTTTCGTTTTGAAATAGAGTGATTCGATCTGATTGATTAGAGTGATTTATTATAACTGGCTTGTCTGTGTATCAGTGCATATTTTGACAGACTAATATATCTCCAAAGCTATAGAAAGCACAGTGTCATAATTTTGATAAATGGATACTGTCACTATGAATGTCATAAGCCACTTATTTTGACAGGAAAGTGATGGCAAATGGAGTCTGAAGTAACTGTTTAATAGAACATTTGGATCTCATGCTTATTCCGTGACTTTGTTAAAAGTGAAGATTTTTATAGCGTTCTTACTAGTCTTGATAATGATTTATTAAAAAATGTTTTTAATATTTTCACTCATAGACATAGACAGTGTTGAAAGGAGTTGATTTCATCAGCAACGAAAATGGTGTTTTACGTCCTCTTGGTCTGAATCAGACACATATGGGACATTTGTAAATACAATTATGGTGGGAACAATACTGGAGGCAATGCCCGGAGGCAGTACGAAACCAGTAAAGTCCCGATTTTTATTAATACAGATAGGTGTAGCGGTAACCACGCCTCGGTTAAACCTCATCGGCTATGGCACCGCTACAAGTATTTGCTGATAAGTTGATTTCATCAGTTGTTAAGGCACAGTGGCTATTGTGAAGGCTTTAACTGAAGTGAAAGACTGGATAAATTTGCTTTCCATTACATTCATGATCAGATGCATTATTAGTAGTTAGCGCATGTACCAGTAGTTTCGCCTTTACCAGCTTTTATCTCAGTTGATGTTTCTGATAGGCTCATTTGGAAAGAATGAAAGTGAAACCACACTTTTGTTTAATAGACGATTTTCAGGAAAAAAACTAGGGGAGAGCACTTCGTGAAAATTAGAGTTGTTTACCTCGATTACTCGGTCAAACACCATAGCAACAATGGCGTTGAAGCTTGAAACCGCAGGATGCAAGTCAGCGACTTGCAAACATATTTTTAGAAAAATGAGGTGTGGCCAGTGGCCACAAACTGATAAAATGTGACGTAAAAATATAATGACATCAATTTTAGAATGACGCACAGTGTTCTAAGTGCTGTATGTCTACTCAAACACACAAGGCAAGAGCTGGGGATCTACCTGATGGTAGAGTAACTTCCCCTGTTTGACCAATTGAATTAGGCAAGATCACTCCCACACACCATGAAATTACTTCCCTTAATTATTTCCGAAAACAATTCCTATTGTCAGTCACATCAACAGAAATAGAATGTTGCTCTAAATTACCTATATATATTTGTATGTTCGGGGCTTGGTTGAGTTATGCTATGTTACTTAAAAGAAGCTTTGACTTTGAGTTAATCCAGGTCATATCATTGATTGAACATGTTTGCACTCTGATTTAAAAGAAATCAATTTTACCATTTCAACTATGAAACAGGGCGTGAAAATATGCATTAAAACGCAAATTGGGGGTACGGGTTGAGCATACTGTTTAAGAGTGGGGAAAATCAGGAACCCTGTGTAAACAACTGAAAACTGAGACTACTAGGTCAAATTGAATGGCAGGAAGCAACCTGTAAGTCTTGGCTTAAAACTAGAACAGAAATGAAAACCCTTTTTTCGTTGATTTGCACAAACTTTATTATTTTAGGAAAACAATAGTGAGCGTACAAGTGTGAATTCAACCAAAATGTTAACTGAAAGGTATCTGTTGCTGTCTTCTTTACAACTTGAGTTGCTTGCTTAACATGTACAGGAACTCAAGTACAATCCTGGGACCAAATGCTTTGACTCTGGCGTTCAAGACTCGATCAGTTATGGAGTGCAGTCCTCCTCCTCCTTCTCCTCCAACAACCACCACCACACGTTCCACAGCTACGGGATGGCCCTGCCCAACCACCATGACAGGCCTTCCGGCAAGGACATGGTGAAACAACCCTCATCCACCTACAGAAATGGCCAGGTGGGTAATGTCTTCAGTGAGCCATGAACAATGAGCTCTTTTTGGTACATTTATCTCCCTTTCACATGTAAGTGGCGCAGTAACGGCAAGCTAGCTCTCTCTCTCTCTCTCTCTCTCTCTCTCTCTCTCTCTCTCTCTCTCTCTCTCTCTCTCTCTCTCTCTCTCTCTCTCTCTCAAGTTATAAAATCCCAAGATGACTAATTTTTTTAATTTTAAATTTGTGTATGCCAGTCTGTCATGTCTGACCATGGTTTCCAGATAGCCGAGGAACCAGTTGCTGTTCTGGAGAACTGGGCTGACAATTTTGTTTTATCGTTGAGGTGCCTTGACTACGGTACATCCCCACTCTCTCAGCCAAGAGGACTTTAGGACAGTTGGCATTGAAGAGACTCAAAGAGTCCCCTAAGGCTGCATACACTACCAGATAATAAGTTTTCCGTGTGTCAGAATCCTGAACTTCTGGTGGCTTAAGAAAGATAGTTAAACAAAATTAGGTATATTTTGTGTGTGTGTGTGTTGATTTTTTTTGGGGGGGGGGTTCGTTCAGGATGCTTGTAACATTTAGCATGTAAACACTGAGACTCCTTTCCTTAGAGAACTGGTTTTGATTCATGTTTGGCATGTGTGGGGCTGCGCTTACATGTACTTTTAAGTTTAACAGTTCTTTTCTGCTTTTGTATGACTGGTTAAAATAGTTTGTGTGGGTGCTTATTGCGTTTGTTTGATTTATACAAGTGTTGATGATATTGACTTTCTTGGACAAGATTAGAGTTTTTAACTTATCCAGTGCAACTTTCAGATATAAGCAAGTTGAATCAAAATTCAGATTTGCTCTGCCCGAACTAGTGCACATTATTTTGAGTCACAGAAAAAAGAGAAGCTCTGGCCTTATAAAGCATGAATAAAGTATAACGCTTGTGTTGCAATACCAGTACAGTCATATTCTTGACATTTTTATATGGTATTAACAAAGTTTTAAAATTACCCTACATGTTGATGTTGGCTGTTGGCCTATTCAAATAGAAGAGAACAACGTTCAGTAAATTGTTTGAAAGCAGGATGTTTTTTTTATTAAAAACTGGTTTGAAACATTTTGTGTTTTGGCTTTTGCTACCACAATCATGAATTTATAGTTTAGTTTTATTTTGCAATCATTATATATATATATCAGTGTATGTATCATAATGTATGCATTGCTTTTTCTGTATTTGTGTGTGTGTGTGCGCGCACGTGCATGCGCTCACATGCACAGGGGCATATGGTATGTGTGTGTAAGATGTTTTGGTTTATGTTTGATGCTAACAAGTTTGTTTAATTTTTTTATATTTTTAGTTATATAGCGTTTTTTACAACACACACACCCCACACCCCAAATATATGTAGTTATGAGCTAATATAAGCTAAGTTTTTGTACACTGCTTTATTGTCATCCTTGAAAAAACAATGGAGTTTTACATATGTTTCTATTTCTAAGCCAAACTACTTCTTTCTTTTTTTCCGTCTGCTGATTTGGAAGTTCATGAGAATCAAGCTATATAAAAATACAACCAACTTAGAACATGGTGAAAATGGTTAGTTACTGAGCTGATAATGATGTGAGAAAATATACCCTCCCTTCTCCAGCAGACCTCATAATTATGTGGGAGAGCTGTTTATCTGTGGTGAAATCAATGCGACTTCCAAACAAAGCTCGAACCTGGCCAACTGTAAGTGTCAGGGACCCCCACCCCCTAGTGACAATGATGATGGTGGTGGTGGTGGTGGTTGTAGTAACCCAGGCCTGGTGTTGTTGCCAGGCAATGATGACAAACGCAGCCATTGATCTCTTTCTTTCTTTCTCTCTCTGTTGCCTCACTTCACTGTCCCTGCACTGACAACGCCCAGTGACTGCCTGTCATCTTCATCAGCATCAGCATCATCATCATCACCCTCAGCAAACTCGCAAACCAGTAGCGTCATTATCACTCATTCAGCAGCATTCTTGCTCTGTCACTTCGTTTTTTCTTCTCTTTTTTGGGGGGTGTCGTTATACAAAGATTAAGTCGTGTGTAGAGTATTGATGTTTTCATCAATTTTTCGCACGCTTACTCTGTTTCGTGTGCATGCTTTACGCACACACGCCCGTGCACACGCACACACACGCACGCACGCACGCACGCACACACGCACACACACACACACACACACAGAAAAGAAGGAAGCTAGTATAAATATGATATGGTTCATGAGTGGTTTAATTAATGTATGGAAGACCAAGAGTGTTTCAGCATTGTGTGTACATGCATGAGTGGTCTCTAGTACTGGCATGTACGTTTTATGTTTAAGAATTTGTTAAAAATTTTAGTCTTTTTGGGATGAAGTGAAGAAGACCAGGAAGAAATCCTTACTAGAAATTTGATTAGCAGTAATTTTGTCAGGTTTGAATTAGTTGTTAATAATTTAAATTCTTAGCTGGTAGGGTAATTTTTCATAAATTTTGACCTTTTTTGATGTTATTTTGCCGATCATTTATTTGTGTTTCATGTGATATTTAATTCTCTACTGAAGAAAAAGGTTTGGTTAATTTGCAGACATTCTGTTGCAGAACGGCATAGTGTAATAACCAGTGTTAATTTTTTTAATTTGCCAAATCTTTTAGTTTTACCAATCAAGAAGTCATCTGTGTTTTCTGTTACTGACCTCACTTTCTTGACTTTTCTGCTTGGCTGAACAAGATATGTTTAGAAAAGAAAGATAAAATCTACAATGTAGGTAGTCCCGCGGCGGGCGAAAGTGCTCCGCAATCATGATTTTCAGCATTTTCAACTCCTCAATAATACTACAAAACGGCCAAATCAAAGAATAAAAATTACACCTGTCAATTTACAGAAGATTTTTCATTCATTCTGGCTAGTTTTCATCGTTTTTAAGGTTAAATGAAAGCATTCTATGTGCTTTTGAATGTCAGCTTCAGAGGTTATGCGTTCATAATTAATGTTTGTTTTGATTTTGGTCCGAGAATGTTCTTTGTTCTATGAGGACGGCGCTTCAAAGTGTTGTCATTTCTTATTCATGACGGAGAGACTTAGCCATAGAAGAAATGACTGTTCTGTCTTACTTGTTTCCGTAGTGGAAACTGCTTGCTCCGTGAATCAGCAACCTTGCGCCAATCAATAGCACAGACTTTCTATCTCTCTTTCCTGGCATCTTTTATTGAGCAGTGACAGATGTGGGATGCAAAATTGCCATGTAATGAAAACTATTGATTTCTGGCCTCAGCTGGCAGTACGCACACAGGGTTGGGTTCATCATCCATTTATGATTGGAGATGTGCTTATCCAGCCAATTGATGGCTCTCTCATCTCTGATGGTGGTCTTCTTTGGTGCGCTGGATGAAACCCAATTAGTTGCCTTGATTTTTTTTTTTTTGTTGAGTCGTGATGTTCGTCGTTGCTGGAGAGGTCATTTACTATTTTGTCGTGGTGTGCCTTTTGTTTTACATTTGTGCTCATTGATCTGATATAATAATGTACATATCCGTTGTCAGAAAGAAAACAAGAGCTGTTGTAGTGTTTGATTCATATTCCTCAAAACTTGGAAAGTGTTGGCTGAATGCAGTGGGGAAACCAGTGAAAACTCAAAACCCGACACATATGTACCATACCCCTTATGGCCATATCCCTGGGAACACAACAAGAAGAAGAGAAGAATCTTTTCAGTCAAAAAATGACTTTTGCTGCTGCCCCCCCCCCCCCCCCCCCCCCAAACTAATTGAAAATCATGTAATGATTTAATGAAAAATAATAACTTGTTAACTGTCTTGTCTTGTTGAACAAGTAAATAAAAGTTTGCATGTTTGTTTCATTTGCGAGTGTGTTCAATAGCACAATCAGTGTATACTGTGTGTGTCTGGGTACCTGTACATTAACCCTGATTTTCATCATTTTCAACTGCTCAGTTCTCAGCTATTTGAGCACACTGTCCTTTTGTGTTTGTTGTATTATTTTTATGGCTTGTACTCAAAGTTGATATCCTTAGAATTCAGTCTCTTTTTTTCCACACACACACTCTTCTTTTTTACTTTTAGTTTTATAATAAGAGTACTTAGCAATCCAAATGAGGAACTGTGCGTTTTACTGCCTATCTATCTGTGTACATGTACATTTGCGTATTTGGGATCAAATATACATTTCACATGGAGTATGTTTAAATGGCTTTGTTTGATTCTAGATTGATTTTTTTAATTGCAGATGGCCAGAAATTTGAACTGATTTATGTTTGGCACAAATTTTGGATCATTTTGATATTGATGCAAATGTGTGTGTGTTGTGTGTGTGTGTATCTGTCTGTGTGTGTGTGTGTTGTGCCACAGGTTCAGGGCCATGGTATGTCCTCTGACGGCTTCCACCCTGGTTTCCAGGCCAACTCAGCACACCACTACCCGTTCCACCCGGACATGGTGCCACCCCCGCACTCCTCCACCCAGCCCCAGTCCTTGTCCTCCTACTCCATGCAGGACGGTCTTGGCGGCTACCCAGGGTGGAACGACTTTTCCCCCTTTAGCTCCAACCTGTCCTCCACAGTGGAGCCCCCCTCCTCTTCCACTATGCAGAGAAATGTAGCAACCTCTTCTTCCTCTTTCCACGCTCCGCAGCATTCCTACTTCAGCACAGCTTCTGAGAGTCAGGATGCGAACCTGTCAGAGTTGCCAAACCATCACCACCACCATCATCATCACCCTCAGAATGCGATGTCATCGTTCAGTCAGGAGGGAGGTGGTGGGAATTCTGGTGGGGGCGAGAAGTTTGGGCTGAACAGCAGCTGCTCCAGTGACAAGTTCAGCACGCTGGACGACATGGTGAGCAAGATCGTGGATGAGGACCCCTCCACCAGCAGCAGCAGCAGCAGCAACCTGTTCTCCCTCAGCTCCCTGGGCCCCTTCAGTGCCACTGCCGCCACCTCCACCACTGCTCCTCAGGACCAGCATCACTCACAGTCTCAGCCCGCCTCCAACGTTTTCTCCTTTGACGAGTGAGTTCACTGTCGGTTCTCTGATGGCTTACGAGTATGAGTGACTGGTATGTGTGCTTGTGTCTGTGTGCGTGCGCATGTGCATGTGTGTGAGAGACTGAGAATACGTGTGCCATGTTCAAAATAGCGAAGAAGCTATTGTTGGCTCTGCTTGTTTTCGCTTTTCTTGCCAGTTGTGGTTGTCGCTGATATTACAGCGACAAGTAGGCAGAGACATGTTCAAACAATATGAGTTTGTTCTTACTACATTAGGACTTGTTTGTGTGTGAGAGTTGAGATTCAATGCTCTTGCAAGGTAAGGCTAAATCACTGCTTTATATTAAAGCTGATCATTGATTTTTCCTGTATCATTGATGCATTTCTTTGCATGCGTGTGTAACTGTTTGCTTGGCTTTTCACTAAATATGTGTTCCCTCAGCTTTTCAATAACAATAACTGTGTTCTCTCAGCTTTTGATTGTTTCTGGTACAAGTGATAGTGTTTAGCCTTCGTTGGGAACATGCGTGAATAAGCAGCTGCGTTCTCTGTGCTGCAGATCTCCTGGCCTGCTGGGCAACATGTGGCTGTCGGAGGACGGCTCCCGACGCCCATCAACCAGCAAGCCTACCTCGGAGCACCCTCAAGGCAACTCCTCCACCTCATCCTACGACAGCTTCGACCAAGCCTCTGCGGGGGGCTATGGCCTGACCAGCCAGCTGTGGGACCACTACGCTGACAGCGGCCTAGGAAGCAGCCTGCAGACCCAGGGCGGCGACTCCCTGTTCTCCTCCCCAGGCTTTCCGGAGTTTGACCCCACCCAGCAAGGTGAAGGGGACCTGTTCAACAACAACCTAGAAGGGCTGGACGACCCCCTCCTGCTGCAGAAGTTCCTCACCCAGTTACAGCTGGGCGGCGGGCTGTTGGCTGCCACTGGCGGCAACAAACCGGAGCTGGACAATCATTCCAAGGTAGGGGGGGCTGGGGATGCCGCACTACCCTACCTGAACCAGCAGCAGATGCTCAACAACCACCACCACCACCACCACAGCAACAACAACAACAACAGCGCCCCAAACACCAACAACGGCCTGGACTACCCCCCGACTGACATGACCCACTTCAGCCCTTCAGACATTCTTTCGGCTCTATCCGCAGCCTCCTCCTCCTCTTCCTCTTCCTCCTCCACCACCACCACCCAGCCCCTGATGTTTGCCTCCCCGCAGTCCCCGGCCCTGTCCACGTCCAAGCTGGGCCTGCCCGGGGAGCATCCCCACCAGTACCTGATGTCCACCCCTCACAGCCAGGCTGGCGGTGTGCAGTTTTCCTCGGCAGAGCTGTTCCATCAGGTGTCGCCCATCCCCAGTCAGGGATCATCAGGGGGTGGTAGTAGTGGTGGTGGTGGTCCCGGGTCCTCCTCCACCTCCTCCTCCTCCACCACCTCCCAGTTCCAGACCATTGAGAGTCTGCTCAAGCAGGAGAAGGCGTTTCAGGTGAGCCCTGAGTGTGTGTGATTCTGCTGTTTGTTACCTGTGTGTTTTTGTTGATCCCCTTGCTTTGTTATTAAAAATGTGTAGAGCGTGTAGCTTGAATGTAAGACTAAGACTGTACCATTTTTTTAAACTATGAGGTGCACCCCCCAAATTTTGCACAAATTTCAGATTTTTGTTATTACACTTTCTTACTATTTAATTTTCTTCATCATATAAGGCGCATGGGTCTCTTCTGGGGGGAAAATGTCGCCTTATAGTCTTTAAAATACAGTGTATGTAAGTGTTAATGTTTCAATTAGACCAGCATCATTTTTGTGGTGACAGCTCTGAGATGGCACTCTTTTGCTGATAATTGAGTTAAGAAGCTTTTCATTTTCCATAAATGTTTAGGAGGTGGGTTGGTTTTTTTCATTTCTCAGGGAAGGCCCTCAGCAGACAACAGTTCCTTCAGCAGTCCGGTGTCCCCAAGTCTGGCTGGCGGTCAAGGCGGGTGGTCATCGGGGCAGCAACACTACACCAACACCCACAGCCTCACCAGCCACCAGCAACACCAGAGAAAGCCTGTCCTCAAATCGGAGCCCGCATTCACCTCCAACGACAGCAGCAGCAGCAGCCTGCTCCAGCCCATCCACATCAGCACGCAGAGCGCTGCCTCCCCGCTGTCGCTGCCCCCCAGCCACAGCTCCTCCCTCAACCTGTCTGCCATGACCACCAGCAGCAGCCACAGCTGGTCCTCCTCTGCCAGCACCCCTAGCTCAGGACCAGGGGACCAGGAAAGGGGTGCCCAGTTCTCTTCCTTAGAGCGACAGATCTTGGGGCAGCAGCTGCCGCTACATCATCCCCCAGGCTCGGCTCCCATGCCCCCTCACGTGACCCCGAACTTTCCCAACGCTCACTTCATGAACCCTCACGCTCACCACGCGGGCGTACCCCTGGGTCTGGCCGGGAAGCTCCCCCAGCAGAGGCGGGGCCCCTTCCCCCCAGAGCTGGCGGCCCAGGTGGTGCAGGACCGGCTGAACATGCAGGCAGCCCTGGCCCAGCACTCGGCCCTCAACAACCACCACATGATCAAGAAAGCCAGGCACCTGCTGTTCCCCGACCAGGGATCCCCGCGCTACGACAAGTGGCGCCCCGCCAGCTTCGGCCCTCCGGGGAGTCAGCCAGCCACTATTCCTGTAACCGCGGGGGTCCCTCCTCCGCACACAGGGGCTGGGGGAGGAACGGGATTGCCCCCTGGTCAAGTAGGGCCCCATGGGGAGCAACTCTTGCCCACCCTGGCGGAGATCCAAGCAGCATTCATCGAACGCGAACGCGCCGCCGCTGAACAAGCCGGCGTCAACTGCCGCATATTCCCCGAGGAGTTGGTCCTGCACCCCCACCACCCGCATTTAGAGCCCCACGGTCCGGTGCGCCACCCCCTCACGCAGCAGCCTCCCTTCCTGCACCCCGTGCCCCATCCCCTTCCCCCCGGGCTCCCTCCAGGGGCGGCCATCCTGAACCCCCACAGTGCCTTGTCCGCGGAGGGACTGGACTACCTGCCGGTGGACGCCTTTGGGCGCGTGGCGCCGGCCCTGCTGCCCCCGGAGATGCTGTACGAGATCAGCCCCTACCAGCTGCTGGGCCTGCACCCCTTCTTCGCTGGATTCAGACCCATCAGGTAACTGGGAGAAACACAGCAATGCTCAATGAGTACTTCATCAGTTGTAAGCATCCCCAGAAACAAGCGTTTGATAACATGATTTGATTACTTTCACTTTGAAGTTTTTCATGTTTTTTGTTTTAGGTTTTTTTAAGCTTTTCTCTGTGTGTTGTTTTTGTTTTTAAAGAAACAAATTATGCAAAACAATTTCAATGAAATCCTAGTGATTCATTACTAAGTATCATAATTCTTGTTCTGGTTAATTAATGAAATCTGGTTGAAAAGGGCTCAATGTTGCTCTGTAGCAAGTTGTAGCATAGTTTCTTTGGTGTTTTTTTTTTTAATGTTCAGTGTTTTTTCTGTGTCGATTTGTCTTAAGTAGGAAGGTATATTAGCCATAAAGTCAGATTTGCTTGTGAGCATTTTAATCCCATCGTCAAAGTAGCCACAATGTGTAAGTGATGATATGTTATTATAAATACAGTACCAATGTGTACTACATGTTTTGTGTTAGCTATTCCCACTTGCATGCAATAGCCCATTCTTCTGGCAAACAAATGGCATTTGATAAATTTTGTATATATGTTATGTAACTTTCACTTTTTCAAATTCTCCTTTGAAAGATTCAAACATGTAGACACCTAAACAAAAACAGCACTTGCTTAACCAGCCTCCTTCCACTGAATATTGGTTTATTTAAACACATACACACACAGACACACACACACACACACACACACACAACATATATATATATGTAATTTTCTTTTGCTTTTTCTCTTTTACCAAAGCCAGACTTTTTTGCCTTCCTATAAATAAAAGTATAATGAAAACACTCTGTAAGTGTAATAAACCTGGAACCATCCCGGATCAAAAGCTTAGTTATGTCGTTAATGGCCAGGTAGTGTTAAAAAAAAAAAGAAGAGAATACTCAACTCTGACTGCCTTTCTCAATGGGAGATTATTTTGTTGTTGTTTTTTTGTTTTTCTGTGCAGTGCTTTGATCTTTGTTGCTTGTTTGTTTAATCATGATATGCCAGTTAGAAGAAAAAAATTGGGTATGAACACTTTTATGGGGAAGTGCTGGCCATCTCATTTATGATTTTAGATTGTTGATATATATATATATAAAAGAAAGAAAACTCTCTCTCTCTCTCTCTCTCTCTCTCTCTCTCTCTCTCTCTCTCTCTCTCTCTCTCTCTCTCTCCCTCCCTCCCTCCCTCCCTCCCTCCCTCCCCTCCCTCCCTCCCTCCCTCTCTCTCTCTCTCTCTCTCTCTCTCTCTCTCTCTCTGTGACAAGGCATCTATTTCTGTCTGAATCAGTGAATGTCTCTGTGTGTGTGTGTTGCATGTGTGTGTGATTTTCCGTGTTTGTGTGTAAAAATCAGATGTCTTATTTTCCTTTTTTTTTGGGGGGGGGGCATGCGATTTTTGTCACTGATGATTACCAAATGACAATTTTTTCGTTGCCACTGGGTTTAACGTATGCCAAGTGCATGGGCACACGGGACCTCGGTTTATCGTCTCATCCGAAAGACTACACGTTCAGACCGTTAAGGCCTAGTGCAGAATGAGAGGAAAAAATCCCCTGTACCCAGGTTCGAACTCGGGTTTACTTGACACGAAGCGAACGCGATACCACTGTGCCACTCTACACCACTAAATCATTATATGTTCAGGATTGGAAAACATTTTCAATGCAGGTTTGAGGCAGCAGAGTGGCAACTAATGATTTCTGTAAGTGTAGCATTGTGTCCAATTGTTTCAGGCGAAGTGGTCCTGCCAACGAGCTTCATACCAAACTGGAGGAATGCTACGAACAGTTCAAAGCTGTGGAGAAAGAAAGAAAAAAGGTATGGTCATCTGTTATTTTCTGATGGACACATTTTTTAAAAAGAAAGGGGGGGGGGGAGGTGCAGGTAAAAGTAGAGTGGATGAGGAAGATAATAACAGTGCTTGCTACTGTTGAGAATCAGCATGAAAAAGCAGCTAGTTCTTGATTACAGTTGTGTTTTAATATTGAGTATTTGAATTATTAAAAAAAGGGATTGTGCAAAATTAGTCTTGCTTTGTTCTGGAAAAGAAAGGATTCAAATTTAACTAACAACAGATAACAACAAAATATTTTTTATAATTTCATAAAATCATATAATAATGATACATTCTAACCCTTCAGCAGCAAGACAAGCAAAGCGTTTTTCAATCAAATACCAAAACAAGAAAGAGAAAATAAATCCTTTATGTATGGACAACAATTTTTGGGGAAGCTTAACAATAAAACGCTAACAAAACTACTCAAAACAACAATTCCAAGTGGACTCACAAAACTAAAAACAACAATTCCAAGTGGACTCACAAAACGCTAACAAAACTACTCAAAACAACAATTCCAAGTGGACTCACAAAACGCTAACAAAACTACTCAAAGCAATTCCAAATGGACTCACAAAGCGCTAACAAAACTACTCAAAACAACAATTCCAAGTGGACTCACAAAACGCTAACAAAACTACTCAAAACCACAATTCCAAGTCAACTCACAAAACGCTAACAAAACTACTCAAAACCACAATTCCAAGTCGACTCACAAAACGCTAACAAAACTACTCAAAACCACAATTCCAAGTGGACTCACAAAACGCTAACAAAACTACTCAAAACCACAATTCCAAGTGGACTCACAAAACGCTAACAAAACTACTCAAAACAACCATTCCAAGTTGGCTCACGTGTTGCATGTCAAAGTGTCCTGTGCGCAGACTGAAGCGGAGCTTGCCCGCCAGAATCCCGGGAAGAAAGTGTCCAGCACCAACAACATCGTCATCCCCCGCCTGCCCTCCAACCCTTCCCGCGTCGACCGCCTCATTGTCGACTCCTTCAGAGAGCACGCCAGAGTGAGTTCAACTTTCTCACACTAACCATATTTTTCCGACTATAAGGCAATACTTTTTTCCCCAGAACCGTATAATGTGACTAATAATATAGTAAGAAACAAAAATAACAAAATCAAAATTTTGGAGGTGCGCGTTATCATCAAGGTGCGCCTTATATTCCATAAAATATGGTACAGTGGACCTCCCTTATAAGACCTTCAAAAATCATCCAAAATGAGGTCTATAAAGGGAGGTAATTTAATACTTGCAAAGAAGGGCAATGTCTCAGAGAAGTAGGTCTTATGTGGGAGGGAGTCTTATAAGGGAGGTTCCACTGTACAATATTTGGTTTATATAAGACTAAATTTCGAAATCACTCCTGTGATAAGACAAGAGAATAAAAATAATAACTTTGTGGTAAAGAAATCCAAAATAAGACACTAAAACAAAATTCCCTGACGAACATTGTCAGGAAAAATAAGGGCTATGCCCCGAAACATCAGCATTTGTTTTTGTTTCTGGTTTTGGATTTCTTCACCAGAAAGTTATTATTTTTATTTCTGTTATTGTGAAATCCAGCTGTTATTAGTTTTTATGATGCGTCTTTTAACATTTGTTGTACTCAGGATTGCTTTCGTGTCTGATGGGTTTTTTCTGTTGTGAGCAGATCATCACACTGGTGGACAAGATGGAGAAGCTGCGTGACATGACGGTGCACGCCAACGTGCAGTCCTGCCTGGACAAGTGGCTGGAGGGCATCCGCAAGGTGCAGGCACGCCGCAAGGAGGAGATCGTCAACGCAGCCAACAGACACAGAGCCGGCATTCCACGACAGCAGGAAGACAAAGGTAGGACACTGTAATCACATTCTGTTTCATTCGTTAACTGCAGGAGCCTTTTTTTTCAGCAACAGAGCAATGCGCTGTGAACTCTGTTTATGGTTAAATAAATATTTTTTTATTTTATGCCCGGCAATGGTCTGATTGCCTGACGTGATTTTGCCTCTTTTTTTTTATTGCGCCCCACTTTGCATACATAAAAGCTGTATGTTATTTCTTAAGGCGAAGTTCTATACTCGGTTTACTCTTCCCTCAATACCTAGTTGTGCAGTTAAAAACTTTTGTATGTTTTTTAATGTTTACTGTTAGTAACCATGTAAAATATCACCAGTTAGACTTCTGTTTCTTCTGTGGTGGGTGGAGTTGCCTGTGTCAGAATTGCAGACCAGTCTCCATGATGAAACCCAGTCTTCTCCGGGTCGTGTCAGCTGCCTGAAAGCTGCATGCGTAGTTCCTTCCCATCTAGCCAGGTGTGGTGCTGTTGAGCATTGTTACCAGCACAGTACTGCACAATGTGTTCTAAGTCTGGCATCCTGCACCACACAGACACGTGATCAATGTTCAGTCAGTACAGGGGGCTCAGCAGTCTGCAGTGGCCAGTCCTCAATCTGATGGTTGTCTGCTGGTGCCTCTGAAGCTAGCACATTGACTCAACACACCACCGTCTGCAGCCAGCCTTTTCTTCTACTGGGCCTGGAAAACTTTCATGATAATCTTATTATACTTTGAAGTGCTTTCTTATCAGTCATACATAAAAAATCTTTTACAGTCATCTAATATATTTTCAATTTGTGTGTTTTGAAGAATGTATTCTTTTTAAAAAAATTTAATAATAATCTCGTAATATTTTGAACACTTTCATGACAATGCAAAAGTAGTTTTAGAATTCTGCTCAGACTAAATCTGACAATAACATCAAAACCATGGTCACCAGAAACAGGAAACAAACTAGGAACTACCGGTTAGCATTAAACTTTTGCAGCTACTGCATGAAGAATGTTGAGCGTAAGGCTCAAAACATCAAGTCTTCCTAGCCCCAGGTACCCTTTCCTTCACTTTTTTTTCAGCATCATTGTCACAACAACCTCTCTCTTTTCTTTTCCCTTCAGACGTACTGGCCTTGGCGGCCAGCATCGGTGAACTGACAGCGCACACCAAGCGTGCCCGCACGGCCAACTGGTGCGCATTACAAATGGCCGACAAGGAGAACCCCCGCCTGGCCGCACTGGCGGATCTGGATCTGGATGACCCAGTCAGGATCCGGCCCTACACCCTCCCCTCCGCTGAGGAGGCCACCTCCGCCGCTGCTGCCGCAGCTAACCTTCTGTCCTCCCCAGATGGCGCCATCACAACCACTGTGTCATCTTCTTCGTCGTCGTCGTCGCTGGCATCGTCACTGTCGCCCATGTCCGCCTCCATTTTGGCCTCTGCCGGTGCGGCTGCAGAGAAGTAATTAAGTAAAAATGGGGGTAGTGGTACGATGATGATGATGAGGTGATTAGTTATTGGAGAAAGCAGGGTGCTCTTGTGCAATGGGAATGGGGTTCTCCTCTCAGTCAAATGATGTTCACTCATTATTTAGTGGGTGATAGGTGTAATTCTCACTGAGATCCGACAAAGACGTTAAGCATGATCATTGTTTTGTCAGATTGTGGAAGGAAAAGCAAAAGATGTTTGCTGCATTGACAAGAGGTTCCTTCAAATAATGCTTTGAGATTGAGGGGAAGCTGTTGAATATTTCGCCCCTCAGATATGTCTCTCTCTCTCTCTCTCTCTCTCTCTCTCTCTCTCTCTCTCTCTCTCTCTCTCTCTCTCTCTCTCTCTCTCTCTCTCTCTCTCTCTTTCTCTCTCTCTCTCTCTTTGACATTGAGTCGTAAAATTGTGTTTTCTTTGTTATGATTTTTTCTCTCTCTTTGTTTTGATCAAGTCTGATTGATCCCTGTGATTGTTTGTTTCTGTTCGTTCCAAAGTCTAACTGATATTGGGTAAATTATGCGAATCAGCTCCTTTTAGCATTTAATCAATTTACTCTATTATTCATTAATTGCTTCCTGTGTCTATTGGTTCTGCTCCTTTGCATGTCATTCAATTGTTGTTGTTTTTAAGATGAAAAAGATACGTAGCCTAGTGCCGTTCTATTGTTTTTAGCTCGAAGGATCACTTATGTTGAGTTCACTGTTGCTGTGCGTGCTCTGTTAAATATTTTAGACAAATCAACACCAATAGCATTAAAAAGAAGGAAAAAAAGAAGCTTGCAACCGCTATGCTATTACTACTTTTGAGTCTAGTTGCTTTGAGAAATACAAATGTCAATTGTATCTATGCTGCTTCGCCTGTTGCACACTCCAGCACTTTATAACAAAGAGTGAAGTCGAACCCTGTTCCCTTACGTTGCCCTTTTTTTGCCTTGGTTAGCGGCAGGTACTTTTCTTTCTCTCTTTGCCTCAGAGTTAATAGAAAGTTTTGCGCTTGCAAAGCAGTGTTCTGCTGCTTCTGCCTGTTGATATGCATTTATGCTCTTTCTGTTGAATTTGTGACGAGTACGTACGTTAATGACATGCACAGCTGTCATTAGATCAGAGAATCTATCCACTGTTTTTTGCATACTACTTAGTTTAGAGTACAGAAGGTAATACATCGACTAGTGGCAATGTCAATAGAATATATATCACAAAGTGAGCGTTTTAACAAATGTTTAGAGTACAGAAGGTAATGCATCGACTAGTGGCAATGTCAATAGAATATATATCACAAAGTGAGCGTTTTAACAAATGTTTAGAGTACACAAGGTAATACATCGACTAGTAGCAATGTCAATAGAATATATATCACAAAGTGAGCGTTTTAACAAATGTTTAGAGTACAGAAGTATCGACTGGTGGCTATGTAAATAATACATCACAAAGTTATCATTAAAAAATATATTTTTATCATTACTAATCATAATCAACCTAGATTCTAATATGCTTTGTTTTGTTTTAAACATAGGAGACATATTTTACTCAATTTCAGATATTTTATACACATATAGTTGATTCAGAGTTTTATACACAGTGTATGTAGTGTTAATTCAGAGTTTTATACACAATATTGTGTAGTTAGATGGGTCTGCTGATCCCCCAGAAGAGTTATATTGTCCATAAAAGCCGCTGTCAGAGAGGTAGCCAACCACCTTATGCAACCTGTTGAAGGAAGGTCTCTATGCAAACACAGGGGGTGGGCACAAATGGTGTGGCCATTTCTGTGACGCAACACACTTGCTGGGACTGCTGACTTGTTCTTTGGTTATGGTCACAGTGCAGGTTGCTATTTTTCCCTCTTTTCCCATGGCAACACTGTGACACGCTGGTAACAATATGACTAGCTTAGCCCTGTGTTGCCATGGGGAAAGAGCGACGTGTACTGTGACCTTTAGATTCTTCTTTTAGCAAGGGTATGTATTGGAACATGTTCAGGGCTTAGTTCACTGACTTAGTTCTCGTTAACAGTCTGTAGTGCAACATTTCTGGGGTGGATTCCAGAAGGTGACTATCACAAAAGGAACAAAGAAGGCTGATAGTGCCCTCTGGCAAATACTCCTGAAATATGAACTAACTTATTAATAAATAGTAGTTGTAACAAACTAATAAATAGACAGACAATAGTTATGCTTTGTGTGTGCGTGAGTAAGCCCTTTACTTTTAGGCTTTGTCTTGTATATGATAACAGAACTGCTTAGCTTTTGTGTTGTTTCTCTGAAGGCTTTTTCTCTGTGTTATGCGCCAGTCATTTTGAACATCGTTAATGATTGCCTTGTGATGATGTTCTCAGCTGAAGGCTACCTATCATTTCAGAGGTTTATTTTGTTGTTGGTGTTAAGCTTTGCCATGGCCATTGTTAGTGTTGACAACTGAACTACTACTAGAATCCAGATGCAATTTGACCAATTTTGGTGTGTCTGCTGTCACGCTTATTGTATAGTCTTTCTGGAGATTACATCTGTGCGTTGTAGGAGTATTATGGATTGTTCACATAGGAGTACTTTATGACAGTTCATGTCATGATCTTTCGTTGTTTGATTCGCATTATATGAGGGTTCTTTTTTCTGTTTCTCGTCTTTTTGTTACGGTTCATTTCATGATCTTACATTCACGTTGCGTGAGGGTTCTTTTTCCTGTTGCTGATCTTTTTGTGACTGTTCATTTCATGATCCATACATATATGCTCCTTGAATATCCTAGTTTATTTAGATTGGGTACTTGTTTCATGTTCCAGTAGCGATTGTCCTGGTTTATTTAAATAATTGATCATCTTGACCTGTTCCTTTGCTCTTTATGTGTGAGAAAAATAAACATATAGGAAAAGGGTGGGAAAACAAGTTCTGGAGATGTAAAGTATATTTTTGTAATATAAGATAATTGTTGTATTTTAAGAGAAAAACAAACATTAATCCCTGAATCAATGAACAGTATTTTGTAGATAGACAAACATTGAGTATTTAACCAGAGTGAGTGTGTGATAAAATACCTGTGAGTGAATGTTTATGAGGAAGATGTACTTTATTTGCCTTGTAAATACTTGAAAAAAATACAAACACCTCCACCCCCCGAAAGGGCTTGTTGATTTGGGGGTGATTACATTATGATAATGAAATGACCTAGGTTTTTCCCAATGTGAAAATGTTAGATTTCTGTCCTGGTAATATTTTATGTCTAAAGTATTTTCTTCCCCAATTTTGTCCAACTTTTTCTTGAACTAAAGATTACACCCACCTAGTGACTTGTGTGTACACCAGCTCAAAACCTGAAAGGTAACTGTAAACTGTAAAAGCGCTTGGAGCTTTAAGATTAAGCACTGTAAAAGTTTTCTTTATAAATAAATAAGCTTCCTGCCATGCTGCTTAGCTGTAAAATTCATGAATAATATTTTGAGGAGTTGGATCTCCACACACCAGTGAAATGTTGTCAGAATTACGGGATAATGGCAACGCCATTTCTCTTTGCATTCCTCGAATAACTGTGTGATTTATAAGTTTTAAGACCAATGAGCATGACAAAAAATGTCTCCAAACTGTCCAAGGTCTTATAACTAAGATCTTATAGCAAAACTTATCATCTCTTCAAGATTGTAAGTTTTGTTGACTCCATCTGCATCACCTATCTTAACCCCTTGACTGCCACCAACGTATCACATACTAACCTGATGACATCACTGATGAAGAGGTATAACCCTGACATGCTGGCTTTTGCTCTAACACATCAAGAGAGTTATATCCCCAGACCATTTTGCCAGATTGGCTCTATCGGTTGTCTTTTTCGTGACATGATTTGCCCAATAACTTTTTCTTTAATTTTCTCTGGCAGTTAAGGGATTGAAATAACACACAGAAAAACCTGCTACAACTAAAAACAAGAATGACAATAATAATAAGGGTGTGTATATATGTGCGGAAATCGTGCGCATATCCCATCCGCACTCTGAAAAAAAAATCTGGAAATAAGAAATACATGGATGGGTTTTCAAATTAATATGTACATGTCTTCATATTTATTGCTTTCAGATTTTTTTTCTTTTTCGGATTGCAGACAGGAAATGCGTGTGGGTTTCCGCATATAATGTGCACACACCCTAATGTGATGATGACAATAAGATGAAGGCTAGGGGTAAGGAAGCATTCCTCCAAAAAGTTTTGGTCATCTATAATCTTTGGCCCACACTTTGCACTAAGACTGAAGGAGTTGAGATTTTGCCATGTGTGTGTCCATGTCCATGTCCCGTCTGATGAATGGTCAGTCTGGCTGAATTACTCCATTGGTGAACCAGTGTGAAGTTGTGGAGTGGACAGCACATGGTGAGGAGACAGCGGTCAGCATTGACTTGTCAGGGTGGTGCAGAGAAAGAAAGTCATCATCTTTTGTCTTTTATGACTTATGTGTACAGAAACAAAGTCTCACATTCTTCTTCCATTGTTTGGCATCCATGAGTGCTCAGCTGGTAGGGTGATGGCATGATGTTCAGCTGTGTGTCTGTACCATTGTAACTCCCTCTAACATTCTGGTTCATAGCAAACCCATTCCTCTTATTTGATCATTGGAACCAACCTCTAGTTAACAGAGAGTAGTTCCAGCTAACCTCTAGTTTTCAGAGACAGTAGTTTTCCGATAGACAAACCCAATCCCTCATACTGGAACTAATGATAGAAGTAGGCCTATTTGGGCCAAGTCGACCATGAAAAATGCCCCCTAGGTTTTGAATTACGGAACCAATCTCTGTACTTTTGAGAGTGTAGACCTGTCAATGTTTTCGCTCTTTTATTTCCATATCTCTGATGAGGGAGGCAAAACACTCTTTCCCTACCTGTGTTTCTGCCTACAGTGAAGTCCTTAGTGAGTTGACCTGGGTTTTGTTGAACCTTGGATTCGTTTAGGAACTTGTGTGGAGCCAAGATGTTTGCACCAGCCCAGTTCATCTCCCTGTCCTCATCAGGGACTTTCCATTATCACCAGTATCATGGCAGCTCAAAACCTGAATTGTAAGCAACTATAATTATGTGTGTGTTTTCCTTTCGTTTTTTGCCCTGTCCCTTTTCTTCTTTCATCTCCTGCATTTCCCATGGAATTTTTTCAATTGTCTTTTTATGCATCGATTGGTGGCAATGTTCAAGATGGGGATTTAGCAATAATATTGGCAATTTTTTCCCATTTTTTCTCAAGGAGGTGTACAAAATGTAGATGTTGATATCTTGCACAGTTTGTCTGGATACAGTAGATTCCGTGCAGATTTTGAGTATTGTGTGTAATGTAAATGGTTGACCAGGTTTAAATTTGTATTCCTATGTGAATCATTGAGTGGAGACATACTTTAGCGATGTAGAGCTCTGGCAATAGGCTTCAGTAGCTGCTTCTTCCCATCAAACTGCTTAGTTGTATAGTATGAGGGGATTATGTGTACAATAACTGTTGTGTTGTCAGTTTTGTGTACAGATCCTTGTTTCTCCCTAAAGGCATGGAAACCACTGTATGCATAGATATTCTGGATGCCAGTAATACTAATGTTCGCATCAACACAGATATTTATTGAGCCCATTTTTCTGTCTTTCCCTTTTTGCCGTGCTCCAGTTACATGGATTGACTGTTAATGCTGCTCAAGTTGGAAGGGTGGTTCTGTCAAGTCTGCTCAGCCAATCACCTCCTTGTTTGTGCCTGATCTGTTAAGACGGACTGACTGATTGGCTGGGTCTGTTGCGGGTCTCGTTGCGTCTTTCCCTGAAGATAGTCTGGGATGTTGTGTAGCTTCCATAGAATTCTTAACATACCCACCTGTATTCCAACCCTTAGAAATACTGTTAGGTAGAGAGAGAGATTTATTCTATATAAATATATGCTAACAAAAACGCAACTGAAACGAAATGACAGTGCTTTACACAGTATTTTTGTATTGCCAAACAGATTGTTCAAATTATTGTAGAGAAATCTATTCATTGTTGACTTTCCCTTGTGCCATATGATTATTTCTTGATTGGCTACAAATTTTATATTATGAGGGATGGGAAGGGGATCAATTTGTTTTGGGCTTAAGATGACAAGCTGACATTGATGTCTGCAAGAAATAGAAATCTGAAATTATAACGTCAATGACGCTTCTTATTTTAACTTTGAAAAGAATTGATATTACTCAACCTGTAAATTGTGATTTATTATTTATTATGCAGAAAATAATTATCAAAAACAGTATTGTTGCAAACATTTGTGAATGGAAATAGGTTGTTTTATCTTTGCACCTGTTCAAAATGCAATGGCATGAAAAAGTTCTGCTTAAAACTGTGATAGTGCATTTAACATTTGATAACAGAATCTGTCTCTGTTCGGAAACATAGCACCCAAAAAAAATATTTATATATGCCATACAGACTCTGGTAACATTTCTAACAAAAATCCCACATTTTATGGCTGTTTAAAAGAGTGGAGGTGGAGCGGGGTCCTTAAAAAATATATATTGCTAAGCGGTTATCCGAAAGATGTAACACTTTCCCATAACAGCCCTGTTACTGTATGGGTCCAATTGTGCCTCTAGTAGTCTCTCGACATCGTCATGTTTTAGAAATCGAATCTGGTGTTTTAGATGACGAATGTAGATCAGCTTCTTTACATGTCCTAACCAATCTTGGCCTGTGGTCTTGAAATGAATAGTCAATAAAAGATGCCGTGTCTCGTATAGAATCAAGATGATAGAGTAGAGTATGATTTCAATGTTAGAGCTAGTTCCTAAGTTGGGTTATTTTTCTTCGAACATAGACTAGTTTCCACTGTCACAAGCATGACATGTTC
Source organism: Phymorhynchus buccinoides (assembly GCA_017654935.2). Lineage (NCBI taxonomy): Eukaryota > Metazoa > Mollusca > Gastropoda > Neogastropoda > Raphitomidae > Phymorhynchus > Phymorhynchus buccinoides. The sequence goes on from CM065703.1 coordinate 28,329,992, forward strand.
ATTCTGTGTTCTTTTGCTGGCTGTTTCTTCCAGTCTTCCGCAAACCTTTCTGTCCCAAACTGTTCTTTCTTTTTTCTCTAAATCTATTCTCACTTCTTTCAACCTTCTACCTGGACAGCTGGGGATGAGAGGTTGTGGGAATCCAATACCTCTGACCCCCATCCCCCATCTCCCCCTCCCCCCCCCCCCCCCCATTTTCTGATTGTGTCATTATGAGATATAGGATGGTTGTCTCTTTAGCAGTAGCAGACAACAAACCAATAAATAGTGAAGAACTGAACTCAGCATTCCTGCCACTTTTATTTTATCTTTACATCTGCCATGCATGTGTGTCCTGCATTTGTAGCCTATTTTCCTCTCTGTTTACATAATGACTTATTTGTATGCCTTGGAACATAACTAATGATGCATCAGAATGTTTTTTGCTATTTCCAGTAATATCTTATTTTCACAAGGAAAAAAAGGCTTAGTTTCTTTGTACCCAAATTTTTTTTTAAAAAGGGACCCATCTCCATGTTAAATGAGGTCCAAGTTTCCTATCATATGCCATGTAAAATAAGATCCAGTTTGCCTGCCTCAAATGTTCCATCTCTGTGTAAAATAAGGTCCATCAATTCCATGTCTTTGTGTAGCATATGGTCCAAGTTTCCTGCCCAAAAGTAAAATATGACCCAGCACCACGAAAGGGACATTAAGTCGCTGGGCTAGTTTCTCACAACAGGCTTGCAAAGTAAAAAAAACTAAACAAATTTTATCAATTTTGAGTTGTGTGTAATTTCATGCTCTCTAACATCTCATCTTTCATATTTATAAAGGACAATCTTTGTTATGGTTTCTAAATACTCCAAAAAGTGCTTTAAAATGAGTATATCGATGCATTTTCTTCAGCTAGGCTAGACTAATTTCTCAAAATGACCGACAGTTACCCTACCAACTTTAAATGCTCATAACTCTAAAACGGAAAAAGTTGCAAGAATGGTTTTTATATCATTTGAAAGAGAATTGTCTGAAGTTTCTAACTATACCATTTTCTCAGAATCATCATTTTGACACTTAATGTCCCTTTCATGGTGCTGGGTCACAAATAAGATCCAAGTACACTTGTTCTCAGTTGCTCACAGACTTAGGCAATAATAACTGTGATGTACAGATGTGCACCTCTGGCCCTCAAACCCCCACCCCATGCACTGGGTTTCACACCAATTAGTCACTAAAACATAGCAGATTTTCACCTGAAGGACAGTTTTTTTAAAAACAATGTTCAGAAATTATAAAGAGATACCCCCCAAAATGTCTAGGTTTCCCCGTGGGAATACTGGGGGGTCTTTCGTAAAAATAATTCCCCCACCTTCTGGAAGTTCTGTGCTTGTAACTTCCTCTAACCTGCCACTCTCTTTCACTCTGCCTTTTCCCTTTGCTTTCTATCATCTACTGACTTAATGGCTCATTCTCCTGCCTTTAAAAAAAAATATCTTCCAAATTGTTTTTCTCCTTTGAGCTCCTCCGAAATCGGAATGTCGGCTGTACACAGCGGGGAGACCACTCAGTGAAAATTGAAAACCAGACACCATATTGCCTGGGAATGCAGAAGAAGAAGAAGTCCAGGTGACCCCCTAGGAATCAAGAGACGTATTTTGCGTGCTGATTCTGACCCTGTGATTCCGACGATAGAATTGACACTGCTTAGGTGAATCCAATGTCTTCTTCTTCTTTCATAAGGCATCCTCCGTCATCCTGCTGATGATTCTGATGCACAATGATGTTCTCATTGTGATCTTTCCATTTTTGGCACGTCTTCATTTATCACTGTTTGAAGCCTGTCGTCGTCCTTTCTTTTTGTCTGAATGTCCCTGAAATGGGAATGTTTTGAAACCCACTGACTGAAGCACTGACTTCAGGGCTTTCTCATTCTTTGACTTAAGTTGTTGGTGTTTTTCGTTTGTTTGTTGAGTTTGATTTGTTTATTTGTTCAAAAAGTGTGAACCACAGATCGTGCAGTTGGTGTTCGCAGTAAGGGTTCCTTTCGATTAATTGATGGATCACTTTCATTGTTGAATTATTTATGATTATTTTTTGTGGGGTTTTCGCACCAATATATATGCGCGGGAGATCTTATTCATCAAGTTAACTGTGGGTCTCTGCACATTGTTTCCAAAGCTTTGTATATTTTGCTGTGGACATGTTGTAGTCCATTGAAACGTGACATGAAATGTTATTGGTGTTTTAATGAAACGTGTACAGTACACCTTATGTTCTTTCACTGGCAATAGCCGATGGTAGTGATATTCTCGCGGATTGCTGTAGTGAAGACTTGCCACACTCTGGTCGCTATGAGATGTATCCAATGTGTCTGTATTATTTATCACAGAAATGGTGTTATTTATGACAGAAGTAACTATAGTGCTTTGTTGTAGATACGTGCTGTAGAAAAATCTAGTCTGATAGTCAGAATCGATTTGTCTCAAATCATGGTGGTTTTTTGTGTAGACGTTGTGGGTGATTTTGTGTCAGTATTGGAATGCTGGGCAGTGTAATCGTACCAGAGTTGTGTAGTCATTTTGTAGTGGAGCTTTTCAACTGGCATTGTGGGATGTCTTTAACATGATTCTCGTTGCTTGACCGTGTTCCATAAACTTTACTGCGGGAACAAGGATGGTTGTGTGAGTGACACATTTTGAAGCATGACTCTTTTCTGCTTTAGATTCGGCTGCCTATAAGAGGGATCAGTCTTGTGGATGTGTTCCGTTCATTTTCCTTTCTTTTCACTTTCTAATTACTCGCTTGTATTGCACCGCTCTTATTGTGAAGCTTTGTAGCAGGGATATATTTAGTCAGCTTGTTTCGTCATCATTGGTTTATGAAAAGATACCAGCTTGCTTCTTTCTCTCAGATGAAAAGGCATTTCCATGCCAACTTGTTGGCAAAAAGTGCATGGAGAGAATTAGGTTTAGTCACAATGCAGACCTGTTTACCCTTCCGGTTTTGCCGGAATTATCCTGGGAATTTGCTAAAATTCTGGGAATTTGCTAAAATTCTGGGTAAAGCAATAAATTCCGGGTGAACGCTGAAAATCCCGGGATTTCAAAAAAACGTCTATTATTTGTTTCTGTTCGTATGAAAAGACGCAAGGGTTGACCGAAAACTTGGAGACGCGAGCTTCATCATACTCAAGCGGCCAATCGTTGAATACTTGTGTACCTAACACACACTACGTCATCAGAAAAGGGGTTGTGCTTGACATCACATGCATTAAATGCTACATTTTTATTGGTTAAAGGGGTGAAATATTTTTTTATGTTTTGGTCGATGTATTTCGGGGTCAGCTGAGCTTCATGCAAATGGCAGCCAAGCTTTTACTGTCGATTTGAAGAGCTTTCCAGGCAGTTTTTTTAATGGTACAGATTGTAATTAGAGCTTGAAAGGAGTCAATTTAGATTATATTATCACTGGAAAATATGATGATGTGAGAATTTTGAACTTTTCAACGGAAAATTAAGTGAAAATTGATCGTGATGGCGGCGAGTTGCAACTTGGCATCCGCCGATCCGCGGCCAAGTGATTTTCTCTGTCCGATCATGGACATTTCCAGGTAGTTTGCTTTTTCCAGCTTCTTTTATACTAAAATTGACTAAGAATTAATGACTGAAGGTACTAATAAAGCTTTTCTGGCAAAATTGAGCCAAAAAATCATCACAGTATTGAAAATCGACGCCGATGTTCGCGGAAACCGATCTTGCTACCCATCAAAGACTTGACTCGATTGACTTTGATTACCTTAATTTTAAACAAATTACCCCAATAATTCCAAAGGTGCCGGTGTCTAAATGTCTTTGGATGATTATTCTTTTATTATTTGCACACCATTCCAATCAATCCAAGTTAATCCATCAATCCAAGTTAAAGGCACACAAAAAGCCGGGAGAGTTGTTGCATTTTTTAAATTTCAACACAACTGTGAGTGTGTACACACAGTGCGCTCGTAAGATACCTTTAATAAATCAGTGTTTTATCGCGAGTCGTGTACCGATGTGAATTCCGTTGGTTTTTTCTCAAATTCCGGGTTTTTCTGTGGCAAATTCCAGGTTCATTATAAGGGTAAACAGGTCTGACAATGGTGGTTTTGAAACTGGGAAGGCGTGATGCAGACAGGGAACCCATTATTGAAGTTAATGTTCACGCAGAGAAACAGATTTTGTTGTGCAAAAGGTTTGATACTTTAGAAACTCGGCTCTTCGTTTGAATTAAAACAATGAATTGTTCTCCAGAATTATAAATTAAACAATTTATCGGAATTGATTCAAGCTCAAAGTATCAAAATGTATTGTTGTTATTTTGTTAGTATAGTGATGGATTGTTATGTTTATCATTGATTTGTTAGCTGTTGATAGAAGGACCAAGTGTGTAGCGTTTCTTTGATGATGTGGTACCCTGAAATTGACTGTCCATTTATTGTCCCTGGCGGTCTGTGCTTGCGCATAACCTTCACAGAGAAAAAGAGCAGAAGAGAGAAAAGTGGCTGGGCTTTTCCCTGATGTGCAGTTTTCCCCTCAGATCACAGATCTGGCCAACACTAGAGTTTGATGATCTCATGCCGCCCGTGTCTTGTTGCTTTGAAAATGAGATGAGTATTTTGCATCATTTCCTTAAAACGAACAGATGCCACGCGTCTGAGAAATGACCTATTTTTGTATTGTGGATGATTCATTCATACGTGCTTGTTGTTTGACCTGAACCATGTTGGCATTGTGTTCACCTCCCAGTAATAATCTCCAGACCCATAAAATGACTGTGATTGGTAGAAAGCTTAGATGCTGGTCAGCAGCTGTTGGTTAGAACTGGTGGAAAGTGGGCTGTTTGTTATAAGCTGTTCAAGAGCTGTTGCGGGATATTGTCGAGTGGCCATTGTGATAGTTGACCGAGATTGTTTGTGATGGTACTTCCAAGTTTCTCCTTGTTGAGAAATAGCCAATCGGTATTGTGGGGATTTTGCTTCATTGGCGCATCCTGATCTTTGTTCATTGTGAAAAAATGAGAAGTAGACATGTATGGAAAAGCCATGGTGTATATTTTCATCGCTTCATATATTTGTTTGTTGTTTGAGTGAAGAAACTTAGAAATGGTGTTCCAGGTGTTATTGTTTGTTTTCCCTCGTTAGTTTTCTTGTTGTGGTTTGGCCAGTTTTAGTCAACTATAAAATGTTTATGTTGGTTTTCTGGTTCGAAGACAAATGAGATAATATTCAGGGGTCGCGCTAGTGTTTTTGAAAACTCGTTTTGTTGGCCAAAAAATGCGTAAGGGAAGCAAAAAATCGCGTCAAAGAACAAAATGATAAATCTAAGCTAAAAACAATGAAAACAAGACCAGCAACAAAAACATGCATTTTTTACCCCAATGCGCTTACAGTAATTTTCCCGCCACACTGCACTGTGCCTACGTCACAGCAGTACCGGACGAAATCTGGATAACTAATGAAAGAGAAAGGATGGGATACTTACCTCCTCTGAAAGCAGTGGCACTTTTCTATAGTCTGTTACAATGTTTGGTGTAGGAGAACCACTATATGTGTAGGGACCGTAGGACTTCTAAAGTCTGATTCACCATCTAGACTCAGATGCGATTTTGAGCGGACGTCATTTTGCGTACGGATTACGCGTAAACGCCGTAAAAATGCGTCAGCGATTTTTAAAACGCATCAAATACGCAAGAAACATGCGTTAGCGCGACCCCTGAATATTGGAGAAGGAAATTGCTGATTCGTACAAAAAATAATAAAGCAGTGTAAATGATTGTGTCATTATCCCATCAGTAACATAAAATGGGTTGTTGTTTGTTTTTGTATAACTGAAGTTAGGCAGCTTGCCAGTCAGACATGCGTCTTTGGTTTGGTCCTATCTCTTCTGTAAGAGAAGGGGAAAACAGAACAATCTTACTATTCTCTGACCACAGTTTTCATCTCTCATTGATTGGCAGCTCTTCCAGAAAAACAAACTGAAGTGCAAAGAGATTTGAAGCTCTGCACGTGAAATATATATTTTTCTTTCTTACAAATTAATTTGAAACAACGATGACACTTTTGAACCCCAAAAAAGAAAATTGTGCTTGCTTATGGCCTCTTTTCAGTTAACTTTGTTAAAATGTATTTATTCTGGTAATAAAACTGATTACAGAAATTATCCCTTCTAACAGGATTGTTTGTACTCCAAATTGTCCTCTAAAAAGTAAACTTAAGTTTGTTCACAACGATATCCTTTAGATTATATCAGCAAGAGAAAAAGTGATAAAACATGTTCTGAACTCCTAATTTTCTGTGCATAGCTGACAGTAGCTATTAATTTTTTACCATCAAAATAAGCCATCAAAATCATTTAATTCTGGTGCCAACATTTTGAACACTTCCAAATACTAATCAGATATTCGGCTGCACCATCTGTCTTTTGCTCAAATTTCAATTACACATGATGATAAAATTGAAATACTGGCTCCTTTAATTCAAATGTTGGTTATAATGAATTAAATATTTTGGCCTTAAAAAAAGAGGGGAAGTGTTGGCTTCAAACCTATACTGTATTCGGCGCAGAGTATAGCTGGTTTCTGTCTGATGCCGTAAATAGTCATTATTTATTTCATGCTTGTAAATAAACGACTAAAACTGATATATATGCGCTTCACAGTTACGGTTATGTAGATAAACGACTGAAATTGTTACATATGCCCTTCACAGCTATGCTTATTCAACAGATTGTTATTTATCACGTTATAACTCACTCTGTCCGGACTCCACAGGTTACAAATCTACAAAAATATGACAATCATTCGGACGTGTCGTGTAACGAAACTTATTATCGGAAAATACTATAAGAGTAGTAAATATTTGAAATGCTTGCTCAACAAAGTCTTTCATCATTTGTTTTATATTGAATAGCGTTAGTCAAGAAAGAATGTATATGTATACTATGTCAGATGGCACTGTCTCATAAAACTACTTATTACTGTTGTATTGTTGTAGAATGATGCATGTTTTTCCTCTGTTTCTGTTGTTTGTCTCAAGTCTCTGCCATCGACATTGTACATGATTGTAAACAAATCTGTGGATTATTTTGTGGTCCAGAAAATTCCATCCGCAAGTATGTTAGATGTGTTTTTATGTTTTTAAAGGTTGCTTAGCCTTAATCAGTTTCCCACTTACTTTCATTTTGACCAGTTTAAACATGTATTTTGTTTGTTGTTGGATTGATTCAAAAATGGGTGTTGGCTTCTTGCTAAGGGCTTTTTCTTCTTGTAAGTCACAGCAGTTTTCAAAGATCACGTCTAAACTGAAAACTTAATTTCACAGAAACGGAAAATGGTAAAATACTTGACTAAGAACGGTTCAACAGTTCTCGAAAAGGTAACAATTGTCTATTTCAGAAAGTTCAAATTCAAATCAAAAGATTAAAAAAAGAAATAGTCATTCTTTTAGTTTCAATGTTGTGTTTGCCTCAATTTTAGGAAAATCTAAAAAAAATTATCAGAATAAGGTCAGGTGCCATGATGAAATCAAAAAGAGAAACAGGTGTCAGTGAAACATCACATTAATGTGATTTCATCTCGTCATTAAGACATTCAAGTTTAAGTTAAATCATGTTGATTGTTGATTAATTACCGGGTTTCCTCTTTTGTTTCAATTGTTTCTACTTTATTTTATTGTCTGAAATAATGAAGATTTTTTTTTGGGGGTTTAAGTCTTATGTTAGCAGTCATTTAGAAGAAAGAAAAAAAAGAATCAGATGAAGTATCAAATTAGTTTAAACATGATTAAAGCCAATAAAGAAGTAAGACAGTTTCAGAGAAGATAGGCCAGTATGTAATTTGAATTTGTGGAATTGGGTGTTTAAAAATAAAATTTTAATGAAAAATTACTTGGCAGGTAGAAAATGTGTAAAAAAAAATTAAATCATTGTAAAAGTATAATAAAGAATATTAGAAATATATACAAAACAGTTCATGGAAGTCAACTTGTGGATAACAAATTTTGGCCAATCATGGTCAAGTGTTTTTCATTTAATAACGGTGGTATCATGCCTTCATATAATCCGTACTAAGCACACTGAAAATCTGTAAAGAAAATCTCAGAATGGTTAATTCATCCTGTTATCAACTTCACTTTAGTCCAGTGTTTCCCCGTGGAAAGGTTAGAAGGTGATGTATATTGTGTTTACACAATTGAAAGGGTGGTTTTGATTTGTATTACACTGTTTGTGTGTAAGAGATACTGGACTGTTGGCTTTGTGTTGGTGTTCTGGATGTGACTGGTAAGGGCCCCACTCGCGTGAGATTTCTGTTGTACGACCATCCATCTGTGAGGCATGATTGTTGTGAAATACTACTGTCTAAATGAATCTGATGAATTCCTACTAGTTTCGTGAACGAATCTGATGAAATATCTGTATTTTTGTATCAGACGTTTCATGAGATTCGTGTCTTGGGGTCTACATGAATACAATGAACGAAAACAGTAGGATTTCATCGGATTCATGTAGACAGTATTTCATCAGAATCATGCCTCACAGACATTGTCACAGTTGGATAGTCGTACGACTGAAATCGCACGTGTGAGTCTGCCCCTTCAGTTACTGCACAGTAGTTAGTTCCTGTATCATACTGGGTTCCCCTTTACTTTTGTGTTGTTTTTCAAGCAAAGCTTGTGATCTGATTGTGCAAATATTTTGTTTCTGTGTGAAAGTTTTCATGGTTTTTGTTTTTTTAAGTTTGAACATTTGAAGTGTTTTGTTTTATTTAAAAATTGGGGATGTTATGTTTTGTTTAAAAATTTGAGGCGTTTTGTTTTTAATGTAATTCCGTTATTCTGGGTGTTGTAGTAAAAGAAAAAAATCTTGTAACTCACGTTCATTACCCCCATGTTTCCAGTGTAATGAATGATTGGCAAACAGTGTTATCGTGTTTAGATCTACCTACCTATTGCTGTGTTCCACTGCTTTCCTTTTAGTTTCATTTTGTGATTAGTTATCCGGCACACCGTTTTGTTGGTTTTATCTCTAGTTCATTATCTTGCACACTAGTTCTGTTTCGTTACTTTGTTCCCTGCCTGCTTTTATGCTAGCTGCGATTATGATGAGTTTGTCTTGTTTTGAAACATGTAGAGGGTTTTATTATTTAAAAAAGAATGTTATGACTTTGCAGTAAATTAGTGACCTTTTTAGTCTTTATTGTTATGTTGATTAATCAGAAATCATATCAGTGTGAACAATTTGTTTTTTCCCGTTGCACAAATCAAAAAAGGTGTCACAGTTGTTATTGATCTTTGGGTTGTGTTTGTTTTGACGTGTTATTTTCTTTCAACATGTTGCTGTACATAGAATGAGTTCAAGCCACAATAGTGATAGAAGGTTTTTGTTGTTTGGTTGGTTTTTGTTTCAACAACAAAATATGGTGTGTACATGGAATACTTTGAATCAACAAATGGTGGAAAACAATGTAGTGTTTTGAAGTGCAGTGTTTATGGAGTTATGTGCAGCTGACATTTCTTTGGCTTTTAGTTCGTTTGATTAGTTGTTTTGTTGGGGTTTTTCTTAGGTAAAAGAACAAATGGTTTGTATAGTAGTTTAGTCTTGTTGTAAATAGATAAATCCTGAAACAGGTCCATTGTTGCTCACCGATGCCATCCATCCAATCATTGATTCTTGGTTTCTTACTGGCTTCTGCTGTTAGCGGGTCCTTGTTGCGGGCTGTTGTTTACTGCTGTAGTGTGTGTAGTTCAGAGGATGGCGCCATGCAAGCTGCTGCTAGCCTCGCCTCTTGCTTTGCACCATGTTTAGGTTGAAGAGCGTCACTGATATGTAGAATAGGAAGCATCTGTGCACACTGGTTTTTCATTTGTTATCACACTGTGAGGAAATCTCGAATGCCCTGGCTCGGCCGGCTTTGTGAGATTGATAATGTGTTTGAAAGCACAGTTTTCTTACTTATGTTGTTGACTGTGAGAAATCAGTTTCAAATTTTGTTGTCGTTTAGATATCTGTTGTTGTTTTTGTTATTAGTTTGGTTTCAGCCCATTGGAGGGAAAAACCTTTGCGTCAGTTTGGAAAGTAGAGGATATATTGGATGACGCTAAGAAAGAAATGCTTTGAAAGGCGCAGTTAGGACTAGGTTTACTGATGTAAGCAGGGAAGTAGTGGATGATGCAAAGAAAGAAATGCTTTGAAAGGCGCAGTTAGGACTATACTTACTGATGTAAGCAGGTAAAATGGATATGGGAAGTAGTGGATGATGCTAAGAAAGAAATGTCTTGAAAGTTGAAAGGCGCAGTTAGGACTAGCTTTGCTGATGTAGGCAAGTAAAATTGATATGGAAATTAGTGGATAACACTAAAAATGAAAATGCCTTAAAAGTTGAAAGGCGCAGTTAGGCCTAGTTTTGCTGATGTAGGCAAGTAAAATTGATATGGAAATTAGTGGATAACACTAAAAATGAAAATGCCTTGAAAGTTGAAAGGCGCAGTTAGGCCTAGCTGATTAGGCAAGTAAAATTGATATGGAAATTAGTGGATAACACTAAAAATGAAAATGCCTTGAAAGTTGAAAGGCCAGTTAGGCCTGTTTTGCTGATGTAGGCAAGTAAAATTGATATGGAAATTAGTGGATAAGTTTTGCTGATGTAGGCAAGTAAAAAATGAAATTATGCACTTGAAAATGCCTTGAAAGTTGAAAGGCGCAGTTAGGCCTAGCTTTGGGGAGGTGTAAGTTTATCCGATGTTAGCTTGTGTTCAGTTTGGCTATAGAAGATGGTTCATACATGAACAGTTCAGTGCATTGCTGACTGAATTAAATGTTATTGTGTCCTGCTTGTCTTTGGATAGTAACTTACAAAGTAAGCATACCAAATCAGACGTCATGAGAGCTCATGTTTTAATCATTTGTCTTAAATGATATGGCTAGTAACCAGTGTATGCCTCAAATATTTGAGTTGTACCATGACTAGGTCAGATTGAAATAATAAGCAGAATAGTCACGGTGAGTCAGTGTAGAAATGCACTTTGGTATAGGATGATTTGATATAAATAAAGCAAGAATAATAAATCAAAAAGTTGGAACGTGTACTGTTGAGGTGTACTGTTGAGATACATTGAAAGAGATATTCTTTAAAATCAATGATTACTTAGAATGGTTAGCTTTGCACTGGACAACAATATGCTTACCCACTGTGAGTACGCATATTGTCGTGCGACACATTTTGTTGCCGAGGACAATATGCGTTGATCTTGGTATGCATATTGTTGTCCACGTTTACACTGACGGACATGTCAGAAAACGGTCAATGGTGGAGTTCTGGTATGTCGACTTTGGTCAGTCATATTAACCACTGGTCACTTATACTGTTCTGGGTGCTTATTTTCTCAAATAGGTGTAGACCGTGTCCAGAAGTCCTTGCTTGTGAACGAATGACCATTATGGACATTCATGCAGCTGGCCAGATTAAAAAAAAGTTTGATTTTTGGAAGTTAAAATATCAATATTTTTTGCTTTAACGGTCACTTGTCACCTTAACTGACCATTAGTCACCACATCTATTGAAAATTATACAGATTTTTTGTTAGAGAAGTCAAGAGTTTCCAGCAGTGAAGAGTATTGGTTATTTTGCGAAACTGACCATTGGTCAGTGTGACTTACCATTGGTCATTGCTGCTGAATGAAGTATAGATTTATCCAGAAAGCTCCAAATTGTCCAGTTGATATTTTATTTCCTGAAAGTGACCATTGGTCAGTGTTATTGGTCACCTCTATTATTGGTCACTTCTGAATTGAACCAAGATAGATTTGTTCAGAGAGTTCCAAAGTGCACAGAACAAAATAAATCATTTTATTGTCAAAATGACCAGGGGTCGGTCTGACTGACCATCGGTCATTGCTACTAAATTTAATACAATTTACGAAGTGTGCAGAAGGCAAACATTTATTCAATATGCGTTGGACGACAGTACGCGTACTGTGGATTGAGTGGATTGAAATGGAGAACAAAGTGGTGAAGTTATGCTTTAAGATATGAACATTGGTTACGAATGATTAAACAGATTAAAAAGAATTTTAGAAGTCTGATTGGAGAAGTAAAGTGTTTCAAATAGAGAAATGAATGAACAGTCTGTGATTGGTGAAATAACACTATGGATAGAAACCAAGAAGAAGGGTGAAGTTGAGATGGGTCAGCAAACAATGTTGCTGGGTGAGGCTATGCGTTTGCTAGTCTCTTCTAGATGGTGCTGAGAAAGAAACAGAGTGATGTTTTCCACAAACTTGTGATACTGAGCCCACTTTGAAGGACTGTGTTTGGATCTTTTACTGGGGATGCTCATCCAAAGAAGCTGGCGTCTATTTAGTCCAGATTTCTTGCCTTGTTGAAAGTGACACGCCATGGATTTGTGATCAGTTGTACATAGAATGATGATGATGAAATGCAACGCTCTTTGAGATTGATTGTTTCTTTGTTTTTTATGTTCATAAAACAAAAGTGTAACATATGTTATCAGGTTATTTATTGAGGTTATGAGATTTTTGTGATGTTGAATAAAGTGCAGATGAATCAAATTTGTTGGATTGTGAAGTGGGTTTTTTAATTTATTAAGCAGCAATTTTGAGTTTGCTCTGAAAATGAGAATTACTGTGAAGGTTGTGATACTGAAACAGTAAAAAAGCTGAGAGCACTTGTGAATAACCTTATAATTGTATAAATAACAGTTTAAAAAAAGAAGGGATGTGTGTGGTAAAATAATTGTAAACAAGCGATGAGGGTGCATTCTATCTGTATTGGAGGCCTCAACACAGAAGGAATGCACTGTTTTTAAAGGGCAAAAAGAGGCATTGAGATTTTAAAAAAGTAATAATGATGAACTGTCAAGTGAATATTGTTTGGTTGAACTAATGAACGAAGCAATATAAGAAGAATTCACAAACATGCAACACTCTGCATAGGTGTTTCATCATCAGAACAGCTTTAGATTTTCATGACTGATATTGTTGGGTCGTAATGCATTATCTTAATTATATATGCTTGGAATAAGAAAATATTGTTACAAATAACATTGTGTTTGGATTCAATGTTATTTTGAATGAACTGTTGTTTTGTCTAAATCCTCTTAAGCAATTGTTTCATTTTCGAGTTATGAAATTGACCAGTTGGTTTTTTTGCATTAAGTAAAGAAGCAAAGTCAATTCATGGAAAAGTTTGATTATATTTGCCTGCTCATCGATATTTTCATGCATTGTCAAATCTTATGTGTGTGGCTACTCATAAAATAGTCAAGATAAGCTCAGGTATCGGTACAATTTCGTTGTGATGCTGTTTGCTTAGGGACATTAGGAAGCAAGAAATGGAAAGGAGATAAAGGGTAGCCCAGGTGTTTTTGTTTTTGTTTTTCAGTTTTCAGTGATTGTTTTCCATTTGTGTGAATATTATAGTTGTGTATTTCTTGGCTTGTGAGCACAGCCTCAGCAAAAAGCGAGATTGTTGAAGTATGCTTTTGTGCCTGGCTCAAGTTGTTTGTTGTGTTTTTGCTTCTTTTTTTAAATTTATTGTTAATGCCCCTAGTGTTTACTACTAAACTGTATTTGTACAACAACGTTCCAGTTTTTTTTGTTTTGTTTTTTTGGTAGTGGTTGGTGGTTCAATAGTAACAGTTTTTCTGCTGTTATTTTTGTTTGTTTCATTTTTTTGTAATACAGGAACTAGTGACATTCCATTTTGTAGTGTAGAGTAGAGTTACTGGCTGTGTTTGGTATGTACTATTCCGCTCAGCCTTGGTGTCTATGTTGTACAAAGTGGGGGACCTAATCATACTCCCAGTATTGATGGTGTTATACTCGTGTTTTGGGACCACCTAGATGACTGGCTGTCGTGGGTGTCCGTGTTGTTGTTCACGTGGACCAGTTAATGAACGGTGGATACTTACTTTACTTTACTGCTTCCGTTCTTCGCTTTCGTGGGTCTGTGAAACTAGCTGTAGATCTGAGAAAGAAGATGCCTTGTGTGATTCCTTGCCTTGTTCTGTGTCACGTGGGAAGCACTTATTTTTGTTGTTGCTGTCATCATTTGTTGCTATGAACAAATAACAAAAGTTATAAAATGTACCATTGAAAGTGAGAGAAAAAAAAATGAAAATACTGTTTTGCTTTGCTTTGCTTGTAGAATTAGTTGATTATTACGACCAGCATTTTTTTTGTAATATGTGAGTGTGTATGCGTTAGGTTTTTTATACACTTGCGTTTTGTCAGTTTGACTCACAATTTCTTTTTCCAAGTTTATAATCAGTTGTTTGGGATTATTAGTGTTTTGAAGGTTCAGAATGTTCTTTTTTCACACAAGCTTGTACTTGATGGTCATAACGACTGACACCCAAACTTGTGGGTCTTTGTAATGTTGAGGGTAAAGTGAGCCAAATGGAAGGTAGATGCAGTGATTTCAGAATTAATTGAATATATGATGTATGTATTTCAGTAAGCAGGCTTTTGGATGGAAGAAAGCCCCCAAGGTGGCTGTCATAAGATGAAACAAAGTGTATGAGATACAGACATGCAGTGTAAACCAATTTTGGTGTAAGATATAAAAAAAACCAGGCTCTGAAATTGACCATCTTATTCAGAAGTTTCGGCACAGAAGACCACAGCAGGCATGATATTTCATGTTTTGTAATCAACACTAAAACAAAAAATTCCCCCGAAGACGGAGTGTGGCTGCCCACGTGGCGGGGTAATCAAAAACAGTCACACACGTAATGTTCTCATCCGTAGCTGATGCACTTATATCATCGTGTTCAAGTGCTTCCGCTGTTGGGATGATCCCTGAAGTCTTTTACCCAGGGTAAGCCAACAACAAGACAAAAAATCCAACCAATAGGTCATTAAAGCTTGCATAGCATGTCTAATAGATATAACAAAATGGGTTTTTTAAACTGAAAAGATTGTGCACTTCTGAGAAAACTGATAACCCAATTATCATGGTGAGATTTCAAGTTCAAGCAGCCCAATTCACAGGCTGAAGTATGTTGATGCGCATACAATCTGCCAGCTTTTAGCGCAAACACACCGTCCTTTACACATTGCCAGGCTGTGCGTATTGCACAGTTTCTATGGTACTGCACTCGTCCTTTGCAATGCTACTAGTTCTCCATTGCAACAATGTTAATTATAAAAACTTCAACACACAGGCATGGAATCTTTTGTCCCCGTTCTATACAGGTTGACTGAAAGCTGCTACTTGTTTTCTTGGTACTTACTAATACTTCCATTCCACATGCGAGTGTTTTAATTTACTTTCTGATAATTTCGAATGTTGCTTTCGAATGTGAGTCAATGTAAATGTTAACATTTTGTTTGATTTGCTGCGTTTTGGGACACTGTTAGAATGGGTTTTTAGTGTGTGGTTACGTGAATATATATATTTTTTTTCTCTGAGCAAACCTATTCCCGTGGGAAACAAAATGGATCTATTTTTACACACCTCTGACATAGCTATAGATCTATGTGTTCATACCTCATTGTTTGCCTGCCGCACTACATTGTAACAGAGAAATGTGCTTGCAAGTTGCAATGCTCTTCTTGCTCATGCAATATGTCTGGACTTGTAGTGGCTTTGGAGTGTGTTTTGAGATAGTCTTGTTTTTCTGTTCAGTCTGTCTTGGATTTTGTTCAGTCAGTCTGTCTTGGATTGGAGTAAAGTACTGGGTACAACTGTTGTGCATGTAAATGGTGTAACATCACATCTGGCGTTTTTAATTCAGTTTCATTTTTAAAATGTCAACAGTATATCAGAACACAAAAGGAAGCTGATAGTTTAAAGTACATTTAACACATATATATACATGCGCATGCGCGCACACACACACTGTAATCCACAGTGGAATACATTGCAATAGAAAAATGAAAATGGCCAAGATTTGTTGAATTCAGTCAAATAAATTAGGCATTGATACCAAAATTAAAACAACACAGATTACCACATGGTAGCACACATGCATATGCATGAAAAAGTAATGGAAGTTGAGAGGGGCGGTAAACAAATTTGTTAGAATAACATATCAATAAGGACAATGGTGAAAGTCGTTCCAAGAGCCATGGCAATGAAACCAGTTTGAAATGCCAGATGATGATTTTTGTTAGAGGAAAAAGAACCAGAAATTGGTGGACGTGAATCTCCCATGATAAGTGTTGTGGTAATAATACATCATGCATGTATATATATATATATATATACATGTAACACACACACTGTTGATGCTGATGTACAGAGATTTGTTGACAGCACTAGTATGAGGACGTCATGGCTTTTGTGCTGAGCCATTAATTTTGGCAATAACTAAGAGATGTGCAAAGTGATTGATGATCTATGACTGACATGGGAGTTGTTGGTTATGCAGATTACCATCACTTGAGGTGCAGATATTTTATGTGGGACCATTGTCACTCATCATGTGTCACTTGGCTGTTTGCTTTGTAATGTGGGTTTTTTGGGTGGGTGGGTCTGCTTTTAGTTAACTTACTGGTAGGTTGTTCGTTATTGTTTTAGGGGAGGATGGTGCATTGATTTGTTTAGTTATTACTAAATTATAAAATTATATTACTTGTAACTAGTGCTATGGTTTTCTACTATACAACAGCACAAAATTCTAAATCTGTCAAGCGGTTAGTCTAATTACTAAGGAATAGCATGCGATCAACACATGTACCTATCCGATAAATTATTTTTCCTTGAGCATAGCTGTTGACAGGACTGTATAATATGAAATGGTATTTTTGACATCAGTACATAGTTCTCTATTTATTAAGCTTAAGTTGGGCATTGAAAATGAAAACATGAACCACCATGATTTACACTAAAATACTCTTCAGTTTCCTAAAGTAAAACAATGTATTATGAACAAACCGGCACAATCTTCTACTTTTACTTTTATTTTATTATTTTCACAGTTAGTGGTGTTTGTGGTTTCTTTGATCAAGTAAAACATAATGCATCTGAGTATCCTGGATCCTCTTATTACCCCCCCTCCCTGATTATATTGGTGGGAATCCTATTGTTATTGTACAAATTATTCTCACCCCCACCCCCTCTCCCTGATTATATTGGTGGGAATCCTATTGTTATTGTACAAATTATTCCCCCCCCCCCCCCCCCATTTCTCTTTTTGTGTTGTCCATATTTTCAAACCCCAAACGTTGTCTTTCTGTGGACATTTATGAAAGATTGTGGTTGAATGGTGTTGTCCTTTTCTGTGGACATTTATGAAAGACTGTGGTTGAATGGTGTTGTCCTTTTCTGTGGACATTTATGAAAGACTGTGGTTGAATGGTGTCCTTTTCTGTGGACATTTATGAAAGACTGTGGTTGAATGGTGTTGTCCTTTTCTGTGAACATTTTGGCCTCCCCTCAAGAAGGTTACGTTTTCTGTTTTGTTTGGTTGTCTTGGGTTTTTTTCTTTTCGCCTACAACAGCCAAGGAAATCAAGATGAGTACAATGGTCACTACTACACTTTCCTCTGGTCACGCAGAGTAAACTTGTGGACAGAAACAGCTGAAGTCTTTTGGTACATATGCATGCGGTCACCTTCTACTATGTGTTGTGTTGTGCTGTGCCGGCTGTGGGAGTGCCATGTTTCCATTGCATCCTAAACCAGAGGTGCTAAGCTTCTCCAGAACAAAGAGCCAAGTGTTTTTGTTGTGTGTGTTTTTTCTCAAGTCATCCACTCATTAGTTTTGCTCTCTTTTTTTTCTTTCTTTCTTTGCCTGTCCACAATGTCTGTTGAACCGCTGCACAAAATCACTTCAAATTGTGTATGGTGGTACTTTAAGCTGAAGCTAACATTACATGAAGCTGAAGTGTTCATGCCAAGCAATTATTGTGTTAAAAAGCTTTTTTATATTTGCACTCCGTTTTGTTCATATGTTTTGTTTTGTTTTTGAAAAGGTGTTCTTTCATGAAGTTTTCCCATTGTTGAAGTCAGCACCTCTGGTCTAGGACTTGAGCATGGTTTCTGCTTTCTTGTCGCCATTTTCCTGGCACAGATTATGTGTCGGTGGAAGTGTGTTTTGCGGGCTCAAGATCTGGAAGTTGTCTGTATTAATTCAGCGGAGGAATGGAATGGTTCAGAATACAACGTGTCTTTCAGAGCAAAGGGTTGAGGTAGGTGGTGTTGATTTAATAAAGTATTACGATAAAGAGCTGATGAAGGCTGTGGGTAGAGAGAGAAACCTGTGAATATGGTGACAGAGAGAGTGAGTCAATATCTGTTTTATGACACGAGTGTACAATTTACAATCAAAACCAAAAATTATTTTTTGAATGATGTCATTATAAATCAGTACAGTTGCCTATCTATACATGTGTGCATATTTTCTCATTAATCTCAGGTTAATTGGCAAATGGGTTAAAACCTAATGTGAATTTTTAACAAGATTGTTCAGGATTGAAAAACTCTGGTCTCCTTTGAACTAACAAAGCCCTCCTGGTAGGTAGGGTCTGTGATATTGTGTGATGGAAAGGCAATCAGTCAAAAGCTCTTCTTTTATGAACATTACTAACTTTTTGTGATTGTCTTGGTCACAGTAAGGTACTCGACTAGCATTCCTGAGTGTTCAAGAATCTATGCATAGAAATCATTAACCAACTTTAACGCTTTGATTTTCAGCTGTGTCAACTTTTGGCTTAACATTACTAAAATAAAGTCTTGAGTCTTTTCCAAGCTAATGACAAAGATGTCAGAACTGAAATTGGTACATGTCTGATAACAATCAAATTTCAAACTTGCTATAGTGAGATAATACATATGAAACAGATAATACTCTTCTTCTTCTTCGATCGCTCAGACAGTTTCCTGTCAATTATGAGTGTAGATGCGTCATGCTGCCGTTATGCGCCTAAGTAAGAAATAATTAGGCCCAGCATGTCCGACTTCAGCTGGAGGAAATCTTTCTAAAAATGTTTCTTGAAAAAAGGCAGGAGAATGGACCAGTAAGGCAGATAAGCAAAGGGAAAAGGCAGAGTCAAAGAGTGACATATTAGAGGAAGTTACAAGCACAGAACTTCCAGAAGGTGGGAACTATTTATACAAAAGACCCCCGGTATCCCCACATGGGCTTAATACATGCTAATGTGAAGCAAAATCCCAAATCAAAAGCATTAATTAGAGGAGTTATCTACCACTTTTTTTTTCAAAGAGTAACTTAGTAAGGCAGACGTTTTGTTGAATTTCCCTCTTGATGTGTGCTGGAAGTTTGTTCTTCTGACCTGGAATAGAAACAGTTACATAGACCAGTTAACTCTTTGTTTTATTCAAAGTGCGCAGTTTCAAATCAAAGCTGCTGACGCTCTCATTACAGCTGGCATATCATCTAACTCCTAGCTATAGGCATATAAAGCACACATACAGACATATCAAGGCATTTCAGCTTTATTACTATCGCCAAAAAGCCTAGTGTGATTTTATATCATTGAGGGATGATTTGATCACAGTTGATGATAGCGAGTTGTTTGTTATACATTGAAAGGAAAAATTAATGAGGCTTATGACATTGACAGAATCTATGTGCGAGTTGCTTTGTTTTCAGTAATTACGGCAACTGTTAAAAACGAATGCCTGAATGGTTGATGTGAATTCACAGAATGGCTTTGGAATGAACTTTTGCTTGTAGTTAATTAAACAACTATGACAAAGAGCGTGAAAGAAAGGGCTGATCAGTGATGCAAACTGCACACTGACTTCTGACTGAACTGTGTGTGAGTTTGCTTTGTTTTGTTAGTGAAAGCAAGGGATGATTCAAGTCATCCAATGACTTTGGGAATGTTGTGTGTGCAAGGCGTCGCTTTGCTCCTTTTCTAGTTAGCTGCTGGCAATCCCGTGGCAATGGTCTCCCTTTCTGTCTTATCTATCTATGTGCTGCCGAGGGAGCTCTGTGTGTAAAATGCCTATTTTTCTACTGTACTCAACCAGCTGTGTAGATTTGGTGTGTGCTGTGTAGTGCGTGCACTTTTTTTCCCTACCATGCTTTTGTATTTATTTCGTGGAAGGTCAGTAGGTGATGTGACTGAATTTGAAAAAGGTAGGATCATGGAAGAGACGTTATAAGGACTGGACAGGGTAGGATTTTTTTTCTCTCTGCTGTTCATGTCCTTGACCAGTCAAAGGCGATGGAAAAGTGGCAGAATGAAATTGTTTTACACTATTTTATGTGCAATTCACTCATTTTGGTTTGGTTTTGTTTGATTTTCATGGATTTTCTCTGTATCTGGTTATTCTCTTGTACTTACTATTATACTTATGTTTTAATTCCAGACTTTTGTTGGGTTCACTCTCTCTCTTTCTCTCTCCCTCCATCTCCCTCTCTGAGTGCTTATCTTACATCTACTGATCTAGAAGAATGAGCAGAGAGGTAGATGCAAGTGCACAGAATGACACAACATTCTGCAAATACAGTTATTATTTTAGCTGTATTGTGTCAAACGTTAAGGATTATATTGCCGGTTTTTTTATTTCAAAGGTGTGTGTGTTCACTTTCACGGATTGATATTTTCTCGTACCAATTTTTTTTTTTAAATTCTTGAACAAATTGTAAATGAATGGTGTTTAGTGCATTTTGTTCTGCCACTTTTCGCAAGGATAGATTGGTTATCTTGCTGCCAAAAGAAGAGGATAAACAGATGATGACCTATGCAAGAGTTTGACACATGTAGCTGGTTAACTATTTATTTACCTGACAATGCAGATGTTATTTATTAGTTTCTATTTGTTCTGATTTATTTTTTGCATGCAGTTAGTTTTTGGTGTAGCTTTCTTGTTTCATCATGTTGCAATTAGAAAAAAAAATTGTCATGCCTAGTTGGGTTTTTTTTCTCTTTCTGTTATGGATTATCAAAAAAATAAAATAAAAACAAAAATAAAGGCATGGTTGTTTGAACTCATCCTGTTTTGCTGATCATTTGGGATGCTTGACGGGAAAAAATGTTCTTTTATTTTATCTTTTATGATGATTCTGATCTTGTGTGTGTGTGGATGTTTGTCTCTCTCTCTCATGTGTGTGTGTATGTTTGTCTCTCTCTCATGTGTGTGTGTGTGTGGATGTTTGTCTCTCTCTCTCATGTGTGTGTATGTTTGTCTCTCTCTCATGTGTGTGTGTGTGTGGATGTTTGTCTCTCTCTCATGTGTGTGTGTGTCATGTGTTGTTTGTGTGTGTGTGTGTATGTTTGTCTCTCTCTCTCATGTGTGTGTGTGTGTGTATGTTTGTCTCTCTCTCATGTGTGTGTGTGTGGATGTTTGTCTCTCTCTCGTGTGTGTGTGTATGTTTGTCTCTCTCTCTCATGTGTGTGTGTGTGTGGATGTTTGTCTCTCTCTCATGTGTGTGTGTGTGTGGATGTTTGTCTCTCTCTCATGTGTGTGTGTGGATGTTTGTCTCCCTCCGTCAGCGACCGACTCTCTCTGCTTTCAAAGCTAACCTCAAAACCCACCTGTTCCCCCGTCATTAAAGCCCCTCTCTCTTTATCTTCTCTCTCTTGCCATTAGGTCTGTTTCTGCTATATTCCATTTATGTTATCTGTGTGTGTTCGCGTTGTATTGCGTTTGTGTTTGAATGCGCTTTGAATGCTAACGTGTGTGTGCGCTTTGATTTGATTTCTATCAAGATTCAGCGCCGTATAAATACTGTATGTTGTTGTTTGTCTCTCTCTCATGTGTGTGTGTGTGTGGATGTTTGTCTCTCTCTCATGTGTGTGTGTGTGTGGATGTTTGTCTCTCTCTCATGTGTGTGTGTGTGTGGATGTTTGTCTCTCTCTCATGTGTGTGTGTGTGTGGATGTTTGTCTCTCTCTCATGTGTGTGTGTGTGTGGATGTTTGTCTCTCTCTCATGTGTGTGTGTGTGGATGTTTGTCTCTCTCTCTGTGTGTGTGTGTGGATGTTTGTCTCTCTCATGTGTGTGTGTGTGTGTGGATGTTTGTCTCTCATGTGTGTGTGTGTGTGGATGTTTGTCTCTCTCTCATGTGTGTGTGTGTGTGTGGATGTTTGTCTCTCTCTCATGTGTGTGTGTGTGTGTGGATGTTTGTCTCTCTCTCATGTGTGTGTGTGTGTGGATGTTTGTCTCTCTCTCATGTGTGTGTGTGTGTGGATGTTTGTCTCTCTCTCATGTGTGTGTGTGTGTGTGGATGTTTGTCTCTCTCTCATGTGTGTGTGTGTGTGGATGTTTGTCTCTCTCTCATGTGTGTGTGTGTGTGGATGTTTTTCTCTCTCTCATGTGTGTGTGTGTGTGTGGATGTTTGTCTCTCTCTCATGTGTGTGTGTGTGTGGATGTTTGTCTCTCTCTCATGTGTGTGTGTGGATGTTTGTCTCTCTCATGTGTGTGTGTGTGTGGATGTTTGTCTCTCTCTCATGTGTGTGTGTGTGGATGTTTGTCTCTCTCATGTGTGTGTGTGTGTGTGTGTGTGTGTGGATGTTTGTCTCTCTCTCTGTGTGTGTGTGTGTGGATGTTTGTCTCTCTCATGTGTGTGTGTGTGTGTGGATGTTTGTCTCTCTCTCATGTGTGTGTGTGTGTGGATGTTTGTCTCTCTCTGTGTGTGTGTGTGTGTGGATGTTTGTCTCTCTCTCATGTGTGTGTGTGGATGTTTGTCTCTCTCTCATGTGTGTGTGTGTGGATGTTTGTCTCTCTCTCATCATGTGTGTGTGTGTGGATGTTTGTCTCTCTCTCATGTGTGTGTGCGTGTGTGTGTGTCAAAGTAAAACATTTTCAGATGGAACATTGAATAAGCAATTGTGGTTTGCTTCTTCTTCTTTCTTTTTTTTTACATCAAGACATCTATTACACAAAGAAATAATAGAAAAAAATGAACACACACATATACACTGATAGTACAGACACACATTCACACACTCAAGTATAATAATATACATACATAAACGAATATAAAGGGACGTTAATTAGAGTAATAATCAGTGTGATGGGGGATTAAGATGATGATTTAGATAAACAAACTGGTGTGTACCAGTGTGTGTGTCTGTCTCTGTGTGTGTGTCAAAGCATGCTTTTAAAATAAAGTCCACTGACACTGACAGCAGCAATGCAGTGTCTCCTCAGCTGGTTGCCTCCTGATGTCCTAACATTGATTGCTCCCCGCGGACTGCTGGTTTGGGGTCTGTGAGTGTGACCTGACAAACATTTGACAACAACAACAAAAATATATAAAGAGTTTTAACACAACAATAAAAGAAGAAACAAAAAAACCCAAAAAGCGAAGCTGTATTCCAAATTTTCGTCCTTTATTGGACTTCTACTGGGAGTGACAGGCATGAAACGTCATACACAAACTTTTGTCATCATGTACACGTCATATAGATTTTAGTTCCACACCACACATACACGCGCTCAGTTCAATATAATAATAATAATAATGGGAATTTATATAGCGCTCTTTCTCACATGAGCTCAGTGCGCTTTACATTGATAACAAGAACATTAAATTTAAAGGCAAACAAATAATTAATCATTAGAAAGTAAAATAAGCACGATGCCTACACACAACGTTCTCTTACTTCCTTACTCACACACACACACACACACACACACACACACACACACACACACACACACACACACACACATACATGCATGCGCACACGCACACTCGCACACAATTAATTATACAAGTAAAATAGTTACAACATGAACATTCTAAGAAGAAACATAGAGACCACATTCACATTCCCAATCAAGTTTGAATACAATACTGCAACTTGAAATAAAATCATACTGCCATCGACATATCAATTACATGACTAATTATAATAGACAAATTTTGCAAAAACAAAAATACCCTTCTACCTCATTTACAAGCATTTAAAGTTTACAAGACGTAGACATTCTACATACAAAATACGAATAATAAAACAATTGTAAATACATTTTTTACAAGATTTCTGCAATAAAACGGACCCCCCCCCCCACACACACACACACACACACACACACACCTCACACACAAACACTAATCAATCATAATATGTCCGAAACAAGTGAGTTTTAAGGGCAGAGCGAAAGGCGGAAATAGAGTCAGATGAGCGAACATGTTGTGGGAGGGAATTCCATAAGTGAGGTGCTAAATAGTAGAAGGATCGTTCACCAAACGATTTCGTGTGGACCCGAGGAACCTTGAGTGTGCAGCAGTCAGAGGAAGAACGTAGGGAGCGAGCAGGTAAGTAGACAGTTACTAGTTCGGAGAGATAGACGGGACCAGAGGAGTGAACAGCACCGAAACAAAGGCAAGCTATTTTATACTTGATTCTAGCCTCTACTGGAAGCCAGTGCAAGTTATGAAGATGAGGTGTTATATGATCAGAACGTGGGATCTTGAGAGTGAGGCGTGCTGCACTGTTTTGCAGTTTTTGAACACGTTGCAGGAGATACTTAGGACAGCCACAGAGAAGAGAGTTGCAATAGTCAATGCGGGAAAGAATAAAGGCAGAAATATCACCTACAATTCAGCACTTAACACACGCGCGCGTGCACACCCACCCACCCTTTTTTTTATATTGGTAAAATTCTCTCCGCGCACACATCCCCCCACCCCACACACACACAGAATAATTATAAATCAACCGGTAAAGGTAAAGATGTGCCACCCCCCGTGCATTTCTCGGTTAATTCTATTTTTCCGTTATTGCCTTTCTTACCATACATAA
>CM065703.1:28359689-28374689 GCA_017654935.2 Phymorhynchus buccinoides
ATGATTGCGACTCTCGATCTCAAAGTCTGGTTCTTTTTAGTTTCATGACAACTCTAAGCTGATCCTAACCCTATCCCCTACATTGTTTATGATTCTTAATCTCAAAGTCTGGTTCTTTTCAGTTTAATGACAACAACCCTAGGCTGATCCTAACCCTATCCTCTTCGTGTTTCGGTTCTCGATGTCAAAGTCTGGTTTCTTTTAGTTTCATGGCAATAACCCTAGGCTGATCCTAACCCAATCTTCTTTGTGTTTATGACTTGATCTCAAAGTCTGGTTCTTTTCAGTTTCGTTACAACAACCCTCCCTGTCAACAACTTACGGCTGATACTACCCTTATTCTCTTCATGTTTATGACCATCAATCTCAAAGTCTGGCTTCTTTCAGCTTCATGACAATAAACCTAGGCTGATCCTAACCCTATCCTCTTCATGTTTATGACTCTCGATCTCAAAGTCTGGTTCTTTTCAGTTTCATTACAACATCCTTAGGCTGATCCTAACCCTATCCTCTTCATGTTTAAGACTCTCGATCTCAAAGTCTCTTTCTTTTCAGTTTCATGACAACAAACCTAAGCTGATCCTAACCATATCATCTACGTGTTTACGACTCTCGATCTCAAAGTCTGGTTCTTTTTAGTTTCACGACAATAACCCTAGGCTGACCTTAGCCCTATCCTATTCAATTTTATGGCTCTCGATCTCTCAAAGTCTGATTCTTTTCAGTTTCACAACAACCCTAGGCTGATCTTAACCCTATCTTCTTCATGTTTATGACCCTCGATCTCAAAGTCTGCTTTCTTTCAATTTCATGACAACCCTTGGCTGATCCTAACCTTGTCATGTTTACGACTCTCGATCTCAAAGTCTGATTCTTTTCAGTTTTACAACAACAACCCTAGGCTGATCCTAACCCTATCCTCTTCATGTTTATGACTTGATCTCAAAGTATGGTTTCTTTCATTTTCATGACATCCCTAGGCTGATCCTAGCCTTATCTTCTTCATGTTTACTACTCTTGATCTCAAAGTCTGGTTTCTCTCAGTTTTATGACAATAACCCTAGGCTGATCCTAACCCTACTCTCTTTATGTTTACTACTCAATCTCAAAGTCTGGTTCTGTTCAGTTTTATGACAACAACTCTAGGCTGATCCTAACCCTAAACTTTAAGTGTTTATGATTCTCGATCTCAAAATCTGATTTATTTCAATTTCTTGACAATGACTATAGGATGAGCCTTGCCGTATCAGATTCATTTTTATCACACTCGATCTCAAAGTCTGGTTCTTTTCAGTTTCACAACAACCCAAGTTGATCCTAACCCCTCTATTCTTTTCATGTTTACGACTCTTGATGTCAAAGTTTGGTTTATTTCAGTTTGATGACAATAACCCTAGGCTAACCCTAACCCTACTCTCGTCGTGTTTATGACTGTCTCAAAAGTCAAAGTCTGGTTTCTTTCAGTTTTATGACAATAACTCTAGGCTGATCCTAGCCCTACTCTATTAATTTGTATGGCTCTCGATCTCAAAGTCTGGTTATTTTCAGTGTCATGTCAATAACCCTAAGCTGATCCTAACCCTATCCTCTATTATTTTCGTGTTTACATTACAGGAGTACATTTTATGTACTTGTGTATTTTTATTTCTTTATCCATTTTGTCTCACTGTTTTAAAATGATTTTACGTTATAAGTGTTTTAAAATGCTATTTTATTAGTATGTGTGTGAGTATCATTCATTTAATGTTTTTCCACTAATCGTGTGTGTCTGTGTGTGTTTTGTGTGTATGCGCGTGTGTGCGTGCGTGTGTGTCGGTGTGTGTGTGTGTGTGTGTGTGTGTGTGTGGGGGGGGGGGGGGGTTTGAATGTTTATTAATATTGAATATAATGTGCCTTTTTTGTGACTATTGTATGTACAAATTATAGTAAGTTGTTATTTTATGATGCATGCACCTGTATTTCAGTCCTATATATCTCTGTCTCTGTTTGTGTGTCTCTATCTTCTCTCTTTCTGTCTGTCCCTCTGTCTGACTCTCTGTGTCTCCATCTCTGTCTTTCTCTGTCTGTCTGTCTGTATGTATGTCTCTTTCTCTTTATCTCTCTCGTTCTCTTTCTCTCTCTATCGTTATAAGTGTGGGTGTGAGTGTGATTTGTTAATAGTGCGGCCTGGGCGTCTTTAAGTGTCCATCAGTGTGAGTGTTTCAAGTTGGTTGCGAAAGTGTACTGTAGATTATGTCATTCATTATTTGGGCGTGATTGAGAAATTGACTGAGGGATCAGGGAAGGGGGGTGTTGGTCAATGTTTGATGTATACTTTTTGTTCATTGTGTTTACTATTCATTTTAGTGATTTATGTAAAGCGCTTAGAGCTTAAAGATTAGGCGCTATAAAAGTTGTCTTCATGTTTATTACTCTCGATTTCAAAGTCTGGTTTCTTTCAGTTTCATGACAATAACCCTAGGCTGATCCTAACTCTATCGTCTTTGTATTTTGACTCGATCTCAAAGTCTAGTTCTTCCTCGGTTGTTTGCTTTCTGATGGCTTACAAAGATTCGCTCCCCTTGGATGGCTGGTCTCAGGTTCTGCGATTTGAACAAGCCAGGGTGTAGCTGCACTTTGGGATTCAGAATGAGCAGCGTAGGAGCAACGCCACTGTACGACCCAGCATATGGGACAGCAATAACATTTTAAAAAGTCTGGTTCTTTTCAGTTTCATGACAACAAACCTAGGCTGATCCTAACCCTTTTCTGTTCATGTTTATGACTCTCAATCTCAGAGTCTGGTTTCTTTCAGTTTCATGACAACGCTAGGCTGATCCTACCCCTCTCCTCTTTGTGTTTATGATTCTCTATCTCAAAGTCTGCTTTTTGTCAGTTTAATGACCACAACCCTAGACTGATCCTAACCTTATCTTCTTCATGTTTATGATTCTCGATCTCAAAGTCTGCTTCTTTTCAGTTTACTGACAACCCTAGGCTCATCTTAACCCTATATTCTTTGCGTTTACGACTCTCAATTACAAAGTCTGGTTTATTTCAGTTTTATGACAACACTCCTAGGCTGATCCTAACCCTATTCTCTTCGTGTTTATGATTGTCAATCTCAAAGTCTGGTTTTCATCAGTTTCATGACAACAATCTTGGCCTGATCCTAACCCTATGCTCTTCGTGTTTACAACTTTCGATCTCAAAGTCTGGTTTCTTTCTGTTTCATGACAACAACCCTAAGCTCATCCTAGCCCTATCCTTTTCGTGTTGATGAGTCTCGATCTAAAAGTCTGGGGTTTGTTTTCAGTTTACTCACAACAACCCTAGGCTGATTCTAATCCTATTCTCTTCATGTTTATGACTCTTGATCTCAAAGTCTGGTTTCTTTCAGTTTCATGACAACAACTCTAGGCTGATCCTAACCCTATCATCTTTGTCTGGTTTCATGAAAATGTGTAAAGTGTACATTTGTTTCAATTGGTGCTTCTTATTTTTGATGTCACTCTCATTATGTGTTAACGAAAACAGCATTTTGTTATTTAAAAGCCTTTTCTGACATTGTGAAACAAAATCTTGGAAACGTGAACTCTCCATAAGTATATTTTTTAAACAACATAGGATCACAAATACTTTGGAAGATGAATCTCATCTGCTTACAGAACTAAACCTACATTTTCAGCAATATAATATGATCTCGCTTTATTGCGTTGAACTTCTTTTTGTTCCTGTCTGAGCGATCGATGACAAACGTCTTTTATGACACGCTCATATGTTATGTCACTTTTTCTCTTCTTCTTTCCTAAGGTAACCAACTACATCACGTTGAAGATATTTTGAAAAGACATGTTCATTATTATTTTACACTTTTGAAGTGCAATACAACACTGTTTAGCCTCCTGTTGATCTTTGATCAACTGAATTTCTTGTGTTTTCTTGCCGAGAGACAGGAACTAGTTTAATGTTCTGTGTGAAAGAAAACCTCACTTTTTCACCCCTCAACCCCTCTCCAACCAAATAATAAGGAATGTTGCCGTGTATCGTATCGTAAGTTTGTGTTTTACGTCCTCTCGACCTGGGAAGGCACATATGGGACATTTGTTAATTGTGAAATGAAATATAAGACAATACAAAACAAAAGAGACGTTCACAAGGACGTAGACAGAACATAAAAATATATGGAAAGAGGATTCTAAAAGCGCAAGATTTGATTTTTTGGGGAACATCCTGTTAAAATTTATAAAATGTAGTTAGTGGTGTCTTTGGGCACCTGGTAAATAACTGTATATGTATAAAATTATTTTATTAAAATTCTTTCGTAGTCTGACCCGAGTACAACCCTCCCTGTTGTATTAAAATCCAAGGGCTACAATGTTAAAAAATTTATCCTTATATTTATTCATAAAAACCGAATGTTGCCGTCTTGAAAATGATCTTTTGTTTACTTTGCACACGGACCTGAAGTCACATGACTCAAGCCACACGTCACATTACTGAAGGCCACCATTTTAAACACTTTTTTTTTAAATTTGACAAGGAAGAAAATTAGACAAACAACATGCTAGGGAATGTCAGTTTGCGACAGGCCAGGCAATGTAGACCCTGAATAAGTGAATCCTAAGTAAAGAAAAGAAACGCAAGCACATTATCTTCATGCTCTGTGGATCCCATACAAAAACACACTCGACAAGGACACCAAACATCAACCGGCTCTTATCATTTCTAAAATTTAAATTAGAGCACAGCATTTCTCGCCTTCCAATCCTTTAAAGAGAAACACGCATCCTCCCATATGCATAGACAAAACCACACTTACAAACACCTATGCATGCGCACGCGCATACGCTCGCATACATCACACACAAACGTAGTCTCTCACTCCCCTCATTGCTCGTCTCACACCCACCCACACCGCTCACAACCCGCCCCACACACACCCCCCCCCCCCCCACACACACACACACACACAACAACAACAACACACACACACACACACACACACTGGCGCGCGCGCACACGCACACGCACACATACACACAGGCAAGTCATGCAAGGTGCACAAGCACGCCCGACACATACAAAAACAAGAAAGGGCCAACGCCAGTAGGAGCATGTAGGACTTTTCAGGGATTAATTACAGTTATATTAGACTGGAAGGTAGTTGTGATAAGCTTTTCTGAAAAAAAGTGTTTTCTTAAAAAGAGGATTTGAATTCTAAGATTGTGGGAGCATATAAATGACGGATTGAATAGGGAAGACTGTTCCAATCTAGACGTTAGTAGTCCCGGAAGGTTATCAAAACTACTCAACGATAAATCTACAGAGAAATTGTTTTTTCTTTCTAAGCATAGGAGTGCGTCTTATACAAGAAATTAACTATAAAAATAATTATCATTTCTTCAGGATACTTGTATGCATAGATATAATTTCTTTTGAAAATGAACCGTTATGTTATGATTTCTATTCTGGGGTTCCTGATACAAAATTCACGATTATAATATGAAGACATTCTTATGTAGAAAAAACCCTCACAATACAATTTGAGCTCTTTGCGCTTTACAACAGAAATGACAAATGAGAACATAAAACCCCCCACTTAAATACTCTTTAAAATACAGAGACTGAACACATTTGAAAACAAACTGACATAAAATCAAGAAATGAAAGTTCATGTGCATTAATAAAATATCACAGACACAGAAACACACACATAGACACTTAAAGACGCACCACGATTGAGTCCCTTGTATTTTTTCTAGGTAGTTGTGACCCACATACAAATGTCCCCAACTTCAAATTGAGGCTGCTCTTTAAAATGATGTTTCGTTTTGAATTTGGGTACATTTGTACGGGAGTCAAGCCTGGTCAAAATAAGATTTCTTACCAGCTATAAGAGGGAAAACACATGAAACCCGCGATTTTGACACGTGACCAGGTGGGTCTTTAAAGATCCACCAGCTAGGTCCGTGAGTGAAAATCACGGATTTCACGTGTTTCCCTCTCTCACTGGTAAGACATCTTATTTTGACCAAGTGTGGCTCCCATACAAATTTCCTCATGCACGAAAGCGAGACATCACTTTAAAGAGCAGCCTCGATCGTATAATGAGGAAAGTCTGTATGTGGGCCACGCACACCGACCCAGGAAAAAAGACCCAAGGGACTTAAACCAGCCGGGTCAGGTTTTGTGGTTTGGTTTTGTTTGTTTTGTTTACGTCCTCTCGGTCATAGACACACATGGGACACTAGTAAATACAAAGATGGTGGGAACAATACTGGAGGCAATGCCCAGAGGCAGTGCAACACCAGTAAAGTCCCGATTTTTTTGTACGGAACAGATATGTGTAGCAGTAACCACGCCTCGGTTAAACCCACGGATATCGATGTCCGTAAACTTTCCCTTTTTGGAACGACTTCAATTTTCTCGGAACATCCTTTCAGTTCAGGTCCAACTCACTTTTAAAGACACACTGACCCAACACGATTATCATAAATGTTCAGACAACTGATCGCTTCTCAGCCTTTTGGCTAAGACAGTGATTCAGGAACATAAATTTTTGTTTATACCTGGTTGGTTTGTTCAGCCCGTCGTACATGGCGAAAGCCAAAACGCGACGTTAAACTGAACTTCCATCCCAACACGATTAAGTCCCTTGTTTTTTCTGTGTAGCTGTGACCCACATACAAATTCCCCCAACTTCAAATTGAGGCTGCTCTTTAAAATGTTTCGTTTTCAATTTGGGGGCATTTGCATGGGAGTCAAACCTGGTCAAAACAAGATTTCGTACCAGCTATAAGAGGGAAAACATGTGGAACTCGTGATTTTGACATGTGATCTGGTGGGTCTTTAAGAAAATGTTGTCACAGAAAGAGAAACTACGGTGGCCAAAGGATTTTGTCTTGACTTGAGGAATCTGGAGAATTCTGTCAGAAGAGGAGTGGATATTTCGGAGAGGGTGTGTAACGGGACAATATGCAAGCGAGAGAAGCGGTGGTGAAAAAGCCATAGCAGAGAGAGAGGACAGTTTGTAATCTATTCTAGCTTGAATGGGGAGCCAGTGGAGCTTAACAAGAAGAGGCCCAACATTATGTCGGTTTTTTTAGCTTTAAATACAAGTCTAGCTTTGAACACGTTGAAGCTTGGACAGAAGGTAAGCAGGGCAACCAGAGAGAAGTGCATTACAGTAATCAAGTTTAGACAGAACTAAAGAGCATACTAGAGTATTGGTAGCCTGAAATAGACAGATAACGGCCGTGGGGATGGTACTGGTTTTTCAAATTTCGGGATAGGCTAGTTGACAAACTTTTAAAATGTGAGCGGTCATAGACATGTCTGCTGATATAATAACACATTGCTTATATCATATTTCATGTATGTAGGAATGAGCATGCGCTATTGTTATGGAAAGAAAAGAAAACGCAACATACATAGCAACTTCGACAAATTGCAGTAAAAAGGCAATTACTAGAAACGAAAGTAAAATGAGAGTGGATGGCTTTGTTTTGTTTTCTTGCCGAGAGACAGTAACTAGTTTAATGGTAGGTTTGGTTAGGATATAGGGACTAAAAACATAGCCGTTAGGCTTTCACGCGTCCCATCCTTAATAATATAATTTATAATGCACACATTTTCAGCCTCCCCCCCGCTTCCAACCAACTAATAAGAAGGAATGTTGCCGCTGTCATAATGAATAAGTAGTCCTATGAAATATTTACCTCTGCGCATGCGCATTAGAACAGTTACTTATCTCCCGCGATTACTACTAACCCTAACCCTATCCCTAAGAAGTTGAAACAACGGAAATAACCAAGAAATAGAGCAGGAGAGTGTAAATCTACATATTTGCAGAGAAATCGATGTACAAAGCCATGCACTTAGTTTTGTAATTATTCACAATGGCGGACAAACAAACGATTCTGATTGGCTACGCGGCTAGAGGTAAAAATCTCATAGAGGTAAAAATACGCTGCCACACCGTGTCTTGAAAATTATCTTTTGTTTACTTTGCACACGGACCTAAAGTCACATGACTCAAGCCACAAGTCACATGACTGAAGGCCACAATTTTAGTCAATGCTGGTGTCATGAGAAATAAGTAGCTCCCATGAAATAAGTACCCTTCGCATGCGAACTATAACCATCCTAACCCCATCCCTAACCCTAACCACGGAAAGAACCAAAAAATAGAGCAGGAGGGGCATGTCTATTCACCGGAAAATGCTGGATGGTCACTGTTTGATAGATTTTCACATTTATAGTGAGCCCATTTTTCGCAAACATCGCAAAAATGCAGTTGATGTCACACTACTTACTACAACAGGAGCAAGGATAATCGGACATTGTTGATCTTAAAAACAGGCAATCTTTTAAAAAGGTTAGCTTTTAAAATAACACACGGCCGCCCCACCTGGCCGAAAGGCCGCAGAGGGCGTAAAACCCAATTTCTCTCTCATAACACACGGCCCAGGTCTAGGTTGCTACGTGCCTGGTGACGATCTCAGCCTGTGTGAACGGTGTGTGATGTCACACACACAAAAAAAAATTGACATCTACTCATTGAGTTCTTTGATTTATGTTGAGCGCCGATGTGTTTGTAATTGTACACGTGCACACGCTGTTTTGTTTGTAAACATGTCGATATGATGCGGTATGATGTGATTTCTGTTCTAGTGTGCGGTTTTAGGGGTTTCTGTAGTGCCAAACTACAGAAATGTGTCATCGGGGCAGTGCATGTTAATCACTTTGCTTTTAGGCAATTTCACTTCCCATTGTAATAAATTTTGTTGGGGTTTCTGTAGAATGTTTTCATAATTCAGCCCTACCATTCGGCATTTTGATCATTCCGCCTTCAACATTCGGCATTTTTCGGTATGTTTTGACCATTCTGCATTCATTTTCCGGCATTTTCCGACCATTCTGCATTCATTTTCCGGTGTATAGACATAGCGAGCAGGAGGGTGTAAATCTATTATTTGCCGAGAAATCGATGTACAAAGCCATGCCACTTAGTTTTGCAAAATTCACAATGGCGGACGATAAAACACTATTCGAATGAGGATTGGGTACTTATTTCATGAGGTAGAATATTCTCTTCACGCTGGGATGTAAATGACCGAAATCATACATCCCTGCCGAAATCAATGGAGGGTCGGAGCGGAAGTGCGAGGGAATCCCATGTAAATTTAAGGGACAGACAATCAAACGGAAGAGGATGCAGTCTCGATATTCCCCACCATGACGACGACGATGATAGTCTGCTCGACTTGAGTGATGTTCCCGAACCTTACCAGAGCGAAAGCAGGCTTCTGTTCGATTTAACAGGCGAGGCGGAATCTGGGTCAAATTCTAGGCCTAACCGTGAATCGTGCAACGGTTCCGCCTCGTGCGCTGGGAATGGGGGGCTGCTACCTGAGATTGTGAGTGTGACCGAAAGTGCAGCACAACTAGAAAGTGCTAGGCCTACTCAGGCGACTGTGTCGGCAGCAGCAGTTGCTACAGAATACTTCAGCGATCCAAAACATGAGTATCAAACCGAAGGTAGACTTACTTTAAGTCACGATGACCCACCGATTCTCTCATCACGCCCACCTGTTTCGTTCGGTCAGTCTGGCCATTTTGACTTGCACACTGAACGAGCCAACTCGACATCAACACACACAATGACAATGCCTTCAGAGCTTGCGAGTGAACAATCAAAGCTTTATAGGCCTACCCCTTCTTTGCAAGAAGAGCAAACAAAACCTACCACCTCCGTGTACCACCACCACCGTTACTCCGACAACATGAAAGAAGGCGTAAACTCAACAAACCGCGCAATTGACGAACTGCCAGCTGTTTCCCTCAAACAGCCACAGCGCGCGGCGACGACCGGTACAGATGCGCATAGCGTCGCCATCCGCGACCCCCATCCTCCTTCTCAGTCGCGAACTGGTCACACGCGAATGGCAGTGAGTTCTTCTTACCCCAACGACGTTGGTGTTGAAGCACACACGGAGCTAGTCCCAGAAGGTGAAGGGTCCCATGTGATGCTGGACTCCTTCCCCCCTCCTCCTCGAGGTGTGACAGGGGCAGGGGATGTAGAGGGCTCGTTGGGGGAGGAGGAGGTTCACTGTCACAGTGCTACCAGTGGCCACACCATGAGCGACAAACTGGCTCGCCGGCAGCTGATGGCTGTCTTGCTGCTGTGTGTGTTGTTCATGATTGGAGAAATTGTTGGTAAGTCATTTATTTCATTTAGTTGAAAAGCATAAAGTTATGATTTTACTAGATTTTTTAAAAATCAACTTCTGCTTAAATCCTCATAAACTTTGAGTTTTCGTTTAGTTTTAAACTTCCCCCCCCCTTTAGTGAGTGTGATTTTTCTTCAGAAAAAAAATCCTACAAAATGTCTGTGTGCGTGTGTGTTTGTGTGTTTATGCACACACTTGATGATGCACACACAAAGTGACAGAGTGAGACAGACAGACACACCCAGTGACACCGCCACCCCCACCCTGTCGGGTTCAAATTCCCAGCGTGGTCATCAAATTCCTAGCTCGCTACTATGAGAGTGACTATTTGCGACAACCACAAATTTCACTTTTTCGTTACTTGAACCATTTACCTAACCCTATCCCTAACCCTAGAAAAAAGTGAAATTTGTCGTTCATGCTCAATGTCGCAAAATGCCGCAAATAGTCAGTCTTATGTG
Source organism: Phymorhynchus buccinoides (assembly GCA_017654935.2). NCBI lineage: Eukaryota > Metazoa > Mollusca > Gastropoda > Neogastropoda > Raphitomidae > Phymorhynchus > Phymorhynchus buccinoides. Next base: position 28,370,365 of record CM065703.1, read on the forward strand.
TTATAGTATAGCGAGTTAGGAATTTGACCACGCTGGGAATTTGAACCCGACACCCCCCCCTTCACACACACACACATCCACACTTACACATACCCACACTTTTAAGTAACAATAACAAAGGAGCCAAATTTCACTTTTTCGTTACTTGAACCATTTACCTAACCCTATCCCTAACCCTAGAAAAAAGTGAAATTTGTCGTTCATGCTCAATGTCGCAAAATGCAGCAAATAGTCAGTCTTATGTGTTATAGTATAGCGAGCTAGGAATTTGACCACGCTGGGAATTTGAACCCGACACCCCCCCCCCCCTTTCACACACACACACATCCACACTTACACATACCCACACTTTTAAGTAACAATAACAAAGGAGCCAAATTTTAAAGGTATTGTTCTTGGCTTGGCCATCTCTTTCCGTAGCATTGTTGGAAATCTTGCATAACAATGGGTGTATAATTTGTAGAAAATGTTACAGACACACAGACCCCCGCCCCCCTCTTTTTGTCAGTCAATCACCATCGCTCACACACACACACACACACACACACACACACACACACACACACACACACACACATGCAAGCTCGCATGTGCATGCATACACACACACACACACACACACACACACACACACACACACACACACACACACACACACACACACACACATGCAAGCTCGCATACATGTGCATGCACACACACACAGAGACACAGACACACACACACATACACACACATGCAAGCTCGCATACATGTGCATACACACACACACACACACACACACACACACACACACACACGCGTTTTCAAAAATGATATTTTGATACATAAAAAAAGTGTAGCTTTTAAATTTTTGTTTTGTTCAGAGGGTTTATTTTTCTTCAGATTTTTAGATCAATCATATTATTAATATTATTTATAACGTCAGCCTTTAGCCTGTGGAGTTCAATCCCTCCCCACCCCCACCCCCAAGCTCCCTAACTTCTCCCATATTATCCACAGTATTATGAAGCCACCATTTTCCCCTCTTCAGCATGAAGCAATAAAATGGAAAGTATCCTTGACACCTGTGTAATTCACATCACAGACACAGTGGTTGGGAGTAATATATTATTTATGTATTAAAAATGTAAGAACAACAGCTGTTGCCATACAATGATACATGTATGGTATTGAAGCTCGCCGCTTTGTTTAACACAATCTACCGGAAAGTATAAACAGTGGGTGTTTATCTCTTGAAAAGTACATTTGATTATGACTTATATATAATGACATTGAGAAGGTTTAAACCTTTCACCTTTTTCGTTTTCCTCCCCTTATCCTCCTTGAGCTTTCCCTCTCGCTCACCCCCTTCTTCATTAAATGCCTATTCCCCTTCTCTTATCTTAATCTTTTCTGACCATTGGATCTGTTTTTCACTTTTTGTTTTTTACTGTATTAAAATAGCCTGTTTGTTATTGTTATCTGTGCATTTTCATGCATGCTCTTTTTCATGGTTTCTCTTGCAATTTTCTTTTTCACTCTTGAGGGAGACAGTTGAGTCATTATCTTTTGTTAACTTTCAAGAGGGTTCATGCTACTGCTAGACTCTGCAGAGCTCCATCATTTCAGAATGATGGCAACTAATAACAATATAGTAGTACTTAATAATAATAATATTACATTTATACAGCGCTTTACCTCAAATGAGCCCAAAGCACTTTACAACCAAGTGTTCAACAAATAGCAGACAACAAAAATTATATTCAAGAATGACACAGCCAGTAAAAACACATGCACATAGCAGCACACACAGACACACACAGTCACCCCCACATACACACCTTGACACTCACACACACGTGCGCGCTTGCATGCAAGCATGCACACACACACACACACACACACACACACACACACACACACACACACACACACACACACACACACACACACACACACACACACACACACACACACACACACACACACACACACACACACACACACAGAGACACAGACACACACACACACACACACACACATGATGCATGTACTTACATGTACTCACACACACACACACACGCATGCATGCGCACACACAGACACCACACATACAAACACACACACATATGGACACACACACATGCATGCATGATGACACACACACACACACACACACACACACACACACACACACACACACACACACACACACACACACACACACACACACACACACACACACAGAGCACACCCAAACAACACATACTTTCTATCCAATCTCAATCTCCCCCTCACAGGCACACATAAATAGACAACTAAACAAAAGGGCGCAGCAAATAATACAAACTAAATTAGTAAATAGCCTTACTGTTAGACGCATCACCCTGGGGTCACAGCTTGCTGGTCCTGTTTTATTAGTTGTTTTTTCCCTTTCAAATGTGGGTGGAATCTTTTACTTAAGCATCCTTCACACAAAAAATGAAAACAAAGAAAAGAGTGACTGCATTATAAGGGGCTTGTAGAAATAAGGATCTGGATTATCCATACATGTGGCTTGACCTTTTTTTCTTCTTAGAGTGTAAGGAGTTCAGGGCCAATTTATGTTTGTTAGAGAAGTAATTTTCTTCTTTGAGGATCTTCTAATTCTATTGCCCAGCTCTCCCTAGAGTTTCTTTGTGACATTTTATCGAGTGGTAGACCTCTGGTATTGCCTGGCAGTATTGGCTGCCTGCAGTCCCTTCTAGAGTCTTCTCCCATGAACGGGTGAAAACCCACAGATATATGTACAATCAAGTTATCAACCTTCCTTATTTCTTTTGCGATAGCACCTTCTCACTTCCCAACAAATTCATGTTTCACTGGTCAACCAACATGCCATGGCTTATTTATATTTTATTTGAACAAAATTCTTGTACGGTAATCATGAGAGCGTCGTAAACGGTTAAAACGAGTAGTATAATGTAAATTACCATCAACAGTTTATATGCTGATTTACATGTTGCTACCTGTGTTTAATAACTGTTGATGCACATGATTTCCATACCTCTACAATACATAATTTTGTTTGAAACTAACAAGGGAAGGAGATAAATTTTCCCACTTATTTTACTCAAATTCTTTCATGATATGCAGAGCTGCCTTCAGATTGTCAGCGGGCCCGGGTCATTGACCTGTATTCATGGCGATTGACCCCTCAGGGCTCCCAATCGTCCCACAAACAAGGGGTCCCAGGGACTCCTTCACTTACAGTATAGAGGGTCCTAGAGGCGGGATAGAGGCTCCCAGTGGCATTGCGAATTGCTAAAAATAATTTTTCTAGTGCACCCCTGGGACCCCCAGCACATTCTTTTAGAGGGTCCTTTAGAATTTTAGTACTTCATAGACCCCCAAATGGGGGTTCCTGGGACTGGGAGCTCTGCCCCTCATCAAGGAGATGTGCATCCAGGGGTTATCTGACCCATACAGTCTGCAATAACATGTTAACTAATTTAAGTGTAATAAAATACTACACAATCACCATTAGTTTGGAAATTGACGCATCACTTTCTGTAATCACTGGGTCACATGACCCATAAGTTTGAAAACAATCTGAAGTTCTAGATGTTTTGTTAAAAAAATGAAGCACCAATTGCTCTCTTTTATAAATCATATGGTAAAAAGCCAACTGTCCGTGTGTGTGTCTCTGTGTGTGTGTGTGTGTGTCTGTCTGTCTGAAACACGAAACGGGCCTTATAACTCCGCCGTTTTTCGACCGATTCGCTTCAAATTTGCTGTGAGCCCTAACGGGGCGATGGCAACGGCAACCGAGGCGGCCGTGTCATTTGCGCGGTTCGGCAAATGCGCGAAACGCGCATCCGACGGCCTTTCGGCGCCCGTAGCTCCGGTGTTTCTGGGCCGATTGCCTTAGAATTTGGCAGGTAGATGACCGGGGACGGTGACTATCGGTGTGCCAAACCGGAAGCAAATCGGTTCAGAAACACTTAACCGAATCGCTTCAAATTTGCTGTACTCAGCGTTACCAGTACCTGGCGTTACCCTTACTAGGCGTTACCGTTACTAGGCGTTACTGGGACTCGGCATTGCGCTAGTAGGTTTAATTTACCAAAGACTTATTTAATTAATATGGATATTTGGATTGTGCTGAATACATTATTATATGTGACTGGCACTGTGGCACTGGCAGTGTCACTCCATACCTCTGATTCACACTCACAGACATAGGTGTGCAGTTCCTGACAATAATTAATATAGATTGTATTAAGGATGGTATCTTGCTGGCTGTCATCTAAGGAGGGCTTTACAATAACTCATCAACTGGAAAGAAAATCTCCAGCTAGTAG
>CM065703.1:28379689-28392189 GCA_017654935.2 Phymorhynchus buccinoides
GAAACCCAAAATTTCCTTCTTTGGGCTATGTAATTTCCCCCCAGCTTTATTTCGTGAACTAGTGAACAGAATCGCTTCAAATTTTGTGTGGTTGTGTACCATGGTGCAAGGAAGTTTGTATAACAGTTCAGCTGTATCTCGTGAACTACTGAACAGAATCGCTTCAAATTTTGGGCTATGTATTTTATGCGTTCTGTAAGGGTGGAAAGTGGTGTGTTTAGTGGGGGGGGGGGGGGGGGGGGGGAGGACATCACTCGGTGCAAATTTTGTGTGGTTGTGTACCATGGTGCAAGGAAGTTTGTATAAAAGTTCAGCTGTATCTCATGAACTACTGAACAGAATCGCTTCAAATTTTGGGCTATGTATTTTATGCGTTCCGTAAGGGTGAAAGTGGTGTGTTTATTGGGGGGGGGGGGGGGGGGGGGGGCAGGACATAAGTCTGGCCGGGTTTGCATTGTCACAATGCGTTGCTGCCGCTCGGCGATGCCCTTGTTGTTCTTGTGATTCGGGCACCGCTGCCATGTTTAAACTGTTGACTTGAGAAAGATTAATAAATCGAAATGTGTGTCTTTTAAGGTGAGCCCCGGGTGTTGTGGAGTTTGGATCTAATCTCTCTCTGTTCTTGTGTGTTCTTATACATGTGATGTGTGTGTGATTGTGCATGCATGGCTATGTTTGAGTGTTTTACAATCAAATAATAATAATGAGGTGATATCTGCGGTGCTTATCAAGTTATAAGAAGCTTTTTTTTGTTGTATTTCATATTTCGTTGTCTATTTGTGGCACTTTTGTTAACAAACAAGTTACCTGGCACTAGGACCATTGTGTATGAAAAGAATGTTAGTTATTGGGTGTTTTCTTTTGTTTGGATGTTCACTGTTGTTGGAAGCCCAGAGAAACGCACCGTCTTCTTCTTCTTTCTCTTCCCAACCACCATCATCAAGTTGATGGTTCTGTTGGTATAGAATGTGGGGACTTCGGTCAGGCAGAAACTGTCGATAAAAACATTGCCACCCGTATGATCGGCGTTGATATGGAAGCGAATGGAGGGTTTGGAAGGGGGGGGGGGGGGGTGTAGGAGGGGATGGGTAGGGAAGGGGGGGCATTGTTTCTTAGATCCAGGATTTAAATCCCTCCACTGAGGTTGATGTTACTGCCTCAGGGGGGAGGGAGTTCCAATCTCCGATGGTCCGGGGGAAGAAGGAGAACTTTCTATTACTTGTCTTGTAGGAGGGAGGGAAGGAGGGAGGGAAGGAGGGAGGGAAGGAGGGAGGGAAGGAGGGAGGGAAGTTGTGTGACTGTCTTGTTTGACGTGTTGGCGGTTACCAAAAGGGTTGTTTTGAAGTGTTGGTACTTACTTTGTGCACAGACTGAAGAGGTTTATTGTTCTCCAAGTGTTATAGCTTATAACAATAAAGGTTTGGGAGTGGGAATGAGTGGGGGTGGGCAGGTGAAGGGGGAGTGAACAAAAAGAAGGAAGTGGAGAGGACTCAGGGGGAAGGAGGGGATGGTGGAGGAAGGGGTTGTGAGAACAATGGGAGTAACAGGGCAGGTAAAAGAAGACACCCCCACTTCCCTCACACAACACAATCAAAAGGCTGTGTTTGAGTAAGACGAGAAACCCTCCGCACAATATAAATATTTACTCAACTGGATTATAAATTAGCTTGTAGAAAATATTTATATACCACTGTGTGCAAAAGTTGAAGTAATCCTGTGCAGAGGTGTACAAGATATTGCTCTGACATGCCTAAATACAAAGACATGAAGATGGCAATATCCTCCTCCTCTGGAAAGAGGCAGAAGGCTAACTTTAACTATGGAGGTTGAATATTGTTTTTAAAAAATGGCTGTGGTGTTTTTTTAAGGCACAGGGGTAATGTGTGAATACAGTGGAACCTCCCATTATAAGACTCACTCCCACATAACACCTACTTCTCTGAGACATTGCCCTTCTGTGTAAGTATTAAAATTACCTCCAGTATAAGACCCCTCCCTTATAAGACCTCATTTTGGATGACTTTTGGAGGTCTTATAAGGGAGGTTCTATTATTATTGTAAAGTTGTCATTGTTAAGTTTTAGTGATCTGAACATTAAAAAAAACAAGTTTGCCATGATTCAGGTTTTGAACTTTTGCACCCGCGTGAATGCCAAATCAAATACTTAACGTGGATTAACGTGAATCTTATAATTCAGGCAAGATTTACCTGGGGCTTGAATCTTGTAATTCAGGCAAGATTTAAACTGATTTGGCATGCACACACGCACACACACACACACACACACACACACACACACACACACACACACACACATGCACGCACACATTTGGTATTTAGTACTTTTATCGTCACAGAGGCGTCTGAAATTCGGGTTGCTCCCACCTGGAGAGTGCGTCGCAGCCAGGCGCGCCACCCCTTTTTTGGCATATGATTTGACTGATGAGGAAGGAAAGGGTGGTGGTGGTAAGTTTTGACTTAATGACAACTTTTTCGTTGCCACTGGGTTTAACGTGTGCTAAGTGAATGGGCACACGGGACCTCGGTTTATCGTCTCATCCGAAAGACTCCCATGTTCAGACTGTAAGGCCTAGTGCAAAGTGAGAGGAAAAATCCCCTGTATCCTTCAAACTCGGGTTTATTGTATATGAGGCAACCACGTTACCTCTGTGCCACTCCACACACATACAGAGGATGAATGTCATCATATGTCTATAAACATGGCTGTGGGAGTTGTCAGGTGTTGAAGAGCCATCCTAAGCTAAGCTAAGCAGTTCATGTCACGTCACACCGGTTCACTCAGTGTTGTTTGTTTGTGGTTTATTGCCTGTGAAGGTAGGGGGTATGTGTTTGTGCTAAACAGGTAAATTGTATCAGGTGAGCGTCAGTGTGTAGAGTACCGTCATAAGGCGACACAGCGCATAAGGCGCATCTCCTGCTTTTTAATAAAAAATCGTAATTTGAACACACATAGGGCGCATACACCCGATAAGGCGCAAAGAAACCCAAAAAAAGGAAGAACGAAACGATCAGCGAAAGTAACATCATCACAGGGCCAGTGACGGAAGTGGAAGCCTAACTATATAACTATATTTTAATGCAATGTGAGTGAACTGTTGTCGGTTTGTTGTGGAAGCTACCAGAGCATGGTGAGCTGTTCATTTCAACTCTCGACCCCCTTTATTGAGCGTGGCGGTACCATAGCCAATGAGGTTTAACCGAGGCGTGGTTACCGCTACACCTATCTGTATAGTCAAAAAATCGGGACTTTACTGGAGTTGCACTGCCTCCGGGCATTGCCTCCAGTATTGTTCCCACCATCTTTGTATCTACAAATGTCCCATATGTGTCTGTTCCAGACCGAGAGGACGTAAAACACCATTTTTCATTCAACTCTCGACCCCCTTACTTTTTTCTGTTTAGAGTATAGAAAGGGCGCATGCGTCGGATTGGGCGCAGGGGTCAAAGTTCAGTAAAAAAACCGTTGCGCCTAATAGGCCGTAAATTACAGTAGTTTGTGTGTGTGTGTGTGTGTGAATGTGTCAATGTCTGTGTGTCGTTCATGTAGCGTCTGTCCACTAATCGTGATATTAGACGTGTCAGTGTGTGTGCGTGTGTCTGTATGTGTGTGTGTGTGTGTGTGTGTGTGTTTGTATACGTGTATGTGTGTGTGTGTGACATCTCTGTGTGTGTGTACTGTGTGACATCTGTGTGTGTGTGTGTGTGTGTGTGTGTGTGTGTCCATATTAGACAAAGGATATGTGTGAGTGTTTTAATGTGTTTAAAAAACAATGAATGTGTACACTATGTTTGTGTGCAATGTGGTACGTATCGTTTGAGTGTACCCATGTTGAGAGTTAGATTGTATACGGATAATAGAGGTTTTGAACTGATGAGGAAATAAGCCCCCCACCCTCCAATCTACATGGAAAAGGGCACACAGATGGTGTAAATGTCTGGGGGATCACAGTTTCATGTAACTGGATCAGCATGTGAATAATAAAAATAATAATTACACTATATCTTTTTATGATGTGTGAATTAAATGGATGTAGTCATCTGGTTCCTTCAAAGATCAAGTAAAGTCAAAATTACTTTATTATCTCAAGAAAAGAAATTATGGTGTGGTATGAGAAAACAAAATATCCATGCATTTGAACAAAGCAAAAGGAACAGAACAAAAATCAAGGTACACAAGTGACAAGGAAATAATAAAAGCAAAGTTCATCTTATCAATAAACAAAAACCTTCTTCATAAACCTTCATACTCAACGAATGAGTTTTGATTGTTGATGAATCATACCAATATTCCCCAGAAGTCAGTGTATGGCCGCCCATGTGGCAGCCATACACGTAATGTTCCCACCCAAGGCCATGCGAGATGTTCACGTGGCACTGAGTGTGCCCTCAAACAGTCAAAGTCAAAGTGTTTAAGCTGGGGAACGAAAACAACAACAACATTATGCGTGTGACCGTTTTTTTATTACCCTGCCACGTGGGCAGCCACACTCCGACTTTGGAGGACATCCTTTTAAAATAGCACTTTAGCAAATTTCCTTCAGATCCATGGGGCCATTGCCCCCTTCACCCCCCTGCACACACACACATGCCAACAAAGCTGCTGTCAAGTCGAGTCAAGTACACTTTATTATCTCAACAGAGAAATTACATTCAGGTGCAACATCAAATCATTTTAAAAACATATCACAAAACAATCGCAGAAAGCACGATAACATTAAGACACATGGGATTAAATTAGGAACGCTGTCCCTGGACCCCTGCTTCTCAGGTTTTACAGGATTTTGTAGAAGCGCCCATGTATTTAGAAACATGCTACATGTAGTTGCATGGGAGAGAAGGTCACGCTTCTTTGCTTAAAGGCATAGCAACCCATCCCAGGGACCGGGTTCACTCAGTTTTGTTTGTTTGTGGTCACAGGCTCTCCTCTCTGGAGCTGCTGGAGAGGGCAGCACCACACTTTTTTTTTTTTTTTTTTTTTGGGGGGGGGGGGGGCGTGGAGTGGTGTGTGTGTTAGGGAGGGGGGCATAAGTGGATGAGAAGAGGAGGTGGACTTGGGAAAACTAGCTATCAGTTTGGTCCATACCAGGCAGCGGGATTTCTCACTGCTCTTATTTTGATCAACTTTTCACTTATGTGGGATTTTTATGTGCGTAATAAGCGCTCGGGTCAAACTAGCTTTAACCGCATCCAAAGTGACGACTGTTGACGATTTGTGTGATTCCAGGAGGGGTGTTGTCCAACAGCCTTGCCCTCTTCACGGACGTCCTTCACCTTGCCAGTGACCTCATCAGCTACGTCATCAGTCTGCTGGCCCTGTACCTGTCCAGAAAGCAGGCCACCCGACGCATGACCTTTGGCTACCACAGGGCAGGTGGGTATCACTGTCATTATGTGTGGCTGACCCTCTACCTGTCCAGAAGGCAGGCCACGCGACGCATGACCTTTGGCTACCACAGTGCAGGTGGGTATCACTGTCATTATGTGTGGCTGACCTGTCCAGAAAGCAGGCCACCTGACGCATGACCTTTGGCTACCACAGGGCAGGTGGGTATCACTGTCATTATGTGTGGCTGACCTGTCCAGAAAGCAGGCCACCTGACGCATGACCTTTGGCTACCACAGGGCAGGTGGGTATCACTGTCATTATGTGTGGCTGACCTGTCCAGAAAGCAGGCCACGCGACGCATGACCTTTGGCTACCACAGGGCAGGTGGGTATCACTGTCATTGTGTGTGGCTGACCTGTCCAGAAAGCAGGCCACCTGACGCATGACCTTTGGCTACCACAGGGCAGGTGGGTATCACTGTCATTATGTGTGGCTGACCTGTCCAGAAAGCAGGCCACCTGATGCATGACCTTTGGCTACCACAGGGCAGGTGGGTATCACTGTCATTATGTGTGGCTGACCTGTCCAGAAAGCAGGCCACCTGACGCATGACCTTTGGCTACCACAGGGCAGGTGGGTATCACTGTCATTATTGCATGGGTGCAACTTTCCATGGTATACAAGGATTTCCTGTTTTTAAATTTTACCAGAAAAGGAATTTCCTTTTTTTAAATTTGTCAAACAAGATCTTTGTGTGTCTACTGTATTTTTCAAACTCTTTCAAATAAGCATTTGTATACATTGTGGAGCGCATCATCAACAACAACGACTATAATATTGACTTATGTTTAACATTCACAGAGGTGTTGGGAGCATTGTTCAGTGTGTTCATCATCTGGCTGGTGTCCGGGGTGCTATGCTACATCGCGGTGGAGCAGTAATATTGACTGTTATGTTTAGCATTCACAGAGGTGTTGGGAGCGTTGTTCAGTGTGTTCATCATCTGGCTGGTGTCCGGGGTGCTATGCTACATCGCGGTGGAGCAGTAATATTGACTGTTATGTTTAGCATTCACAGAGGTGTTGGGAGCGTTGTTCAGTGTGTTCATCATCTGGCTGGTGTCCGGGGTGCTATGCTACATCGCGGTGGAGCAGTAATATTGACTGTTATGTTTAGCATTCACAGAGGTGTTGGGAGCGTTGTTCAGTGTGTTCATCATCTGGCTGGTGTCCGGGGTGCTATGCTACATCGCGGTGGAGCAGTAATATTGACTGTTATGTTTAATATTCACAGAGGTGTTGGGAGCGTTGTTCAGTGTGTTCATCATCTGGCTGGTGTCCGGGGTGCTATGCTACATCGCGGTGGAGCGCATCGTCAACAAGCACTACATGGATGTCAAGCCCAACGAAATGCTCATCACCGCCTGTCTGGGGGTCCTCTTCAACATCATGTGAGTCTGCTGGGTTAACAGCAACAGACAGGGATGTGAGAACTACTCACACTTTTTCTAATTAACTATAAAAAAACCTTTTTTTTTAAAACAACGTACAAAATGTCGAGTTTGTTATTAAGACTTCTGTACAAGCAGTGAAATCGAAAGAAGTTTGTTGCACGTAGTACATTGGTTAATGACTGAATTTCGTAAGCTTCTCTGTGGTTGGCCAGTTTTGTCCAACGCGCCATTTTCATTCGCTAATTCTTTGGCGTCATTTTGAGAGAGGATTTGGATGTTTTTTAAGCTATTGAGTAAATGATTCATCTTCACCCATGAAAGTTATACATCTTACTATGGATATGAGTATAGTTAAATAGATAAAAGGATGCTGATGCAAATTTGGCTGGATAAAACTGTATAGGAGAGTAAGATCCATCATGTAGGAGATGTCAGGGGCAAGGTTTTGTGCGATTGGTGCAACAATGCCATCAGCTACGGTGCTCTCCCATCCGTGATGAAAAGAAAAGATTAAGGTAAAGGTCCCATAGCTATTAGCCATTGGGATGGTGGATTAATTGTTCACTATGGTGGATTAATTGTTCACTATGCCGACAGTCTGGGGCTTGATACGGAAGGTGTGAGCCAACCTCTTCTTTGCATCACCGTTACCTTCCCCAATCACAGTCAGGTACCCATTTACACCTAGCTCGAACAAGGAAAATAAGTGTAATTTGTCTTTTCCTGATGGAAGCAACGTGCCTTTTATTTTTAAGCAATAATGGAGAGTTCTCTGTCTTTGTTAATAGTGTTAATAAAATTGGTTTAGAAATTCAAAAGACTTGCATTTTTATGGGCAAAATAAAAAAGGTCCATGTGAAAAGTTCCAACCTTTATGGACGGCAGCAATCTGTTGTACAGTGTGGGTGGTATCACGGTGAAAACATGTTGATGGGGTTTATTGTTTGTTTCCCTTCTGGATGACTGCATAACTTTGAAAGACAAAAATATTATCATCCTCTGTCATCTTTGGAGAGAGAGAGGGGTGGGGGGGGGGACATGAGGGAGGATGAGAGAGGGAAGAAGTGTGAATATGAGACAGAGTGAAGAGAGATACATGGAGCGCTAGCGATAGATAGATAGAAGTGCATACAAGTACATGACATGGTTTTTGTTTATCATTTGTTGAAGTATGCGTTGTGGGTGTTGAAATGTCCCTTTTCTTCTATGTATTAGGGCACAACTGTGACAAGAGTTGTATACAAAATCTTTCTACGGCGCAAGGAGCCATTACAGCTGTTTCTTGTACAAAATTATGAAAAGTAACCCTCAAGGGAAAATATATGAAATAGTGGCTGCTCTACCTTTCAAACAGTGCTTTTGTCAACCTTATTGAAAGCTACACATATCCAGGCGTGGTAATCTTCAGAGAATCCTCTGAATTCAGAGAAACATGAATGCAGGAAATCAAATGTCAGAAGGGGTTTTACAGCTTGAGGAGATGCCCTTTCCCCAAGTTTTAACAGTTTTACGTATCCATCTTCAAGAGGCATTGCCCCCTGATCACCATAAAGGGTTTTTAATCCTTTGATTACGCCAAGAGACATCTCCTGAAACCCTATGAAAGCTTCAGAGAAAAATGCTTTTCCTCCATTACTGATGCCTGATATTCAACTCTTTCATTCTTTCTCTCTCTTCCTAGCATGGGCTTTGTGCTCCACTCTGAGAAATGTTGCGGCATGGCCAGCAGCCACGCCAAGTTCGGCCACGGGCATTCCCACGCTCACGGACATTCCCATTCCCATTCCCATTCCCAGCACAACCACTCCGCCAACAACACCGGTTATGAATACGAACCGCTGGACGTCGCCTCACATCGGCCCAGCAGAGAGGAAGAAGAGGAGGAAGAGGATGGTGTGGGTGAGATCCCCCCTCAGCGGCACAAGAACATCAACGTCCGTGCGGCCTTCATTCACGTGGTAGGGGACATCATTCAGAGCTTAGGGGTGCTGGTGGCCGCCCTTATTATCAAGCTGAAGGTGAGTAGGAGAGAGAGAGAGGGAGGGGAGGGGAGGGAGAGACTTGGGATAAGGGAGAGAGCAGGGTGTTAAAATTTTGTAGCGTATTTTAAGGCAATGCTTTTTCTTAGACTGAGACCGGTCCACTGCGCCTTATAATGTGACTGATAATATGGTAAGAAACTATAATAATAAAATCTGAATTTTGTGTAAAGTTTGGGGGGTGCGCCTTATAATCAAGTGCGCCTTAATGCCAGCCATTTTTCAGCAAAAAATATCCGTCAAACTTGCCTGCAATTAGTGCAAATAGAAAAGATGACGACTGCAATACATGGGATTCCTTTATAGCATGTGTAACATTAGGCCTGTCCTGATCTCCCCAAACCAAGAACAAAAGGTCTTTGAGTAAAAGACCCTGATTCTTTTAATAACACGGGCACAGTATTAATTCAGCGTGGTGCAGAGTGGCTACTGTGTGATTGAAAGGGCTAAAATGGAATGGAAGAAAAAGACAATGTTGAAAAGAAGAAAAATCTATATTGACTTGACAGAATAATTATAAGATTACATTTGTATCAGTTACAGTGGTATTGTTACACAAGTCTCTAATTATGTCTTTTCCCTTTCTTTCTATGTGTGGATCAGTCTCCTATGTAATAATGTTTGTGTGTGCGCTTGTATACGTGCAGCATGTCCTGCTACCCAGCTGTCTGTCAGTGTGCTTGTATTAGTGCAGCATGTCCTGCTACCCAGCTGTCTGTCAGTGTGCTTGTATACGTGCAGTATGTCCTGCTACCCAGCTGTCTGTCAGTGTGCTTGTATACGTGCAGTATGTCCTGCTACCCAGCTGTCTGTCAGTGTGCTTGTATACGTGCAGTATGTCCTGCTACCCAGTTGTCTGTCAATGTGCTTGTATACGTGCAGTATGTCCTGCTACCCAGCTGTCTGTCAGTGTGCTTGTATACGTGCAGCATGTCCTGCTACCCAGCTGTCTGTCAGTGTGCTTGTATACGTGCAGTATGTCCTGCTACCCAGCTGTCTGTCAGTGTGCTTGTATACGTGCAGTATGTCCTGCTACCCAGCTGTCTGTCAGTGTGCTTGTATACGTGCAGCATGTCCTGCTACCCAGCTGTCTGTCAGTGTGCTTGTATATACGTGCAGCATGTCCTGCTACCCAGCTGTCTGTCAGTGTGCTTGTATACGTGCAGCATGTCCTGCTACCCAGCTGTCTGTCAGTGTGCTTGTATATACATGCAGCATGTCCTGCTACCCAGCTGTCTGTCAGTGTGCTTACGCGTGAATTAATGTGCATGCTTTTGCGGGTATGTAATTCTTTATTTGCGTATGGTTATGATTGCCCATATCAATTGTATACATCTGTGCCTTTGTTGGTGGTGGTGGTGGTGGTGGTGGGTGGTGGTGGTTATTTCGCCTCCTTTACTGTCAAGATGCTTATGAAGTATTTTATATCCAAGATGATCGATATCCTTAGATGCAATAAAATAATGTCATATGAGATGAAAACAAGCACAAAAGATGCATAATACTTGCTAGATGTAATAAAGCTTAATATAAATAATCCTAACCCCCTGAACCTAAGGTAATATTATACTTTCTTTTCTCTTCACTCGGGCATGTACAGATTGCACGCACAGTGCTGCATTCAGCCACATGTGTAGATTAGTATTCTAAAAATGAATTGAAAACTATAGATTTGTTCTCATTGTTCTTCCAGGTTGTTCTTCCAGGTTGCCCTTGACTAAACTGCTGAACTGATCATCATGGAAATTTGGACTAAACGTTTTATTACATATCCCACAGATATAATGTTTTTGCTTTGAAAACTTGACAAAACTGTCCCTGATACATTATGCTCTTTTAACAAAGACGTTCAGTGATTCAGGTCACCCAAAGATCTTATAATGAACAGCATTGACAGTTTGAAAATGGATTTTGTTTTTTGAGTTGTTGATGACCCAAAGAACTTTGGTGCTCAGTTTGGCAAACTGAACTCTCTGCAAATTGGCTGATCAGTTTCAAAATCATAGAGATAATATAATATTGCCAACAATTATTTTGGAGAGAGAGAGAGGGGGGGGGAGGGAGGGGAGGAAACGAAACGAATTTTTATTTATACAGGGTAATGAGATAAGCATTGCTTTTTTACACTCAGCCCTGTGGGCAAACAAGAAAACTAACAGACCAACAAATAAATAATGCAAAAACATTATAAAGTAACATATAAGCATCAAAGCAATCCTTCAAACCATCATCAAGAATAGCAATATATACAAAATAGCAATGTAAGAGGGAGACGAGTTAAGGACAACAGACAGACAATATAAGGAAATTGAAAAGCATGTGTGTGTGAGAGAGAGAGAGAGAGAGAGAGAGAGAGAGAGAGAGGGGGGGGGGAGATGGGGGGGGGGGGCGGCGGACAGATAGCTTGGCAGACAATAGGTAAACAGACAAGATGAACAGACGAATATACAGGCATGTGTCAGGTGTAATGATAAATTATTTAAAAATCATTTGTAATAATATAATCCTTGAATTGTTTCATGAAAGATGGATGACTTGATATTTGTTTTCAATACACGGGTAATGCATTCCATAGCGAACCTCCGGAATAGTGCAGACTGGATTTATATAAATCTAATCTTGGTCTATGAAGAACAATTTTAGGGAGAGAGAGAGAGAGAGAGAGAAAGAGTGTGAGAGTGTCAACATTGACTGATGCTATGCAATATCTGTGTGGCTGTGTGCAGGAGGAAGAAGAGTACCATTTAGCAGAGAATGTCAACATTGACTGATGCTATGCAATATCTGTGTGGCTGTGTGCAGGAGGAAGAAGAGTACCGTTTAGCAGAGAATGTCAACATTGACTGATGCTATGCAATATCTCTGTGGCTGCATGCAGGAGGAAGAAGAGTACCGTTTAGCAGAGAATGTCAACATTGACTGATGCTATGCAATATCTGTGTGGCTGCGTGCAGGAGGAAGAAGAGTACCGTTTAGCAGAGAATGTCAACATTGACTGATGCTATTGCTATGCAATATCTCTGTGGCTGTGTGCAGGAGGAAGAAGAGTACCGTTTAGCAGAGAATGTCAACATTGACTGATGCTATGCAATATCTGTGGCTGTGTGCAGGAGGAAGAAGAGTACCGTTTAGCAGAGAATGTCAACATTGACTGATGCTATGCAATATCTCTGTGGCTGTGTGCAGGAGGAAGAAGAGTACCGTTTAGCAGACCCCATCTGCACGTTCTTCTTCTCTCTCCTGGTGCTGTGCACCACAATCAACGTCCTCAAAGACACGCTTCGAATCATCATGGAGGGTGAGTCGACAGGAGGGAGGGTGAAGGAGGGAGGGAGCTGTTTATATTATACAGACCCATCGGGCGGATCAGTTAGGGGGGGGGGGGGGGGGGGAGGGGGGGGGGGGAGGGGGGGGGGGGGGGGGGGGGGGGGGGGGGGGGGGGGGAGAGGATTCCAATGGCTTGGTTGGGGGATCTAGGGGGCAAAGCCCACCAGCAGAATCTGACAATGATTTGAATGTAAAAGAAGCAATGAAGGCCTCTCTTGGGAGGACAAGCTAAAACTATGGCATGGAATTACATGGGGTACATCAAATCAAAGGTGGTAACCATGGATTTCTCCCTCTTTTTTTTTTTTCCTTCTTTTTCTTGTAGAAAAAGGGA
>CM065703.1:28404689-28427189 GCA_017654935.2 Phymorhynchus buccinoides
AGACTTTTGGATGGACAGGGTTTGGAAAGATTTATATGTTTATATCTTCTTCTTCGATCGCTCAGACAGTTTCCTGTCAATTATGAGCGCAGATGCGTCATGCTACCTGTTATGCACCTAAGTAAGAAATAATTAGGCCCAGCATGTCCGACTTCGGCTGGAGGAAATCTTTTTGAAAGCGTTTCTTGAAAAAAGGCAGGAGAATGGACCGGTAAGGCAGAAAGATAGTAGATGACAGTAAGCAAAGGGAAAAGGCAGAGTCAAAGAGAGTGACAGGTTAGAGGAAGTTACAAGCACAGAACTTCCAGAAGGTGGGGGAACTATTTATACAAAAGATCCCCCGGTATCCCCACAGGGGAAATGTTTATATGTCACTGTGGTTTCTGTTGTTGTGTGTGTTATTCAGACAACATGGAGAAGAGCAGTGAGGTGCTGAGGGAAGCCACGCTGACGCTGAAGCGACACAACTTCTATCACATGACCATCCAGGTGGAACGCTACAGCGACGACGCCATGTCGCACTGCCAGCAGTGCCAACTGCTCGTCAAGTGACGACACTGTGACTGTTTGACTGTCATGACCACACTGTCACGGTTTGTTTGTCGCTTCTATGCTGTTTGCCACGGTGTTTATAGTGTCAACTGCTGAGCAAATGATGAGTCTGTCACGGTTTGTTTGTCTTTACATGGATGATTCTGTAAAATATGTCAAGTCAGCTTGACGTTATAATTGGTAATATATTTCTTTGGATGATGTTGGATCGTTATTGTTTCTTTAAAAATGTATGCGATGGTGACTTGATACATTTGTAATGTGAAACTATCTTTCAGTGTAACGGCAGATGTATGCTGGAAGCATTTAATTGGTGTACATTTGTAGGATGCATTTCAGTGGATATTTATTACCAGATATAATCTAGAAATAAATTATTTGATTGGTTTTTATCTGGTCTGTGTTGGAACAGCATATGACTTGATCCGGAACTAGTTCATCTATAAAGGGGAAATAATCTGATCTCCATTGGAACATTTCATTGGATGATACAGTGGACCTCCCTTATAAGACCTTCAAAAATCATCCCAAATGAGGTCTTATAAGGGGGAGGTAATTTTAATAGTTACAAAGAAGGGCGATGTCTCAGAGAAATAGGTCTTATGTGGGAAGGAGTCTTATAAGGGAGGTTCCACTGTATCAGAAAGTTGATCCCAATGGGACTATTTCATTGGTATATGCCTGGTCTATGTTGGAATAGCAATGTACTACAGTCGACCCCCTCTTTTAAGGCCTTCAAAAAATCGCGGAAAATCGGTCGTAAAAGAGGGGGGTCTTAAATCAGGGGTGACCAAAACAATGCACTCAGTGACTCACTACACCGTATATGACGCACAGCACATGCATACACTAGAACTAAAACATGCTTTCTCCGTCATTCTTGAATGAAACATCGCAGTCTAGCTAATATACGAAAACGGGCTAAAACAGAAAGTGTGCTCGCGGCCCGTGTTGCACTCACACACAAACTACACATAACAACAGTACAGACCTAATTTTCGCCATTTTACGCTCTGGCAGTTCATTTTCAATCACAGTTTGCACACACGGAACTTTTACCGCGCATACAACTCGGCTGACAAAATGGCGCCGCACACACCGCAAATACGAAATCACGGCAAACGCTAATGCGCCAGCTGCTTTCATTTATCGGATTTTGTGCGTTGTTTGCATTCAGTGAGTGTTTCAGTGCACGCACTAACGCCGATTTATCAGTTTGATAACGGAAAGGAGCTGCTTTTCAACTTATGAGACCTTTCACTGAGTTCCAACTTATGGAGTGTGACCGATCACCTAGTTTCAACTTGGGAGTTGACTTTGCATTTAGGCCTACGTGTGCACAGAGTTCGTAAAGATCGACACGATCGCGACCGTTTCAGTTCAAACTTTGATCATAAACTGCTCAGTGATGACACATGTGCATAAAAGTGGTGACATTTAGTGGTCAGATCGTGATATCGCTGATTAAATTCTTCAATTTCGGCATGAGAACGGTTCGTTTTTACCGAGATTGACCTAACAACAGTGGTACCCCAGCTGTGCGTCAGCTCGAACTGAGGCCGAGAAGGATAGATATCGTTTTTGCGACTGATAATTGTCAGAATGTGTTGCATCGGTCGTAAAATCAACCAGATTTACGGTCGCAAAACGCGTTAGAGGGGGAGTCGTAAATGAGGAGGCAAGTTTAGAAGAAAAACGATCCGTCATTCATATTTCAGTCGTAAAAGAGGGGAGGTCGTAATTCAGAGGGCCGTTCGTGAGGGGGTCGACTGTAATACTAATCTGTCTATTAGGAAAATATCTGGTTTGTGTTGGAACATTTCATTGGTTGATGTCAAATCTTGATGACTTTGTTCATTGGATCATATATACTGGATTCGTGTTCACAATGAAATGTCTCTTTGGATTCTTGTGAGTGCGAACTATTGATGGGGATCCACTTGGATCCACCATAGTGGGGGTTTCCAGCCAGAACAGCGTATCTGCCTTCTTTGTTCCTTTTGGAATACGCCTTTCTGGCAGGAAACCCTAAATATTTTCGTTACAAAAATATTGTATGAGAATAACTGTGCCAACTGCATTTCCCCCCCCAGAGAAATGTATTTCTTTGGTCCCGCGGAGCTAAAGGGAAAACCAGTGGAGCATGCCCAACAACTCATCCAGTGCAGACTCTGGTAGCTACCCCGTTCTGCCCTGAACATGGTCAGGTGTTGGTGGAATGAGTTCGCGAAGTCAAAGATGAGCAAGTTTTCATGTTGGTGCTAATAGAATGGGAATAGATCCATACTACGCATTGCATTTGACTGGTGTGTAGGTGTGTGTGGTCATTTGTTATTACTAGGTGCGTTTGTTTTTGGCTGTCTCAGCTTTGGATCAGATTGTATTGTAAGGGTGTGTTTGTGCATTTGTTTGGGGGGGGGAAGGCATCTCATTGGTGGTGTTCAGGTGTATGTTAGGTTATTCGTCCACAATGACAGTGACATTGTTGAGGACCGGTGTAAAATGGTGTGTGTTAGAAACTGATGTTAAGTCTTTGAAATTTGTATTAAAAAAAACATGACTTCTCAGCTGCTGTAGCTGATAAATGATAAGGCATATGCCTGCTCTTTAAAAATCTTTAAATTTTTTTTTTTTTTTTACTTCAGACCCTATATGTATTTATGAAGCTTTAAGGAAGTTATTTATTGCATCTTTTTGTTCTCGTGGGGATACCGGGGGGTCTTTCATAAAAAAGTTCCCCCACCTGGAAGTTCTGTGCTTGTTGCTTCCTCTAATATGCCACTCTCTTTGACTCTGCCTTTTCCCTGTGCTTTCTATCATCTACCATCTTTCTGACTTAATGACCCATTCTCCTGCCTTTAAAAAAAAAAATCTTCCAAATAATTTTTCTCCTTTGAGCTCCTCTAAAATCGGAATGTGTCGGCTGTACGCAGCAGGGAGACCAGTGAAAACTGAAAACCGGACACATACATACCTCACCATTATGGCTTGGGAAAGCAGAAGAAGAAAAAGAAGGGTATCATATTTACCCCTTCCATTTAGTATGTGTATAGTCATAGGGAAAGACAACTTCGCTGTTTTTCCTTATCAGCAACTTGCAAACTTTTCGATCATCAATTGTAAAGGTCTTTTGTTTGTACTCTGTATTGGACTTAGGTCTAAAGATCAGCGAATGAGTAGCATTCCTTTATGCAGATTAAGACAAAACACTCCCTGTGATAAATAGCAGTTTTGGTTCTGAAAATGGGAAACGAAAACAGACTTCAGAATAAGTTAACTGTTTCTTAACAAACAAAGCAACAAATTAAAGAAACTTTTTCTTTGATTTGTATGTCATTATTAATTGAATATAAATAATGAATATAACACAGTTTGAATCATCTTAGTGCTGTTTGAATTTATCTGATTGGTATTTGAATAATCTCCATGGTAATTGAACCATCTTGGTGTTGGGACAAAATATTTGTGTTATTTAAATCACCTTGGCGCTGAATTGTTAAATCCGTAAAAAAAATTTTTTTACTGGATGTTTAATTAATTTCCACTGCTGATTTCTCTTTTCTGGAACTAACATGCGATGAAAGCACTCATTGGTCCATTGTCTTCTGACTGCTGATTGGACCATTGAGGTGCACTTTGATCTGCTGCTGGTTTTCATTGGTGTCTGTAAGCATGTTCCAATGTGTCAGTACTATGGATTAGTTTTTGGTGCCCCATATTTTCCTGTCATTAACATGCATACCCGTGGGGATACCGGGGGGTCTTTTGTACAAATAGTTCTCCCACCTTCTGGGAGTTCTGTGCTTGTAACGTCCTCTAATCTGTCACTCTCTTTGACTTTGCCTTTTCCCTTTGCTTACTGTCATCTGCTATCTTTCTATCTTACTGGTCCATTCTCCTGCCTTTTTTTCTATAAATTCTTACAAAGATTTCTTCAGCCGAAGTCGGACATGCTGGACCTAACTATTTCTTAGTTAGGCGCATAACGGCAGCATGATGCATCTATGCTCATATAACATGAAACTGTCTGAGTGAACGAAGAAGAAGAAGAAGATGGCGCGCCTGTACAATCAATGGGCTCCAAGCCAGAGTAGATATGATAAGAGAACTATTTTTCATAGATGCTAATCACCCGGGTATTAAGTTTGTCAGTTGGTGGAACATTCCACTCATCATCTTTCTTTCTTCTCTTGCTTTTGTCCACACAGTCATCCATATAAACCAACAAACTGCCATGCAGATGTCTTTTCAAGAACAGATTATAACCAGTATTTCTCTTATTAATGTTCTTCTTCTTCGTTTGATCTTCCACCTTCAAAGTACTGAAGATTCTGAAGATTAATGTTTGGCTGCCTTGTATCAAATTTCTATGTTCAAATTCATGCTCGATAACATTATTCTCAAGTATTCAAAACACGCTTGCTTGTTGTCGACAAGTTTCAGAAAACAGGTTCATAAATTCAAAATCTGTAAGGTTTTGCCTATGTTGTAAAAGTGTTTAGTGTTACTCGTGGCAGGGTATAATGTTGCCATAGGATTGTTTTTTATATCAGTTTTAGCTGAACAATAACTGTTAAAATGAATGCATGATTAAGATGTTAATTGGTGTATGGGCACAGGGGTTTTGATGTATAGTCTCATTTCAGTGACGTTTTAATCACTGGTATCTCTCTGTCTTCCACTGCTGGGAAGATTTCTGGATAACGAGTAGATCTGTCCATGATATTTCACCAGTATTTTGTTCCCATACGGTGGTGATATCTCTGAAGGTTGTTGAGATCTATCAATAATAACTCTTTCCACCAAAATTGTGTCGTCGTTAGTTGATGTTATTGTGAATATAGGGTGACACGATCTGTTGGTGTTTGATCATTATATTGAAGATGGTTGTTTTTCGTTTCTTTTTTGCTGATAAGATCTGTCATTGATATTCCATCAGTATCTTTGCGTTTGTTTGCCGATATCAGTGAATTTGATTGTCAATGAGTTTTTGTCGTTGCCTTTGTCGCTGATATTGTAAAGGCTTGATTACAGGTTAGTCGATGATGTTTCAGCAGTATGTTTATTGACGTCTTCCACAACAGGTGAACTGTTATTCCATGGGTTCCGTTCTTTTCCTGGCTGATTCGATAGTGTACTACAACAACGAGAGGAAAGATTTACTGCTGACTGTTTTTAGACATTGTTTGGAGGTCATTTACCTCCCTTAGAAGAATCGAATGATTGTTAGTGATACATGACACATAGTTTCAGTTTTGTTCAATATTAATATTTACTTTTTAACCTAGGACTTTGAAAAGTGTGTTTAAAATTCATTAATTGTTGAAAAACAGGGAATCTCTGCTCCTTTGCATGACATATCGTCACGCTAACACCTCAATTTAAACCAAAATTAATTCAAGCTTGGAAATCTGTAGGTATTGAATCAGTCCTTTTTTTAAAAGTCGATTAGCGATGAAACTGTTTCTTGGACATTGGAAACGTTGGTGTTGTTTTTGGGGGGTTTTCACCCTCAAAGAAGGACCCTCAAACCCTCCAGTTTATAAATGTTCACACAGGCCAGGATCCCCTCTGCCCATCTGTCTCTCTCTCTCTCTCTCTCTGTCTCTCTCTCTCTCTCTCTCTCTCTCTCTCTCTCTCTCTCTCTCTCTCTCTCTCTCTCTCTCTCTCTCTCTCTCTCTCTCTCAATGAATGTTGAGGGATCTGTTCTTCTAAGCTATCTCAAAATTTCAGCCCTTAGTTTTGAGATCCTACCTTTTTCGATGACTTTGATAACATTGTCTGTCTTTTTGCGCGCATGTCATCTAAAACATGGTGCTACTGTTTGTGTTGAAAGGCCTGTTTTGGACACAGCAGATATATAAATGAAATTGAATTGAACATTCGACTGCTGAACAGTTGTGTAATTGTTTTTATTTTTATTTTAACCTTGAGGGTAGGTAGCAGCCGAAAGATTTTACATACTTGTGCCTGCCAGAAGGGATTGGAAATTATATTTAAAGGCTTGATTTTAAAATGTTGTAGGGAAAAAAACCTGAAGGTTGAAAAACTTTGGTCCAGAAAATGTACAAGTTTAATTAAAAACTGAATGTTTTCGTTATGAAAGGTAAGTGAAAACTGAATCAGAAAGGATATATATAATTTCAACTGAAGACTTTTAGAAAGGAAATGCACACAAAAAATAGTAAATAGAAAAATACCACACAAAAAGTAAAAGCTTTAAAAGTTGAACTGTAATTAGAAATCCTGCTTTAACAGTAAGAACATAAACAGTGCAGATAAAACAACCATTGACGGTTTTGTCAAAAACTGTAGAATCAAATCAAAAGAGAAGCGAGCTTCAAAAGTTGTAAAATGTGTAACGGTAAAGTCTCTTTCTTACTTGCCAGCTTTTGCCATGTATTGAATGTTTCACATTTTGAATGATGCACAAAGATTCATTTTATTGTGGAATTTCACAGATTGGTATATTTTTGGACACAAAGAGGACTCATATATTTTGTGAGGTTGGGTTTTTTTCAAGTGGAAAGGTGCAAAACAATCTGTAATGTACATAATTTAAATTGGTCTGATATTGCTGCTCACTGATTGTTGTTTTTGTGTCCGTAAACGTTTTGCCATTGTTTACATGTATACGCTGCCGTCATTGTTAAGTTTAGTGTGTTGTCACCTCGTCAAAGTCTTTTTAAAGACGAAAATTTGGTTTTATTCGTCGTGTGTAGTGTTTATTTCACCTTCATGTGCTTGTGTGAGTGTAGCGTTTTGATGTTTCTTAGTTCAATTATTGTTGACATGTATGGTGATCTTCAGCAGGTTTTTGTATTAGATTAGAAAAATGTGTAGCATTGTGATGTTTTTTAGTTCAGTTATAAGATTAGAAAAATGGAAAATAAACAGAAAAGGTCAAGGTTTCAAAGATTCCAACTTTAATTATCGTTGTCTTTTCTGAAAAAGTATTAAAACCATTCCTTTAATTTGTGCTCTATTGGTCATATTCTTAGCTTTAATTAATTATTTTGATGTCTTTGGTAATTTTCCCTTTAATTTGTGCTCTACGGGTCATATTCTTACCTAAGAGTTTATAAATGTCATTTTCACTGCTCAAGTACCAGTACATTTTTGTGGGCAATAAAAAAAATTTGCTTTTCTGATGTCCCTGGATAATTATCCCTTAACCCTTTCACCGCCAATGTCGCATTTTAGCACAACAATGATTTAACACCCATGTCACTTAAAGGCATCAAATCAGGGCCTGTTATCCGAAAACCCTATTTTCTTAATTTTTGGAGGTAAGGATAGGCCTAATGTTATATAATGTCACAGATGAATTCGCAACATTGCAGAAATATTATTTTCTCTACCCTGTTAAGTTTCATGGTATTGTTGGGCTGAAAAATGGCTGGCGGTGAAAGGGTTAATGCATAAAAATCAGTTTGCTGAGTAAACATTCCTCATAGCTCAACTTATCCAATTGACACCCAATCATTGCTTTTTGCCTGTTTTTGTTATCAATTTAGGATTCGCAGAAGACCATTTTTAGTAAATGGTTGAAAGTCTGGAAAGTTTTGACAAAGATCGCCACCAGTCTCTGTTGTTTCGCTTGTTCATAAACTGAGTGTGCCGTAGTTTTCCTCTGCATGTAATGTGAATGTGTTGCTGTCATTTTGCGCCTCTTCAGTGAAGGCTGACGCTCTTATTGCTTTGAAATGGATGTCAGACGATGCGACCGCATTCTTCTGGATCAGTCTGATGTGCCCCCATCTGTGTGTCACCCCCATTGTGTCCCCACATCTATACGTCCTCGTCTCTACGTGTTCCCTTGGGTTAGGGACAGGGATATGGTTTCACATTAGATTTAGAGTTTGGGTTAGGGTTAGGCCGTGTACACATTAGACGCACAAGTTCCCTACGGAAACCCAGAAGTAAGTAAAAGAAAGAAGGGTAAACATTTACGGATTGGGGGAAATATGGACACGTGCGCAAATCTTTTCCCTTCTTTCTTTTACTTATTTACGGATTGTGCATATATTTCCGCACGGAACATCCGCGTATATGTGTACACGGCCTTAGGGTTAGGTTTTTGTTTCCCATTCAGACAGATAGATATAACAGGCATCAGAATTGTCAGAGGATTTGCAAATTTCAGGGGATTGAAAATTGTTGGCAGAGGATTTGTTTGTGGTGGCAGAGGTTTGGCCATTGTGTCTTCATTGTCAGATAGCATTTTAAAGTGAGTTCTCCATGAATTGTGCCTTTTTGGTCTTGTTTGGAGCTGATTTCAGTGTTGTCCTTATACTCTGTTTGGTCTGGATGGCCTCGTTGTCGCAGTTTTCAGAGGATTGGACTTCAGACAATTTTGATGCCTGGTATATGGTGGGAACATGTCGAGGCGGGGACATATAGCAATGGGGAGACATAGACGAAATTGGGGGACACATAGAGATGCTAGGTAACCCATTCTTCCACACAATGGCAATGATGTACTCTTATGTTTGAATGTACCTGCTTGTATGCAACGGTGTATATGTGGGAAAAGGGGTGTGCTGTGGATTTGGGTGTGGGTGGGGGAGGGATGGGGACTGCAGAGAATAGCTTTCTATTCTTTGGAGATAGAAAGCAACACATGGACATTGTAGAATGTTTAGTAGAAATTGTACTTGAAGTAGTGGTAGTAGAAGTAGTGATGGCAGTGGCATTAGCCTACTGTCCAATGGTATAGAGTAGCAGTAGTGGATTCCTTACACTACAAGTACCATATTGTTCTTGAAGTAGTGGTAGTAGAAGTAGTGATGGCAGCGGCATTAGCCTACTGTCCAATGGTATAGAGTAGCAGTAGTGGATTCCTTACACTACAAGTACCATATTGTTCTTGAAGTAGTGGTAGTAGAAGTAGTGATGGCAGTGGCATTAGCCTACTGTCCAATGGTATAGAGTAGCAGTAGTGGATTCCTTACACTACAAGTACCATATTGTTCTTGAAGTAGTGGTAGTAGAAGTAGTGATGGCAGCGGCATTAGCCTACTGTCCAATGGTATAGAGTAGCAGTAGTGGATTCCTTACACTACAAGTACCATATTGTTCTTGAAGTAGTGGTAGTAGAAGTAGTGATGGCAGCGGCATTAGCCTACTGTCCAATGGTATAGAGTAGCAGTAGTGGATTCCTTACACTACAAGTACCATATTGTTCTTGAAGTAGTGGTAGTAGAAGTAGTGATGGCAGCGGCATTAGCCTACTGTCCAATGGTATAGAGTAGCAGTAGTGGATTCCTTACACTACAAGTACCATATTGTTCTTGAAGTAGTGGTAGTAGAAGTAGTGATGGCAGCGGCATTAGCCTACTGTCCAATGGTATAGAGTAGCAGTAGTGGATTCCTTACACTACAAGTACCATAGGTACTTGAAGTAGTGGTAGTAGAAGTAGTGATGGCAGCGGCATTAGCCTACTGTCCAATGGTATAGAGTAGCAGTAGTGGATTCCTTACACTACAAGTACCATATTGTTCTGACTATAAGGCGCATCTCTGTACAAGGCACCCCCCCTCCAAATGTTACCCAAATTTCAGATTTTAATATTACATTTCTTACTATTTTATTAGTCGTATTATAAAGCGCAGGGGTCTAAGTCTTGGAAAGAAGTACATGACATTGTATCGCCTTATAGTCCGAAAAATATGTTAGTAGTTTTAGAATAATAATAATAATAAAAGCAACACTAATAGTAGTGGTATAACTTCACTTGCGTGGTATTTGTTGTAGTTGAAGCAAAAGGAAATGTAATAGTGTGTATATAACAAGTTGTAAGCAGTCCCATTCTATGGCTTTATGAATTCGTTGTTGAAATTGTTTACATAAAGAGACGGGACAAATTATTTTTCATCAATGTCTTTTTCGTATATCTACCTGTCACAAAACTCACCTTTAGCTGCCCTTCAAACTTAGATTGATCAGCAAGAGATACTGCTGATAATGCTGGATTTAGGATCTTTTGTGGTTTTACTTTGTTGTCATTTTTTTTCTCTGATCAAACATGCACATGTGAAGATGTGTACACATGCATGCAACACACACACACACGCATGTACGCACACACACATGCACACGCACGCACACGCACACACACGCACACACACACACACGCATGCGCACACGCACACACACAGCCTGAAAATGAGAATGAAAACATAGCTTGAAAATGAGAAGCCCACAATAATGATGAGAAGTATGTTGACTGGTAACAAAATGACCAGTTCATAGGTAAGGGTAATTTTATCATGAAGAAGAACAGCCTTGGTTTTACAAATGGCATTTTCTTCACATAATTTTTACGTTTGTGAGTGTAAAGAAGGGTAATAGAGTGGAAAGATTTGTGCATAAATGCGTTCCATGTTTATGCGTATGCTGTATGTATCTTATAGATGTGTACGCAGGAAGAACTTATTTGTATGGAACGTCACTGGAACATACAAGAGACACTATTCACAAGAGACACTACTGTTGTTTTGTTGTGTCTCTTGTGAATAGAATAACGTCACTTTACACTAGTTGTGTGTTTGTTTGTTATTGGTATGAACATGTGGTTTGCATGCGCAACTCTTACCAAAACTCTGCTTCTTTTGCAGTCACCTTGATGATGATGATGATGATGATGGCAGCGAAGATGGTGATGTTAATGATGATTGGCATGGATTTAGACATCACTGATTCAGTTTGTGAGGTTGTGACACCACTATGATTTGTCTTGCGTTCTACCAAACGTGATTTACTAGTACATGTCCATTTTCCATTTCCTTATTGCAATATTCTGTTCTCCAACCAAAGGTATCTGTGGAAGACTGTCAAGCTTAAAGTCTTCTATTTGTATATTTGAAAGTGAAACTGCCACTGTATAGATTTCTGCTCAATAAATTAAAGTGTGGTTGGGTTTCTTTTTTATTTATTTATGTATTCGTGTTAATGATTTGGGTATTAAGACTGGCTGAGACATTCACTTTATTTCTGCAATTTATTATTCAGCTCTTATCATCTTCTTCTTTGATGGCTCAGTTTCCTGTCAATCTGTCAATTATGAGCGTAGATGTGTCGTGCTGCCGTTATGCGCCTAACTAGGAAATAGTTAGGCCCAGCCCAAGTCTGACTTCAGCTGGAGGAAGTCTTTTTGAAAGTGTTTCGTGAAAAAAGGCAGGAGAATGGACCGGTTAGGCAGAAAGATAGTAGATGACAGAAAGCAGAGGGAAAAGGCAGAGTCAAAGAGAGTGACAGATGAGAGGAAGTTACAAGCACAGAACTTCCAGAAGGTGGGGAACTATTTATACAAAAGACCCCCCTGGTATCCCCACGGGGGGGTCGGCTGTTATAATTTTAATGTTTTCGGGTGATGTCTAGCTCAGCACTTGACTTGATTGCTGCGTTTTGATTGGTCGAGACATGTCCTAGTTAACTGTATTTTGATTGGTTCATTGTTTTGAACGACGTTCAAAGTCGCTGTGTTGTATTTTGACGTGAGACAAAGGCTGGATCAGCTTAATGCGATTGGCCCGAGAACGCATGTGATTGAAGTGTTAGCAGCCGATTTGCTCGTTTGTTGGGCAATCTTGTCCTTTAGTCCCCCCCCTCATGTTTACCACCCTCAGTCTCAAGGTCTGCTTCTTTCAGTTTGATGGAAATAATCTTAGGCTGATCCTACCCCTATCCCTTCCTCCCGAGAATGGCGGAATGTTGCTTCTCAGGGAAACTTTTCTGAATTTCAATGGGAAAGTTTGAGGGGGATGTGTAAAGTACTTACTTCCTTACTTAGCACCATTGCTCCATGAGGAGCATAGTCTATTGACGACAACCCCCACCCCCACCCCCTATCGCAACCGGTCCTGGGCAGCTAAACCCTGACCATAAAAAAGACGCAATATTCACAAAACAAATCAATGTGAGGTAAAAGTGCTGTATATTTGCATCTTCTGTTTGTTAAGTTCTTGCTTGAAATGATGAAATTCTGGTTAACGTCCTCCGGTCTGGAACAGACACATATGGGACATTAGTTGATATAAAGATGGTGGGGACGATCCTGGAGGCAATGCCCGGAGGCAGTGCAACACCAGGAAAGTCCCAGATTTGTAACAATATAGATGTATATACCGAGTTCTTGCTTGTGTCATTTGTTCTCTTATTCTATCAAACAAAACCATTTTTTAATGGGTATTTTGAAGCTGTTTCTGTATGTGCAATTTATTTGAATGGCTTAGAATCAACATATATAAACAGTAATGTGTGTTACAAATTGGTGGAGACCAGTCTATGCATGCAACATTTTGTCTCGTTTAAAGTAAACTGGGTGTACGCACTTTGTTTTATTTTCACAACCAAATTTGGTTGTCATTAATGTGTAACAACTTTTTGTTTTTAACCTACACTGTTTTCCAGTGATATTTCCCTACTTTGTGAGAAGGAAAACCTCAAAACGTCCTCCGGTCTGAAACAGACACATATGGGACATTAGTAGATATAAAGATGGTGGGAGGCAGTGCAACACCAGGAAAGTCCCGATTTAGTAACAATACAGATGTATAAAATGATTTTTTTTTGCTGTGCTATGTCCTTGACTGATGTACTTATGGGAGATAGGGCCATCTGCTGTGTGGCCATTGTTTGGTTTTGCTGTGCTATGTCCTTGACTGCTGTACTTATGGGAGATAGGGCCATCTGCTGTGTGGCCATTGTTTGGTTTACCGTTGTTTTCTTTGAGGATGTAAATCATGGGCGTTGATGTACGAAGAGAGGTCATGAGATGGATCACACGAACGAGGGGTTTCTAAAGTATTGATCGTAAGGTGGAGAGAGAGAGAGAGAGAGAGAGAGAGAGAGAGAGAGAGAGAGAGAGGGAGAGAGAGAGAGGGAGAGAGAGATGTATATAAAGGAAACCTCTATTTTTAATGTATGTCCCCTACTTTGTGATACTGAGAATAAATCAGTTGTATATTTTTGTTCAGTAAGTTGTGGGGTGTGTTACTATGCTATTAATCAGATCAGTTCTATTATTATGTACACATGTATATGAGTATATCTGTTTACAATGATTTGTAGGAAGTGTCGAGAGAGTCAGATTAGCCCTACATTATTTTAAAGTACGTTTTGTTCAATAAGTTTCAAGATGTTTCAAGAATTATTCATCAATTGTACATTGTAATGTGCTTTCCCCTTTGTTACAAAAATAGATTACACTCCTCCTCCACTGAAGAGTCATATTCTGACCAATCAGGGAAGAAAAAGGAAAAGCGGTTGAGCGCACAAGCAAGGGAAACAATTGGTTGTACAGTGGAATCTCCCTATAAGACCTTCCCTCTTCAGACTCCCTCTCGCTATGTGATCCAGAAGGTTTTTTCCCTTCAAATCCAAACTACTGAGTATCCACCTCCGTATTAAGACCTGTTTGGGCTGATTTTCCAAGGTCTTAAAGACCCACCAGGTCACGTGTCAGAATCACAGGTTTTCACGCGTTTTCCCTCTGATAGCTGGTAAGAAATCTTCCACGCATAAGAGGGAATGTGACACGTGGCGTAGGGGGTCTTTAATGGGGAGGTTCCACTGTATTTTCAAAATGAACAATGATATTCCCTGTGAGTTTGTAAAAACAATGTGGGCAAGTACATGAACTCAGAATGTCTTGATATTTCCCATCCGCCTGCCTTGCTGTAACTCTACCTACAGTCTAGATAGTGCGCGGGCAGTGAACTTGCCAGGATATATGTCTGAGATGTCTGAAATTATGTATCACCTTTGATGAAACCCTTAGCTGTTCTTCCGCCGCCTTTTCCTTCCCTGCCAGCTACATCAACCGCTGAAGAAGAAGAAGAAGAAGAATGATATTCCAGCCATTCACTGCTGGGTGCTCACAGAGAGAGTTTGAAGAGAAAGAATTAACGCCATAGGGAATTCGTTCTTGGAGTGCTAGCGTACCAGATTACCGCCTACGCAGGCACATTTTTGTACTTTCAGTAACAATAGCTGACTGCCACCTTCTCTTTCCTTTTATTTTATTCAATTCTTTTTTTGTCTTTCTATTTCTTTCTGTGCTTTTTTAAGGACTTTCCTGTGGTATTGTCTCTGTTGTCTGGATATCTTAAAATCACTTGGGTAAAGGTAAAGATGTGCCACCCCCCCCCCCCCCCCCCCCCCTGCATTTCTCCGTTAATTGCAATTTTCCGTTTTTGCCTTTCTTACCAAACATAGAGCTGTATTTTATGAACCTTTTTAGCTAATAACCTTTTTGGAATACTAACCCTAACCCTAACCCTAACCCTAACCCTACCCCCCCCCCCTATAAGATGGGAAAACGCAATGAACCACGACTGTGACAAATGGCGCCGTGTACTGCAGTACATAGGGGGGGGGGGGGGGGGGGTCCTATTAGATAATGGCCTAGGGTTAGGGATAGGGTTAGTATTCCAAAAAGGTTATTAGCTAAAAAAGGTTCATAAAATACAGCTTTATGTTTGGTAAGAAAGGCAAAAACGGGAAAATGGAATTAACCGAAAAATGCAGGGGGGGGCACATCTTGACCTTTACCAATCACTTGTTTGGGCCTGTACTCCTGTCTAGTTATGTTGTACTTAGTGTGCGTAGACAAATGGAAGTGTCTGTCAGATTAGTTACTGATATGAAAAGTGGTGCTGTTTTAGTCGTGTATAAAGCTCACGCGGTTGTCCTTGTAGTCCCTTCATTGGTATAATTGTGAATGGAGTGTTGTCCATTCCTTGTGTGTGTCAGAGAGAGAGAGAGAGAGAGAGAGATTATCTTGTAAATGTGTTTACAAATTTGTGATATTGTGCACCAAATTAAGACAGAAAGAAACCTACCTTAAATTAAAATGAATGGAACTGAAAGATAATGTATCCTCATCAAGTTTAAGAATGAGAATGTAGTTATAGACATTGAAAAGAGAGAGAGAGAGGGAGAGCACCAACGAGAACTTTATGCTTTCCAGATATATTTTATTGATTGATTGATGCATTATTTATTTATTTTTATTTTTTAAAATAAAGTTTGCTAATTTTTTGTTATATGTAATCAGTTTTGATTTTGCAACAGAAGTTTGTGATGAGGTAAAGCGGGTGATGATAAGAATAGTTATAGAGGTAGCTGGAAGGTTATTATTATAAACATAAGACATTAGATTGATAATGTTCTTAAAGCAGCGATACCAATGCAGTGATGTGTTCTGTGTGTGGAGATAATCGCTGTTGATATAACGGGGTGGTTATAATGATAGATGATTTGAATAATATAATTATTCTGTAGGATGTGGAGTTAAATGAATGAAGAATTAATTTATTGATGTACTTTAAAACAGTGATAATAAAATGGTGGAAATAGCTTGTTAATGAAGCTATGTACTTTAAGATAGTGCTGATAACTGATAGAAATAATTAAGGTGATGTATAATAATAATAATAATAATAATAATAAAGATCACTTGTATAGCGCACATTCCAGGCTTGCTGCTCAAGGCGCTTTACAATAATGACCAAAATAAACCTGTATTTTCAGACAGTGATAATAATTGGTTGCAATAATTTGGTGATGAAGTGATACATGATTGAATGAAAAATGGTGTTTTACGTTATCTCGGTCTGGAACAGACACATATGGGACATTTGTAGATACAAAGGTGGTGGGAACGATACTGGAGGCAATGCCCGGAGGCAGTGCAACACCAGTAAAGTCCCTATTTTGAACAATACAGATAGGTGTAGCATTAATCATGCCTCGGTTAAACCTCATCGGCTATGGTACCGCCACAACCTAGAGTAGTGATACATGATTATTGTCAGGCTGCTCTGTCCGTGAAAAGTCTGACTAAAACAAATGGGTTATATCGTTATATCGTTATATGGTTGCTTGTGTTTTGTGTTCCATTCTTTTTAGTGATAACGATTGGTAGAACCAGGGTTGGGGATCAGATGTGGTGGTGTTTATTAATTGTCATAATAACTGCGTTATGGCATGATGTACAGTGGACCCTCCCTTATAACACCTTCAAAAATCATCCTAAATGAAATCTTATAAGTGAGGGGTCTTGTAAGGGAGGTAATTTTAATACTTACAAAGAATCAAAAAAATCAAGAAAATAGCTTTTGAATAGCAATTCACCGTGTTTATTGTTTATTTCACCTTCATGCGCTTGTGTGAGTGTAGCGTTTTGATGTTTTTAGTTCAATTATAAAGAAGGGCAGTAGCTCAGAGAAGTAGGTCTTATGTGGGAGGGAGTCTTATAATGGGAGGTCTTATAAGTTAGGTTCCACTGTACTATTTAGATGTGGAGGAAACTGGGTCGTGCATTCCGTAGGTGTACAAGATTTTTAAAAAGTAAGGCTGCATGCACATTACACGCGGAAATCTCATGCCCTTATCCGCAAATAAATAAAAGAAAGTAAGAAAAATAGGCGGATGGGATAAGCATGCGCTTATTTTCCTTACTTTCTTATTGGCGGATATAAGCGCATGAGGTCTCCGCGTGTAATGAGCACAGGCCCTAAAGATAAAAGACAATGCATTGTGTAGACTTCGAAATAACTTGGGTGGTGTGTGAATCCTTTGGATAATTCCATCCGGTTAGATCAAATGAGATGTTAACGGTTGTGAAATATTAGCGAGTGCTGAAATAACCTTTGCTTTTTGGGGGTTTGTCTTTTTTATGTTAGAAGCAGTTTGATTGTCAAACTTATTACAGACTTAATGACATTTTGTGTTGCACAAGAGTTTTACCGAAACAACTTTCTACCAAAGTTTGCAATGGTTCGTTCATAAGCTGGATTTTTGGTATGCATGTAATTGATATCTATTCATGTTTTTCTTTCTTCCTCTTTTCCCCTT
This sequence comes from Phymorhynchus buccinoides, assembly GCA_017654935.2. NCBI lineage: Eukaryota > Metazoa > Mollusca > Gastropoda > Neogastropoda > Raphitomidae > Phymorhynchus > Phymorhynchus buccinoides. Next base: position 28,422,106 of record CM065703.1, read on the forward strand.
TATTTAGCAGATTGCTTAGCGTGATATAAACAGGCTTATGGCTTATGATATTAATTACACTGTGGAAAGTTAAAAGTTACAAAGAGTCGTGGTGGAAACTTTAAAGTAAATTGAGTTCATTGTAAAATGTAAAGCTTTTAAAGTAGATTGAGTTCATTGTAAAAGTTTTAAGTGAAATAAGTTGATGATAGGGCACACTTGTGTGATCGTTTGGAAACAGTTCACCGTGTGTGACCTTCCTCAGCGCGTAGAATTGATTGTGGTCCGTTGCTGGTGTAACATCATTTTATGCACATTATTATTACTCAGTAATTTGTGACCCTTTTCAAGAAAATTCACAATCAATATTGTCAACAAACTAAAAGATATTTTTCAGACTATAAGGCGATACTTTTGTTTCTCCTAGACTGAGACCCCTGCGCTTTATAATAAAGACTAATAATATAGGAAGAAAATATAAAAACAAAATCTGAATTTTGTCTAAAATGTTGGGGGTGCGGCTTATAATAATGTGCGACTTGTAGTCCGAAAGATACGAGCTACTTATTTTGGTGTTGAGGCTTTCCAAAGTTCAGTGGGGCATAGTTTGTTTATTGAAGTTAATGTAGACATTATTCTTTTTGATACTTTTACCTTGTTGTTTCGCTTCTTATTTCATTTTCTGTTGTAGCGACATTTATAATTAAATAAACAGGGATGACATGTTTTATTCAACAGTTTGTGCATGAGGTGTTGATGTTAGAAAACAAATGAGGGAGACTTAGTACCAAACTATTTCTCTCTCTCTCTCTCTCTCTCTCTCTCTCTCTCTCTCTCTCTCTCTCTCTCTCTCTCTCTCTCTCTCTCTCTCTCTCTTTCTCTCTCAGTCATTACCTGGTATAAATAAAAAATCGTTTCTCTCTCTCTCTCTCTCTCTCTCTCTCTCTCTCTCTCTCTCTCTCTCTCTCTCACACACACACACACACACACACACACACACAGAAGGCCACCATTTCTGGCCCTCACACAGGAACATCAGAGGACAGCTGTGATATTCACGATATTTTATTTTCACAAAACATTATCCTTGGCGAGCACTGCATAATATGTATCAAGAGTATTCCATTATAGTGACCAGGGACCGTCGTTTTCTCTCACATTTTTAAATGCTCTATATTAGTTATTACAGACTCCTGCAGGTCATAGGACGTGGGGGAAAACATCAGCTACACACACACACACACACACACGGAACCCAGGTACCCCCCCCCCCCCCCCCCCCGGATACGGTCCTGGAGAGGGGGGGGGGGGGAAGAGAGAGGGAGTCTGCAAAAGGATGCATGTATGCAAGGGTTACATTACCCCAGATCAGACGAGAACATCCCTGCTGATCATGATCAGCACGAGCTGGAAGTAGGACCTTAGAGACGGTGTCTACAGCCACACATCTGTGCCTTGCACTATGCTACAATATATGGCGTGAACTTGGCGTCACCACCTGGATCTTCGCATCACTCACGGTGTCCCGACAATTCCCCGCGCACAATTCCCCGCGAACCAATTCCCTGCGCACAATTCACCGCGACCAACAATTCCCTGCGCACAATTCACCGCGACCGACAATTCCCTGCCAAAAAGTTTCACTGAAAATCACTAGGGATAGGGTTAGGGAGATGTTTAGGGTTAGGGTTAAGAATAGGGATAGGTTTAGTCCTAGTCCACCCGTCTCAAAAACAACTGTGCGCTTTCGGATTGTAAATATCGTGCGCTTTTCTACCATAAAACATTAATGATGTGCGCCTTTTGACGGCTGTGCGCGTCACCAAGATAAGCCCCTCTACTCTTGGGTCGCTTGCCATCTAGCGGTTAAATCGGCAAATAAGCCGAAGGGAATTGTCGTAGGCAGGGAATTGTCGTAGGCAGGGAATTGTCTAGCGGGGAATTGTGGAACCATCACTCACACCTGTAGGGCCTTCAGTGAACGCATCAAGGTCAAGGTCGTGTTCATCAAGGTCAGGGACGTCATCCACCATCATGTCCACCTGGGCGATGTCTTCCTCACCCGCACTGCTTGTCTGTGTGTGTGGGGTACACTTGCACATCTAACACGACCTTGTCATGGAGAGAGCACGGCAGAGAGAGAGGGGGGGGGGGGGGGGGGGGGGTAGATAGATAGAGAAAACTTGAAGACTTGAACTTTATTTTTCAAGATTAAATTTTTTAGGCAACGCCTAGTCTTCCAATCTGTCCATGATACAAAAACGAACATAGAATACAAACATGGCAAGGCATACTATTACGCATACATATTTGAACATAAAGGTAGCAAAGCAGGTGCTTGTGACGAGGGAATGGGTTAAAAGGCTAAGTCTCTAGGGAAGACTTTTAGTGTTAAATTTTCAAGTAGAAAATTTGCCTTTAGCCCACTTCTCTAGGGTATGGGAGATGAGCAACTTTCCCGGCCCCTTTTCATCTAATAAATTTATATTTGTGCCCGGGTTCTGGCTCGTATGATTGTAAGAAATACAAGTGGTTGATTTGCTCTAAATGGCAGACAGAGAGAAGTAGGGTTTTACATGAAATTACAAGACTTCCACTCTCATCAGTCTGACCAAAGGTTTCAGAATTATTTGACATTGTATTTTATTTACTCACAAAATCTGCATAAGATTATGCAACAATAATAATAAAGCAGCTCAATGGCGCCAAAACAAAATATGAATGAAAAAACAATGAAATCAGAAGAATTTACAAGACTTTTGTTTTTCTAGAAGGTTAGCCCCAAGCGGGAAGGGTCACTAATTATCTTCAGTTTCAGGAGGAAAGTTCAAATGATTGGCGCGGTCCTGTGAACTTAGCTATTGTCAAGTTCCTCCGTAGGGATCGGCGAGGGCTGGGCTTGCTCGTCAGGTGAGAGTAGCTCCCAGTCGTTCCGGTTACGGCGTCGTGGGATGGCACGGTTCAGGCATGGTCTCCTCGCGGATTCTGGGTGCGGGGCGTCTTGGCGGCGTTCCCGTCTTGTTTGCTTGTGAGTCAGGGATTGAGCGTCCTGACCACGATGACCTGCTGATAATCACAGGAGAAGGTGGATGTAGATCTCTATGGCTGAGAGACAAGGGGCTTCAGTCGGCAGGGAATTAGTGGATCCCAACCGGCTAGAAGGCTGCTCTTGTACAATAGCACTAGTTAATAAATAAACTGAATTTCAGTTAACAAACAGATCAGTAAAACATAAAAGGTGTACAGGAATCAACTGATATTATTCAGTACCCGGCTAGATCAAAGTCTATGATCAAGCCAACGTCACTCTCCATCCAACACCTGGAAAGGAATGTTATCATAAAGTGCAAGATTGCAACCCACAGGCTTCCTACTAAAAATATACAAAAGGGTTAGTAGGCATAAAATCCCGTTCTGGTACCAAAAGAGTTAAAGTCAAAAACACACGCACACAAATAATCAGTGCACATAAATAGAACAGAATGTTTACCACTTCTTTTCAATAACATATCTACTCCTTATTCATCATTGAACATAGGATCTAGATCAAAAATATGATCTAACAAAACAAATCTCAATCACCAGCCGTCAATAATACTCACTAGTTGGGCTATTAGCATTGGCTGGGAGAGAGGTTGAGTCTGCAATGTTGCTTCGCCAGGTTTTGGAGGTATTATGAGAGTATGTGTAGGCTAACTTTCCTCACTACTCAAATTTTCCCCTCCAATTTTCAAACAACGAGACCCATTGGTTTATAGCAGTCGACAAGTCACAAGATGATGTCATAGTATTATGCATAGTAGTACAGAACCATCACGAGCCGGTTACATCACTGGCACATGTCACTCTCCTCTTTCTCGTGATCGGGAAAGGAGATACGGGGAACAAAGGGAGACCGCCAATGTGGGGGTCATCTGAGGAAAAACCCGTGATCAAACAGATATCGCTTCGGAATCGGCACGTTGTTTGATGTTGAATTGTACTTAAAGTGGCGGCCCGAGAAAAGAAGGGGGGGGGGGGGGTAGTTGAGAAAGTGGGGCGTGCGCTTCACTCTGTCACAGTGCTACGATAAAAGATAGGTTGAAATATGGATTTATAAAACCTGCATACGCACATGCATAATTGTTAATACTCGTGCGGGCATACATGCGTGCAACCATACACGCACGTGCGCGCACACGCAAGCATACATGCACATACGCACAGAGATATGTTGAAGCACGTATAAAAGAACTACACATTATAGAACACGGCACAAAACTTATTGTGGCAGTGCCATAGCCGATGAGGTTTATCCGAGGCGTGGTTACTGCTGCACATATCTGTATTTAAAAAAAAGAAGATCAGGACTTTACTGGATAAGCACTGCCTCCGGGATTGCCTCCAGTATTGTTCCCACCATCTTTATATTTACAAATGCCCCACATGGCCGAAGAGGGCGTAAAACCCTATTTTCCCCAGAACACGGCAAACAAATGCAGCCTAGGGTATGAAACCGGTAACAATTAGCAATGAAATGCGGAGAAGTTTAAACATTGATTTTAGCATATAGGCCTATGTGGCACATTGTTGCATGGAGAATAGTAAACAAATAAAATGATGTGAATACATGACATCATCATTAGCAATATAGCGTATCCGGAGAAAAAAAGAGAATAAATTATGGAGAGAGAGAGAGAGAGAGAGAGAGAGAGAGAGAGAATGCAAAAGAATCAACTCCATATAATAAAATAAATAATAAAATAAAAAATTATGCAGACATAAAAAAAAAGCATAGAATGATTATGATTAGAAGTTGTCAACTGACACACACGCGCGCGCACGTACGCACGCACACACATGCGCGCACGCGCACGCGCACACACACACACACACACTTTTTTTATGTAAAAAAGCAAACATTATTGCTTATTCAATGTACCATCTCAAAATAAAATTTTGACTTTGACGTGACTTTGGCAAGATAAAGATCTGTCTTGGACTGATCACATCGAATCCCTGGGAAAACGTCTTTCTAGAAAAAGTATTTCAATTAACAAAAATTAAAACATTTCTAGATACCCATTCTCGTAAACTATTTTTCTGTGCCCACATACTCCCAATAA
>CM065703.1:28432189-28434689 GCA_017654935.2 Phymorhynchus buccinoides
AGAGAGAGAGAGAGAGAGAGAGACAGACAGACAGACAGACAGACAGACAGACAGAGACAGAGAGTATACATGTACGTTTTCAATTAACCTGTTTCACACGAATTAAGAAGACTGCAGTGTCTTTTGAAACACCCTGAAACAGCTCACGATCAAAGCTAACACCCCCTCCCACTTTTTACCCCCCCCCCCCCCCACCCCCCCCCCCCCCCCCCCCCTCCCTTTGTGGCCGCATGGGATGAACCGTGAACATGGGTAAGTTTGGCCAAAGGCTTTTTGGTTTTACCCATGTTTTTAAACTAGACGGAACTAAGTGCATTGAGTGTAAAAGATTTGGCTAAGTCAGACCCACTGGTCAGACCCACTGGGTAACGGAACAATGAAAGCAAAGCCAGTCCAATTCACCTCTAAAAGCATTTACAGTCAAATTCGTGCAAGCTTTGTTTTGTTGTTGTGGACTCTTGTATAAGATAAGCCATTCAACATTATGACGAATAGCATTACAGTGACCTATATACAAAGCCTTTTTTCCTAATTGATCCCGTGTGTGTGTGTGTGAATGGTTCTGAAAATTAACATCCCCAGTGAGAACACTATTGATCAACTGGGAGGGGGTGGGAGTGGGGGTGGGCTTTTTCCAGGGATGGTGGGCGAGGCTGTATAATGAAACCAATTGACAGATAGACTAGGGGACATAACGTTGAAAAAGCATGATGAAGATGTATGTCTCATGTGCCTTTCTGTTTATTCGTCAGTGACCGTCTATCTATCTATCTATCTATCTATCTGTCTATCTAGGGGAAGACGGGGTAAAAAGCGCATAGGCGGGTAAGAAGCCCACCCCAATTATCTCATGAAATAAAGAACATTTCAGTCAAATTTGCCCATGAGACGAATGCTAGACATTAACGCTCGTCTCATGGGCAAAATGAGACTGAAATATGCTTCATTTCGTGAGTTAATTGGGGTGGGCTTCTTACCCGCCCATGCGCTTTTTACCCCGTCTTCCCCTATCTATCGATCTATCTATCTATCTATCGATCTATCTATCTATCTGTCCTCTCCCACGTCGGGAGAAAAAGTAAATCAGCACATTTTGCTTGTTTCTTTTTTTCAGAACACAGAACAATTCTAAAAGGTAATGATTAACTGAGGGTTTTTTTTCTGAGGTTCACAAATAAAGACATTGGACACAAAAAAGTGTTATCAAATAAATTATTCTGCATTACAAAAAATGCACCAATTTTTTAGTCCTTCAGATTAGGAGAACGGAGCTCAGCTAATCACTGAGATTTGTCATTCTATCTATTACATATCTACTACCTGTCTGCGTGTCTGTCCCCATCCCCTTCCTCTCTCTCTCTCTCTCTGTCGCATACTTATTTCTTCCTTTCTGTGAAATGTACACAGCTGTCAAATCGCAGCCTGTATGGGGTGGGGGTGGGGGGGGTGGGGGGGGGGGGGGGGGATAATCAATGTGACAGTGGCTACTGGCTAGACTCTCTCTCTCTCTCTCTCTCTCTCTCTCTCTCTCTCTCACTCTCTCTCTCTCTCTCTCTCTCTCTCTCTCTCTCTCTCTCTCTCTCTCTCTCTCTCTCTCTCTCTCTCTCTCTGTGCACAAATGTATATATACGCCTGTGTGTAACTGTGTGGATATGACTTGTAACCACAGTTCAGCATGCAAACAGACCTGGCACACACGTGCAAGCAAGCATGCAGTGTTTCGTAGTCTACTCTAGTCTAGCCAGTAGCCACTGTCACATTGATTATCCCCCCCCCCCACCCCCCCCCCCCACCCCCACCCCCACCCCATACAGGCTGCGATTTGACAGCTGTGTACATTTCACGGGGTTTATGTTTGACAACAACTGAGCACTACGTGTGCTACTGTTGATAGTGGAACTGGAAAAGTGGGTCTCAGCCAGGAGGGGGAAGCCAAGGTTCAGTTTTCTATTACCAGTAGGCCTAATTAGTAGAAAAGGACTTTGTTTCTGTTCCAGATTTTATTTGCACACAATGCGTGGGAGGCTCCCTCTGTTTTGCCAATTAAAAGAGTTCAAGTGAAAATGAAAATTTGAGTGGAAAAATAATTTTATTTCAATTTAAAAATTCCTGAAAAAAGAGGAAAATAAATCAAATGTATGAAGGAGATGTTTGTTTGTTCTCCTCAGTAACTGAGGCCTACAGTATCCTGACAGTTGACTGATATGTACAACCCAGATGACAGATTTGTACATGACAGTGACCGCAATTATTGAATAATATTGTAGGCCTATGAGCTACGCTGTTTGCCTTATTCACCTAGTGAGGGTTTGGACTGAGGTCGAGGATTAGTGCTATGATTAGCCCCCCCCCCCCCCCCCCCCCCTGTTATAGCTAATTAGTGTCGATATACAACTTAGTTGTGTAATTTGCGTCACTCTCTAAGTTCTGTCATTCAGTCTTATACATGCTTGTACTTACTAGTGAGATATCAGTCTGAACGAACTGAACATGACATCTG
>CM065703.1:28439689-28442189 GCA_017654935.2 Phymorhynchus buccinoides
GGTGACATCGGAGACGTTTTTTAAACTGAGGTTGTGGTTCAAAAGGAGTGGGGGAGAGGGGGGGGTGGGGGGGGGGGGGGGGGGGGGGGGGGGGGGGGGGGGGGGGTGGGGGGGGGGGTGGGGGGGGGGGGGGGGGGGGGGGGGGGGGGGGGGGGGGGGGGGGAGTAATGATCTCCGCTCGAGGAAACCAGGCCAAGAGAGGGGTCGCAGAGAGGGGGGGTTCTCAACGCTTGTCGAAGACAATCATTATTAAAAGGCAACTATCCGTCCGTCCGTTCGTCCGAATCACAGAACGTGCCTTATAACTGCACCGTTTTTTGACCGAATCGCTTCAAATTTGCTATCAGCCCTAACGTGGCGATGGCAACGGCAAAAACAAACAGTTTACACAGAAACAACTCAGTACTGCGTGCACGCGGGCAAGAAAAGGGTTGGAGAGCGGAGATTACGTTAGCGAGGTACAATATCCCGCTATTCACCGAGTGAGAGCGGAGATTACTTTAGCGAGGGATGGGATGGAACGGGATGAGAGAAGAAGATGGAAGGAGGGAGAGAGACAAAAGTAATAATATAATATTTCGCGGACCCGGCGAACCCGGTACTCAGCATTACCGGTACTTTACGGCACCGGTACTAGGTGTTACCGGTACTAGGCGTTGCGCTTGACCTTTTCACATACCGTGGCGAAACGAGACCCGACATTGACTCGAAAATTTGAACGTGCATGACCAGGGATAGTGACTATCTGGGTGCAAAGTTTCAACAGCATCCATTCATAAACGCGCGCGATATGAACCAATTTACATTTGCGTGGACCCGGCATTTCAAGCCGTCCACAACAAACAGTTTACACAGAACTCCAGCCCGTCCCTCGCAAAAGTAATCTCCGCTCTCACTCGGTGAATAGCGGGATATTGTACCTCGCTAGAGTAATCTCCGCTCTCCAATGCTTTTCTTGCCCGCGCGCGCGCAGTACTGAGTTGTTTCTGTGTAAACTGTTTGTTGTGGACGGCTTACTCAGAGAAACCGGTACTCAGCGTTACCGGTACTTGGCGTTACCGGTACTAGGCGTCACCGGTACCCGGCGTTGCGCTAGTACTTATTAAGCTTACACTGACACATGCTCGCACGTACGCGTGCGTGCGCTTACACACACACAAACGCACACTCGCGCACGCGCACGCACACACACACATGCACGCACACGCACACACATTCACGCACTCTTTCTCTCCATCTCTCATCTTTCTCTCTCTCTCTCTCTGTCTGTCTGTCTGTCTGTCTGTCTGTCTCTCTCTCTCTCTCTCTCTCTCTCTCTCTCTCTCTCTCTCTCTCTCTCTCTCTCTCTCTCTCTCTCTCTCTCTCTCTCTCAGCGTTACCGGTACTTGGCGTTACCGGTACTAGGCGTCACCGGTACCCGGCGTTGCGCTAGTATTTATTAAGCTTACACTGACACATGCACGCACGTACGCGCGCGTGCGCACACACACACACACACAAACGCACACTCGCGCGCGCGCACGCACACTCACATGCACGCACACGCACACACATTCACGTACTCTTTCTCTCCATCTCTCATCTTTCTCTCTCTCTCTCTCCTCTCTCTCTCTCTCTCTCTCTCTCTCTCTCTCTCTCTCTCTCTCTCTCTCTCTCTCTGTCTCTCTCTCTCTGTCTCTCTCTCTCTCTCTCTCTCTCTCTCTCTCTCTCTCTCTCTCTCTCTCTCTCTCTCTCTCTCTCTCTCTCTCTCTCTCTCTCTCTCTCTCTCTCTGTCTCTCTCTCTCTCTCTCATCTTCTCTCTCTCTCTCTCTCTCTCTCTCTCTCTCTCTCTCTCTCTCTCTCTCTCTCTCTCTCTCTCTTCTTTATTATTTTCCCTTTGCCTCCTTTCCTTAATAAAAGTGGAGATCGTTGTTATTGTCGTCACCCCAACCACTCCCCCCCCCCCTCCCCCTCCCCCTCCCCCCCCACCATCTTGTACGGATTTTAAACACCGTTCAGCACCGAACAATCACATACTTCCAGATGAATGGCATAATCTTCCCAACAATGCAGTCATGTTCTTGACTCCCCCCCCCCCACCATACTACACAAGCGGCGATTACCGTCTCCCGTTTCACCAACCCCCAGTTATTATTATGAAGCCAGCAGGTAAGGCCTGATAACCAGAGCCAGGTCATCCGGGAGGACGGAGGCTTCTGGGGCAGGACTGACACAGGGAGGGCTAGATATAGTATACACATGCACTACTAGTCAAGTCTACCCATTTGTGGTGTGTAGAGAGAAGAGAGAGAGAGAGAGAGAGAGAGAGAGAGAGAGAGAGAGAGAGAGTCAATTCAATACTCAATAATGTTTTAATGTCAGACCTCCGGCCTATACCATTGAGGGTGCGCATATGCGCACATAATACAATACATGAAAACAGAACAGAAGTGAATATTCTTTCATTCAATACTAACATGTTATCGTAATAAATTATATAATGCATAAGTTTATGTAGCAG
>CM065703.1:28457189-28459689 GCA_017654935.2 Phymorhynchus buccinoides
CACACACACACACACACACACACACACACACACACACACACACACACACACACGCGCGCGCGCGCGCGCGCGCGTGATGCCGATCAAACAAGTGCAGCGCCGAGCGGCTGCAAAGTCCCCTCGCAGCAGCGCCGAGGTACTGCGAAATCGGAATGGCGTAAATTTGACCTTAATGTAAAACTATGTACATCAGTGGATAGCTTGCATCTTGTGCAACAAGTCTACCAAATTTGACGATAATAGACTGACAGACAGATCCGGACCAGACAAAAACAATAGCTCCCCGAACCTTCGGCTCGGGGACTAACCAAGGTTCGGGGACTAATAATAATGATATGTAAATAAATCATGGAGTCACACAACTTTGCAGAAGCCTGGCAAATAATAGTAGCTCTGCAGCTATGGGCTGCTGTCTGATTGGATATATATATATATATATATATAAACATATGTTACGCCCAATCCATGAAATTGCCCATTTCATGAAATTGGCAAAATGGTTTGCCCGGTTCGTGAAATAGCCAATGTATAACTTGCAATAATTATTGAGAAAAGCAATATGAATGAAAAATAGCTTGTGTTCATTAACACACATAGATCAAGAATTGGTTAAAACGAATGAGAAATCTCATCTGTAGATGAGTTAACATTATTTTTATTCAGATTTAATTTAATAAAACGTTTGATTCAACATGTGGCTCAGGCATGCCCCAGCTTAGCATCTGGTCGAGAGGGGGGGGGGGGGGGGGGGGGGGGGGGGGGGCAGGATAGGGGTGCAAATACAATGTAGAAAAGTGTGATACCATTGAATCAATCTTAATCTGTGTGAATGGGGATTCAAAAATGTGATATATATTGTCCATTTCATAAATTGAGCAAACCATTTTGCCCATTTCATGGAATAGGCAGTTTCACGGATTGGGCGCAACATATATACCATTACATTGGGTCAATCCCTCTTGTTTTTGCCTTGAATTGAACACGTTCAGCCTTGTAGAGTCGCACGACCTTTCACATTTGCTGCTGGCTTCTTGAAATTGCCACGTTGGGGGCGAAGTGTTGTCATCTTTGTGGAGGAGCGACATGTTCAGTAGCGTGGCATAGACTGTACATGTTGGCACTGCCTTGGCCTCATGCCCTCTGAACTAGGGCCCCGGTGATGATGATTCCGGCATTGGGCATGTATTCAGAGGGGATTGGCTTTGCTTCCTCATAACTGTCTGCCGGGTGGCCAGCCACCCGTGACGGAGCCGTGGCTCTAATCACCCGTGACCACCAGCCTTGAAGGGCAGCCATGCCTGTCGAGTAGCCACACCACCCGGTGCCGGTTCCCGCCCTGTTTGACCTACTTAGACCACGCCAGATTAAGCCAGGTTTTCTATTCTGATTCCCCTGCAATGCCATTCCTCGTTAATGTCCGAACTGTGAAGTTAAGTCTCTTGGTCTTAGTCTGGGTAGGCCTATATATTGATAGCCCCCCGAAAGGCCATAGATGTATTATGATATGGTTGATCAAGTTTATGTTTAAGAGAGAGAGAGAGAAAGAGAGAGAGAGTCGAATACGAATACGAATGTTTTATTGAGGCTAAAAAGGATAAGCCTTGCCCTCTCACTCACACACTCAATACCATGCATCAAGCAAAGATAAATCGACATGAAAACAATCGAGTCAAGAAAATGAAACGAAAATGATAGAAATTGGCACATGAAATAATTGAAAAAGAATCAAAATGAGAATTAAGAGCGAACATGGATAATATAATAATGAGCAATGGTGAACTTGAATAGATGGTTTGAATTTATTGACAATTTTTCAGAGTATGTGTGTGTGTGAGAGAGAGAGAGAGAGAGAGAGAGAGAGAGAGAGAGAGAGAGAGAGAGAGAGAGAGAGAGAGAGAGTGCTTCCGTGTGTGCGTGGATGTGTATGGAGGTGCGTGCGCCCTCTCTCCCTTTCTCTTCTCTCCACAGTTTCCCCCCCCCCCCTCTCTCTCTCTCTCTCTCTGGCTTTATGTGATTAAGGCCTACTAAAAATAGCAAGTGCAATCGGCATGATAGATTCATGAGTCTGTTTGAACGGGTGTAAAACGATATACACTACTCACAAAAAGTTAAGGATCACTATGAGAAAACAGGTGCGCAATAAACTCCGTTCGCTCCTGTTATTTTTTTCTCAGTCAAGCCAAATTGTTATGAATTCTTGTTCAGCTGTAAGTGGGCGATGTTGTGTTAGTGGAAACATTGCACGTGATTCTCTATTACTGAGCTTGGCAGCAAAAGAAAAAGCGGAAACTTGCGAAAAAGGACCTTGTTTTGGATCGTTCTGCATGAACACATTGCACAAGCCAGATGGAAAAACCATTATGCACGTGCAAGCACTGCTGTTTATGTGTGAGATGCTGTCTCTTGCTTGGCTTTATAAGAAGACATACCACCAGTATTAGGCCTGATTTGACAATGCCTCCACGACGAAAATTGAGCGAGTTGGATAGGGGACGAGCTG
>CM065703.1:28469689-28474689 GCA_017654935.2 Phymorhynchus buccinoides
TTAGGGTCGATAGTCTGTTGACTTGTGTCAGTCTGTGGGATCATCCTTTGTCTATGTCTCAGTGGTCGGTCTGTCTGTCTATGTATCTGTCTGTATGTCTCTGTATCTGTCTGTCTGTCTATCTGTCTGTCTGTCTGTCTGTCGCTGTTGTTCTGCCCACCCTGACCCCATTCTGTGGAAAGCATTAGCGACGCTGTACTCAATAAGTATTGTTAACACGGATATCAAAATAAGTGTAATATTGTTTGGAAGGAAACGCAACACACGCCCAATAAACGTTTAATGAGAACTGGTTAACAGTTGCTGTGATATTGCCGACATTGCAATTTAGCACGGAAGGCAGTGAATGCTGAGTGGAGATATTCACAAATGATTATTTCAAAAAGTTAAGAGACGGTGTAGAAGAATGATGTCACACACTCATTTTCACCAGACCCATACCTTCCCTCTTCACACCTTAACCCAGCGTTGATATTTGATCAATGATTGACAGGGACAGGGGAAATACTGTCACTCCCACGTGTGTCTATTCTCCGTTCCTAGTTGACTTCTGGTTTCTCAGAAAGGGCAAAGAAGCCGTTAAAAGGTCAAACCTTCCCCGATGTTCTTCTGGTGTTCCAAAACGGGAGCCCCCAAAGGACTAAGATTAGAACTGTATAACATCTTGCGTGCCCAACATCTAGCTGCATCAATCAAAATACAGGTGGCTGCCTCGTACTAATGACTAACACAGTCTGTTATTGATATATAGGCATTGCGTAAGGTAACGTCTTTGCCTTTAAAGACGAACTTGCAATATTAAATTTGTCCTTGTAGGCCTATCTGTTGAATCAATAATGTGTAGGGTGTTTCGCGCTTACAGTTGGAACAAGAAAGAATGTTGTAATGAGGGCCAGACGTCTTGGGATAAAAATGTGGAACACTGTGTTTGGTAGTTCTGGTTAGATTCGGGTAAAACGAGGCCATTGGCACGTGCCGTGCGGAGATAATGAGGCTGTGGATTCCAGGAGAGGGCGTTGATATGGTAGATTACGGTATAACAGGGCATCTGGCTATGTGACAACACACCTTGATGTGTTATAGTCTGTCTGTCTGTCCGTCTCTCTCTCTCTCTCTCTCTCTCTCTCTCTCTCTCTCTCTCACGGTCATCTCTCCTCTCTCTCTCTCTCTCTCTCTCTCTCTCTCTCTCTCTCCTCTCTTCGTCTCTCGCACCCTTTCTCTCTCTCTCTCTCCTCTCTCTCTCTCTCTCTCTCTCTCTCTCTCTCTCTCTCTCTCTCTCTCTCTCTCTCTCTCTCTCTCTCTCTCTCTCTCTCTCTCTCTCTCTCTCTCTCTCTCTCTCTCTCTCTCTCTCTCTCTCTCTCTCTCTCTCTCTCTGTCTTACTTTGTTTCTGCCAGGCTGTCTGTCTGTCTGTCTTTTTGTCGTGCACACACCCTTTCACACCTGTTGACACCTTTATTGACTTGTAGTTTAAAACCCTTCCTTACATCGCCAGTGTAGCTGCGTGGCACCACACCACCCATGTCACTAAAAGACATATAATCTGGACCTGTTTTCCAAAGGCCTTTTGTTCTTAATTTGGGGAGCTAAGGATAGGCCTACTGTTGTGCATACTATCATTGAATCTGCAGTATTTCATACATCTTTTCTATTCACTGGAAAAGTTGACAATTTTTTAAAGCTGAGAAATGGCTGGCGTTGAAAGGGTTATAAAACTAAGCAATCTAGTCGTGTACATTTTAAAAATAAAAATAAAATTTCAAAATGAACACAAACGGTTGTAAACATTTGTTAGTCCTGTGTGTGTATTGTGTGTAACAGCAGGGAGAAGTGTTTCAAAGTGTTTCATGCCATGATTAGTGTGCATGAAGTGAAGTGTAGGTGTACCTTGCAACGATAACTCTGCCTTCTCCTGTATCTGACTTACTTCATTCTCCTTTAACTCTGCCCTCCTTTTTTCTGAGTGTCTCCTGGTGTTTTATTCGTCTGTATGAACCCGCATTATTGGACTAGAAAACCCAGTGCAAACCTCCCCCAAGGGACATCGATGTGTTAGAGATTCTTATTAGTTGGAACTGTACATTTCCTTCCTATCGCCTCTGCCTTCTCCTGTATCTGACTTACTTCATTCTCCTTTAACTCTGCCCTCCCTTTTTTTCTGAGTGTTTCCTGGTGTGTTTTCGTCTGTATGATCTGTAATTGTTCTCAACACATTGTGTGCGTTTCATTGTAACTGTCGTTTCTTCCCGATGATCCGTTGGTGCTGTTGTCTGGAGCTGGTGACGCACTGTTATTGTGTGTCTGATGTCTGCTGCTGTTGTGCCCGCCATTAACCCTGTCACCGCCAAAGTGGCATTTTAGCACCACAGTGATTTAACACCTATGTCACTAAAAGGCATCAAATTGGGGTCCATTATCCAAAGACCCTACTGTCTTAGTTTGGGGAAGACCTTATTATATATATGTCACAGGAGAATCCCCAATACTGCAGATGGATTTTGTTCTCGACCCAGGTAAATTTAATGGACATTTTTGGGTGAAATACTGCTGGCGGTGAAAGGGTTAATCGCTGCACTTTATTTCTTACAGAAGAAGAATATTTTTATGGACATTTTTTTGTGTTTGATTGTTACTGTCGTTATGAGGAAAAAAATGTGCAGCAGTGTTTTTGTCGTTGTGTGATGATGTATGTTTTTATGTTGGTAGCCGTTTAATGTCCAAACTTTCTGTATTAACATCTTTTGTGTTCCTTTGATTCTTTGTTTTTCTACTGGAAGACGTTTTGTTACTGACTTAATCTTGCAACATATTGAATGTGTATATATACTGGTCTCCAAAATTTAAGGGCCGGAAGAACGATCTTCTCTCTTCTGTCTTGGAGGCATGCTTATTGAGAGCTCTGGTTGCCGCCCTTAAATACACATTCGTGTCTAACTTTTGCTCAGCAGTGTTCACTACAGTCATGCCTTGCACGTGCAATAGGCAAGAAACAAGCATCAGCCCTGATTCTTCAGCGAAAAGAGACCAAACTTTCGTGAAATTCTCGTGAATTTGCCACATTTTAAGCGTACCTGAAAACGCTGTTGCTGTACTGCAATGTCTGCAAAACTGGTTCAGGCACGTGCAACAGGAAGGAAAGTTATTGAGTAGCCTAAGTTTTGCCATTTTTTTTATTGTTGTCTTAGTGTACAATAAATAGATATCAAGCTACTGAAAACAGAAGCCGGCCCTTAACTTTTGGAGACCAGTATAGAACGAATACGTGTGTGTATATTATTATCTATTATGTGCGTGTAACTTTATGCGCGCGTGTGCGCAAGATGCATTTCTTCAGCTGGGGTTGTCAGTGCTTCGATTGAAACTAGTCCCATTGTGTGAAGCGCTTTGTACAGTTAAGAAAAGTATTGATCAAGATAACCTCAAGGTTCATGTTATCAGCAACGTGTTCATGTCATTTAAGACTTGATATTTTATTGTTGCTTTTATTTTGTTATCTTGTTTTCATTGTTCGTACGTTTCTTTGTGAGTTTGCGTTCTTTTCTGTATTGAACACTTGCTAGATACGAAAGGACGTCGTAAAAGGCATAGGTCGAAATTGACTCAGTGTAAACATTTCACTCAAGTTGGCAACGGTGGGTGTTTTTAGTCGTAAAAGGCATAGGTCGAAACTGACTCAGTGTAAACATTTCACTCAAGTTGGCAACGGTGGGTGTTTCTTGTGGGTGTTTTTAGTCGTAAAAGGCATAGGTCGAAACTGACTCAGTGTAAACATTTCACTCAAGTTGGCAACGGTGGGTGTTTTTAGTCGTAAAAGGCATAGGTCGAAACTGACTCAGTGTAAACATTTCACTCAAGTTGGCAACGGTGGGTGTTTCTTGTGGGTGTTTTTAGTCGTAAAAGGCATAGGTCGAAACTGACTCAGTGTAAACATTTCACTCAAGTTGGCAACGGTGGGTGTTTTTAGTCGTAAAAGACATAGGTCGAAACTGACTCAGTGTAAACATTTCACTCAAGTTGGCAACGGTGGGTGTTTTTAGTCGTAAAAGGCATAGGTCGAAACTGACTCAGTGTAAACATTTCACTCAAGTTGGCAACGGTGGGTGTTTTTAGTCGTAAAAGGCATAGGTCGAAACTGACTCAGTGTAAACATTTCACTCAAGTTGGCAACGGTGGGTGTTTTTAGTCGTAAAAGACATAGGTCGAAACTGACTCAGTGTAAACATTTCACTCAAGTTGGCAACGGTGGGTGTTTTTAGTCGTAAAAGACATAGGTCGAAACTGACTCAGTGTAAACATTTCACTCAAGTTGGCAACGGTGGGTGTTTTTAGTCGTAAAAGACATAGGTCGAAACTGACTCAGTGTAAACATTTCACTCAAGTTGGCAACGGTGGGTGTTTTTAGTCGTAAAAGACATAGGTCGAAACTGACTCAGTGTAAACATTTCACTCAAGTTGGCAACGGTGGGTGTTTTTAGTCGTAAAAGGCATAGGTCGAAACTGACTCAGTGTAAACATTTCACTCAAGTTGGCAACGGTGGGTGTTTTTAGTCGTAAAAGACATAGGTCGAAACTGACTCAGTGTAAACATTTCACTCAAGTTGGCAACGGTGGGTGTTTTTAGTCGTAAAAGACATAGGTCGAAACTGACTCAGTGTAAACATTTCACTCAAGTTAGTAACCGTAGGTGGTTTTTGTGTGTGTTTATTTTTAATATAACATATTTATATTAAACTGTTAATAGATATACCGTGGTAAGAATTGTATGAGGCTTGAGTTCTAATTATTCTCCCGTTTGTCACATGACTCTAATGATTGTATGAGTGAGACTGATGCCGATGCACGCGCGCGCGCGCACACACACACACAACACAACACGCGCAAGTGCGCATGCATACACATACCCCCCTCCCCCCCTCCCACCCCCCTTCCCCTCCCCCCCCGCACGTTTTCACTACAACACACCACAAACTCAGTTCCCCATAACTCCCCCACCCCCCACACA
>CM065703.1:28487189-28504689 GCA_017654935.2 Phymorhynchus buccinoides
GGGCTATCACTGTGTTGCCATGGGTATAGAAATATGTTGTCACTAGAGTTAACGTGTACACAGACCTTTATGAGTGGGCTATCACTGTGTTGCCATGGGTATAGAAATATGTTGTGACTAGAGTTAACGTGTACACAGACCTTTATGAGTGGGCTATCACTGTGTTGCCATGGGGATAGAAATATGTTGTGACTAGAGTTAACGTGTACACAGACCTTTATGAGTGGGCTATTACTGTGTTGCCATGGGGAAATAGAAATATGTTGTGACTAGAGTTAACGTGTACACGGACCTTTATGAGTGGGCTATCACTGTGTTTGCCATGGGGAAATAGATGATATTTTGTGAATAGATGTTAACGTGTACACAGACCTTTACCCCTGCATTCTCCTCTCCCTTTGCCTCTCCCTTCCACTTCAACATTGGTCCTGTACTCCCCACTCTCTCTCTCTCTCTCTCTCTCTCTCTCTCTCTCTCTCTCTCTCTCTCACTAACACACACACACACACACACACACACACACACACACACACACACACACACACACACACACACACACACACACACACACACACACACACACACACACACACACCTACGCGCATATGTTCATTATCTTGTCTTTACATCAAACCTGCATTTTACAGTAAGCATCCATTCCTGCCTTCCCCTTTCCCTCTTCCTCCCTCTTTTTTTTTTACCCCCGTTCTAATCTCAATAATGCATTTTCTATCAATCCACTATGTCTACTCGCTCCTCTCTCCCCCGAAGTGCGCGCGCGCGCACGCACACACACACACACTCACTCACTGACACTCACACACACACACACACACACACACACACACACACACACACACACACACACACACACACACACACACACACACACACACACACACTTCCCCTGTTTCCCTATTCCCTTCTCTAAACTTATTTTCCACTCTCTACCCCCCCCCCCTCCTCCTCCTCCTCCTCCGCCCCATGCACTGGTCCTTGGGCAATCAATTAAGGCTGGCAAAGTGTTTAGGAAGAAGAAGAACTGCTTACTGTGGTTTTTTCCCCTTGCTAAGGTCACCCCACCGTAATGCTTATTGATCGCTACCGCCAACTCACTTCAGGGATGGAAAATGAGAGAGAGAGAGAGAGAGAGAGAGAGAGAGAGAGAGAGAGAGAGAGAGAGAGAGAGAGAGAGAGAGCGTACGAACGAACATTTCTTTATACAGGGTAATGAGATAAGTATACATACCTTTTTACACCCAGCCCTGAGAGAGATAGAGGGACACACAGAGAGAAAGAGAGAGAGAGAGGGGGGGGGGACAAAGAGAAAGAGAGAGAAGCAGAAGGGGTGGAAAAAGAGGAGGTGGGGGTGGTTAGCGGTTGTTGTTTTGTATGGTAGAGTTTTGGCATATGTAAATGGAAACTTAGTTTTATATTGGGTAAAATGTCTGATCGATTTGACGTCAGTCGACTGATTGCTCTCTACATTAACTTAAAAGTAGGAGAACGATCATACAGTTTCTGCCGGTAAAACGTTTCTGATGCGAAAGTTTGCAAACAGAAGGGAAGAGATGGAATGCGAGAATAATAGAAAATAGCGCGTTTATTATCAGGAAGAACGAGGCTAGGAGGAGGAGGAGGGCGGGTAGCAGAAAGAGAGATGAGCGGGTGGTAGATAGGTTCGAAAGTTAGTTGTATTTGTCGGAGTGATAAAGTTGCTGCAGTTGTCATACAAGAAGAGCGAACCTTTTTTTTTAAAATAGTTATTTTGTCAATCATCTTTCTTCTTTTTTTCTCTTTAATTTTTCTCTCTCCAAGGAACATAGCATAATTCACACAACAACAACAAAAGAGTGAGACATGATAATAAGTCAGCAACATATCAATAGACAATTTGTCAATCATCTTGGTAATGTTCAAAAACCAAATTATCAGAATAACTAAGTCCTGCTTTAGGGTATCGGTCGAAATCGTCCCTGGGTTGGTCCGAAGGTTCTTGACATGGTTTTGAAATGTTAAAGTTTAATTTGAATGAGGTGTGTGTGTGTGTGTGTGTGTGTGTGTGTGTGTGTGTGTTCACATCCTGCTTCCTTAAAGATACACTGACCCACCACGATTAAGTCCTTTGTTTTTTTCTGGGTAGCTGTGACCCACATACAATATAACTTGAAATTGAGGCTGCTCTTTAAAATGATGTTTCGTTTCCAATTTGGGGGCATTTGTATGGGAGTGAAGCCTGGTCAAAACAAGATTTCTTACCAGCTAACACGTGAAACCCGTGATTTTGACACGTAATCTGGTGGGTCTTTAAGCCACTGCCTCCATAATTATCCTCCCTTTACCAATCTGTCTTTTTGCTTTCACTGTCTCATTTATCCATGAGTTTTACTCACACTATTTAGCCTGAATGAACACTCTTTTTTATTTTGAGCTCTACTCAGGTTTTCGTTGTCAACTTGCCTGTCTGTCTCCCCACTAACCCAGGCTGAAGAAAGCTCTACGAGCGGAAAGCTGGCAACCAATCTCCACTATGATCACCCAATAAACCCAGACCCTGGTGAGTTTCTCCAAACTAACATTTTCTTTTCTCTTTGTCTGTGGCATCTTTGGCAAAGTATTAAGGGCTAGCCACACGTCCACTAAAATCGGACGACTGTACGATACGATTCGATCACGTTGTCTCCAAGAGCAAATGTGATTCGCGTTTCGAGATCACGTGATCGAATCGTATCGTACAGTCGTGCGATTTTAGCTGACGTGTGGCTGGCTCTTTTCTGGCGGTGATTGGTGGTGGGATTCTCGCCCTCTTGTTAATGAGTTGGCAACACTGTTCTCCGTGTCTCGTCCCTGAATGTGATGACCGTGAAATGCCCAAATGCCAAAAGGTAGCATCAGTAATGCCCGTGACATGCCAAAAGGTAGCATCAGTATAATGTCCGTGAAATGCCAAAAGGTAGCATCAGTAATGCCCATGACATGCCAAAAGGTAGCATCAGTAATGCCCATGACATGCCAAAAGGTAGCATCAGTAATGCCCATGACATGCCAAAAGGTAGCAGGAGGAGGAGGAGGAGGAATAGTTATAGTAGAAGCAGAAGTATATTTTATCGTAGCAGTATAATGTCCGTGAAATGCCAAAAGGTAGCATCAGTAATGTCCGTGAAATGCCAAAAGGTAGCATCAGTAATGTCCGTGACATGCCAACAGGTAGCATCAGTATAATGTCTGTTAAATGCCAAAAGGTAGCATCAATAATGCCCGTGACATGCCAAAAGGTACTGTTACAAAAGGGGTGCAAGAAGACTGATGGTGCATTTTGGCACTTTCCTCAGATGACAGATAGTACCCTTTTCGTGTTTGATCTTCGACTGATTGTGTTAGTGATCAGATATGAGGCACCGAACGCTTTACAGCAGTTCCTGCTAAACAAAGGCTTTGTTATGAAGACAGGTTAATGGGGCTAATATAACTCCCTTCTCCAACGATTGCAAGCTGAAGGCGGGTCAGTGGAACTGACCTAACTGAAAAGCGCACAATTACAATCTGCATGGCATAAGTACACGATTATCAAAGAGGTCACCTCAGCTCATGGACAAATTCTTTGTAAATTCTTCTTCTTCTTCTTCTTCTTCTTCTTCTCCTTCTTCTTCTTCTTCTTCTTCTTCTTCTTCTTCTTCTTCTTCTTCTTCTTCTTCTTCTTCTTCTTCTTCTTCTTCTTCTTCTTCTTCTTCTCTTCAGGGCCCACGGTCAGTATGTTGACCATTCTGGTAAACAGAAGGGAAGGGAAGAAATGATCTGCATAATGTTATAATGTTGGTGACTTGGGCCAAAGAAACGGGGCTTTATGTTTTTTGGAGGGCTTCAACCAGTCCAGAACATAACGTGTGCGTGTTCTCTACCGCTAGACGGAGCGAGCCAGGATACTGCCACAAATGAGGACTTCGTGCCTGTAGAAATGAACAGGCGAACACACATGCACAAAAAGGTACATGCAGGCACAGGTGCACGCGCGCGCACGCACACACTTACACGCACACTAAAGCACACATGCACACGCACACACGCACACAAGCACTACTCTTATAAGCAGGCTCTCGTGCATACCGGTAATGGTAAGAGTATGACCATACTGCGTTGCTATCAGCACAATAACCTATAGTGTTCCCATTTCCCTCAGAGCAATCAGATCGTAGGATGATATGTAGATCACAGGGTGATCTCCTGGTGCCTGCTCTGGGCAGACGGGGTAATAGTTCTCCGGAAACGTATCTTTCCGGCGGACGTGTTTTCTTGTTTGTCGGTCTTATCTCTGCGTCGATAATAAATAATAATAATAATGACCATTTTTATAGCGCTTATTCTCCTTATGGGGCTCTAAGCGCTTCACAAAGAAGTTAAAAATCTGAGCAAAAAACAACAACCGCACTTTGGAGCAACAAGAATAGTGATGTCTGTGACAGTATCTGTCTCTCTGACTGTCTGTCTGTCTGTCTGTCTTTCTGTCTCTCTCTCTCTCTCTCTCTCTCTCTCTCTCTCTCTCTCTCTCTCTCTCTCTCTCTCTCTCTCTCTCTCTCTCTCTCTCTCTCTCTCCCTCTGTGTCTCTCTTTTTCCCTTCCCTCCCTCTCTTTTCACTCCCCTCTTTCTGGCATACATTGACACACACGCACCCTGGCACGCACGCATTCAAGCCACAAGCATCAAACGCGCTTGTGTGCACACACATAGACACACATAAGCTCGATTTTCTCTTTCTTTCACCTCTCTCTCTCTCTCTCTCTCTCTCTCTCTCTCTCTCTCTCTCCTCTCTCTCTCTCTCTCTCTCTCTCTCTCTCTCTCTCTCTCTCTCTCACTCTCTCTCCTCTCTCACTCTCTCTCTCTCTCTCTCTCTCTCTCTCTCTCTCTCTCTCTCTCTCTCTCTCTCCTCTCTCTCTCTCCCTCTCTCTCTCTGTCTCTCCCTCTCTCTCTCTCTCTCTCTCTCTCTCTCTCCCTCTCTCTCTCTCTCTCTCTCTCTCTCTCTCTCTCTCTCTCTCTCTCTCTCTCTCTCTCTCTCTCTCTCTCTCTCTCTCAGTTTTAGTAACTGTCACTGGGGTGTGATGTTGTAAACATGGATGTTATCAGGAGGATGGATTTTAAATATTTCTATGACCCCCTTTTCCTCCAGCCTCTTCCTCCCCATTTTCCAAAGCCCCCACCCGTTTCACCCACCTTCTCCCTCTCAATGTCCCCCAGTTTCTGTCTCACAATCCCCCACTATACCGAGATTATGATAGTTTGTTAGATTCTGTCATAATCCCTACGATATTGTTAATAATCCCTACGATATTGTTAAAAGGCTTACCCTTCTACCAGTTCCTTCTTCACCCTTGTCCTTACCTGTAGCAGCAGTAGTGGTGATTATTGTAGCAGCAACAGCGGCAGTAGTAGTAGTCGTAGTCGTCGTCGTCGTCGTCGTCGTAGTAGTAGTAGTGGTAGTAGTAGTTGTAGGAGGAGGAGGAGGAGGAGGAGGAGGAGGAATAGTTATAGTAGAAGCAGAAGTATATTTTATCGTAGCAGTAATTATAGCAGGGATAATTGTAATAGTAGCAGAAGTAGATTTTATCGTAGCAGTAGTTATAGTAGGGATAGTTGTAATAGAAGCAGAAGTAGATTTTATCGTAGCGGTAGTTATAGTAGGGATAGTTGTAATAGAAGCGGAAGTAGGTTTCATGGTAGCAGTAGTTATAGTAGGGATAGTTGTAATAGAAGCGGAAGTAGATTTTATCGTAGCAGTAGTAATAGTAGGGATAGTTGTAATAGAAGCAGAAGTAGATTTTATCGTAGCAGTAGTTATAGTAGGGATAGTTGTAATAGAAGCAGAAGTAGATTTTATCGTAGCAGTAGTTATAGTAGGGATAGTTGTAATAGAGGCAGAAGTAGGTTTTATCGTAGCAGTAGTAATAGTAGGGATAGTTGTAATAGAAGCGGAAGTAGATTTTATGAAATGTAGCAGTAGTAATAGTAGGGATAGTTGTAATAGAGGCAGAAGCAGATTTTATGAAATGCTGATTATGATTCTACAAAGTAAGCTTAGTGGTAGTAATAGAAGAAGAAGAAAAAGTAGAAGAAAAGAAGATGAAAGAAGATGAAAGAAGAGGGCATGATGGATAAAGATAACTAGTACCAGTTAGCCCAGCATGGCAGTTTGTTTTATTCTGTACATAGTGAAGCAAAGAAGCAATGATTGGCTGAGTGCTTCTTGAATGGTAGGACTAGGCCTAACTACCTTTACTACCTCTGGGCTTAACGATTGGCTGCTTCAGATTACTGCTTCGGATTGTGAAGGATTTAATGCCCAAGATAGGATCTCATTGCCTTATTGATTGGGGTTTTGTAGTGTGTTAGCTTCGTTGATGGCCGAGTATTGATTTTTGTCCTGTCCTCCTCTCTGTTTTTCAATGTTTGCAACGATGATGAGAATAAGACTTTGCATAAACATCGGTGAAATCCAAAACACAGTACGCTGCACTACAGTTAAGGGTAAAGGTAAAGATGTGCCCCCCCCCCCCCCCCCTGCATTTCTCGGTTAATTCCATTTTTCCGTTTTTGCCTTTCTTACCAAACATAGAGCTGTATTTCATGAACCTTTTCAGCTAATTATCTTTTTGGAATACTAACCCTAACCCTATCCCTACCCCCCCCCCCCCCCCCCCCCCCCATAAGACGGAAAAACGCAATGAACCACGACTGTGACAAATGCCGCGGTGTACTGCACTACATAGGGGGGGGGGGGGGGGGGGGGGGGGGGGGGGGGGGGGGGGGGGGGGGGGGGGGGGGGGGGGTCCTATTAGATAATGGCCTTTATCATGACTGCAATTAATTATTGAAGAAAGATAATTAGCTGAAAATGTTCATAAAATACAGCTTTATGTTTGGTAAGAAAGGCAAAAACGGAAAAATGGAATTAACCGAGAAATGTAGGGGGGGGGGGGGGGGGGGGCGCATCTTGACCGATACAAGTAGCCGGGTTGAACATTTGGTGGTTAGTGAAATGCGGGAAAGGCTTTCCTGGTGTGGCGTCATAGCAAGGAGACTAGAATTCTAGTCTCTTCTTGGTCATAGCTGGGGTTAACTCGGGTCTTGATATGTTTTGCTTCTGCCTGTTGTATGTCGCTGTTTTACTGTTATTGATGACGAAGAAGACTGTAGAGTGCAGGGCCTGTATTCACATTGAGATAGTATGAGACTTATCGCCATGATATCTTAGCAATCCTTCTAAAGACCTATTAAATCCTACTACTTTACCTGGTCAATACGATGAACATGCATCACAGTCAACTGTTTTATATGCAAATTTAACACCTACCCTGTCTCTCTCAACTTTGTTATTCTTATTCCCCTAATTTGTTTTCATTGTTGATATCTACTCAGCAGTTCCTGTTTCATTTCTTACATTTAAAAACAAATCTTAAACGTCCACTCAGTCATCTCTTTCCATGTCGTTCTCTTGCTTGCTGTCATTGAGGTCTTTACACTTCACGTTGATAAAGTGCGTATAGTACGACACGTGTGTGCACTCTTCTTGACTTAATGAAAGCACCAAATCAACCTGCTTCTTTCCATAGTCTGTTTGCATGACAGAGCATGGCTAAATGCCAAGAGATTGTTTTGGGGTACCTGGTGGGTTAAACTGCGTGCTGAACAAGAAACACCTGAAGGTGCTGATGGGGCCCAGAGATGCACTGGCCCCACCTGCCCTACCAGCACAAGAGCAGGCCTTGTTAATACACTACGATATGTATGTCCAGCATCTTTACGTTGCTTCGCAGGTCTCGCAGGTTGTTAGAATGTCTGATGAGCGCCTCCCAAAATGCATCCTCTATAGAGAACTCCAGTTTGGTGCACGTAACCACGGAGGGCCAAAGAAACGGTTCAAGGACACCCTCAAAGTGTCCCTGAAGGACTTTGACATCAACATTTACTCCTGGGAAACTTTGGCCCCAAACCGACCAGCATGGCGTGGTGCAGTCACCAAGGGAGCTGCCAAGTTCGATGATCACCGAATCCAGACAGCCCAGGCACGTCGAGAAGCGCCCAAACATCGCACGAGCAGCAGCAATTCTCCAACTCCAACAGATCCCCCCAACTCTCTTTCCTGTCCCCACATCCTGAACCCTTTGACATTGGAACTGTTGACGGATGGTCTTCATCCCTCGGGACGGACGAACATCAATGTATGTCAGTCTGTTTGTTTCCGACCATGACTGCCAGATAGCAGAGGGGGGAGCTGCTATTCTGGACATCTGGGTTACAATGTTTATAAAGGAGATGCCTTGCCCAGGGTACATCCCCACTCCCGTATGGCTTTGAGGACACAGGTAAAGACAGACAGAACATTTGTTCAATGTGGGTGTTGTTGTTGTGTTGACAGGTTGATGATATACTACCCCCTGAGAACAAACCGCCGTGGAGTACAGTAACAGTACAGCTGAACGAGGATTTCAAAGACAACACCAAATCGCCCTACTATTAGGTGAGAAAATGATATGTGCAGGTGTGAGTGTGTGTGTGGGTTTGTCTGCATGTTTGTTTGTTTTTCTGTGTGTCTGTCTCTTTCTGTGTGTCTGTCTCTGTCTGTCTATCTCTCTGTGTCTGTCTGTGTGTGTGTGTCTCTCTCTCTCTCTCTCCCTCTCTCTCTCTCTCTCTCTCTCTCTCTCTCTCTGTGTCTCTCTCTCTCTCTCCCTCCCTCTCTCTCTCTCTCTCTCTCTCTCTCATTTCGTCTTTTGTATGTGTGTGCACCGCACCTCCTATGTCATAGGCCGGAGGCCTGAAACATTAAAATTGTGTTCAATTGTTGTGTTGTTGTGTTCTCTCTCTCTCTCTCTCTCTCTCTCTCTCTCTCTCTCTCTCCTCTCTCTCTCTCTCTCTCTCTCTCTCTCTCTCTCTCTCTCTCTCTCTCTCTCTCTCTCTCTCTCTCTCTCTGTGTCTCTCTGTCTCTGTCTGTCTCTCTCTGTCTCTCTCTGCATCTTAGTTTTCCCCCTATCATTTAGGTGTTTCTCTGTGCATTATGTATCTTCACGACTGTCTCTGTCGCTCTTTCTGAAGTTTTGTCTTTCTTTTCTTTTCTTGATGTCTGTCTTTTCTGTTTCGATGTCTCCATCGTTCACACGCTTTATTGGATCATCTTTCCTCATCTCTTTATTCCTGTGTTCCTTCTTTCTTTCTGCGTCGATGTCTCTGTCTTTCTGTTTTTGTTTGTGGCACAAGCCACAAACCTATCTATAACTCACTTTGTCGGTCGGACGGTCGGTCTGTCGGTCGGTCGGTCGGGTCGGTCCAAAATTGTCGCACATATTGTAAAAGAGAAAGAAAAGCGTGCCACAAACGATTGCGAATCCGCGCTTGTTTGCTCCTGTTTTTAAACCATCGATTCCCGATATGAAGTGGTTTCAACTTTCATGTCATCCAAATCATGTTGTATTGTCTGCCATGACAACTGGAATGCTAGATTTATGCCCCCCCTTCCACCATCCCACCACCACCACCACCACAACCTTGCGATAAGGTCTTTTTTGCTATTCATGACAATAGAGAGATATGTTTGAATTGAAGTGAAGTGTCGGTCTTTCTGTTTCTGTCTCTTTGTTCCTGTGTGTGCGTCTCTGTCTTTCTCTCTCTCTCTCTCTCTCTCTCTCTCTCTCTCTCTCTCTCTCTCTCTCTCTCTCTCTCTCTCTCTCTCTCTCTCTCTCTCTCTCTCTCTCTCTCTCTCTCTCTCTCTCTCTCTCTCTCATCTCTCTCTCTCTCTCTCTCTCTCTCTGCTCTCTCTCTCTCTCTCTCTCTCATCTCTCTCTCTCTCTCTCTCTCTCTCTCTCTCTCTCTCTCTCTCTCTCTCTCTCTCTCTCTCTCTCTCTCTTCTCTCTCTCTCTCTCTCTCTCTCTCTCTCTCTCTCTCTCTCTCTCTCTCTCCTCTCTCTCTCTCTCTCTCTCTCTCTCTCTCTCTCTCTCTCGCAACTCTCTCACACACTCTCTCTCACACACACACACACACACACACACACACGCGCGCGCATTCACACACACACGCCCCTGCCACGCAACGCACACGCACACGCGCATATAATATGCAATCAAGCATTGCACTGAAACGCCACCCCCCCCTCCCCCCCCGTCCCCCCCCCCCCGCACACACGAATATACCTTCATCGAGACATTATTTTAAATGCTTTTGCACGCGCACGCACGCACGCACACGCACTGTATTGTTTAGGCGCACGCACGCACAGCCACACACACACACACACACACACACACACACACACACACACACCACACACACACTTCTTGTTTTTTGGGAATTTTTGCTTTGTTTCTTTAATTAATTGTTTATTTGTTTATTTTTCCTTTTCTTGTTTGCTACTTTTGAATATATACTTCTTTTGCGTTATGCTTAGCTTGTTGAAAAAAAGCATGTCATTTGCTTATGCAATGTTCCCATCTGGAAACAAAATTTTGGCTTCACTTCACTTCACTTGACTTGACTTCACACACACACAAACATACACACACACACACACACACACACACACACACACACACACACACACACACACACACACACACACACACACACACACACACACACACACACACACACACACACACACACAAGCACACACACACACACACACACACACACACACACACACACACACACACACACACACACACACACACACACACACACACACACACACACACACACACACACACACACACACACACACAAATGGCTGCGCGTGTTGGAGTTTTAGAGTGTATACAAGTAAATTTTAGAATTACTTTTTTTTGGAGTTTGTTGATTATTTTTGTGTTGTTTTACGTCTGCCATGGCTAGATGGTGACAAACGTTTAAAACAAAAACATTGCCCATTAAAGGGGCATCCTGACGGATGAGAGTTTGCAAGAAACACGTCGAGATCACCAGAAAGACAACCTTTTCAAGGATCGGAACACTCACTTTGCTCTGGTTTCCTAGAAATCAAACCGTCAAAACGGCGATTCCTCCTTGGCGGAGATGCCGGAGAGAGAAGCCATTTGGATGGGGTGGGTGGAGGACACTCAATTATTGTGGTTGAAGCTTTTTCTTTTTTGTAGTGCAGTAAGAAAAAAAGGGAGCTATTTCCTCTGTTGTGAGCGAAACTCCTTTAGGTGAACTGCATAACATTTTAAAAAATAAGAATAAAAATACTTGTATTGTGGAAATTTCGTGCAAACGATTTGGTCGAAACGACTCAGGCGGCCACTGAAAGAATTTGACTTCCCGCACCTCCGCCAAGGAGGAGTCGCCGATTTGACGGTTTGATTTCTAGGAAACCAGAGCAAAGCGAGTGTTGCAATCTCTGTAAAGGGTGTTTTCCTAGTGATCTCGACGTGTTTCTTGCAAAACATCATCCGTCAGAGTGCCCCTTTAATAAATACTGAATATCCAATCTCGTTTCCATGCAAAAGCAGAGATTTGGCTATTTGCACCTATTAACAAATGTGTAAACGTAACAAAGTGAAAAGCATTTCTATTTCGTGTGTCTGTTTTACTTATGTCTTATCTCTTTCACGTTTGGGGGACAACATTTTTGTGTCTTGTTTTTGTTTGTGGCTCAAGCCACAAACCTATAACTCACTTTGTCGGTCGGTCGGTCTGTCTGTCTGTCGGTCGGTCCAAAATTATCGCACATTTTGACAAAATTGTCGCACTTCAAATCGAGGCTACACTTCAAATTGAGGCCGCTCTTTAAAATGATGTATTTTAAAAGCGTACAAAATAATAAACATACGTAATACAGACACTACAACAGACACGACGAGTATGCGGTGCTTCTTTCGATGAGTATAAGTAGGATACATAGTTTTAAATGTTTTCCAAAAGATATAAAAAGTTACGAAATGATGCAGAGATAACATTCTGGTTTACAGATTAAAATTATTGAAAAGCCAGGGGAGGTAACTCATGATTGGAGTGGTAAAAATAGACCGCGTGCCACAAACTATTGCGATTTCGCGCTTGTTTTTAGAACCAGTTGAAGCATGATCCAACATTTGTGCTATTTGTATCCGGATGAAATCTCCCCACCCATTCTTGGCCAATGAAAACAACATTCCTTTTAGAAGGTAAACGATTCAGAGAAGACAGGAGTGATTAAACAGATGTGTTGAAATGGAAACAAGAAGGAGAGGAGAGGGGTAATGCTGCTGGTACAGAAGGAGAGGAGAGGGGTAATGCTGCTGGTACAGAAGGAGAGGAGAGGGGTAATGCTGCTGGTACAGAAGGAGAGGAGAGGGGTAATGCTGCTGGTACAGAAGGAGAGGAGAGGGGTAATGCTGCTGGTACAGAAGGAGAGGAGAGGGGTAATGCTGCTGGTACAGAAGGAGAGGAGAGGGGTAATGCTGCTGGTACAGAAGGAGAGGAGAGGGGTAATGCTGCTGGTACAGAAGGAGAGGAGAGGGGTAATGCTGCTGGTACAGAAGGAGAGGAGAGGGGTAATGCTGCTGGTACAGAAGGAGAGGAGAGGGGTAATGCTGCTGGTACAGAAGGAGAGGAGAGGGGTAATGCTGCTGGTACAGAAGGAGAGGGAGAGGGGTAATGCTGCTGGTACAGAAGGAGAGGGAGAGGGGTAATGCTGCTGGTACAGAAGGAGAGCAGGAGAGGGGTAATGCTGCTGGTACAGAAGGAGAGGAGAGGGGTAATGCTGCTGGTACAGAAGGAGAGGAGAGGGGTAATGCTGCTGGTACAGAAGGAGAGGAGAGGGGTAATGCTGCTGGTACAGAAGGAGAGGGGAGGGGTAATGCTGCTGGTACAGAAGGAGAGGAGAGGGGTAATGCTGCTGGTACAGAAGGAGAGGGGAGGGGTAATGCTGCTGGTACAGAAGGAGAGGAGAGGGGTAATGCTGCTGGTACAGAAGGAGAGGAGAGGGGTAATGCTGCTGGTACAGAAGGAGAGGAGAGGGGTAATGCTGCTGGTACAGAAGGAGAGGAGAGGGGTAATGCTGCTGGTACAGAAGGAGAGGAGAGGGGTAATGCTGCTGGTACAGAAGGAGAGGAGAGGGGTAATGCTGCTGGTACAGAAGGAGAGCAGGAGAGGGGTAATGCTGCTGGTACAGAAGGAGAGGAGAGGGGTAATGCTGCTGGTACAGAAGGAGAGAAGAGGGGTAATGCTGCTGGTACAGAAGGAGAGGAGAGGGGTAATGCTGCTGGTACAGAAGGAGAGGAGAGGGGTAATGCTGCTGGTACAGAAGGAGAGGAGAGGGGTAATGCTGCTGGTACAGAAGGAGAGGAGAGGGGTAATGCTGCTGGTACAGAAGGAGAGGAGAGGGGTAATGCTGCTGGTACAGAAGGAGAGGAGAGGGGTAATGCTGCTGGTACAGAAGGAGAGGAGAGGGGAGGAGAGGGGTAATGCTGCTGGTACAGAAGGAGAGACCCTTTACTCAAAGGGCTTTAAAGGGGCACCCTGACGGATGATGTTTTGCAAGAAACACGTCGAGATCACCAGGAAAACACCCTTTACAGAGATCGCGACACTCACTTTGCTCTGGTTTCCCAGAAATCAAATCGGCGATTCCTCCTTGGCGGAGGTGCTGGAAGTCAAATTCTTTCAGTGAAAGAGAAAGCACGTGCCTTCTCTTTTCTAAATGGCCGCCTGAGTCGCTTAGACAAAATCACGAAATTTCCACAATACAAGCCTTTTTATTTACTTTTTACTAAAAGGAGTTCCGCTCACAACAAAGGAAATAGTTTGCTTTTTTTTAAACTACTTCTTTTTCAAAGAAGAAAAAGCTTCCACCACTCTGAGTGTCCTCCACCCACCCCGTCCAAAATAGCTTCTCTGTCCGGCAAATCCGCCAAGGAGGAATCGCCGTTTTGACGGTTTGATTTCTAGGAAACCAGAGCAAAACGAGTGTTCCGATCCTTGAAAGGGCTGTCTTTCTGGTGCTCTCGACGTGTTTCTGGCAAAAACGCTTCCGTCAGGGTGCCCCTTTAATCACTGGTTGACGTTATAGCATGTAGTTGGTGGCCAACAGTAACATGAGAGCTGTACAATGAGTTATTGTTTCTTTAGTTTTTGAAAATCGTAGTACGTCTTAGTGTTTCGTGGAAGACCATGACTCTCAAACCAGGAGGCATTTGCACTGACTCTGGTGCTGCAGCCAGAGGGATGTGTTGGCCTTTGGGGACCTTCCCCATCGCCTGAGCTGTCCTCAAATCACTTCGCTCGAGAGAGTGGGGATTCAACCCGGGCAACGCATCTCCACTATAAACGCATTTTTAACCCAGTCAGCTTGAATAGCAGTGCCCCTCTGCTATCTGGCAGCCATTGTCGGAAACGACAGACAGGCCTACATACACAGGGACGGGGGTCAAGTCAGGTGGTCAAGGGGTGGCACGGGGACCGACCTTCATGAAAAGATAGCATTGTCCACTAATTAAATACATACATATATGCGTTATTTATCTTCTCTCTCTCATCAGTTTTTAGACGTTGGTTTGGCTTTTGATATGGGTGCCTTCTTTGAAGAAGAAAAAAAAAAAAAAAACCCAAGACAAACTCTGAAGGTAACTCTTTGGTAGTTGATGGTTTATGATAACCCAACACTTCACTGCTACAAATAGCTTTATAGAGGTGTACATCAGTTGCCCCCCCCCCTCCCTCTCTCTCTCTCTCTCTCTCTCTCTCTCTCTCTCTCTCTCTCTCTCTCTCTTTCTCTCTCTCTCTCTCTCCTCTCTCTCTCTCTCTCTCTCTCTCTCTCTTCTCTCTCCTCTTCTCTCTCTCTCTCTCTCTCCTCTCTCTCTCTCTCTCTCTCTCTCTTCTCTCTCTCTCTCTCTCTCTCTCTCTCTCTCTCTCTCTCTCTCTCTCTCTCTCTCTCTCTCTCTCTCTCTCTCTCTCTCTCTCTCTCTCTCTCTCTCTCTCTCTCTCTCTCTCTCTCTCTCTCTCTCTCTCTCTCTCTCTCTCTCTCTCTCTCTCTCTCTCTCTCTCAATTTGTCTGGTTTCTTTATTCTTTGGTATTTGGTACTTTATAATCGGGTTGCTCCCACTTGGAATGAGCGTCGTAGCCAGAGGCGCGCCACCCTTTTTTTTATCATTTGCATGCGATTTTTGTGCGCTTGACGAGGCAGGAAAGGGGCGGTGCTAAATGTTGACCAAATCTGAACCTTTTCGTTGCGACTGGTTTAATTATGTATGTTCTTATGTACTGGGAACTCGTTTTTGCGTTTGACAACTTGTTTTAGTTTTCCTACCGGTAGCGGCGGACAGGTGAGACCGACCCTCCACCTGGGCGACTGTTTGGGGAGATGCAGGGAGACTAGGGAGATTCTATGTTTTGCATAAATTGATTGTTTAACCGTTTGGTTAGTAATTTTTAATTAATTAATAATTCTTTATTTATTTATTTATTTATTTGTGTTTACAATTTCAATGATGGATGATTTTGTTAGAAATGTTATTTTGATTCATTGTGTTCCCCTTCCCCACCCTTCTACATGATACGGGCAGAAAGGCCTATTCATTACAATTTTCGACTTCGACTTTTTTGCAAAGAAGGAAACAAACCAAACAACAAAATTAATACACACTCTCTCTCTCTCTCTCTCTCTCTCTCTCTCTCTCTCTCTCTCTCTCTCTCTCTCTCTCTCTCTCTCTCTCTCTCTCTCTCTCTCTCTCTCTCTCTCTCTCTCTCTCTCTCTCTCTCTCTCTCTCTCTCTCTCTCTCTCTCTCTCTCTCTCTCTCTCTCTCTCTCTCTCTCTCTCTCTCTCTCTCTCTCTCTCTCTCTCTCTCTCTCTCTCTCTCTCTCTCTCTCTCAAGTCAAGTGTCTCTCTCTCCGTTTTCTTCAAACAGCTAAGGGATGTTTGACTCTGTATCAGACGTTTTGCCTGGCTGACAACAGTGTGTGAGAAAAACAGATGGCGTTCACTTTTACTATTACTGCTGAGGGTGTTAGTAGTTTTGGAGTGTTGTTCTATTCCTGCTGAATTAGTTTTCCCCCCTACCTGTCTTATCTCTTGATAGTGTTGGCTTATCTACACTCAACACCCGGTTTGTCTGTGTGAATGTGTGTTTTTCCTTGCCTACCTGTATAATTACAGGGCCGAACCAAGTGATTCTTAAGGGAGGGTTTCCGCCGGGGTCCAGTGAGCTGCATAGGTTCCGGGTTAAGGGACAATGTCCTTTTGAGGGCCCAGGGGGCGAAGCCTCCGGGAAATATTGCAATGTTGTGATTATTAAGGCGAAAATCGAACCATGTTCTTAATTTTCACCCTTGCAATAAGGTGCATGCTTATGGCTGAGGGAGGGGGGGGGGGGGGGGGGGTCCGGAAACCAGGACCCCCCCCCCCCTAGATCCGGCCCTGAATTATATCAATACGGTTTGTAATCTGCGTGCCTGGCAGCCGCCACGAAGAGAGCGAAGCTGGTAATGTTTTCAGAGAATTCTGTTTGTTCCTGGCTATCAGACTGACTATCTGACTATCTACACAGACGCTTTATAAACTCGCTATCTATCTATCTATCTGTCTATCTATCTATCTATCTGAACACGATAACGTTTGAACGGAGGGACCTAGGACACTCAACTGTTGCAGGCGGATAAGTAGTGAGGATATCTAAGCCAGGTTCGAAAATGAAGGTCAAAGGTCAAGGTCACAGGAGCCGAAAATGCTGCCGACCACCTGGTACGATAACGTTTGAACGGAGGGACCTAGGAGGCTCACATTTTGCATGCGGATAGGTACTTAAGATACCTAAGGCCAAGTTCTAAAATGAAGGTCATAGGTCAAGGTGTCTGAAGGCCACGTGCCCATTTTCAACTATGTCTCCCCCTCTGATCCTCAATTCAAATATTGATCAGTGTTTGCTTTAGTTTTTCTGTTTCGTTTTTTTTTTCCCCCGTCCGCTCCTTTACTTTTTGATAAAGTCATTTAACTTTTTAAAAACTTTGTTTAGTACATTATTGACTGACTTTGTTTAGTACATTATTGACTGACTTTGTTTAGTACTGTACATTGTTGACTGTCTTTGTTTAGTACATTATTGACTGTCTTTGTTTAGTACATTATTGACTGTCTTTGTTTAGTACATTATTGACTGTCTTTGTTTAGTACTGTACATTATTGACTGTCTTGTTTAGTACATTGTTGACTGTCTTTGTTTAGTACTGTCTTTGTTTGTACATTGTTGACTGTCTTTGTTTTAGTACATTGTTGACTGTCTTTGTTTTACTGTACATTGTTGACTGTCTTTGTTTAGTACATTGTTGACTGTCTTTGTTTTAGTACATTATTGACTGTCTTTGTTTAGTACTGTACATTATTGACTGTCTTTGTTTTACTGTACATTATTAGTACATTATTGACTGTCTTTGTTTAGTACTGTACATTGTTGACTGTCTTTGTTTAGTCTTTGTTTAGTACATTGTTGACTGTCTTTGTTTAGTACATTGTTGACTGTCTTTGTTTAGTACTGTACATTGTTGACTGTC
>CM065703.1:28509689-28524689 GCA_017654935.2 Phymorhynchus buccinoides
AATACTACTTGTGTTTCTGTTATATTACTCATTATTATATTACTTATTATTATATTACTTAACCAATTGCTTTCAGACACAAAAGTAAACTGGCAAACGATTGAGTTTTTTGGGGTGTTTAAAAAAAGAATATGATATCAACATTTCGCACGACTTATTCTGCTGCTAAGCTTCCCCCACAATTGCCATCTTCTGTTGTTGTGTTGTAGCTTTTTTTTTCTTCAGGGGACAAGAAGAGATTAATACTATTAGTATTTTGCAGTTTGAGACTTACTGAATTACATACAGTGCGTAGGCGCTATGGTTAAGCTGCAGCATAATAACGTGTCTCTTTTCCTACTTTTAGCTGTGACAAGTCGTTGGCTAACTGTCACCCATCAACTCCCTACCTACTCTACCCCACCCCCGGTTCTCTCCGAAACTACCTCTGTTCTTCGCCCCCCCCCCCCCCCCCCCCCCCCCGACCCTTCCCCCCAGCCCTTAGTGACCCTCCTAGTCTGCCTTTCCTGTCCTTCAGTGTACTGGGGAACTCAATGAAGTGGACGTGTGGACCCTGATGCAGGCACTGAGCCCCGAGACAGAGTCCAAAGTGATGTAGACTTGTTTCGCGTCGTCTGGTTCATCATTATGTGCATCACTTTACTGTCATTTGACATCACGTCGCTAAGCGAAGACCTTGCTCAATGCGCCATTCCTGCACTCATGTTTTGGACACTTGTTTTGGCCTGAGTATTGTATTGAGTTGTGTTGTGTTGAGTTGTGTTGTATTGAATTGTGTTGTATTGAGTTGTATTGTATTGTATTGTAATGAGTTGTGTTATATTGAGTTGTATTGTATTGTATTGAGTTGTGTTGTAATGGGTTCAGTTGCGTTGTGTTGTATTGAGTTGTATTGTATTGTGTTGTGTTGTATTGAGTTGTGTTGTATTGAGTTGTGTTGTATTGAGTTATATTGTATTGTATTGTGTTGTATTGAGTTATATTGTGTTGTATTGAGTTATATTGTATTGTATTGAGTTGTGTTGCGTTGTATTGCCTTTTTAATCAGAGACTGTGAAATTTGGCTGCTCCCACTTGGAGAGCGCATCGCTGTTTGTACAGCGCCATCCATTGTGTGTGTGTGTCTGTCTGTCTGCCTGTGTGTGTGTGTGTGTGTGTGTGTGCATGTGTGTGTGTTTTATTGTGTGTGACTGAAGGGGAAAGGGGTGGGTAAAGCTTGACAACTCCTTTATTGCCAGTGTGTTCTTTAACGTGTGCTAAAAGCATGAACATGTGGACGCTCGGTGTTTGTCCCCTCATCCGAAAGACTTGGCTTTCAGACTATGGCGTCTAGTGGAGAGTGAGCACAACGACTTTCTGCCGCGTCCGGGAAGAGAACCCAGGTGTGTTGCTCTACAAGGCGAACGTGTTACCACTGAGCCACTCTACCGTCTGTGACAGTCTGCTGGAAAGCAAGCCGCGGGAGCCAGTTGATGTGTGCCATGTACAAACAGGGTGTGCTAAACTTAGGCAAGAGCACGAACAAGAGGTCATCCAATGTGATGATCCACGGAAGATTTACAGTCCAGTTCATTTATAGTGTCAACATGGATCTCGCGTGACTAACAACGGGGTTAAAGGAGAAGCAGAAGAAACAAAAAGAAAAAAGAAGATGAACAAGAAGGTGGAAGAGGAGAAGAAAAGAAAGGAGGAGGAGGAGGAGAACTAGAAGAAGAAGAAGAAGAAGAAGAAGAAGAAGAAGAAGAAGAAGAAGAAGAAGAAGAAGAAGAAGAAGAAAAAACCATAGCAGCTTTCTTGACTGACTGGCCCAGAAACAACCCCATGTTTGTTGCTTTTCAAGGTGAACGCATTACCTTTAAACCCCTGCCTTTCTAACTAGCGGTTTAGTCGAGTCTCAGACTGTTTTTAAATTGTCCATGCACAGATCCCCCCAGGGAGACTTGACTTGGAAGACGTGCGACACTATGTGGAGTGGGGGGGGGGGGGGGGGGTTACAGCCTGTGTGTGTGTTGGCCTGGCGACCAGCCTTTGATGTCTGTCGTCTGGGTTTTCCTCTAAGCCCTGAAGAAGTAAAGCCAGCCCATCGCAGGCAAGTGGCAATGGAATGGTATTTACCTGCCCTGATTGAAGAACACTTTGATCAGATGGGATTAAGAGAGAGAGAGAGAGAGAGAGAGAGAGAGAGAGAGAGAGAGAGAGAGAGAGAGAGAGAGAGAGAGAGAACACTGAACACTGAAAATGGTTTACTGCAAGGCCACCAGCCTGTATGCAAGGGAGGTAACAAAATATGACACACGACATAAAATGAATAAATGAAAAGAAACACAAGAAACAAAAAGCGCGCATGAGTCAACCATATCCTGTCAACAAAAATACAACAGTGGGTTTTCCTTACTTAAACACTAAATGTATCGAAAAAAGATATTGACAAATTACTAACTAGTTTGCATTTGCTTCTTTTCTTCTCTTTAAGGCATAATATATAAACATTACTAAAGACCGATTTAAAAATGTAGTTTCATTTTGCAATACGTACAAATAAATGCATATTTTCGTTAACATTTTTTTAGAGTGAGAGAGAGAGAGAGAGAGAGAGAGAGAGAGAGAGAGAGAGAGAGAGAGAGAGAGAGAGAGAGACTGGACACTGGACACTGGACACTGGAAAACTTTATTTGACAAGGATAAAGATTTTAGGCGATGCCTATTCTTACAATCTGTCCTGGGAGAGAGAGAGAGAGAGAGAGAGAGAGAGAGAGAGAGAGAGAGAGAGAGAGAGAGAGAGAGAGAGAGAGAGAGAGGAGAGAGAGAGAGAGAGAGGAGAAGAGAGAGAGAGAGAGAGAGCGAGAGAGAGTGAGAGAGTGAGAGAGAGAGAGTGAGAGAGAGAATGTGTGTGTCAAAAAAGTCTAAGTCAAAGTCAAAGTAAAACATAGTTTAATGTTAAGGCCTCTGGCCCATAACAATAGTGACAAACAAAGAAGTTGTTATTTAAAGAGACATCGTGCTATTTCTACATTTCAGAAAGACATTGAGCTTTGTTTACGTAGGCCTGCATCGGTAATAATAATGTGTATTTACTTGAGTGTTTTCACAAGCTAAAAGCATTGCAAGTTTAAACAAAAATGGATGTCTATAATAGTGTTGGTGTATGAAGTTTTTTTCATAATGAGAAAGAGAGAGAGAGGGAGGGGGGGACGGGGTTGAGTATACATGCAAATGGGAAGTTAGGCTCCGATGTAGTCTTCACTTGAAATGCTTTAAAAGCTAGCATTTGTTAGAATGAAGAAGATTTTGACAAAAATCAACATGAATGCTTAGTATTTTGTACTCTGTATTTATTTATTTTTTAAAAGTTTTAGTTGACGCGAAATCGAATGTAAAAGAGACGTGCTTTGCGCAGAGATCAATTGTGGTTAATGCACGTCTTCAGCTCACATAAATCTCTCTCTCTCTCTCTCTCTCTCTCTCTCTCTCTCTCTCTCTCTCTCTCTCTCTCTCTCTCTCTCTCTCTCTCTCTCTCTCTCTCTCTCTCTCTCTCTCTCTCTCTCTCTCTCTCTCTCTCTCTCTCTCTCTCTCTCTCTCTCTCTCTCTCTCTCTCTCTCTCTCTCTCTCTCTCCTCTCTCTCTCTCTCTCTCTCTCTCTCTCTCTCTCTCTCTCTCTCTCATTGTCTGTGTGTCTATGTGTACACGCGCGTCTCTCTCTCTCTCTCTCTCTCTCTCTCTCTCTCTCTCTCTCTCTCTCTCTCTCTCTCTCTCTCTCTCTCTCTCTCTCTCTCTCTCTCTCTCATTGTCTCTGTGTGTGTGTGTGTGTGTGTGTGTGTGTGTGTGTGTGTGTGCACTCTCGTCTCTCTCTCTCTCTCTCTCTCTCTCTCTCTCTCTCTCTCTCTCTCTCTCTCTCTCTCTCTCTCTCTCTCTCTCTCTCTGTTAAATGTGCACATTTCTAAGTTGATGTAATGAATTTTAATCATACTAAAATTATTATTTGGTTGGTATAATTTCGTTTCACGCGTTTGATTAATGTTCTTTCAGTTATGTTGTATCTCTGTCATGTTGTGGCACCTAACTTGAATTTATCTTTTGGAGATATTAAAGTATACTTGAACTTGAACTTGTGGTTGCAACTATAGAGCCGTGCTGCAGAGAGTTTGAGTCTTAACGTATATAGTATATCCACACAGTAAAAAAACATTATTGTTAGTTCCTGAGTGGGAACTATTGTGATCGGGTCCGTGTGTGTGTGTGTGTGTGTGTCTCTGTGTGTGTGTGTGTGTGTGTGTGTGTGTGTGTGTGTGTGTGTGTGTGTGTGTCTGTGTGTGTGTGTGTCTGTCTGTCTGTCTGTAAGTCGATTTTCTCAAAA
This sequence comes from Phymorhynchus buccinoides, assembly GCA_017654935.2. Taxonomy (NCBI): domain Eukaryota; kingdom Metazoa; phylum Mollusca; class Gastropoda; order Neogastropoda; family Raphitomidae; genus Phymorhynchus; species Phymorhynchus buccinoides. Next base: position 28,514,043 of record CM065703.1, read on the forward strand.
ACGATTGGACGGATTTTAATCAAATTTGGTAGAGGGTTAGGCATCTTGAAAAGGAAGGTTCCTTTCGATATTCATGACTGTGCTGACCTTGACCTTGAAGTTTGACCTTGAAAACCGAAATTTCCTTCTTTGGGCTATATCTTCCAGTTCCGAGCTGTATCTCATGATACAGAATGGCTTCAAATTTTGCGTGGTGGTGTATCACAGCACAGGGAGTGTTATGTAAAGAAATTATAACCATGCTGACCTTGACCTTGAGGTTTGACCTAGAAAACCGAATTTCTTCTTGTGGCCTTATCTTTCACATCATTGAACTTACAATGTTCAAACTTCACAATGCAGGTGCGTCAGTGTATGGTTAGTCTGATTTTTTAGTACTGATCAAAGTCAAGGTCAAGGTCATAGGCTTGGAGGTGTGAAATCAGTGTTTTAGCTATATCTTTCACATTTGTGCAGATACATACTTCAAATTTGGCAGCCTGGTAGACAGGGTCAAGGTCATGTGTGGTGCGGAGAATTGTTTAGATTTATGACCTTGACCTTGGCTGTTTTTTATGTATAATGTAAAAAAACTAAACTTTTTTTGCAAATTTTCTTTATTGATTAAAAAACACACCAAAGTATTTAATAATTTCATTAATGTATTTTTTAAATAATAATAATAATAATTAATAATGCTTATATAGCGCATAATCTTGCAAAGCAACTCAGTGCGCTTTTCACTCACCATTCGTACAAACATTTCTAACAGACTGGTTCATGTATCCTCACCATACATCATATAGTAAAAAGCCAACTGTCCGTGTGTGTGTGTGTGTGTGTGTGTGTGTGTGTGTGTGTGTGTGTGTCTGTCTGTCTGAAACACGAAACTGGCCTTATAACTCCGCCGTTTTTCGACCGATTCGCTTCAAATTTGCTGTGAGCCCTAACGGGGCGATGGCAACGGCAACCGAGGCGGCCGTGTCATTTGCGCGGTTCGGCAAATGCGCGAAACGCGCATCCGACGGCCTTTCGGCGCCCGTAGCTCCGGTGTTTCTGGGCCGATTGCCTTCGAATTTGGCAGGTAGATGACCGGGGACGGTGACTATCGTGGTGCCAAACCGGAAGCGAATCGGTTCAGAAACGCGCGCGCTATACGCCGCTTCACCTTTTCACGCATAACTCCGCCGTTTCTTAACCGAATTGATTCCAATTTGCTGTCAGGCTTGCTATGGCCCGGGCAACGCCTAGCAGCAAATTTGAAGAGAATCGGGAGAACGCGTCACTCTCAGAGCAGCGCCAACGGGAAACGGGGCCTTATAACTCCGCCATTTCTTAACCGAATCGCTTCAAATTTGCTGTACTCAGCGTTACCAGTACTTGCCGTTACCGTTACTAGGTGTTACCAGTATGGTGCATTGCCAGTACTAGGCGTTGCGCTAGTCTCTATGAAAATGGAATGCATTGCATATAACCCCTCTCACCCGAATCACCCGAAGATTTTAAGGACCGCTTAGGAACTTTAAGAAGTTTCTGGGAAGAAGAACGAAGAGTGCGAGAGCTTTGGTAGGTGCAGAGAGAAGAAGAGAGGTACTGAGGAAGAGTTTTGTCAAAGTGACGAAATGCGAAAGTAGCCATTTTGAACTGCCAGCGGAATTTGACAGGAAGCCAGTGGAGCTCAGCCAAAAGAGGTGTGATGTGATCACGCTTTCTTTTGCCAAGCACAAGCCGAGCAGCATTGTTCTGCACTCTCTGTAAGCGCGAAATCTGTTCTGCTGGAAGCCCAGCATACACCGAATTACAGTAGTCCAATCTGGACAACACGAAGGCAGAAATCAGTCTAACAGCAGCATCTCTGGACAGGAAGGGTCTGATGGAGGCGATACGCCTTAGCTCTAAGAAAGATGCACGACAAACGCTAGATATTTGCTCCTGCATCGACATGGTTTGATCGAGGGAGACACCGAGGTACTTTACAGTCTTCCGAAATGGCAATTCAGATCCAACAATATTGATGGAATCTGTTTCAACCTTCTTCAGGGAAGAGGAGGTGCCAACAGGCATCACCTCAGTGTTTTCACCGTTCAGTTTCAGCTTGTTACTGGTCATCCACCCCTGAACACTGCTGACACACTCAGAAACCTCTGACTTAACCGACTAACTTTTCTAAAATAAATTCTAGTTATAGAGCTTTCTTCCAGACGTTGGTGAATAATTATGTTTCCTTTTTTTTCACTCCACTTTCTAACGTCACAGCTCCTAAAAGAAACTCATTTTTAAAAAACTGGTATTCTAGAAGACAAATACCAGTCTAAACAGATCCATGTCATATTTTTGGTCTTCTTTTTGTCTAGTTCTCCAAGTTGCTGTTGAATATCGATGTTTATGCAGCTCTGTTATGAATTTTCCTTTGTTTCGATAGAACTGTGTCAAGACAATTGTATTCTTTTTCTTATATATGATGAGTTTCTTTTGTGTGTTACCAGTTTGGTCCAGATCCAGATCGGTACTGTTATTTTGTATGGTTATGTTGTGCCCACCGATTTGCTTCATGTGAGCAATCTTCTTCTTCTTCTTCTTCTTCTTCTTCTTCTTCTTCTTCTTCTTCTTCTTCTTCTTCTTCTTCTTCTTCTTCTTCTTCTATCGTGGTTAATTTCCTGCTTGTCGACTGATTTGATTGATATCAAGGCTATTTGTGTTTATTGTTTTGTGATTGATCATTTCCCCCCTTCGATCTTTTGTTTCAAATCCGGGCTATTTTTTGTAACCCTTTCACCGCCAGCCATTTTTCAGCCCCCAAATACCATTAAACTTAACGGGGTAGAGAACAAAATATTCATCTGTGACATTATATAACATTAGGCATATCCCTACCTCCCAAAATTAAGAAAATAGGGTCTTTGGATAACAGGCCTTGATTTGATGCCTTAACATGGGTGTTAAACCATTGTGGTGCTAAAATGCGACATTGGCGGTGAACGGGTTAACCACAGTGCTAGCTTTCTTAGTGTCGATTAATTTACTTCACATCAGGGTATTTTCTTTGTGTTTTTTCGGGGATTAAAATGTCTCTCGTGTTAATTGGATTGTTTCACGGCTAGAAAGATTGTTTTTTTGTCATCAGCTCCATTTTCACTTTGTTTTCTGAACTGCTTTAGGTCAGGGCTGTTCGTTTCCCTGTGATTCATTCCAGTGCGTGTCGTCTCCAATGCCTCAAGTCAAGGAGTTTGTGTTATTTGCGCAACACGTTCTATAACAATGGCAGCATTGAACAGTAGGACGTGTGCTTTTATTGTTGGGTTGAAACCAGTGGTGTCAAAAGATATTCTAATCTCGTTCTCTTACAGATTAGTTTCCGTTGTCTGCGATTTGTTCTTCTTCATGACAAGTCGCCATTCGGTTATGCTGTTGTAATTGTTGATTTTCGAAAGGGCGTGTAAGCGATTGTTTTTCATTCTTGCTCATTCAGTCACCACTCGCGCGCGTGCGCACACACACAGACACACGCACAGACACACACAGACACGCACACGCACACGCACACACACACACGCACACGCACACGCACGCACACGCACACACACGCACACACACACACACACACACACACACACACACACACACACACACACACACACACACACACACACACACACGCAAAAAATAAGATCACATTCTGGGACTCTCTTCGGAGGCATATAAGTCCGTAAGGCGGAAGCCTGTGGCTTTGTCTAGAGATGCACTGGCCTCGCGTGTCCTTTTTGGGGGCTGTTGGATGCGTTCTGGTTTCTGAGTGGGTGTCTTTTGCCGGTGGGCTCTGCAGTCATGAAAAATGGACTGGTACACCCATGGGGACATTTCGCAAGGACTCCTTTGTATCGTATCCGATGGTCACCAAGCCGGGAGTAGCTATGTGCCTTGTATGCTTAATGGAATGTCCCGTGTGTGCCTGCTCCCCAGTAACACAACACGGACTTCCAAGGCTGGAGCAGGGCTGCTCTCGCGTTGATAGGATGGGCGTGGCTGGTGCATCTCTGGGTCCCATCAGCACCTTCGGGTGTTTCTATTTCATGTCAAGTCTATGTGGTAGCCCAGGCCATTTTTCCTTTCTATTCCTCTTCGTACACATTTGACGATTGCCAGCATAATTGTGCAATTATGCCAGCATAATTGAAAAAGAAAAAAAAAGAAATGGACCCTTGAGACATTAAATCTTTGACCTTTCATAGTTTCTCTCCCACTCTTAAACTAGTGTGTGGCAAGCGACTTTTCATCACGACTAGCGCAACGCCGAGTACCAGTAACGCCTAGTAACGGTAACGCCTAGTAACGGTAATGCCAAGTATTGGTAACGCTGAGTACAGCAAATTTGAAGCGATTTGGTAAAGAAACGGTGGAGTTATAAGGCCCCGTTTCGCGTTGGCGCTGCTCTGAGAGTGATGTTCTCTCCCTAGTAACGGTAACGCCTAGTAACGGTAAGGCCAAGTACTGGTAACGCTGAGTACAGCAAATTTGAAGCGATTTCGTTAAGAAACGGCAGAGTTATAAAGCCCCGTTTCCCGTTGGCGCTGCTCTGAGAGTGACGCGCTCTCCCGATTTTCTTCAAATTTGCTGCCAGGCTTTGCCCCGGTGACAGCAAGCCTGACAGCAAATTTGACGCGATTCGGTTGAAAACCGGCGGAGTTATAAGGCCCGTTTTGCATCATGCTGCTGTTATGCGCCTAAGTAATGGATGCGCTTCCGGTTTGGCACACGGATATTCCCCGGCCCCGGTCATCTTTCTGCCAAATTCGAAGGCAATCGGCCCAGAAACGCTGGAGATACGGGCGCCGAGAGGCCGGCGGATGCGCGTTTCGCGCATTTGCGAAACCGCGCAAATGACACGGCCGCCTCGGTTGCCGTTGCCATCGCCCCGTGAGGGCTCACAGCAAATTTGAAGCGAATCGGTCGAAAAACGGCGGAGTTATAAGGCCCGTTTCGTGTTTCAGACACACACACACACACACACACACACACACACACACACACACACACACACACACACACACACACACACGGACGGACAGTTGGCTTTTTACTATATGATTATAATTAATTTCCAGCCGGTAGCAAAATCGGTTTTTGATCCTGACTGAACAGAATCTTGTCTCTTCTTGAGTTCTTGAGATTTCTTCAGATTGAGATCGTGGGGAGTATGTTAAGATTTATATTCACGTCTGGCATTTCTGTCGGCAAAAAAATGTTGATTAGCTTAACCCCTTGACTGCCGTATTACGTATCACGTACTGACTTGATGACATCACTGATGGTGTCATCAGATGAAGAGGAATAACACTGATATGCTGGCTTTTGCTCCAACACAGTCCAGAGAGTTATATCCCCAGACCATGTTGCCAGATTGGCTCTATCAAGTGGGGGGTTTCATGGCATGATTTGTACAATGAATGTTTCTTTCATTTTCTCTGGCAGTCAAGGGGTAACAGTTTCTGTAATCTGGACAGTCTGGGTAAAGTCAAGACAGAAGGATACTGCGGTGCTGGTAAGCACTCCAAGACAGTAGGACTCCAAGAGCGATGTTTCACCAGTGTCCTCAGCGAACTTCTGTTCTTCTGCTTCACTCTTTCCGTGTGTGTTTGGAGTCTGATGATTGGCTGAAGACCTGAAGCCAGAAGACCTTCATCAGCGACTGATGGAAAGTAAGTGGTCTTCTTCCTTTGTTGTTTGAACAAAACAAATACGCTTTTTTTCTTCTGCCTTAGACGACGTACTTAAGTAGGGATCGCGTGGTTTTTACCCAAAATATTGCACCCGAGCCATCCTGTATTTAGTGAGCCTACTTTCTTAGGGTTAATCCTGGCAGTCTCATGTGTCTTCTTTACTGCCTGCGTCTATCCCCTAGCGACTGATCAGTGGCTTGTTAGATTGGTGGTCATTGGTTGGTATTCTTCCGTTGTTTGTTTTTGACACATCATTTTACATGATTTCTTCAGTCTTCGAAAACCAGTCGAGGACTGTAATATTAATCATAATTTGTTTAAACATCAAAGAATCGTGACTTTGTGAGATTAATCATAATTTGCTTAAACATCAAAGAATTGTGACAACCCCCCACCCCCGACAGCAAGGAAAATAGACAGATAGACAGACAGACAGACAGAGTTTTTTGAGGCCTTGTTGCGTTGAGTTAGTCGATGTCCATTCGCCGCCCCCCTATGTGTATCAATGTACACTTGTAATTGGACTCTCTTTGACCTTTCTTTGAAGGGGAACAAATAACAGAGTCAGAAGAAGGGGATCAGTGAGCTAAGAGTTAAAGGAGAAGGCAGGGGGCTGTGTACAGAGACACAAGGGCGATAAACAGACAGGGGAAAAGAACCCGCCTCTGATCCCGGGCTTTCAGAGGCAGCCTGTCAATGTCCTGAAGAAGTGAAAACACATTTCGGGTTAAAGACACACTGACCACCACGATTAAGTCTCTTGGTTTTTTTCTTGGGTAGCTGTGACCCACATGTAAATTCCCCCAACTTCAAATTGAGGTTGCTCTTTAAAATGATGTTTCGTTTCGAATTTGGGGGCATTTGTATGGGAGTCAAACCTGGTCAAAACGGGATTTCTTACCAGCTATGAAAGGCCGGAAGACACGTGAAACTCGTGATTTTGACACGTGATCTGGTGGGTCTTTAAGCAAAAAGGAGCTGAGTGTAAGGAACCAGATTTTCCTCCTGTAATCTCCTGGGATCTTGATGAGGTTTTTTTAATGTTTACCATGGCATGTGCTATTTTTTGTATGTTTTCTCAATTATTTCTAGACTTTTACCCTAGCTATGAAAACCACTCCCCATAAATGAAGCCTCCAACCACGATAGGAAAAGCACCTTTCAGTTCGACCTCTTGATCCCAGTTTTTTTCTGAGGAACTTTTAGGCCTGATACTGAAACGATGACCTATTGAAATACCAGGGATCGGCCCAGGAAATCTGTTGGTACAAAGTTTAAGGGCACTGTATTCGATAAGGGAAAATGATAGGCTCATCTGCCTGGATGGAAGACATGTCTGGATGTAACAAGCGGGCATATGCATGCATGTGAGCACACTTTCACGCATGTACTGTTATGTAATATGCACCCATGCGCGCGTGCACGCACACATACATACATACATAGAATTGCACACATACAAGTGCGTATATGCTCGTACCTACATAATACTTATGCTCGCGTTGCACTTTCGCAGCTTCTTGCATGAGCCGTTGGTATGAAGAAAAGAGAAGAGGGGTGAGATGTTAGTTTGAATTTGGATTGCGAGAGAACAAGGTAGATGAAGAAAGGTAAGAGAGAGACAGAAACAGAAAGACAGACAGACAGACAGACAAACAAACAGATGGACTACGAGTCGGGCAATTCAGAGACAGACAGGCATTGAGAGGCTTTGCCAGATCAGACTTAACTGTCTGCCACACATTTTCACCTTCTAAGGAACGTGTGTGATCTGTGTGGCATCAAGCTGATGTACGTGTATGATACCGGGTTTTGTCTTCTTTCCCCAGAAAGCTACCTAGGTTTTCTTCTGCTTTCTGATGACAATAATTGGTATTAATAAGACTGCTGCCAGTGAAACCTCACAGATAAATATAATTGCAAAGGGAGGCTGTTTTCTTTGCAGATTGCTTACCATTAGTGTGTCTGTTTGTCTGTCTGTCTGTCTGTCTCTTTGTTGACTGTTGAGTCATTGTGCTGAGTAAATAAACGTTTCTGTCTGTCTACAAGTATGTATGTTTCTGGTCTTAATGGACAACTTAGGACGATACTTTGACCGCCAGGGGGCAGTCAAACCAGTAAGGACTTAGCGCGTAATATTTTTAGTTGGGCGTAGTGAGAGAGAGCGAGATTAGCCCCCCTCTCTCTCTCTCTCTCTCTCTCTCTCTCTCTCTCTCTCTCTCTCTCTCTCTCTCTCTCTCTCTCTCTCTCTCTCTCTCTCTCTCTCTCTCTCTCTCTCTCTCTCTCTCTCTCTCTCTCTCTCTCTCTCTCTCTCTCTCTCTCTCTCTCTCTCTCTCTCTCTCTCTCTCTCTCTCTCTCTCTCTCTCTCTCTCTCTCTCTCTCTCTCTCCCTCTCTCTCTCTCTCCCTCTCTCTCTAACTCTCTCTCTCTCACTACGCCCAACTAAGAATATCACGCGCTAAGCCCCTAACGGTTTGACTGCCACCTGGCGGTCAAATTATCGTCCTAAGTTGGCCATTAAAGAAGTAGCACTGTTTGTGTGTTCGTTTGTCCGACACTGTCTGTCTGATAGCCGGCCAGCCTTAGAAAAGAGAGTGCTACTGACGATAACCATGTCTTTCTCTGAATGTCTGTAGGAAAAGGTGTTTTAAACTCGTTGTCTCTACCTGCACAAGTTTGGGGAAAGTGTGCTTCTGTCTGCGTTTTACTGTATGCCTGTGGGCCTGAGATGAAGCATGCTGCTGTCTGTCTGTCTGTCTGCCTCTGCCTGTCTGCCTGTGTGTCTGTCTACCGGTCCGTCTCTTCGTAAACCTTGGAAACCCTTGTTCTTGGCTTATATGAGCGTATGTATAAACATACTATTCTATTATTTTCTCTCTCTCTCTTGAAGACTGTAAGTCATTGTCAATAAAACAAAATTGCCATTTGTTACCCCTCTCTCTATCTCTCTCTCTCTCTCTCTCTCTCTCTCTCCTCTCTCTCTCTCTCTCTCTCTCTCTCTCTCTCTCTCTCTCTCTGTGTCTCTCTCTCTCTCTCTCTCTGTCTCTCTCTCTCTGTCTCTCTCTCTCTCTCTCTCTCTCTCTCTCTCTCTCTCTCTCTCTCTCTCTCTCTCTCTCTCTCTCTCTCTCTCTCTCTCTCTCTCTCTCTCTCTCTCTCTCTCTCTCTCTCTCTCTCTCTCTCTCTCTCTCTCTCTCTCTCTCTCTCTCTCTCTCTCTCTCTCTCTCTCTCTCTCTCTCTCTCTCTCTGCTCTCTCTCTCTCTCTCTCTCTCTCTCTCTCTCTCTCTCTGTCTCTCTCTCTCTCTGTCTCTCTCTCTCTCTGTCTCTCTCTCTCTCTCTCTCTCTCTCTCTCTCTCTCTGTCTCTCTCTCTCTCTCTCTCTCTCTCTCTCTCTCTCTCTCTCTCTCTCTCTCTCTCTCTCTCTCTCTCTCTCTCTCTCTCTCTCTCTCTCTCTCTCTCTCTCTCTCTCTCTCTCTCTCTCTCTCTCTCTCTCTCTCTCTCTCTCTCTCTCTCTCTCTCTCTCTCTCTTCTCTCTCTCTCTCTCTCTCTCTCTCTCTCTCTCTCTCTCTCTCTCTCTCTCTCTCTCTCTCTCTCTCTCTCTCTCTCTCTCTCTCTCTCTCTCTCTCTCTCTCTCTCTCTTTTCAATTTTGCTTGCTTATTATTTTGTTTGTTTGAGGACCTGATCAAAAGAAGTGTTGTTATACTTATTCAGTTCATCCTCATTAAATATTTCATGTTCAAGTTCAAGTTCAAGTTCAAGTTCTCTCTCTCTCTCCACACACACACACACACACACACACACACACACACACACACACACACACACACACACACACACACACACACACACACACACACACACACACACACACACACACACACACACACACACACACACACACACACACACACACACACACACACACACACACACACACACACACACACTATTTCATTAATGCATTCATTGGTTGATTGACTTATTCATTGGTTAATTGGTGGATTGATTAATTGATTGTTTGATTTAATATTTATTTCTTCTTTATTTATTTATTTATTTGTTTGTTTATTTAGTCCCTTACAGCCGAGGTGTATGCCTGTGTATGCATGATGCCTGTGGCCTAAACACATGACATTATATGAATCTGCCCCCCCCCCCCCCCCCCCCCCCCTACAAACAGTGATCCATAAAGAAGGAAACACAGAAACATTGAACAAAGACGATACAAAACACTGTCCCAAAGGCAGACAGCAGGCAGACAGCAGGCAGACAGACAGGCAGACAGCAGGCAGACACAATGACAACCAGTCAGATGTGTGTGCGTGTAGGAGAGAGAGAGAGAGAGAGAGAGAGAGAGAGAGAGAGAGAGAGAGAGAGAGAGAGAGAGAGAGAGAGAGAGAGAGAGAGAGAGAGAGAGAGAGAGAGAGAGAGAGAGAGAGAATGCTTTTTATTGAGGGAAAGCGGAATAAGCACAATAACTGGCCTTTTTTCATCCGGCCCTCCGAACAAAAGGAAAAGAAAATTTTATTAAATACAAATAGAAAACAAACATATCGCAAAATACAAGAAACAACCCAACAGCCTTAAATCAAGGTCGTAAACGGCATATATAAATAGGATAGATGACATCAATTAAAGAGAGAGACTGAAACAAGGACAGACAGACAGAGACCAACAGAGAGAGAGAGAGAGAGAGAGAGAGAGAGAGAGAGAGAGAGAGAGAGAGAGAGACAGACAGACAGACAGACAGACACACAGACAGACAGAGACAGAGAGAGGGGGTTATGGGAGAAGGGTCACCGTATTGTCCTGGTTTCCAGTGACTAGTTAATTAATAAGACCATCCTTTAATGGCCCGTGTTCAGCAGACAATTTTATCACTGACATCTTAATTAAGCAGAACATAACACACAAAAGCAGCGACCTTTTATCAGTGGTTTGGAGATGCCTTGCCC
>CM065703.1:28529689-28532189 GCA_017654935.2 Phymorhynchus buccinoides
GTCTGTGTGTGTGTGTGTGTGTGTGGTGTGCGTGCGCGCGCGCGTGTGTGTGTGTGCGTGTGCGTGTGCGTGCGCGCGCGCGCGCGCGCGTGTGTGTGTGTGTGTCTGTCTGTCTGTCTGTCTGTCTGTCTGTCTGTCTGTGGGACTCCGTGTGTTTGTTTTGTGTGTGTGGCATATCTGCGTGCATGCGGAAATGTATTTCTGTCTTTGTTCATTTCAAAATCAACATACAAGTACACCTTTTTTGTGGTGGATTTTTAAATATATATGATTTCACCCCTTGTCTGAAGGCTTTACCAAACAGATTTATACACTCTTTGGTTGTACTGATACATGTAGAGACATAAAAACATTTGTCATTGTCGTTGTGGTCTGTTTCTCTCTACAAAGTTGTTTATTTGTCTGTCTGCCTGCGTGTCTCTTTCTGACTGCAATTAGTTCGGTCTGCCTTGCCTCCTGTGTATCTCCTTTCTGGGGTGTTTTTGTCTTCGTTCTTTGTCTTTTCATATGACTGCTTCCTTTTTCATTCTCGTCTCCTTTTCACACGAGTGAATCAAATAGCTTTGGAGTCCACCTTGTCTTCCGCTATCCATCGCGTGGCTACATCACTGCCTCAACCATTCGTTGTCCGCAGCCTCGTAGTTAATGTTCATTGTGGGGGGAAATAGAAAAAATAGAGAGGAATTTCTTTTTGTTTTGTTGGTATATTCAAGTCACAGTGAATTTCTGTGAAATTCGGGCTGCTCTCCCCCGGAGAGAGCGTCGCCGCAAGCGCAGCGCCTATCCAGTGTTGTTGGTTTTTTTTGGGGGGCAGGGTGAGGAAGGGGGGGGGGGACAGACTTGGGAAACCTAGCTATCAATTTGGTCATACCAGGCAGCGGGATTTCTCCCTACTCTTACCGACTTTCTAACTGCCGTGGGATTTTTACGTGCGTAAAGCGCACGGGTCAGACTAGCTTTAAGTCCCCATCCGAAGGACTGGACGTTCAGTTCGATTTTCGTGGTCGAACTAGAAAGAAACGGGCGACGCCTGGATTCGAACCCGTGTCACTCACGTTGCAGTCACGCATTACATTTGGCAGGCGAACGTCTGCCACCTTTAATAAGAAGACATGAAATGTCCCCTCCTCCCATTGAAGCCCCCCCGCCTCCCTCACTCCCTTCGCCCCCCTCATTGCATTACTTCTTTCTGTCTGTGCGAAGCACCCCCCCCCCCCCCCCTCCTCACCCCCATCCAACTGTTTCCTCATATCCACCTGTTGTTGTCGGTTTTCCCACTTTTCTTGTTATCAGCGGTACACATCAGTGATAAGCAAGGTGTTCGTGTCGTATTAAATGGTAATGGAAATGGGTGGCAAAGCAGCACCATCAATCACACTGGCTCCACCTGTTATGTGCTTTGCATAAGGTAAACGTTTTGACGATTAAGAGGAGTGTAGGCAAAGTGTATGGAGCAGGCAAATCCCTGCCCAAACTGTCTGTGGTGTAGGTACATGTATGCATCATGCAGCGTATCTTGCTAGTGTGGTGCGGGTGTAGTCTGCTGCTTGCTCTCTCTCTGTAATGCATAGGATCACACAGCTACCATGGTGCGTTTTGTGCATATTACGTACTTTATAGTCACAGAGGCGTCTCTGCGAAATTCGGGTTGCTCCCACCTGGAGAGCGCGTCGCAGCCAGAGGCGCGCCACCTAAATTGTGTGGGGGTTTTGGAGGTTTTTTTGCATGCGATTTTTGTGTGACTGGTGAGGACGGAAAGGGAGTTGGGTGGGGGTAAAGTTTGACCAAATTGCAACTTTTCCGTTGCCACTGGGTTTAACATGTGCTAAGATTGCAGATAACCCATGACTATCCAACAAACATTACACTGCAGCCTTGCATGATAAAGCCTCCATGCTACGTGCACGCCCGTTACAGCAATAACAGACGTGAAGATACAATAGTGTAAGTTATCGGTCATGGTTTTTATTTCACGTCCAAAGCATAGTTTCCTCAACACAAACAACGATCTGCACGTTTTGCATGTATCTGTCTCTCTGTCTCTCCTCTCTCTATCTCTGTATCCCTCTGTCTATTTTTTTGGGGGGAGGTTTGCATTAGAAGTGAAGTGTTTTATGGTTGTTGTTGTTTTTTTAAAATAGGAACACCAAAAAAAGTTGAAAACAAATGGGGAAAGATTTGCCGTGACCAGTTCAGTCCCTTCAATTTTGACTTAAAGCGATTCTCTCTCTCTCTCTCTCTCTCTCTCTCTCTCTCTCTCTCTCTCTCTCTCTCTCTCTCTCTCTCTCTCTCTCTCTCTCTCTCTCTCTCTCTCTCTCTCTCTCTCTCTCTCTCTCTCTCTCTCTCTCTCTCTCTCTCTCTCTCTCTCTCTCTCTCTCTCTCTCTCTCTCTCTCTCTCTCTCTCTCTCTCTCTCTCTCTCTCTCTCTCTCTCTCTCTCTCTCTCTCTCTCTCTCTCTCTCTCTCTCTCTCTCTCTCTCTCGCGCGCGCGCGCGCGTGACA
>CM065703.1:28542189-28559689 GCA_017654935.2 Phymorhynchus buccinoides
GCTCATAGCAAATTTGAAGCGATTCGGTCGAAAAACGGCGAAGTTATAAGGCCCGTTTTGTGTTTCACACACACACACACACACACACACACACACTTGCCTTTTTATTATATGATGATGTCCGTCTTTCCACTCTCTGTCTCTGGTTTTCATTGTCTAGTTCTCTCTCTCCTCTCTCCTCTCTCTCTCTCTCTCTCTCTCTCTCTCTCTCTCTCTCTCTCTCTCTCTCTCTCTCTCTCTCTCTCTCTCTCTCTCTCTCTCTCTCTCTCTCTCTCTCTCTCTCTCTCTCTCTCTCTCTCTGAGTGTGTGTATGTCCCCGACTCCCCGCCCCCCTGTCTCTCTCTCTCTCTGTATTTCTCTTTGTCTGTCTGTCTTTATCTGTGTGCCTCTGTCTGTCTGTCCGTCTCTCCCCGTGTTGATACATGTTCTTGTTCTGTACATGTGCGTATTAATGCCTACCTGTAACCAACAGGCTTAGACCTGAATGATTGGTCACTACTGGATAAACATTGCTGACTTGTCCCAGCCTATTACCAAATACTCTCTATACCTAGTAGCTGTAAGCTATGGTATCGATAGCCCGTGGCTAGTTACCGATCGATGATGCTGATCTGATAATGACCACAAGGAAGTGATATCAACATTGTACTGACCGCTAAACCTCCTTTGGCGGTTACTTGTTACTAAGACTTCAAAGGGGAACGTAGCGGTCACCTCTAAGGCAGAGTTAACTGGACGTCTGACCCGTTATTGTCATCGGTGGACATTGGCCTCAAGTTTGGATAATAATATTAATAATAATAATAATAATAATGATAATAATAATACTAATAAGTAATAATAATAATAATAATAATAATAATAAAAAGAAGAAGAAGAAGAAGAAGAAGAAGAAGAAGAGAAGAAGACAGCATAATGAATTAGACTCGAGGCGCTTACATCCACCGAATCACACTTACATGAACCCTCATTCATACAGCCAAACCACAGAGGAAAAGCTTTCTGAAACAGAGCCGGGTTTTGAAACTGGAAAGTGTTGGCTGGTGACGGAGACGGACAGGGAGAGAATTCCAGACAGTGGGGGCACAACAACTGAAGCTGCGCTGACCAGAAGTTTTGAAATTAGTTAAGGGTACCTTTTGGTCCCGACCAATAGTAAAATGAGAGTAAGAGCTGTACGGTGATTGACTTTCTACGGTGTATTTGCTTTTAGCTAAAGCTTAGTGTTTTGTGGAAGACTATGACTGTCCAACACGCTCACCGCGTAAGCAACAAACCCGGGATCGATCCTGGCCGCAGCGGAGTTTTCCGCTGACTTTCCACTAGACCTTAATATGGTCTGAACGCTAAGTCTTTCGGATGAGACGACAAAAACTGAGGTCCCCTGTGCTCATGCACTTTGCGCACGTTAAAGTACCCAGTGGCAACAAAGGAGTTGTCGTTTGGTCAAAATGTACACCCCCCTCCCTTCCCATTCAATCCCACACCCAAATAAACGCATGCCAAAAGAAATGGGTAACGCAGCACTAGCTGCGACGCGCTCTCCATGTGGGAGCAGCTCGAATTTGGCATAGACGAGTCTCTATGAGTAGAAAAGTAATACAACTGCCTACGACTGTAGGCTACGTGGGAGTATTTCCACTTGTTCTTGTTGGGGTATTTGAGTATATCAAGCGTCATGTTAAAGGCACGGCCGGACTATAAAAGAGGGGAGGCGCTAAGCGCGCACGCCGCATTTGAATCACAGCTGGTGAGAGAGACGGTTCCGCCCTTCTTTGAAGATATAAATATCTCTGTTGTGCGAGCCACCGCGAGGCAGAACTTTTCTGGCGAGAACGACCCGATCCCTGGGATCGGTTGTTTTCCATTTAAGCTTACTGGTACCATGTCCCAGGCCAGACCCATCCCATCCACCCCAGACAGTATCCTGTCCCAGGCCAGACCCATCCCATCCACCCCAGACAGTATCCTGTCCCAGGCCAGACCCATACCATCCACCCCAGACAGTATCCTGTCCCAGGCCAGACCCATCCCATCCACCCCAGACAGTATCCTGTCCCAGGCCAGACCCATCCCATCCACCCCAGACAGTATCCTGTCCCAGGCCAGACCCATCCCATCCACCCCAGACAGTATCCTGTCCCAGGCCAGACCCATCCCATCCACCCCAGACAGTATCCTGTCCCAGGCCAGACCCATCCCATCCACCCCAGACAGTATCCTGTCCCAGGCCAGACCCATCCCATCCACCCCAGACAGTATCCTGTCCCAGGCCAGACCCATCCCATCCACCCCAGACAGTATCCTGTCCCAGGCCAGACCCATCCCATCCACCCCAGACAGTATCCTGTCCCAGGCCAGACCCATCCCATCCACCCCAGACAGTATCCTGTCCCAGGCCAGACCCATCCCATCCACCCCAGACAGTATCCTGTCCCAGGCCAGACCCATCCCATCCACCCCAGACAGTATCCTGTCCCAGGCCAGACCCATCCCATCCACCCCAGACAGTATCCTGTCCCAGGCCAGACCCATCCCATCCACCCCAGACAGTATCCTGTCCCAGGCCAGACCCATCCCATCCACCCCAGACAGTATCCTGTCCCAGGCCAGACCCATCCCATCCACCCCAGACAGTATCCTGTCCCAGGCCAGACCCACCCCATCCACCCCAGACAGTATCCTGTCCCAGGCCAGACCCATCCCATCCACCCCAGACAGTATCCTGTCCCAGGCCAGACCCATCCCATCCACCCCAGACAGTATCCTGTCCCAGGCCAGACCCATCCCATCCACCCCAGACAGTATCCTGTCCCAGGCCAGACCCACCCCATCCACCCCAGACAGTATCCTGTCCCAGGCCAGACCCACCCCATCCACCCCAGACAGTATCCTGTCCCAGGCCAGACCCACCCCATCCACCCCAGACAGTATCCTGTCCCAGGCCAGACCCATCCCATCCACCCCAGACAGTATCCTGTCCCAGGCCAGACCCACCCCATCCACCCCAGACAGTATCCTGTCCCAGGCCAGACCCATCCCATCCACCCCAGACAGTTTCCTGTCCCAGGCCAGACCCATCCCATCCACCCCAGACACTGCAGTAGCCTTGGGCACATGTGGCGTACTTCTGCCTTCACTTGGGATGCTAGGTTGAAACGTGTTTATTAGTCCGTCACCAACTGTCTCTCGGACTATTGCGATGGGCTGGTTTGTATTTTTGTTTGTTTGTTTGTTTGTTTGTTTGTTTGGGGGGGGGGGTTTCTGGGGGTTTTCTGTCTGTCCCAAGGATATCTGCCGAACCGCTTGACCGAATCGCGTCAAATTGTGTGTGAAGGTGTGCCTCCTTAATAGGAAGAGATCGGCGCAAACCATTTTGCCGTCGTGACCTTGACCTTGACGTACGACCTTGAAAACCGTAGCCATATCTCGGGCACCGATCAACATAGGATGCTGAAACTTGGTATGAAGGTGGTTTGGCTTATGGCCCAGTTCTGATGATGGCATACCGATCAAGGTCAAGGTCAAGGTCAAAAAGATCGCTGGAGCCTGAAAATCGGAGGGTCATTTTTTTTTCTCCTTCTGTCTGTCCCAAGGATATCTTTCGAACGGGTTGACAGAATCACGTCAAATTGTGTGTGCTGGTGTGTCACCATGAGAGGAAGGCATCCGCGCAAACCATATTGCCGTCGTGACCTTATACCTTGGCGTACGACCTTGAAAACCGAAAATCTTTCAGGGGCCATAACTCCCACACCGTTAGTGTTAGAGTCTTCAACATTTGGCATGAAGGTACTTTGGCTTATGCCCGTTCTGATGGTGGCATACCGATCAAGGTCAAGGTCACGGTCCGGGCGATCCGTAGGCCTTGAAAGTGGTAGGGGTCTACACATTGGGTTTTAAGCCATATTTTCCACATTTGTACTTGACAGAAGCGCTTCAGATTGTGTGTGGTACTGTATACCCTAGAGAAGAAAACATCCGAGCATAAATTATCACCATGCTGACCTTGACCTTGAAAACCGAAATTTTCTTCTTTGCGCTATATGTTTCTTCTTCAAGCTGTATCTCGTGAACTAGAAGACAGAATCCCTTCCAATTTTGTGTCAGGATGTGACACTCTACGGGGTGTCGCAAGTGCGTGGCATTGCTGGTGACGGACATGTCTGCCGCTCGGCGACGCCCTTGTTTTTATTTTATTGATGTGCATTGAGTGGACAGGTACATTACACTTTATCTCACTGTGTCTCTGTCTCTCTTTCTCTTTCTCTCCCTTTGACTTGGGCCTATGGCCTATTGATTATAATTGTTCACGTGTTCAGTGTTCTCTCTCTCTCTTTCTCTCTTATTTTGAACCTGGTGCATGTCGCTGCCCTAAGATCAGCGGGCATAGACATTTCTGTTCTGTGCATTGTTTTATTTTTTATTATTTGTCTCCTGGACCCTTGCGATGTCTGTATTTATTTTGGGCTGACTTGTCATTAATATTTACGGTGTCTATGTGTTATGGCCCAGCATCTCTGTGCGTTGAATTGAATTGGAATGGGTGAATGCATATAGGTGGGGTTTTTGTCTGTCCGCCTGTCTGTCCTTGTCTGTCTGTCTGTCTGTCTGTCTCTTTTTGCTCTTGCCTAAAATCTTTATCTGTCTGTCTCTCTCTCTCCCTTTCTCTTTGTCTCAACGTATTATGTGGAACTGTGCGTGTATTTTTTCAAAACTAAACTAAAACATTCAGTAACCTTTCACTGGTGGAACAGGGAGAGGGGGAGAACAGAAAGAAATGATGCGCACACAGACTCAACTCAAACTCAACTCAAAAACTTTTTAATGATTAGGCCATCTGCCCGTATCAAGAAGAGGGGGGGCAAGGGGGAAGGGGTACTGGTGAAAATGCAATGATAATAAATACAGAAAAGTAATGACTGAGGCCGAACCAAAAATAAACCAAACTTAAACGAAAACATCGTATCATCATTATTGATATAAAGAAAAAGAAACAAAACGAACGATCTATCTGTATTTCACAGTACTGGGTACAGCTAACCACAGGGAGACACAGAGAGACAGAGAGACAGAGACAGAGACAGAGACCTCCTCCGAAGTCGGAGTGTGGCTGCCCACGTGGCGGGGTAATCAAAAACGGTCACACACGTAATTTTCTCATCCCTAGCTGGTGAATTTGTACCATAGTGTTCAAGTGTTTTGGCTATTGGGATGATCCCTGGAGTCTTTAAGCCAGGGTAAGACAGACAAACAAACAAAAAAGAGAGAGAGAGACAAACAGACACAGAGCTTGATAGAGAGTCAGACATACAGGTGCCACACTGACGGACATACATAGGCAGACAAACACAGACAGACCGACAGACAGACATAGGCAAATGAACACAAACAGACAAAAACTGACAAACATATAAAAAGACATACACGAACGAAAATAGACTCCTTTGCGATCGTAGATCGGCAAACGACAAACAAACTAAAACCCTTCTTGTTGCGTGCTGTGAGTAAAGGTTATGGGGAGTGTGTGCATGCTGACGTGCTTTTCCTGATGTGGGCTGACATATCTTATTTGGGATGTCACAGCAACAGAAATGGATCTGCAATCATGCAGCCTATGCACGGTACTGTTGAACGAGGGAAACTCTTTCTGTTCCTGTCTGTCTGTCTGTCTCCCCCTCTCTCTCTCTCTCTCTCTCTCTCTCTCTCTCTCTCTCTCTCTCTCTCTCTCTCTCTCTCTCTCTCTCTCTCTCTCTCTCTCTCTCTCTCTCTCACTCACTCACTCTCTCTCTCACACACACACACACACACACACACACACACACACACACACACACACACACACACACACACACACACACACACACACACACACACACAGAGATTATCTCTGTTTGTCTCTGTTTATTTCTGTATCCCGGTGTCTCTCCCCCCCCTCTCTCTGTATGTGTGTTTATGTATGAGGGTACGTGTGTGTGTGTGTGTGTGTGTGTGTGTGTGTGTGTGTGTGTGTGTGCGTGTGCGTGCGCGCGTGTGCGCGTGCGCGTGTGCGCGTGCGCGCGCGCACATTTATGTGTATGAGTGTATGTGCGTGCGTGCGCGAGCGTGTGTGTGTATGTGTGTGTTTGTGTGTAAAAAGGACAGTCGAAACAAAAACCAAACACCCCCAAATATTAGGTGACAGGTCCATAGCCATTATGGGCGTTGGAGGTAAAGGGCACGGTATACTGGCTGGGCTGTGTTGGAACTGAACTGAGGACTGTGAGTCCGGAACGACACCAGCGAGGGCCACAAGAAGGCGGTCATTTTACACACACACACGCACACACGTGCACACGCGCGCGCACACGCACGCACGCACGCATGCGCACGCGCACACACATACGTACACACACACTCTCTCTCTCTCTCTCTCTCTCTCTCTCTCTCTCTCTCTCCCTCTCAAATGACACACTCTCTCTCTCTCTCTCTCTCTCTCTCTCTCTCTCTCTCTCTCTCAAATGCGCACACACACACACACACACACACACACACACACACACACACACACACACACACACACACACACACATACATACACACACACACACAAACATGCGCACACGTGCACACAGACACAAACACACCACGCGCACGCAGACACATTGTATTTATGTCTATATGTATGTGTGTCTGTCATCTCTCGACGTATGTGCATTTAAGTGGCAAGGTGTGGCTGTGGTCGTAATTAATATTAGGTGTGTGTGATGGTGAGTTTAATGTCCAAGTAGAAGAGTCTCGTCCACTCCAGTTTGAACCATCACTTGACTCACACTTCTGGTGTTCAGAGGTCGAGTGCACCAGTACAGCTCATGTTGGACGTTAGACCAATTGCCTATCTCTCTCTCTGTCTGTCTGTGTTTATGTTTATGTGTATGTGCGCGTGTGTACTTATATGTCTCTGTGTGTGTGTGAGCGTGCGCGCGTGTGTGTGCGCGTGTGTGAGTGTGTGTGCGTGCATGCGTGCGTGTGTGTGTGCATGTATGCGTGCGCGTGTGTGTGTGTGTGTGTGCGTGCATGCGTGCGTGTGTGTGTGCATGTATGCGTGCGTGTGTGTGTGTGTGTGTGTGCGTGTGCGTGTGCGTGTGCGTGCGTGCGCGCTTGTGCGTGCGTGCGCGCTTGTGTGTGTGTGTGTGTGTGTCTTTCATTTAACGTCTATCCACTTCTCGTGATATTAGACGTGGAGAGAAAAAAAAGAAGTTCATGTGTGTTAAAGTGGTTGCGTGCATGTGAATATGTGCATGGTGTGTGTATATCAAAGTGTGTGCATGCAGGTGTATGCACAATCAATATGAATGGATAGGACTGCACTGTAGAAGTAATAAATAAACCACACACAAAAATAGGAATAAAACCAATAACAGCAAAAACAAAACCCAACATTACCCCCCCCCACCCCCACACTCCCCTCACACACACCCCCCCCCACACGGCCCCCCTCCGCCCCCCCCTCCCCTCCGTCATCCAATAATAGCAATAGAAACAAATTACAAATAATTATCTATGGGACCGAGTTCTAATAAAAAAAACTCATAACCCACCTAATAGAATGGATATTAATTACAAGTACTTCCCTATTGGACTGCGTTCTAAATTAACGAAAAACTTGTACTTTTAAGGCTGGTGATTAAAAAATACTACAAGCGCTATTTTGCAACAAGACAGGAATAAATGTCTTTAGGTCATAATAGAATATGACTATTAGTTATTTTGTTTCCACATATGCAAACTATGCTTTTAAGATATTTTGTTTTAAATGCATCTAGTTTCCATTTATACATTAAAGCAAGTAACTTTCTACTTACACTAAAATTATGTATAATACTTTTAATATCGAATTGTTCTTGATTATCACGATTTTTAATGTTAAATTCGAAAGTGTTCCAAATGTGCGACTTAAGTAAGTTGCACTGTTCGTGCAGAGATAGGGGGAAATCAAGGCATTCAGAATGAAAACCATGTTTAGCTGCCCTGTCTACTTTTTCATCATCATATAGTAAAAAGCCAAGTGTCCGTGTGTGTGTCTGTCTGTCTGTCTGTCTGAAACACAAAACGGGCCTTATAACTCCGCCGTGTTTTGACCGAATCGCTTCAAATTTGCTGTGAGCCCTGACGGGGCGATGGCAACGGCAACTGAGGCGGCCGTGTCATTTGCGTCGTTTGGCAAATGCGCGAAACGCGTATCTGCCGGACTCTCGGCGCCCGTATTTCTGGACTGATTGCCTTCGAATTTGGCAGGTAGATGACCGGGGACGGTGACTATCGATGTGCCAAACCGGAAGCGAATCGGTTCAGAAACGCGCGCGTTATGCGCCGCTTCACCTTTTCACGAATAACTCCGCCGTTTCTTAACCGAATCGCTTCAAATTTGCTGTCAGTCTTGCTATGGCCCGGGTAAAGCCTGGCAGCAAATTGGAAGAGAATCGGGAGAGCACGTCACTCTCAGAGCAGCGCCAACGGGAAACGGGGCCTTATAACTCCGCCGTTTCTTAACCGAATCGCTTCAAATTTGCTGTACTCAGCGTTACCAGTACTTGGCGTTACCGTTACTAGGCGTTGCCATTAATAGGGAGAGCGCATCACTCTCAGAGCAGCGCCAACGGGAAACGGGGCCTTATAACTCCGCCTTTTCTTAACCGAATCGCTTCAAATTTGCTGTACTCAGTAAGGTGCAGGGGGTAGTAGAACGGGATGAGTGAAGAAGATGGAAGGAGGGAGAGAGACAAAAGTAATAATAATATTTTGTGGACCCGGCGAAACCAGTACTCAGCGTTACCAGTACGTGGCGTTACCAGTACGGTGCATTGCCAGTACTAGGCGTTGCGCTAGTTGTAATAAAAAGAGCAATGAGATGGGATCCAACAAAATGTTAATTGAGTACCTCGTACAATAAGCGTGTGCATCAAACAACTGACTTCAATAATCATTTCAGGCCTTGTGTGTAGCTGTAATGTTATTAATGCCTGATGAACTGATTTTGAATCTACCCAGAAAAGAACTTGAAATATATTTTTGGGAAAGATAATAAGATATTGTAACGCCATAAGTAATGCAGTTAATTCTGCTGTAAATATCGATTTGTTTAAACCAATGTAAAAGGATTTCTCTATTTTTGAGTCTGGGATTAAGTCTGGCGCGCGCGCGCGCGCGTGTGCGTGTGCGCGTGTGTGTGTGTGTGTGTGTGTGTGTGTGTGTGTGTGTGTGTGTGTGTGTGTGTGTGTGTGTGTGTGTGTGTGTGTGTGTGTGTGTGTGTGTGTTGTGTGTGTGTGTGTGTGTGTTGTGTGTGTGTGTGTGTGTGTGTGTGTGTGTGTGTGTGTGTGTGTGTGTGTGTGTGTGTGTGTGTGTGTGTGTGTGTGTGTGTGTGTGTGTGTGTGTTGTGTGTGTGTGTGTGTGTGTGTGTGTTGTGTGTGTGTGTGTGTGTGTGTGTGTGTGTGTGTGTGTGTGTGTGTGTGTGTGTGTGTGTGTGTGTGTGTGTGTGTGTGTGTGTGTGTGTGGTGTGTGTGTGTGTGTGTGGTTGTGTGTGTGTGTGTGTGGTGTGTGTGTGTGTGTGTGTGTGTGTGTGTGTGTGTGTGTGTGTGTGTGTGTGTGTGTTGTGTGTGTGTGTGTGTGTGTGTGTGTGTGTGTGTGTGTGTGTGTGTGTGTGTGTGTGTGTGTGTGTGTGTGTGTGTGTGTGTGTGTGTGTGTGTGGTGTGTGTGTGTGTGTGTGTGTGTGTGTGTGTGTGTGTGTGTGTGTGTGTGGTTGTGTGTGTGTGTGTGTGTGTGTGCGTGCGTGCGTGCGCGCGCGCGTGTGTGTGTGTTTCACATTTCTTTGCTTAGGGTTGTGATGGACCTAGTAAAGGTCAACCCTTTTGGCTTGTGTTGATCAGCACTTGACGCCACTTCCTTGCTAGGCCTGGTCGGGAGACGAGGACTCAGCTGTGCAAAAAATAAAAGAAGACAAAAATAATAATAAAACCGATAACGAACACAATACCTTCCTCTGTCTGTCTGTCTGTCTGTCTGTCTGTCTGTCTGTCTGTCTCTCTCTCTCTCTCTCTCTCTCTCTCTCTCTCTCTCTCTCTCTCTCTCTCTCTCTCTCTCTCTCTCTCTCTCTTTCTCTCTCTATGTCTCTCTCTCTCTCTCTCTCTCTCTCTCTCTCTCTCTCTCTCTCTCTCTCTCTCTCTCTCTCTCTCTCTCTCTCTCTCTCTCTCTCTCTCCTGTGTGTGTGTGCGCGCGCGCGTGTATATGCGCCCCAACCCATCTCTCTCTCCCTCCCCTCCTCTCTATCTCTCTCCCCCTCTCTCTCTCACTCTCTCTTTCAATTTTGTAAGCTTTCTGTCCTGGCGTATCAAATAAGTAATATATGTTATATGTGTGTTAAAATGAAAGAAGGGAAGACGGGAGGGAGGAAATGACACACTCACACAAACACTCATGCATGTACATACACAGCAACTACAGAAACACACACATGCATACACATATCTATGCACACATACACACACACACACACAGATGTATACACACACACACATGTACACACACATAATCATATATACACACACACACACAAACGCACACGCACACACGCACACGCACACACACACACAACACGGGGACCAGCAAAACTGTGATTCTCGTGCGCGCGCGCGCACACGCACACACACACACACACAGATGTACATACACACACAAAGAGAGAGAGAGGTGTACACACACACACTCACACACACACACACACACACACACACACACACACACACACACACACACACAGACATGTACACACACACACACACAGATGTACACACACACACACACACAGATGTACACACACACACACACACACACACACACACACACACACACACACAAATTGAGAGAGAGAGAGAGAGAGAGAGAGAGAGAGAGAGAGAGAGAGAGAGAGGGAGAGAGAGAGAGAGAGAGGGAGGGAGAGGGAGAGAGAGAGAGAGAGAGAGAGACAGACAGACAGACAGACTGACAAACAGGCAGACAGAGATAGCAATGGGACAAAGAATGAAGAAGGTACAGGTGTAGGTGAAACAGATGTTTATCGGTGCAATGTGTGCTGGTGTCCACAGCAATCTGTCCAAGGAGAATGGGCAAACATGGAGATTCGTCGACCCCCAATATCAAAGTCTGCTTCTTTCAGTTTGATGGGAATAATCCTAGGCTGATATACTAACTCGAGCCATTTCCCATCCATTTTAGGGACACCCTTAAAGTGTGTGTGTGTGCGTGTGTGTGCGCGCGCACAGATGGCCTAGTTAGGGTGTACGAGATGCACAGTTTGCCGATCCCCGTGTTGCACGTGTTTGCCGGCATCGTCGGTGATGTCACGGATGCAAGGTGGACAAAAAGGTAGAGTAAGCGAGAAGAGAGATAAAAACGAAAGAGAGAGAGAGAGAGAGAGAGAGAGAGAGAGGGAGCGGGGAGAGGGTGGGAGGAGAGGGGGGGCGGTGGGGGGGGGCGGGGGGCGGGGGGGTAGAGAGAAGTCGGAAGTCGGATGTTCATTGTACATTGGCCTTAGGCCACAATACAACACTTAATTGAGAGAGAGAGAGAGAGAGAGAGAGAGAGAGAGAGAGAGAGAGAGAGAGAGAGAGAGGAGAGAGAGAGAGAGAGAGAGAGAGAGAGAGAGAGAGAGAGAGAGAGGAGAGAGAATAATAAATGAGCGGAAGAATAAAGACGCGCCGTATCTGTTGTTTACTGGGAGATCTGTGCAGTTTGCCTTCCCCTGTTGCTCCACATGTTTGCTGAGCAAGCTGTTTGTTGCAAAGATTGTGATATTTACCAGTGACACCATTGGTTTGCTACGTAAGCCGTTTGCCCAAAAAGATTGTCGACCATCACACCCTTGGGAGGTGTGAACATCTACCGCTCCTTATCCTTTACACAAAACACACCGCAGGGTGGACAAGTGCGTGGCTGTGTGAACCGGGTCAAATGAGATAACAGGCATTAGTGAATCTGTGATTTATCAATGACAGCTGCTCTACCCAACAACAAAACCTGACAATGGTGAATGGTTTTCCCTCGTTGGTGTTCCCCTACACACTTTTCTTATCATAGCTCTTGGTTCTTCTGTTATCTTTCCTTGGCCAAACGTCTCTTTCGTCAATCTCTCTCTCTCTCTCTCTCTCTCTCTCTCTCTCTCTCTCTCCTCTCTCTCTCTCTCTCTCTCTCTCTCTCCTCTCTCTCTCTCTCTCTCTCTCTCTCTCTCTCTCTCTCTCTCTCTCTCTCTCTCTCTCTCTCTCTCTCTCTCTCTCTCTCTCTCTCTCTCTCTCTCTCTCACACACACACACATATGCGCGCGCACACACGCACACATCCACACTCGCACAAGCATACACATATAAGCTCGCACGGACGCATGCACCCACGCACACATACACACACAACGCGCATACACACACACAGACACAGACTTTTAAACAAACACAATTAGAAGCGGGCATGCACGCATGCTGGCACGTACACGCTATGCACACACGCGTGCGCACTAGCGCACGCACACACACACACACACACACACAAGCGGATTGGGCGCACACACGCACACACACGCACGCACGCACACGCACGCACGCACACACACACACACACACACACACACACACACACACACACACACACACACACACTCGTCACACACACACAATCCGGTTTTTGCATTGTGGGTAGCAGTTTGTTTCAGATTGTGAGACTAGACCTATATCACCACCCTTGCGAGGTGTGTGTGACAAACCTATTGCATCTGATCCTCTGCAAAACAGGACAGGGTGGACAAGTGCATGTATGTCTGTGTGGGTCACTGAGATAACGGGCACGCCGATTCCTCGTCTGTTTTATCAATGACACTTGTTACACCGAACACATGGCGTACGTCGTGTACGGCCTTTCCCCTCTTAGTATCACACACACACACACACACACACACACACACACACACCACACACACACCACACACACACACACACACACACACACACACACTCTCTCTCTCTCTCTCTCTCTCTCTCACACACACACACGCACACGCACTCACGCACGCACACGCACGCACACGCACGCACGCACGCACGCACGCACACGCACGCACACGCACGCACACACACACACACACACACACACACACACACACACACACACACACACACACACACACACACACACACACACACACACATGCCCCTCCACCCTTGTTAGTTTCTTCTCACAAAAGATAGAAAAAACAGTGGGGGAATGATGAAAATCCGTTTAACGTCCTCCGGTCTGAAACAGACACATATGGGACATTAGTAGATATAAAGATGGTGGGAACGATCCTGGAGGCAATGCCTGGAGGCAGTGCAACTCCAGGAAAGTTCCGAATGTTTAACGATACAGATGTATAAAGTAATGTATTAAACGTGAAAACAATGGGGGGAACAACGAACAAGTCTACCGTGATTGTAACTCTACCACGACTTGGCAAACTTCCCTGGTCACCAACAAAACAAAACAAAACAAAACAAGGATGTTACGTTAGGGTGGGGGTGGGGGCGAGGTGGGTACGATTTGAATGAGCGCCAATATCAAACTCTCAACCGACTTTGATCAGTAACCGTTACGAGCTTTAATCACTTATTTTAATTTTGTTTCTGCCTTTTTGGGGGGATGACATGGGATGATTCGTTGCTTCAAACATTCAGTTGGTCAACGTTTTAGCTGGACAAAGATTTTATAATAAATCGAAATATCGCTCTTTTAACACGGTGTTGCTGATTGTATTTCGTCTTGTCTGTAACCGTTCTTGTTTATATATTGATCGTTGTTAAAATTCGATTTTAGAAAAAATGACTAACCCATTCCTACGCAATGAGTGTTATATTTAGGATTATAAATCATTATCTCTTCATCTCGTTCGTGTGATGGTCATCCACCCAGGAACGTCTCTGTCTTTCATTGAGGGAGAAAGGTGGCAGAGTGGTTAAGACGTTCGCCTGCTAAATGTAATGCATGACTGCAACGTGAGTGACCCGGGTTCGAATCCCGGCGTCGCACTTTCTTTCTAGTTTGATATAAATACATTTTTATTCAGATCAACAGGGCACATATACATCAATACATTGTCAACATAAATGAGCAGCAACAAGCTTGAAGCTCATAGTGTGCTCGCTATCTACATGTATATCTTTCTAGTTTGACAGTAAAATCGAACCGAACGTCGAGTCCTTCGGACGGAGACTTAAAGCTAGTCTGAACCGTGCGCTTGGCGCACGTAAAAATCCCACTGCAGTTAAACGTCGGTAAGAGCAGGGAGAAATCCCGCTGCCTGGTATGGCCAAATTGATAGCTGTGTTTTCCAAGTGTGACCACACACCCTCCTCACCTTGTGCCCCCCCCCCCCCCCCCACCACCAAAAAAGGGTAGGCGCTGCACTTGCGGCGACGCTCTCTCCGGGGGAGAGCAGCCCGAATTTCACAGAGATATGTCTCTGTGACTAGAATATACCAAATACCAATCTTGTCAGTCCCTGTAGTATCTCCTGTTAGTGTTAGTGTTAGTCCTCCTGTTGAATGCTAACTCTGCGTAGTCCCCCAGTGTTCCCCCCGTCTCCCCCTGCCTTCTTTGTCCTATGATTATCATCTGTGGGCTTTGTCTGGTTGTCCAGTGTCAAATCTGAAAGGCATCATATAGTAATAATCCAACTGTCCGTGTGTGTGTGTGTGTGTGTGTGTGTGTGTGTGTGTGTGTGTGTGTGTGTCTGAAACACGAAACGGGCCTTATAACTCCGCCGTTTTTCGACCGATTCGCTTCAAATTTGCTGTGAGCCCTAACGGGGCGATGGCAACGGCAACCGAGGCGGCCGTGTCATTTGCGCGGTTTTGCAAATGCGCGAAACGCGCATCCGACGGCCTTTCGGCGCCCGTATCTCCGGTATTTCTGCACCGATTGCCTTCGAATTTGGCAGATATATGACCGGGGACGGTGACTATCAATGTGCCAAACCGGAAGCGAATCCATTACTTAGGCGCATAACAGCAGCATGATGCAAAACGGGCCTTATAACTCCGCCGGTTTTCAACCGAATCGCGTCAAATTTGCTGTTAGGCTTGCTGTCACCGGGGCAAAGCCTGGCAGCAAATTTTAATAAAATCGGGAGAGAGCGTCACTCTCAGAGCAGCGCCAACGGGAAACGGGGCTTTATAACTCTGCCGTTTCTTAACGAAATCGCTTCAAATTTGCTGTACTCAGCGTTACCAGTACTTGGCGTTACCGTTACTAGGCGTTACCGTTACTAGGGAGAGCGCATCACTCTCAGAGCGGCGCCAACGCGAAACGGGGCCTTATAACTCCACCGTTTCTTTACCAAATCGCTTCAAATTTGCTGTACTCAGCGTTACCAATACTTGGCATTACTGTTACTAGGCGTCACCGTTACTAGGCGTTACTGGTACTCGGCGTTGCGCTAGTTTAGATAAATCGCCACAGAACATTGTTCAACAAAGACTGGAGCCTTAGTTGACTGACTTTGACTCGTGTCTTTCAGCTGACACTGAGATATATCTCTTGTTTAGTTACTGAATTACCCTCAGCGTGATCATAGTGTGTCTAGGATATTGCCCCTTTCATAAAGATCTGTCTCAAGGGGTAATATCACCAGGTTCAGGAAATATCCAATGGAGAAGATCCGTCTTCTTTGATTTTGAATTTGGTTGTCGGAGAAATTTCTTTTAGAGGTTGGGGTAGGCTAAGGGAGAGAAGGAGGAAGAGGGCAATGGGGCTGGTTGTGCTAATATGTTGAATATTGTTATTAATATTAATCAAACATAATTATCTTCTCAGTAGAGAGTGCTCTCTCTCTCTCTCTCTCTCTCTCTCTCTCTCTCTCTCTCTCTCTCTCTCTCTCTCTCTCTCTCTCTCTCTCTCTCTCTCTCTCTCTCTCTCTCTCTCTCTCTCTCTCTCTCTCTCTCTCTCTCTCTCTCTCTCTCTCTCTCTCTCTCTCTCTCTCTCTCTCTCTCTCTCTCTCTCTCTCTCTCTCTCTCTCTCTCTCTCTCTCTCTCCTCTCTCTCACCCCTTCCCACATGACATGGGCAGATGGCCTGGTCATTAAACAGTTTGTTCATTGTTCATTGTTTGTTCTTCTTCTCTCTCTCTCTCTCTCTCTCTCTCTCTCTCTCTCTCTCTCTCTCTCTCTCTCTCTCTCTCTCTACCCCCTTCCCACATGACATGGGCAGATGGCCTGGTCATTAAACAGTTGTTCATTGTTCATTGTTCTTTCTCTCTCTCTCTCTCTCTCTCTCTCTCTCTCTCTCTCTCTCTCTCTCTCTCTCTCTCTCTCTCTCTCACACACACACACACACACACACACGCGCGCGCGCGCGCGCGCGCACACACGCACACGCACACGCACACGCACACACAACAACAACAACACATACAGTATTTATACGGCGCTGAATCTTGATAGAAATCAAATCAAAGCGCACACACACGTTAGCATTCAAAGCGCATTCAAACACAAACGCAATACAAAGCGAACACACACAAATAACATAAATGGAATATAGCAGAAACAGACCTAATGGCAAGAGAGAGAAGATAAAGAGAGAGGAGCTTTAATGACGGGGGAACAGGTGGGTTTTGAGGTTAGCTTTGAAAGCAGAGAGAGTCGGTCGCTGACGGAGGGAGAGCGGAAGTTTGTTCCAGGAGGTCGGTTCTGAGACAGCAAAAGAGCGCCGACCAACAGTTGAAAGCTTATACCTAGGGATCTGGAGAGAAACGCACGCACGCACACACACGCGCACGCACGCACACACGCACGCACGCACGCACGCACACGCACACACACACACACACACACACACACACACACCTCTTACACGCACATGCTTCCTGTGAAAGTCACATCAAGTTCATTAAATAAAAAGAAAAATCAATGTTATTGTTTTGTGGACATCCCACTTTTTTTATATAATAGTTGTTTTTTATTTATTGTTGCTTTCAGACGTTCATATTATGTGTATAAATAACAAGTGTAAACGTAAAAACACTTATTTGGGGCTTACAGATACATCTGTATCGCTAAAAATTCGGGACTTTCCTGGAGTTGCACTGCCTCCGGGCATTGCCTCCAGGATCGTTCCCACCATCTTTATATCAACTAATGTCCCATATGTGTCTGTTTCAGACACGTTAACCGGATTTGTTTTACGGATTTTCATTCGTATAAACGGTTTTTAGGGGAAGACGGGGTAAAAAGCGCATGGGCGGGTAAGAAGCCCACCCCAATTATGTCATGAAATAAAGAAAATTTCAGTCAAATTTGCCCATGAGACGAATGCTAGACATTAACGCTCGTCTCATGGGCAAAATTAGAATGAAATTTGCTTCATTTCATGAGATAATTGAGGTGGGCTTCTTACCCGCCCATGCGCTTTTTACCCCATCTTCCCCTAATTTACTTTGATATTTA
>CM065703.1:28572189-28578810 GCA_017654935.2 Phymorhynchus buccinoides
AAATTTATTTTAGTGTAAGCTTGGTAGTGATTTACAATCGGATGTGGGCATGTGTGTGTGTGTGTGTGTGTGTGTGTGTGTCTGTGTGTGTCTGTGTGTGTATGCGCGTGCGCGCGCACGCATGTGTGTGTGTGTGTGTGTGTGTGTGTGTGTGAGAGAGAGAGAGAGAGAGAGAGAGAGAGAGAGGAGAGAGAGAGAGAGAGAGAGAGAGACTTGATCAGGTCAGAGCTGTTTACACACACACACACACACACACACACACACACACACACACACACACACACACACACACACACACACACACACACACACACACACACACACACACACACACACACACACACACACACACACACACACACACACACACACACACGTGTGCGTACGTAGACAAGTTTGCTTATGAATGCGATTTGTGGGCGTAATGTAAGTATATGTGTATATTAGTATGTACTTATTGCCGAGCATTCCTTTGAACCCTCCCTAGTCCGACCTCTCTATACCTGCCATAGGTACTTGGACACTTGATGAATGGCGTGGTCTTAATGGGAACCTTGTTAATTAAACTGCATTCATCACCTCTTGCGCATACCAAGCATTCCTAGTACAGACAGCCTACACAGTTTTGCATGTCTCTTTCTATACTGTTAACCCTTTCACCGCCAATGTAGCATTTATGCACCACAGTGATTTAACGCCCATGTCACTAAAAAGCATCAAATCAGAGACTGTAATCAGAAGACCCTATTTTCTACATTTTGGGAGGCAAGGATAGGCCTAATGTCATACATGTCACAGAGAAACTCCCAATGTTGCATATAATTTTTCTTCTCTACCCAGTTAAGTTTAATGGCATTTTTGGGTTGAAAAATGGCTGGCGGCGAAAGGGTTAAACAGGTGTATAATGTCATAGCATCTCTAATGAGTAAATGGTTTGCAGACTGTATTTTGGAGAGAGAGAGAGAGAGAGAGAGAGAGAGAGAGAGAGAGAGAGAGAGAGAGAGAGAGAGAGAGAGAGGGTGGGAGTGAGAGGGTGAGAGAGAGAGAGAGAGAGAGAGAGAGAGAGAGAGAGAGAGAGAACACTGGAACACTGGAAATGTTATTGTCATTACCACACGGGTCTGATGACAAGGGGGGGGGGGGGGGGGGGTACTTGAATATTTTCAATGAAATAATAGTATTCGACAACATAAACAAAAGTAAAATAAACAAATGAAACAAAAGAAATAAAAATTGAGAGAGAGAGAGAGAGAGAGAGAGAGAGAGAGAGAGAGAGAGAGAGAGAGAGAGAGAGAGAGAGAGAGGGAGAGAGAGAGAGGAGAGGGAAAGAGAGAGAGAAAGAGAGAGAGAGAGAGAGAGAGAGAGAGAGAGAGAGAGAGAGAGAGAGGGTGGGAGTGAGAGAGAGAAAGAGAGAGAGAGAGAGAGGGTGGAGAGAGAGAGAGAGAAAGAGAGAGAGAGAACACTGGAACACTGGAAATGTTATTGTCATTACCACACGGGTCTGATGACAAGGTGGGGGGGGGGGGGGGGTACTTGAATATTTTCAATGAAATAATAGTATTCGACAACATAAACAAAAGTAAAATAAACAAATGAAACAACAGAAATGAAAATTGAGAGAGAGAGAGAGAGAGAGGAGAGAGAGAGAGAGAGAGAGAGAGAGAGAGAGAGAGAGAGAGAGAGAGAGAGAGAGAGCAAACCCAACACACCACCCCTACCTCCTCTATTCTACCCCTATCGCCTCTTTTGGTTTTTTACTGGACTCATTTTGCACGAAACGCTCTTGTAGAACACCCCATCCTCCCTTCCCCGTCATCACCCCCCCCCCCCCCCCAACACCACCCCCCCACCCCCACCCCCCCCCATGAACACCCTCTTCTTTTTATTCCACCTCATGGTTTTTCCACGAATCTCTCTCGTTCTGGACCCCCCCCCCCCCCCCACGCCCCCTTTTTTTCCATCAACCTTCTGTTTAACTGAGGTAAGGTAACACTCTACAGATCCCCTACTATATCACCTGTAGACGTGTGGGGGCCATTTTTGTCGAATCCACCACTTAACTCCTTGTGGACCATGAAAAACCGCTTTTGGTGAACGCAACCACTTTAGTGGGCACCTTCGAAACCACTTATCGTCGACCCAACCACTTGCGTCGACTTTTGCTGGGGGCAACATCTCCTCCTTCTCCTTCTTCTTTTGGATCGTCTTCTCTAGTTGCATATATACAATTATTAATCGTATTATTTCGGATTTTATATAAATGGCTTCATACGTATATTTTGTCTAAATAAGAATTGTATGTTTTCTTGTGATGCTTTGTAAAAGGAATGTTTTTGTCCTGTGCACCGCTCTTTTTCCTGTGCACTCTCATTTGTCCTTCATTCTTTGTTGTTATTTTGGTTGTCTTGAGGACAGGAATGTACAACAGCTGTAATAATCCCTTCTTATACTCAATGAAGATCATTGTGCCTTGACTTGACTTGACTTTTGGTCGCCCATCAAAATGGGTCGCCCACACGTGAGCAGGAGGCGCCCCACCAGAATAGGTTTGACAAAAGAGTGTTAAAAGTGGTTTAGGTAGGTTGCCAAAAGTGGTTTTTGAAGGTTTTCGAGAAACCTGTGGTTAGGGTTTAACAAAGGTGGGTTTTTGAAGTTTCCGTCGAGAAACCTGGTTAGGTTTAAACAAAGTGGTTTTCGAAGGTTTCAGACACCTGGTTTAGGTTTGACAAAAGTGGTTAGGTTTGACAAAAGTGGTTTTAGAAGGTTTCGAGAAAAGTGGTTGAGGTTTGACAAAAATGGTTTTAGAAGGTTTCGACAAAAGTGGTTAGGTTTGACTAAAGTTGGTTTTAGAAAGGTTTCGACAAAAGTGGTTAGGTTTGACAAAAGTGGTTTTAGAAGGTTTCGACAAAAGTGGTTAGGTTTGACAAAAGTGATTTTAGAAGGTTTCAACAAAAGTGGTTAGGTTTGACAAAAGTGGTTTTTAGAAGGTTTCGACAAAAGTGGTTGGGTTTGACAAAAGTGATTTTAGAAGGTTTCAACAAAAGTGGTTAGGTTTGACAAAAGTGGGTTTAGAAGTTTTCGATAAAAGTGGTTAGGTTTGACAAAAGTGGGTTTAGAAGTTTTCGATAAAAGTGGTTAGGTTTGACAAAAGTGGGTTTAGAAGGTTTCGACAAAAGTGGTTAGGTTTGACAAAAGTAGAAGTTTTCGATTTTAGAAGGTTTCGATAAAAGTGGTTAGGTTTGACAAAAGTGGTTAGAAGGTTTGACAAAAGTGTTTGACAAAAGTTTTAGAAGGTTTCGACAAAAGTGGTTAGGTTTGACAAAAGTGGTTTTAGAAGGTTTCGATAAAAGTAGTTGGGTTTAACAAAAGTGGGTTTAGAAGGTTTCGACAAAAGTGGTTAGGTTTGACAAAAGTGATTTTAGAAGGTTTCAACAAAAGTGGTTAGGTTTGACAAAAGTGGGTTTAGAAGGTTTGAACAAAAGTGGTTAGGTTTGACAAAAGTGGTTTTTAGAAGGTTTCTACAAAAGTGGTTATGTTTGACAAAAGTGATTTTAGAAGGTTTCGACAAAAGTGGTTGGGTTGGACAAAAGTGATTTTAGAAGGTTTCAACAAAAGTGGTTAGGTTTGACAAAAGTGGGTTTAGAAGGTTTGAACAAAAGTGGTTAGGTTTGACAAAAGTGATTTTAGAAGGTTTCAACAAAAGTGGTTAGGTTTGACAAAAGTGATTTTAGAAGGTTTCAACAAAAGTGGTTGGGTTGGACAAAAGTGGTTTTAGAAGGTTTCTCCAAAAAGTGGTTATTATTACTGTTTGACATAAGTGGTTTGCAAAGTGATTTTAGAAGGTTTCAACAAAAGTGGTTGGGTTGGACAAAGTGATTTAGATAGTTCGACAAAGTGGTTGGGTTTGACAAAATGGTTTGAAGTTTCTACAACAAAAGTGGTTATGTTTGCAAAATTGATTTTGTAGAAGGTTTCGCAAAATGGTTGGTTTGACGAAAAAATGGTTTTTGGAAGGTTTTTCTTTCTACAAAAGTGGTTAGGTTTGACTAGTTTGTTGAAAGATTTGACGAAAGGGGTAGGTTTGACAAGATGTTTTAAGGTTTTGACAAAAGTGGTTAGGTTTTCACAAAAGTGGTTTTAGTAGGTTTCTACAAGTGGTTGTTTTTGACAAAGTGTTTTTAGAAAGGTTTCGACAAAAGTGGTTGGGTTATGACAAAGAGTGTTTTTTAGAAGGTTCGACAAAGTGGTAGATATGACTAAAAGTTCTTTTGGAGGTTCGAACAAAGTAGTTTGGTTAGCACAAGTGGGTTTTTTCCAGAAAGTGTTGGGTTTCGAGAACCTGGTTAGGTTTGACAGAAGTGGTTTTAGAAGGTTTCGACAAAGTGGTTAGGTTTTGACAAGAGTGGTTAGAATGTTTTCGACAAAAGTGGTTAGGTTTGACAAAGTGGGGTTTAGAAGGTTTCGACAAAGTGGTTGGGTTTAGACAAAAAGGTTTTTGGAAGGTTTTCTACAAAGTGGTTCGGTTTGATTAAAGTTGTTGCACAGATTTGACAAAAGTGGGTTAGAAAGTTTTCTACAAAGTGTGTTAGGTTTTGACTAAGTTTTTGAAAAGATTTTTACAAAAGTGGTTAGAGTTTGCAAAGTGTTTTTAGAAGGTTTTGGGGGACAAGTGTTAGGTTCACAAACTGTTTAGTATTTTCTACACGTGGTTTAGTTTTGACAACAGTGGTTTAGAGATTTCGACAAAAGTGGTTGGGTTTGACAAAGTGTTTTAGAAGGTTCGACAAAATGGTTAGATATGACAAAAGTTTCTTTTGGAAGTTTCGACAAAAAGTTTGGTTAACAAAGGTGGTTTTAGGGTTTCGAGAAACCTGGTTAGTTTGACAAAGTGGTTTTAGGTAAGGTTTTCAAGAAACCTGGTTTAGGTTGGACAAAAGTGTTTTAGAAGGTTCGACAAAAGTGGCTAGGTTTGACAAAGTGGTTTTTAGAAGGTTTCGGACAAAAGTGGTTATGTTTTTGACAAAAGTGGTTAGAATGTTTTCGCCAAAAGTGGTTGGTTGACAAATGGTTTTTTGGCAAGGTTTTCTACAAAGTGGGTTAGGTTTGACTAAAGTGATTTTAGAAAGGTTCAGACAAAGTTGTTAGGTTGACTAAAGTTGTTGAAAAGATTTGACAAAAGTGGTTAGGTTTGACAAGGTGGTTTTAAAGTTTTTTGCCAAAATGTTTGGGTTTGGCAAAAAGTGGTTTTAGAAGGTTTAGACAAAAGTGGTTGAGTTTGAATAAAATGGTTTTGGAAGGTTTCTACACAAGTGGTTAGGTTTGACTAAAAGTTGTTGAAAGATTTTGACAAAAGTGGATTTAGAAGTTTCATACAACGTGTTGTGGGTTTGACAAAAGTGGTTTTTAGAAGGTTTCGACAAAGTGTTAATTACAAGGTGAATTTTAGAAGGTATTTCAAGAAACCCTGGTTATGTTTGACAAAAGTGGTTTTACAAGGGTTCCACAAAAGTGGTTCTTTGACAAAGTGGGTTTAGAAAGGTTTTTTCGACAAAAGTGGTTTAGGTTTGCAAAGTGGGTTTTAGAAGGTTTCGCCCAAGTGTTTTAGGTTTAACACAAGTGGTTTAGAAGGGTTCGACAAAAGTGTTAGGTTTGCAATTTATACAAAAGTGGTTTGGAGGTTTCGACGAAAGTGGTTAGGTTTTGAACTAAAGTTGTTTGAAAAGAGTCGACACAAATGGTTGGTTATATTCAACAAAACTGGGCTCCACGTGTATGTGTTCCACGTCTCTGCAGGGGGGTCAGCGTGCTCCTTCGACTCTGTAAGCGGGAGGTAAGCCTGAGACCCCGGCCTCGTGGACTCCGCAGTAAAGTCTGATGATAGAGGAACTCCTTGACTGTCACTCTTCGACCCTTCCCTGCTCCCTACTCCCTTTAGGCCTGGTCCCCCACCCACACCCACCCTCCATACCTCTGTCTGTCTGTCTCTCTCTCTCTCTCTCTCTCTTCTTCTTCTTCTCTCTCATCCTCATCTCTCTCTCTCATTCAGCTCCTCCTCTCTCTCTCTCTCTCTCTCTGTGGTGTCTCCTCCTCTGTGTGAGAACGAAACAGACAGACTGACCAGACAGACGTCAACATACGAACTGTGCCGCGCGCCGCGCGCATTGTGATTCTGTTGTGTGTGTGTGTGTGTGTGTAGTGTGTGTGTGTGTGTGTTATGTGTGTCTCTCGCTCTCTCTCTCTCTCTCCTTCTCTCTGTCCTCTCATCTCTCTCTCTATCTCGTCTCTCTCTCGTTCTCGCTCGTTCTCTCTCTCTCTCTCTCTCGCTCTCTCTCTTTTATTTAATGTCTATCCACCACTTGTGATATTAGACGAGTGTGTTATGTGTACGTGCGTGTGCGCGTATTGTGTTGCATGCATGCCTGCGTGCTCCATGCGTTCGCAGCCTGTGTGTTTCACGTACGCGTACATGCATCCTGCGCATTGAATTTTGTCCGCTGGAAACATCTGGCGTTAGGTCTAGTCACTTGGGGGGGGGGAGGAAAAACGTTAGGTTTCTATACCTCGATATTTTTCCTCTAGTTTTGAGTAGTGGTTTAAGGAGGTCTATGGGTTGTGTGTATT
>CM065703.1:28601810-28606810 GCA_017654935.2 Phymorhynchus buccinoides
GCGGCACACATGTCCGTCACCAGCAATGCCACGCACTTGCGACACCCCGTAGTATTTTTTTTGTGTGTAGGCCAACGCAGCGCAACTCTCTCTCTCTCTCTCTCTCTCTCTCTCTCTCTCTCTCTCTCTCTCTCTCTCTCTCTCTCTCTCTCTCTCTCTCTCTCTATTTATCTCCACACAACAATTTAAGCGATTCTGTCAAGGCCTACCGATCTCCCGGACCGTGACCTTGACCTTGATCGGTATGCATCATCAGAACGGGCATAAGCCAAAGTACCTCCATGCCAAACTTGAAGACTCTAAGACCAACGGTGTGGGAGTTATGGCCCTTTAAAAAATTTGGTTTCCAAGGCCGTATGCCAAGGTCAAGGTCACGGTGGCGAAAATGTTTGGGCGGATGTGTTCCTCTCATGGTGACACACCACCACACAAAATTAGAAGCGATTGTGTTAACCCATTCGAAAGATATCCTTGGGACAGACAGAAGCAGAAAAAACAAGGGCAAGGGCGTCGCTGGCAGACATGTCCGTCACCAGCAATGCCACGCACTTGCGACACCCCGTCGAGTGTCACATCCTGACACAAAATTGCAAGGGATTCTGTCTTCTAGTTCACGAGATACAGCTTGAAGAAGAAATACATAGCGCAAAGAAGGAAATTTCGGTTTTCAAGGTCAAACTTCAAGGCCAAGGTCAGCATGGCGATAATTTATGCTGGGATGTTTTCTACTCTAGGGTATACAGTATACAATCTGAAGCGCTTCTGTCAAGCACAAATGTGGAAAATAAAGCTTAAAACCCAGTTTGTAGACCCCTACCACATTCAAGGCCTACCGATCTCCCGGACCGTGACGTTGACCTTGACCGGTATGCCACCATCAGAACGGGCATAAGCCAAAGTACCTACATGCCAAATTTGAAGACTCTAACACCAACGGTGTGGGAGTTATGGCCCCTTAAAGATTTTCGGTTTTCAAGGTCGTACGCCAAGGTCAAGGTCACGACGGCGAAAACATTTGCGCGGATGCCTTCCTCTCATGGTGACACACCAGCAGACAAAATTTGACGCGATTCGGTCAAGCAGTTCGGGAGATATCCTTGGGACAGACAGAAAAACAAACAAACAAAAAAACGAACCAGCCCATGCAAAATCCGATCACCTATTTTGACGGACTAATACAAACCAGACGACCACAAAGTCCGATCACCTATGGTGACGGACAAAAACAAAAATACAAACCAGACCACTGCAAAGTCCCATCACCTACGGTGACGGACAATTATGCTACGGCGTGTCGCAAGTGCGTGGCATTGCTGGTGACGGACATGTCTGCGGTGAGCGTTCCCCGTTCCCCAGCATAATGGCCGAGTGTCTTACGGTTGCCTTTGATCTTCTATCACCTCCCTGTGGGTGGGCTCTCTGTGTATGTTTGTCTGTCTGTGTCTCTCTCTCTCGCTTTCTGTCTCTGTCCCCCCCCCCCCCTCTCTCTCTCTCTCTGCCTTTGTCTGTAGGGCCTATGTCGCTCTCTGTCTGTCTGTCTGTCTCTGTCTGTCTCTCTCTCTCTCTCTCTTCCTCTAGTCTCCTGCATACACTCTCTCTTATCCTCTCCTCTCTCTCTCTCTCTCTCGTCTCTCCCTCCGCCTATCTCTCTTATCTCTCTCTCTTCTCTGTCTGTCTCTCTCTCTCTCCCTCTCCCCCTGTCTGTCTGTCTCATT
Organism: Phymorhynchus buccinoides; assembly: GCA_017654935.2. Lineage (NCBI taxonomy): Eukaryota > Metazoa > Mollusca > Gastropoda > Neogastropoda > Raphitomidae > Phymorhynchus > Phymorhynchus buccinoides. The sequence continues at coordinate 28,603,526 of CM065703.1, forward strand.
TTCTCATCTCTCTCTATGTCTCTCTCTCATCTCATCTGTGTCCATGTATCTGTATGTATCTCTCTCTCTCTCCCCAATCCCAGCTCTCTGTCTGTCTCTCTCTGTCTCTCTCTCTCTTCTGTCTCGTCTCTCTCTGTCTGTCTCTCTCTCTCTCTCTCTCTCTCTCTCTCTCCATCTCTCTCTCTTTCTCTCTCTCTCTCTCTCTCTCTCTCTCTATCTGTCTCTCTGTGCCTGCTCTGGGGCGGAGGACATTAAACAAATTTTTTTCTTCATCCAACTGGAACAGCAGTTGTCCTCTTTGCTCTCTGTCTATGTCTCTCTGTCTGTCTGTCTCTCTTCGTTGTGTGTGTCTTTGTCTGTCTGTCTGTCTCTCTCTCCTCCCCCCCCCCCCCGCCCCCCCATCCTCTTCTCTCTCTTCTCTGGAGGACGTTAAACACATTTTCATTCATCCACATCCTGACACAAGATTTGAAGAGCTTATGTCTTCTAGTTCACGAGATACAGCGCAAAGAAGGAAAATTTCGGTCTTCAAGGTCACACTTCAAGGTCAAGGTCAGCATGGCGATAATGTATGCTCGGGTGTTTTCTACTCTAGGTTATACAGTCTCACACACAATATGAAGCGCTTCTGTTAAGTACAAATGTGGAAAATATGGCTGAAAACCCAATTTGTAGACCCCTACCACTTTCAAGGCCTACTCGATCTCTTCCGGACCGTGACCTTGATGCCTTGATCGGTATGCCACCATCAGAACGGACATAGAAGCCAAAGTACCTGCATGCCAAATTTGAAGACTCTTAACACCTTAACGGTGTGGGAGTTATGGTTCCCTTAAAGATTTTCGGTTTTCAAGGTCCAACCGTACGTCCAAGGTCAAGGTCACGACGGCAAAATGGTTTGCGCGGATGCCTTTCCTCTCATAGTGACACACTCAGCACACAAACTTTGACGTGATTCGGTCAACCCGTTCGAAAGATTTCCTTGGGACACTGACAGAAGGAGAAAAAACGCATGACCTCTCCGATTTTTCAGGCTCTCAGCGATCTTTTTTGTACTCTTGACCTTTTCTCTTTTTCTATTATCTCCACCTTGATTCTGTATGCCATCATCAGAACGGGCATAAGCCAAACCTCCTTCATACCAATTTTCAACATCCTATTTCTATCGGTGCCCGAGATATGGCTTTAAAAATTTACTTTTCGGTTTTCAAGGTCAAGTACGTGGCAAGGTCAAGGTCACGACGGCAACCAAAAATTTGTGCCGATCTCTTCCTATTAAATGAGGCACACCAGCTCAAACACAATTTTGCTGGCGATTCTGTCAAGCGGTTCGGGAGTATTTCCTTGGGACAGACAGACATACAGCTTGAAGAAAAAAATAAAAAAAAAACTTCGGTTTTCAAGCCCCTTCGCAAGGTAGTCCGTTCTTGGTTTTTTCGGAACTAATGACCAGTACTACACGCAATCCGAAGCGCTTTCAGGTCCAAATTGATTTTTTTTACCCCTACGTTGACCTTGATCGGACCGTGATTGCCATCAGAACGGGCATAAGCCAAACCACCTACATGCCAAGTTTCAACATCCTATGTCCATCGGTGCCCCGAGATATGGCTAAAAATAGATTTTTTCGGTTTTCAAGGTCGTACGTCAAGGTCAAGGTCACGACGACAAAATGGTTTGCGCGGATCTCTTTCTATTAAGGTGGCACACCTCCACACAAAATTTGACGCGATTTTGTCAACCCGTTCGAAAGATATCCTTGGGACAGACAGAAGGAGAGACACAAGGCCCATAAAATCCGATCTCCCGGACCGTGACCACATGACCTTGATCGGTATGCCACCATCAGAACGGGCATAAGCCAAAGTACCTACATGCCAAATGGTGAAGACTCTAAGCACCAACCGGTGTGGGAGTTATGTGCCCCTTAAAGATTTTCGGTTTCCAAGGTCGTATGCCAAGGTCAAGGTCACGACGGCGAAATTTTTTGCTTCTTCGGATGCCTTCCTCTCTCTGGTGACACACCAGCACACACAATTTTGACGTGATTCGGTCAGGCGGTTCGGGAGATTCCTTGGGACAGACAGAAAAATGAACAAAAAACAAGGGCGTCGCCGAGCGGTCTCTGTCCTGACATGTCCGTCACCAGCAATGCTCACGCACTTGCGATACCCATAGTATACTCTTACTGTCACATCCTGACACAAAATTGGAAGGGATTCTTGTCTTCTAGTTCAGGAGATACAGCTTGAAGAAGAAACATATAGCGCAAAGAAGGAAATTTCTGTTTTTTTCACGGTCACACTTCGAAGGTCAAGATTCAGCATGGTGATCATTTATGCTCGGATGTGTTCTTCTCTAGGGTATACAGTACCACACACAATCTGAAGCGCTTCTGTCAAGTACAAATGTGGAAAATATGGCTTAAAACCCAATTTGTAGACCCCTACCACTTTCAAGGCCTACCGATCTCCCTGACCGTGACCTTGACCTTGATCAGTATGCCACCATCAGAACGGGCATACGCCAAAGTACCTACATGCCAAATTTGAAGACTCTAACACTAACGGTGTGGGAGTTATGGCCCCTGAAAGATTTTCGGTTTTCAAGGTCGTACGCCAAGGTCAAGGTCACGACGGCAAAATGGTTTGCGCGGATGCCTTCCTCTCATGGTGACACACCAGCACACAAAAATTGACGTGATTCGGTCAACCCGTTCGAAAGATATCCTTGGGACAGACAGAAGGAGAAAAAAATGACCCTCCGATTTTCAGGCTCCAGCGATCTTTTTGACCTTGACCTTGACCTTGATCGGTATGCCATCATCAGAACGGGCATAAGCCAAACCACCTTCATACCAAGTTTCAACATCCTATGTCGATCGGTGCCCGAGATATGGCTAAAAATAGATTTTCGGTTTTCAAGGTCGTACGTCAAGGTCAAGGTCACGACGGCAAAATGGTTTGCGCGGATCTCTTCCTATTAAGGTGGCACACCTTCACACAAAATTTGACGCGATTCGGTCAAGCGGTTCGGGAGATATCCTTGGGACAGACAGAGAAAAAAAAAGAAAAAAAAATACAAACCAGCCCATCGCAAAGTCTGATCACCTTAAGGTGACGGACAATAATAATACAAACCAGCCCATCGCAAAATCCGATCACCTATGGTGACGGACAAAGAGTGGAACATACCACAAAGCTTAGATGTGTGGGCACAACAGGTAAAGCATTAATTTTCTGAGGACATTCTTCTTCTTCTTCTTCGATCGCTCAGACAGTTTCC
>CM065703.1:28611810-28624310 GCA_017654935.2 Phymorhynchus buccinoides
TTGCCCTAGAAATTGACAACATTCAAAACCTTGCTTTTCTTCCTTAACAAAATAACAACCCCGTTGATGACGATAGTTGAACGATATTGCTAGCTGTTCAATAGGAATTGTTCGGAAATAATTAAGGGGAGTAATGTCATGGTGTGTGGGAGTGATCTTGCCTAATTCAATCGGTCAAGCAGGGGAAGTTACTCTACCATCAGATCATGTAGGTCCCCAGCCCTCGCCTCGTGTGTTCGCGGAGAAACGCAGCATGTAGAACGCAGTGCGTCATTCTAAAATTGATGTCACTTATATTTTTACGTCACAGTTTGCAAGTTCTATCAGTTTGTAACCACTGGCCACTCCTTATTTTTCTATTTAAAAAACATGTTTGCAATTCGCTGACTGGCATCCTGCTGTATCAAGCTTCGACGCCATGCCGCCATGGTTGCTATGGTTTTGACCGAGTAAGTCGAGTTCACGAAGTGCTCTCCCCTAGTTTTTTTCTCCGAAAATCGTCTATTATGAACAGTGATTGTGACACGGTGCTTCCGGGTTTAGGAGAGGCCATTCGACAGGGTGATGGGTGATTGGTGATTGGTCTGGCACACCGGTGTCATGTGGCGCCCTCTGGGTTTCCATGACCTAAAGCCATAAAGAGGACGCCACACGAGGACTGACGAATAAGACGAAGACATTGATGATGATGATGATGATGATGATGATGATGATGATGATGATGATGATGATGATGAAAGGAGGAAGAGGATGATTAGATGAAATGAGTAAGGAGGACGAGGAGGGATAATTCAACAACAAAAATGACGACAACAATAACGTTAACAATGATGACAACTACGTTAATGATGAAGATGACAACGACGAGAGTGAAGACGACGACGACGAATACGACGACGATGATGATGATGATGATGACAATGTTGATGATGACGATAACGACCATGACGACGACATCAACAACCCAAAGAAAATGTCCTAGTTAAGGAAAGGAGGAGGGGAATGTCCGGTGCCGGCTATTTCTGACCGTTGGCGGAATGATGTCACCTTGTAGGGGATCAATAGCGCACCTCTGTCTGATGGGAGTCTTTTCCCCTTCTCTTACCTCGTCCTTTTTCCCTCTCTCTCTCTCTCTCTCTCTCTCTCTCTCTCTCTCTCTCTCTCTCTCTCTCTCTCTCTCTCTCTCTCTCTCTCTCTCTCTCTCTCTCTCTCTCTCTCTCTCTCTCTCTCTCTATCTATCTCTATCTACTCTCTCTCTCTCTCTCTCTCTCTCTTTCTCTCTCTCTCTCTGCCTAAAATCTTCATCCTTGTTAAATAAAGTTGTTCAGAGTTCTCTTTCTTACCTGATTCTCATCTCCTACATTTCAGTGTACTGTTTCTCTTACGGTTCTTTTTTGTCCTTTGCCGATCTACGATCGCAAAGGAGTATGTTTTCGTTCGTATATGTAACTCTTTTTTTTCTTACTTTTTTTTCTTCTTTTTTCTCCTGTCTGTCCCAAGGATATCTCCCGAACCGCTTGTTTTATTTTATTTGTACTAACGCAACGCCTAGTACCGGAAATACCGAGCACCGGTAAAGCCTAGTACCGGTAATGCCAAGTACCGGTAATGCTGAGCAGCAGTTTTTTGGGGTCCACGAAATATGATATTATTACTTTTGTGTCTCTCCTTCTTTCCATCTTCTTCTCTCATCCTGCTCTACCCCCCCCCCCCCCCCACCCCCAATCCGGCCCAGACATGAAAGAAGCGGGCAATGGTTAAACCAGCGGAACGGCAGTCCCTTCCATAATCTGCAATTCTCTTTGAATATCAGGGCGGATCTAGGGAGGGGGGTTTCCTGGTTTCCGGACCCCCTTTATTTCCGCGCAAATGGAAATTGGCTCATATCGCGCGCGTTTAAGAATGGATGGTGTAGCAATTTTCCACCAAGATAGTCACTGTCCCTGGTCATGCACGTTCCAAATTATGAGTCAATGTCCGGTCTGGTTATGCCGCGGTTTGTGTCGCGCGCGTCTATGAATCGATTCGCTTCTAGTTTGGCACACCTACCTTCCAAATTCGAAGGCAATCCGCCCAGAAATACTGGAGATACGGGCGCCGACAGGCCGGCTGATACGCGTTTCGCGCATTTGCCAAACCGCGCAAATGATGCGGCCGCCTCGATTGCCGTTGCCATCGCACCGTTAGGGCTCATAGCAAATTTGAAGCGATTCGGTCGAAAAACGGCGGAGTTATAAGGCCCGTTTTGTGTTTCACACACACACACACACACACAGACACAGACACAACCTTGCCTTTTTGATTAATTTTGGTGTTTCTTGTCTTGTCTTTTATTTATAGCAAAACATTATTTCTGTCTGTGTATGATCTGTGTCTCTGTCTGTCTCTCTGTCTCTGTCTCTGTCTCTCTCTCTCTCTCTCTCTCTCTCTCTCTCTCTCTCTCTCTCTCTCTCTCTCTCTCTCTCTCTCTCTCTTCCCCTTTCTTTCATTTCCTCTGTCTGTCTGCTGTCTGATGGCTGAACTGCATTTATCTTCTTCGTCTGCCACCCACCCACCCTCATCCCCCATCCCCACTCATCCCCACTCATCCCCACACACACACTTTCTTTTCTTCTACTACACCTAATGATGTAATAAATCAAAGAGTGGAGAAATCAGAGGGAAAACCTATTTGAAATAGAATAGTTTGGAATAGAATAGTTGTTGGTAAGCTTGTATTTTAGACACCCCCTCTTGTCTACGACCCTCAATCTCAAAGTCTGCTTCTTTCGGTATTATGACAATAATCCCCGGCTGACCGCTTTCCCAGAAGTGGCAGAATATCGCTTGTCGTTGAACATTTTCAACGCGAAAACAAAGGATGGACAAGTTAAACGTTAAGGTCTCCGTACACGTTAACATTATGTACAAGATATCTCCAATTTCCCCATGGCAACACACTCAGTTGTAAGTCATATTATGAGTGGCCTAACACTGCGTTGCCATGGGGAAGTAGAGACATTTTGTGAATATTGTTAGCGTGTACCGAGACCTTTACGTTTATAAAGGTGAACAAGAAAATATCGCAAATATCGCAATTCACCGTAAGCAACGATGAATACAAACACAGGGACGGTGTAAACACTCAAAATGCAATCGTTCCTAAAGGCCTGCGTATAAGGTCACTCTCTCTCTAAGGCTCGGTGTACATCTTGTGTCCTGGCTAATACAAAGCATCTGTTTTGTTCCATTCTGTGGTTTTTTCACACCTGCTGCCATGTTATTCACACCGACTGGCGTGCGTTGTGTACGCATTTGGTCCGCTGTCGCCCATGTTGTTTGGGTCTTGGGAGAGAGAGAGACCAAAAGAAGCAGACCCTGCTTGTGTGTATAACCTGCCAGCGAGTCAAAAGCAACCAGGCGTGTGCTACCTTTCACACGATTGTCAAACATGCTGGGTCCTCGGTAGAACACAGATGGACACCGAGCATAAGCTGTGAGAAGGAACTGCGTAGATAGGTGGTGATTATTACTGCATCGTTTCAACAACCCCGGTAACAAGAGCGAACAAAACAGTAACCCGGGCAGTTTATTTCCTCAACATTAACAATGCCGTCCAGTTATGCTGAGTGCGTCAGATTCTAGCTCTCTTTGTTCACTTCCCTCCTAATTGACAAGACCTTCGACGTCGACAGAGTTGCTAGCTTTTTTGCTTTTTTTTGGACAGAGTTGCTAGCTTGTTTATTAACTCACGTTAGTCGTAATGAACGCGTTGATTGGCCCGGCCAAATGCCATGTTCGTCATTGTCAGCCCACTCGGAGAACTAAATTAGAATGTAATTATAGGGAGGGAAACGGTTTTTAAGTGTTCAGAAAATGTGTGTGTTTTTGGAAGGGTCACCCTCGTGTTATCTGAGACCGACCGTCGAATCAGTAAAGTGCTTAGAAATTGTACGGAATGTTGCTGACTTAGAAAGGACAAGGGAAAAGTACGAACTTGAAATGCTTCAAAGTTGACGAGACAATCTTTATTGACGTGGGTGATCATAATACCAGAGAACTCTGATAATGTCAACAGAAAGGAGTCGAAGAAGAGAAGCAGCGCTTTTGTTCTTAATTGGATATTGATGAAAGTGTTCAAGTGTAGTTTTGTTCTTAATTGGATATTGATGAAAGTGTTCAACTGTAGCTTCTTCCCGTTAGTCAAGTTGGTGACCTCTCCCTTTGTGTCTCTGTACCTTTGTCTTTTTTCTGACGATCAGCTGTGATATCTGTCGGAGGCCGTGGATGAACAACCACTTTCACAGTGTTCTTGCTTCAGCAGAACAGCTAAAGGGTCGTAATGGAGGCGAGTGGTCCGGAAGAAATGTCATATTCCTGTAGTTTATACTGTTAGGCGGTGTTTTTGTCTTCTGTCAACACACGTGGACAGTGGCTGCTGATGCTCCGTTCTGCCCACATTAATCATGATGATGATGGTGATGATAATGATGTTGAAAGATGACGCGGACGACTTTTTGTGACGATGATGAGATGGACGAGGAAGAGGACGACGACGACGTGGACAATTATTGAGGAAGAAGAGTCGGGTTCTACTACGGCTTTATGGCATGCAAATGTCACAAGCAGTGTTTTTTGTTTGTTTGCTGCGACGCACTCTCCAGGTGGGAGCAACCCGAATTTCACAGAGACGCCTCTATGACTATAAAGTACTAACACCTAATAATAATAATAATACCTAATTTTGTTTTTTGTTTTGTTTTAGAACAATTATAAGGGGGGGGGGGGGGGGGGGGGGGGGGGGGGGGGAGAGAAGATCACACTAAATTGCTTGATGACATAAAGACAGACAAGCTGGTGTCTTTCCTTCTGAGTGCTGTGTGCCGCTGCTTTGCTGCTGCTGCTGTTTGTTTGCTGTTGTTGTTTTGTTCTCCTTCTCCCTTTTCTTCTTTTCTTCCTTCTGTGTCTTCTTCTTCTTGACTTCTTTTAATAATAATAATCATATAGTAATAATCCAACTGTCCGTGTGTGTGTGTGTGTGTGTGTGTGTGTGTGTGTGTGTGTGTGTCTGAAACACGAAACGGGCCTTATAGCTCCGCCGTTTTTCGACCGAATCGCTTCAAATTTGCTGTGAGCCCTAACGGCGCTATGGCAACGGCAACTGAGGCGGCCGTATCATTTGCGCGGTTTCGCAAATGCGCGAAACGCGCATCCGCCGGCCTCTCGGCGCCCGTATCTCCGGCGTTTCTGGGCCGATTGCCTTCGAATTTGGCAGGTAGATGACCGGGGACGGTGACTATCGGTGTGCCAAACCGGAAGCGAATCGGTTCAGAAACGCGCGCGCTATACCACTCCGCCGTTTCTTAACCGAATCGCTTCAAATTTGCTGTACTCAGCGTTACCAGTACTTGGCGTTACCGTTGCTAGGCGTTACCGTTACTAGGCGTTACTGGTACTCGGCGTTGCGCTAGTAATAATAAATACATCTTCTATAGCGATAATCTCCTGACACAGCAGGACTCAACGCGCTTTACATGGGGACAAAAAAAGTAAGTTTACCCCACGCACAGAAAACATATTCAGAATACATGTACTTAAAATTATTTAGAAATAAAATCACTTTATCGCACTCACACAACTCACATTTAAAATAGTACATAAAAGGGTGACTGACAGTGGATGGACAGACAGAAATTAACAGATATTTTCTGAAAAGATTTGTCTTCAGGCCAGTTTTCTGTGTTCTTCTTCTCATCATCTTCCTTATAATTTTGTGTTTTGTGGTGGGGGGGTTTCCCTCTCTGACTGTCTAAGGTCTGTCTGTCTGTCTGTCTGTCTGTCTGTCTGTCTTTCTTCCCTTCTTTCCCCCCTTACCCCTCAGCTTGGTCCTTTCTTATTCTTCTGGGCCTGTATTCACGTTGAGATAGCATGAGACTTAGCATGATGCTAACTTAGAAGCTCTTCCAATGTCCTATAGGATTTAATAGGACTTTTGGAAGAGCTTCTAAGTTAGCATCATGCTAAGTCTCATGCTATCTCAACGTGAATACAGACCCTGGCCGTGTTGTGGTGTGTGAACCCCCGGCAGAACCCCCACATCCTTGCACATTACACTTTGAATCATTCCTTCAGTACACCGGGACAGACACGCTGGTGACAGCGGTCACCGTATTGTCCGGCTTCACGGGCGGCACGTGCAACCTTACAGTTTCCAGTGAAAGCCAGAAGATGTTATGACAAAACGAGCAAAGAAGGATGTGTGCGTGTGTGTGTGTTTATATGTGTGTGTGTGTGTGTGTGTGTGTGTGTGCTCGCGCGCGCGCGCGCGCGTGTGTGTGTGTGTGTGTGTGTGTGTGGTTTTGTGTGGGTGTGACCAAAAATTGTATGTGCGCACGTGTTTAAAATAGTCGCATATTTTATGTTTGGGCTTTTCTACATACTGTCTCTGTCTGGTTGTGTTGTTTTGTTGATTGTTTTATCGCTGCAAAAAAGAGTTTCCTGTAAAATGGACAATAAAAATATGTATTGATTGATTGATTGATTGATTGATTGATTGATTGATTGATTGATTGATTGCTGCCTTCTGGTGTTCAATACTGGATTAGGTATTATCATTCTGCTGTGGTGAAAGGAAGAAAGTACTTCTTCTTCTTCTGCGTTCCCAGGCCATATGGAATGGGTAAGGTACGCATATGTGTCCGGTTTTCAGTTTTCATTGGTCTCCCCGCTGCGTACAGCCGACACATTCCGATTTCGGAGGAGCTCAAAGGGAAAAACTTATTTAGAAGATTTTTTTGAAAAAAGGCAGGAGAATGGGCAAATAATAAGTCAGAAAGATAGGAGATGATAGAAAGCAAAGGAAAAAGGCAGAGTCAAAGAGAGTGGCAGGCTAGAGGAAGTTACAAGCACAGAACTTCCAGAAGGTGGGGGAACTATTTTTTGCGAAAGACCCTCCGGTATCCCGACAGGGAGAGACTCGTGGATGGGGGCGGGGTCGTCCAGCTCCCCGTATGGAGGCACGAGGCATGAGGCATCCACCCACTGCCCCAGAAGAAAGTACTATCAGTCTTCCTTGTATGCATTTTGATAATATCTTCTGGCTTTTACCCGAGAAGGATAGAAGTACTTCCTGGCATATAGTCCTCCATATGCAGCGTATCGTATATTAAACATCACCGGTGCCTTGCTGCAATCTATGCCTATATAATAACATCCATTGTGGCTTATTTATGTCTCTGCGTGTGTGTGTGTTTGTTCGCCCTGTAACTCATGAACCGGTGGACGGAATCGCTTCAAATTTTTTATGGTGGTGTATCGAGCAACATAGATGGCTTTGCGTAAATTTTGAACCTCCGGTGCAAATCTCCGCCAAGGAAGACTCACTTTTCTGTAAGATGGTATGTGATGTAGGGGAAGACGGGGTAAAAAGCGCATGGGCGGGTAAGAAGCGCATGGGCGGGTAAGAAGCCCACCCCAATTATCTCATGAAATGAAGCAAATTTCAGTCTCATTTTGCCCATGAGACGAGCGTTAATGTCTAGCATTCGTCTCATGGGCAAATTTGACTGAAATTTTCTTTATTTCATGAGATAATTGGGGTGGGCTTCTTACCCGCCCATGCGCTTTTTACCCCGTCTTCCCCTAGTAGTAAAGGGTAGTAGCTCGCGGGCTGGACTGGCTGGCAGCGCTTAGTTCCTTTGGACTATAAAGCTGACTGAATGAGAGAGGGAGAGAGTATGTGTGTGAGTGTGTGCGCGCGAAGCGTAGCGTTCGGATTTGCTAGTAACAAGTAGAAATAGCAACATTTATTTGTTGTACAGTAAGGAATGGAAAGATAGGGGGTTGTGTATGGGGAGTAGGGCTGGGATCAAAGTTAAAATAAAGTGCTGGTTGCATAAGAAGAGCTTCGAAAAGAAAATAACATACATAAAATGAAATAAACTATAAATTGCAATAAATTTAAAAAATGCAGTTGGGTGTAAAATGTTCCTCAAGATTTGATCCGTTTTGTTTCTTTTTGTGTGTTTTTTAGGGGGAGGGATTGGTGGTGGTGGTTTTATTCATTTATGTATTTATTTTGTTTGTTTGTGTGTTTATTTATTTATAGTATATTGTTTATCTATTTATTTGTTTGTTTACTTATCGTTTTCCCCATTTAGTTGGGTTTTTTAGCTAAAAATGCTTTCATTCCAGTAAAACTAGATGCAAATGGGTGTGTTTTTTACAAAAAGCGTGCTTAATAGTTTTGTTTTCTTGCAAACTGTGTTTTGAATAGATCATTCTAAACGACCCGAAATAAACACATATACAACGCATGCATGCACGAACACACACACACACACACACACACACACATATACATAAATATACATACGCGCGTGTGTGCACGCACACACACACACTCACTCACTGACACTCACTCACTGACACACACTCACTGACACACACTCACTGACACACACTCACTGACACACTCACTGACACACACTCACTGACACACACTCACTGACACACTCACTGACACACTCACTGACACACACTCACTGACACACACTCACTGACACACACTCACTGACACACACTCACTGACACACACTCACTGACACACACTAATGTCTTACACTTATGCATCACATTCATACTCACGCAGGCTTCACAGAGAGAGAGAGAGAGAGAGAGAGAGAGAGAGAGAGAGAGAGAGAGAGAGAGAGAGAGAGAGAGAGGGGGGGCAGACAGACAGACAGACAGACAGACAGACAGACAGACAGACAGAGAATCATCTCCATCTCTTCCATATGTCACTGCTTGAGAGAGACAGACAGACAGAGCGAGAGTCATCTCCATGTCTTCCGTAAATCACTGCTTGAGAGAGACAGAGACAGACAGACAGACAGACAGACAACGAGAAAAAGAGGTGTTGAAATGCTCAGAGCATAATAAAACAGAATTCATGCAGCAGTAAAGAATAAGTCAGTACGTCCATCAGGAATACGTGTGTTATCAGTCATTATTATTGTTATCAGTCATTATTACTGTTATCAGCAGCTAGTGCAGCAGACTGTAGACAAAGCCGGGAAGGGAAGGAGAGTGAAGTGCTCTGATATTGCTCAATCTGATAAATGGACCCCCCTGCAGTGCCAGCCTCTTTGATGCCTCATCCCTCCAGGGAAGGGGAGGGAAGGGGAGAGAACTTCTCTAAAACCCGGAGGCCAAAGCATGTGTATGGGCTGTGCATGAATCTACCGACCAGAAGGACTGAAATTCTGCTTAACGTCCTCCAGTTTGGAACAGACACATAATTACAGGACATTAGTAGATATAAAGATGGTGGCAACGATCCTGGAGACAATGTCCGGAGGCAGTGCAACACAGGTAAAGTCCCGAATTGTTCACAATGCATATATGTGATGAACAGAAGGGCTGCTTTGAAGGTTGGCTTTCAAAGTTCGGGGAGCCTTGATGATTTGCGTGGGACTGACTATTGCTGGTAAAACTTATCGAATGCATGGAATCTTAGTTCATTTGACAGATTAATGTTCTACTTCACACCTGCTAGGTTCCACTGTAGACGTTATTCTGATGAAAGTGATGAAGATCTGAGAAGTTTAATTATAGTAGCCCTAATGCAATTGCAGGTGTATCAAGGATAAGGACGATCGTTGCCATCACCAACACCGTGACGACGACCCGACGATGACGACGACGACGACGATGATGATGATTAATAGGACGACGACGATACTGATGATGGTGATGATGATGACACTAATGGTGATGTTGACGATGATGACGAGGAGGAAGGCTATGACACCTTAGCCCAGTCATTCTGTAAGAAAATCAAACTAAAGCGTGTTCTACCCTATCCTAATATTAATCATATGGCCAATACAACTTCGTTGGTTTGGAGGAAGACGACGAAGAGGACGACGACGAAGAGCTGGAGGGATGGAAGGAGGGATAAGAACCAGGATTGAAAGGATTATGCTGGCCATGATGTAGTTAGACCATATTTTCATCATGCAAAATGGTGATGATGATGATAGTAATTTCGGTTGGACCGAATCTCAGCAAATAACGAACAATTCATCTCCCCCTCTCAGTTTCTCTTTGTTAACAAACCCACACACCAGCAGCAACACCTTCTGCAATTCCATGAAGTAGCAAGCACGTAAACTTTTAGAGATATAAAATAGTGAGGCTAAGAGAGAGGATAGAGTGAAATGAATAAGGGGAAGGAACTTCTCGTAATTAACTCCCTTTACCAAAGTTATGTATGACACCTATTCGCCTAGCAAAGTGAAAGTAGCTGCCACAACAATACAGACCCAAGTTCTTTTAAAGAGAGTTCACAAAATTACCCGTTTGCTTTTTTTTTTTAACTCTGAAAGTGCACTCGGTAAGCACTTTCATCTATCAGGAGATGTGATAATCTTACCATCGTTGTCTTCTCGCTTTTCAGCTAGAACAGTGCAGTTTCATCAAGCCAACCTTTCTTCTGATGTTCTTATCAGAGGTGGTCATAAAAGGTGACCTGACTGACCGAAGTGTTCAGCTGACCGCTGACCGCTGGGTAGATAAGTGAAGGTGTTAGCCCCTCCAATCCCTCAGTTCCTTGCCCATCTCCTTACCACCCTTATCTCCTGCCTGACCCGTGGCCTTGGACTTCTGGCGGTAAGATCCGTTCTAGAGTCTGTCCTTCCGTTTTGCTCCACCCCCCTCTGCCCTCTCATCTAAAGTGAGTGAAATAATAAAAAGATAAACTAAATTAAATGTATAGTTGATGCCATGGGGCGTAGAGTGCATCGTTGATAGTGCAATGATAACTAATAACTACATACAACATAATTATATGCCCGCTTTGCAGGCGCGCGTGCACGGCTCACGCACGCACACACGCTCTCTCTCTCTCTCTCTCTCTCTCTCTCTCTCTCTCTCTCTCTCTCTCTCTCTCACACACACACACACACACACACACACACACACACACACACACACACACACACACGCACGCACGCACGCACGCACGCACGCACACACACACACACACACACACGCGCACACACAGCACACGCACACACACACACACACACACACACACACACACACACACACACACACACACACACACACACACACACACACACACACACACACTGTGGAGGTACGGATGGAGACCTGGATGCTGGCTGACAAGCACAAAATGTTTGTGAAGGCCAGAAGACTGAAGTACAAGTATTTTGGTCCATCTCTGGTGTCTTGGGCTTGGCTCCTCCACTCCGTCAGTCACTTTATTAGATCAACAGTAAGTATTCTGAGTGCAAGTGAAAGAGAAGAGGAACGGATCGAGAGAGAGAGAGAGAGAGAGAGAGAGAGAGAGAGAGAGAGAGAGAGAGAGAGAGAGAGAGAGAGAGAGAGAGGAGTGGGGGTGGGGGATATGCATACAGATTGATTTTCAAAAAACATTCGAATCGTGTGCCAACTAAAATACTGCTAAAAAGGGTAGCAGGCTTTTACATTAAAAATGAAACACAGAAAGAGAGAGTTTACCAAAACAAGTAGAACCTATCCACGCTGATGTCGCATACTATCGGTAGAGTGAATAGAAAGAAGAAAACAGAAAGTAGTCTCTCTCAGCCAGCAATTCGCAAAGGAACGAAAAGCTGCCCCTAATTCCAATGGAAGCATGATCAAAGCCAAACCAATTTAACAGAAGTTGGAAGAACTCGATCGCGGAGGGGAGGGGTTTTTGTATCTATTTTTTCCCCCTTGTATTTTCTCAAGTTTCCAGAGCATACGACGATCAAAGAAATTCAATCTGTTTGACCAGTCTGTAGATGTTTTGTTTTTTAAAGGTGAGGCTTTCTGCATTTCAGTGCTAAAACAAAATGGCTGACGTGGAGGAACTGTCCCAGGATGGAAGGAATTAGAGCGAGGCTGCTACGCAGGATGGGGTGGGTTTAGGACAACGTCGTGGAACGGGATGGAGAGGCAGGAGGGACTGTAATTACCGGGTGTTTTTCTTCGTAGCTGAGGTCCGTTCTATCTGTCACGCGATTTAACAGCACTCTCTTCAGTGCGTTGGGGTTTACGTGATGTACACATTTGGGTTTTGCGAAAGAACATGATTGGCGGTAAAGCTGTCTCCATCGCCCTAACGGCCTGTGTAGGGGGGCTAAGTCTTGTGTTTTGTAAGACTTGTGCTTTAATGCCCACTGGCGTCACAAGCCTGCTAGTACTAATCCATGCGTCTTAAAACCTACACTAGTAGGTGAAGACGTGGTATAAAGCCCATGGGCGGGTAAGAAGCCCATGCCAATTATCTCATGAAATGAAGCAAATTTCAGTCTCATTTTGCCCATGAGACGAACGCTAAACATTAACACTCGTCTATTGGGCACAATTTGACTGAAATTTGCTTCATTTCATGAGATAATGTGGTCGACCTTGATTATGAGTAAAATATGAAAAATATAATTGTTATGATGCATGAGAGGGAAAAAGTTCAGTAATGTACAAATGGA
>CM065703.1:28629310-28634310 GCA_017654935.2 Phymorhynchus buccinoides
TCGAACGTCAGCTTCGATAGATAATGGGAACACATACACACACGCGCGCGCGGGCGCGCACACACGCACACACACACACGCACGCACGCACGCGCATACATACACACACACACACACACACACACACACACACACACACACACACACACACACACACACACACACACACACACACTCATTCTCTCTCTCTCTCTCTCTCTCTCTCTCTCTCTCTCTCTCTCTCTCTCTCTCTCTCTCTCTCTTTCTTTCTGACGCATGCACACAAATAAATAGAATACTGTAAAGAAAGAAAGAAATGTATCAAATGAATGGGGAGTATGGGGAATGTTTCCATGCATTGCAGAATAGGATAAAACGACAACAGCGTGTTGATTTGTACATTTTTAAAAAGATTCTTTTTCGCCAGAAAAAAAAGCGAGCGAGAGAGAGAGAGAGAGAGAGAGAGAGAGAGAGAGAGAGAGAGAGAGAGAGAGAGAGAGAGAGAGAGAGTCCGTAAAGATAAGTGCAAACAAAAATACACATCCATTATTATCCATACTAAAAAATTGTAACGGAAAATTAAATTGATATATTTTATTATTATTTTTGTTGTTGTTGTCGCTGATTTACCTAATGTTTTGTGGTCTCAGGGCTGTAAATAAACAAGCGCGGATTCGCAATCGTTTGTGGCGTGCGACAATTTTGGACAGACCGACAGACCGACAAAGTGAGTTATAGGTTTGTGGCTTGTGCCACAAACAAAAATAATGCCAGGAGCTGAGCACCAAATGACTGACTGACAGTCTGACTGTGCATTCAACTCTCTCTCTCCCTCTCTCTCTCCCTCTCTCTCTCCCTCTCTCTCTCCTTCTCTCTCCCTCTCTCTCTCGCTCTCTCGTGTTATGGGCCTATGGGGAGCCGTTTGCACAAAACCCTAGATAAGAGATATCAACAGTTTTAAAACCCTAGATAAGTGATATCAACAGTTTCAAAACTATAAATAAGAGATATCAACAGTTTGAAAACCATACATAAGAGATATCAACAGTTTTAAAACCCTAGATAAGAGATATCAACAGTTTCAAAACTATAGATAAGAGACATCAACAGTTTCAAAACCATAAATAAGAGATATCAACTGTTTCAAAACACTAAGAGATATTGACAGTTTGTCGCCTGCGACACCCTCCACCCCAGTCTGTTATCAAATGTGAATACCATCAGAAAATTGTCAGAAAACACGCTACCTGCCATCACACGACTGAAACAGAAAGGCCGATGTCTAATAAAACAAGAACAATATCATTTTTTCAGCCTTCGCATCGAATATTTGCAAAAAGCTTGTCATAAAATGTTCGCTTGTGCAGTTTGGAGCAAACAATACCTTGGCCCAATATGCAAATGAACTTTCACTTTTGCCCCTTCCGAAACTTCTATTAATATCGTCCAATGAAAATTGGCGTCGATCCTCTGGTGAGACTGTTTCTGTCTGCCTTTCGATCTGTGTTTGTCTCTGCGTAGTCTTCTTCTTCTTCTTCCAGTTGGGGATGTTTCACGGTAGAAACTGTTGATATCTCTTAGTCAGTGTTTTAAACTGTTGATATCTCTTAGTGAGGGTTTGAAACTGTTGATATATCTTATCTGGGGTTTGAAAACTGTTGATATCTCTTATCTGGGGTTTGAAAACTGTTGATATCTCTTATCTGGGGTTTTGTGCAAACGGCTCCCCATATGGGCCGGTTCAGTAGATCAGTGCGTTGGAGTTTATCGCCTCAACTCTCAACAGGAATGCAAATATCCTCCCCCCCCCCCCCCCCCCCCCCCTTGCTTGTCATTCTGCCTTGCGCTTTGAACTCCCAACAAAGACGCGTGTTAAGTCCTTTCGCGTACAATTGGTCCTCTCGCGGATACCATGACCTACAATAAGCCTAGGGTTTCCCATAGCCATATATATTCTTGATCATCATGTCACAACCCTAATCAGATCCTGAATTTTGAACCGCCAGTGCAAACCTCCGCCAAGGAAGACTCACACAACCGAAATGTTCTTCCTTCATGTCCGAGCTGTATCTCATGAACCGGTATGTAGAATGGCTTCACATTGTGTGTGGTGATGTTACATGGTGAGTAATGAAATAAGTACTTGCATGCAATAAATACCCCAATAAAGCAGAAACAGGTTCATCTTAGACTAATAATAAGGACAAAGAAGTGCGCGAGAGGACTTAACAGGCGTGCACTATTGAAATGGCAACCTGGGGGTGCAATGAAGAATGATTAAGAAATAAATAGGGTTCATGAAATCCCACAGGAGCTCGATGACAGAACAGTTTGCTGATGCGTGTTATGTCTGGGGAGTTTGTTCAGATATAAATGACGACATTCTTTGTATAGCAGGGGTGAGATTGTCAATTAAAAGATTCATTACATTTTATTCAAAAAGTAAACCAGCACAATCTTTTACTATTATTTTATTCTTTTCACAAAAAGTATACACAGTTAGTGGTGTTTGTGGTTTCTTTGATCAAATATTACCTCCCACCATTATGGTGAGAACCACTGGCATACTTTATGGATCCACCACTATTAACAGTGGCATTTTAAGCTATAAAGCCATTTCAAGCCACATTTGTACAGTGCATGGAGGGTTGGTAGTGTTTTGTGGTATAATGTGTTCATAATTTTTATTCAACTTTGGATAATTTGGCCTCTATCCATTCTGGAGATCTTTTGATTTTCTTTCTTCCATCTTCCTTGGATTATTAATGATATGGATTGACTATTAATGATATGGATTGACTATTAATGATATGGATTGACTATTAATGATATGGATTGACTCTTCGTTCACTACTTTATTATACCCCCGTTTTACAGAGTGACAAGGGAGTATATTGTTTCGGCGTTGTCTGTTTCTTTGTCTGTCTGTCTGTCTGTCTGCTTCTTTGTCTGTCTGTCTGTCTGTCTGCTTCTTTGTCTGTCTGTCTGTCTGTTTGTTTGTCTGAAAGTCGATTCTATCACAAACTACTTGATGGATCTCAACGATACTTTGTAGGAAGATGGAGTATGCCGTGCGCGAGTGTAAGTGCGAAGATGGAGTTACTTGGCGTTGTCATATTTGTTTTTTTAAGCATTTTGGTTTTTATTACTTCGTTCCTACAGTTTCTATCCCTTACCTTTTTCCAGTTTAACATAGCGAATCAAACTTTAAATTGAACAAAAACTAACTGTTTATTTTTGGTCTCCGAGTAGGAACCAAGACATCAAAAACTAACTGGCAGTTTGCAAAGAATTCTTGCGGACCGGTATTTCAAACTACAGATCAGGTGAACTGAGCAGTATAAAAACGATACACAGTACTATTATAGTACATATCTATATTGTTAAAAACTCGGGACTTTACTGGTGTTGCACTGCCTCCGGGCATTGCAGCCAGTATTGTTCCCACCATCTTTGTATTTACAAATGTCCCATGCGTGTCTATGACCGAGAGGACGTAAAACACCATTTTTCATTCAGTATAAAAACGCACAAAGAGATGTGCCAACATGGACAATGAGGAGTTTGTTGGTGCTCAGTGCAATCCAGTAATCAGATTTTCTTTTGTTTATTTCTAAATAGTTTGGGTAGTTTTGTATCTGAAGATACTATGAGACCTCCTGTTAGATCTATTTCCTTTGTTTGGTAATGTTCTAAATCCTTCCAAAAAAAATAGTCCATAAAAGTGTAGGAGTAGTAATTTGGTGGGTATTTTTACCTCATTTGTAAGGGACTTCGTTTCCTAAGAAACAGTTTTTGAATTAGTTGTTAATGCATGTCATATTATTTGTTATACTTATTTACAAGACGTGACTATGTTTAGTTAATAATGGATGTTAGATCAATTTAGGGAGAGTATAGAAATTAGTTTATTTATGCACAGGAAGTTGGGACTACATTTTTGCGGATCAGTGTAGGGTGTTTTGCGGATTTAAGGAGAGTGCAGACCAGGGTCCTGCCTTTCTCAGCTTTGTGACCCTATCGTGGGAACACCGTCCATTGTACCCTATCGTGGGAACACCGTCCCATTGGTGTTGGGAACCCCCTTCCATAACCTACACATCATAGACGACATTTTAATACGGGTTTGACTTCTACTGGGCTGTAAAAACGCAGTTCACCAGCCTTCAGGCTAGAAGCATTCCATTGAAATGACGCCGAGTTAAGTCGAAGACGAACATAATTTATATTGAGGATGTTTAACATGTCTCCACACTGAGTCACTGTTTAGTTGTTATGCGGTGTTCCACGTCGATGCGGTTGATGGGTTGTCGTTATTCATAAATGACAGTTGCCTGCATGCAATGGTTGGCAGTAAACATGAGGGGACGTGGCACAAGGAATTTTACAAAAAGAAAAGGGAGAGATTAAATGTTTGAATAGTTAGTCAACCGCCTCTGGCAAGGTTTGTTTTTTCTTCAGCCTTGGTTACTTACATTCGTGTTATTTCCATCGTAGCATCAGTTAGTTCATTAAGTGTGATGGTGCTTGTTTCAGGGTCAACAAGGTCAATCATCAAAAGGTCAGACACAAAGGAAATCAACATCAGTTCAGAAAAACTTTTTTTAAGCTCTCATAACGGACACATTCACATTGGATAGATTTGGGGGGGGGGGGGGGGGGGGGGGGGGGGGGGGGGGGAAGTGAAGTGTGCTAGGGGGATCAGAAGAACTTTACCTTGTGACATGAATGCCTAAATTTTATTTTCAATTAAAAGTTTCATGTTTATACGGCATTTTATCCATAATCCATTCAATAATATCCATTAACCCTTTCACCGCCAGCCATATTTAAGCCAAAAATGTCCATTAAATTTACCTGGGTAGAGAACAAAATCCATCTGCAGTATTGGGGATTCTTCTGTGACATATATAAAATAAGGTCTACCCTTACTTCCCAAATCAAAGACAATAGGGTCTTTGGGTAATAGACCCCAATTTGATGCCTTTTAGTGACATAGGTGTTAAATCACTGTGGTGCTG
>CM065703.1:28639310-28654310 GCA_017654935.2 Phymorhynchus buccinoides
CATCGATACATTTAGTCGGATTTTATACGTTTGGCTGCGAAGAGTTATCATTTTGACAGTGTTGTGCTTCTTTCTTTCTTTCTCTTTTACATTTTGGCTTGTTGCCGTCGATAATCATGTTTCTCTCCCCCCTCACCCCCCCCCCCCCCCCCCCCCCCTCCTCCTCTCTCTTCGTGATTGTAACCAAGGTGATGACGATGAGGAGGATGAAACTGGCGAGGAAGAGGAGGAACAGAAGAGGATGCCGAGAGTGAACTCTACAGCCAGTGTGACCTTGGTGGGTGGATGCATGCTGTGGACTGTCCACACATCATCAGTCACAGCCCGGTGACAAATCAACTGCCTCACTATTGGTGGGTGGGTGCATGCTGTGGACTGTCCACACATCATCAGTCACAGCCCAGTGGAGAGGGACAAATCAACTGCCTCACTATTGGTGGGTGGGTGCATGCTGTGGACTGTCCACACATCATCAGTCACAGCCCGGTGACAAATCAACTGCCTCACTATTGGTGGGTGGGTGCATGCTGTGAACTGTCCACACATCATCAGTCACAGCCCAGTGGAGAGGGACAAATCAACTGCCTCACTATTGGTGGGTGGGTGCATGCTGTGGACTGTTCACACAGGGCATCATCAGTCACAGCCCAGTGGAGAGGGACAAATCAACTGCCTCACTATTGGTGGGTGGGTGCATGCTGTGGACTGTCCACACATCATCAGTCACAGCCCGGTGACAAATCAACTGCCTCACTATTGGTGGGTGGGTGCATGCTGTGAACTGTCCACACATCATCAGTCACAGCCCAGTGGAGAGGGACAAATCAACTGCCTCACTATTGGTGGGTGGGTGCATGCTGTGGACTGTTCACACAGGGCATCATCAGTCACAGCCCAGTGGAGAGGGACAAATCAACTGCCTCACTATTGGTGGGTGGGTGCATGCTGTGGACTGTCCACACATCATCAGTCACAGCCCGGTGACAAATCAACTGCCTCACTATTGGTGGGTGGGTGCATGCTGTGGACTGTCCACACATCATCAGTCACAGCCCGGTGACAAATCAACTGCCTCACTATTGGTGGGTGGGTGCATGCTGTGAACTGTCCACACATCATCAGTCACAGCCCAGTGGAGAGGGACAAATCAACTGCCTCACTATTGGTGGGTGGGTGCATGCTGTGGACTGTCCACACATCATCAGTCACAGCCCAGTGGAGAGGGACAAATCAACTGCCTCACTATTGGTGGGTGGGTGCATGCTGTGGACTGTCCACACATCATCAGTCACAGCCCGGTGACAAATCAACTGCCTCACTATTGGTGGGTGGGTGCATGCTGTGGACTGTTCACACAGGGCATCATCAGTCACAGCCCAGTGGAGAGGGACAAATCAACTGCCTCACTATTGGTGGGTGGGTGCATGCTGTGGACTGTTCACACAGGGCATCATCAGTCACAGCCCGGTGGAGAGTGACAAATCAACTGCCTCACCGTTCCACAGCACCTGGGGTCTCTTAGTCACGCTACTATGCTTGAATGCGTGCGTGTGTGTGCGCACCGTCACGGCACACGTTTGTGTGTGCGCACGCGCGCTCGCTCGAACGCACATAGGCACGCACGCACGCACGCACACGCATAATAAGCCTATACACAAAACAATCGTGCTTCCGACTCGACTCACACACACACACACACACACACACACACACACACACACACACACACACAAACAGAGGAGGGAGGGAGAGGGAGGGGATGGGTAGTAGTGAGTGACCCACACGATAATAAGCAAAACAGCAAATGGAGAAATTACAGTAAACTCTATAATAAAAAAAATAGTACAGACAAAATACAATAATAATTCAAAAGGAACGAACCTCTAAAAAAAAATGCAAGAAAAAAAAAGCATCATGAGGTGAAAATCCAATCCTCAACAACAGAACAAATGAGCAAAAACGAAGGGAGAGAAAAAAATACAACAGCTAAAATAAGAAGACAAAGGAAAACGACCTTATGTACAGCAATAGAGCGAGAAAGAAAGAGGAACAACGCGCTCTTCTGTAAAACATGAAAGAAGAGCAGAAATAGCAAGCTGCGATGCGACGTAATAGGCCTATAGACTTACAGTTACTTCGCGTAGGCTCGACATTTTGCAGCAATTGACATTTTCTGAAAAGTAGAGCAGCAGAAACACGACAATAGCAGACAGAAATAGAGCTGACTAAGCAGTCACCCAGCACACACACTAGTGGAAGCATTTTTCCAGCAAGGAAAGATAAAGTATGGCAATGAGGACGTCCTGTTTAACCCTTAGTCTTCTAGTGCAGTGGAACCTCCATCATAGGACCTTCAAAAATCATCCAAAATGAGGTCTGAAAGGGAGGGGTCTTATAAGGGAGGTAATTTTAATGTTTACAAAGAAGAACAGTGTCTCAGAGAAGTAGGTCTTATATGGGAGGGAGTCTTAGGGTAAGACGGGGTAAAAAGCTCACGGGCGGGTAAGAAGCCCATGACAATTATCTCATAAAATGAAGCAAAGTTCAGTCAAATTTTGCCAATGAGTCGAGTGTTAATGTTTAGCGTTCGTCTCATAGGCAACATTTGACTCAAATTTGCTTCATTTCATGAGATAATTGGCATGGGCTTCTTACCCGCCCATGAGCTTTTTACCCCGTCTTCACCTATAATGGGAGGTCTTATAAGGGAGGTTCCACAGTACGTGTTTTCCAGTTGAAATACCTTGCTGCCAATGCTGCTGCACATACTACTCAAAAGAATTCTTCAAAGGCCTTTTCAAATTTGACATGCTTTTTAACATTCAAATATGTGCCGCAAATGCAATCATTTCTGACCACATTTCACAATGAACCTGTAAGATAATGTCCCAAGCAACATGGGGGTTTGTTTGGTGTCAAGCATTGAGATGTTTCTCGTCCAAACATGCTACACTAACTCGAAAAAGAAACGCAAAAACCACAATAACTGGCCTTATATTTGGATGCCCTTTGCTTAAAAAAAGAAACGCAAAAACCACAATAACTGGCCTTATATTTGGATGCCCTTTGCTTAAAAAAAGAAACGCAAAAACCACAATAACTGGCCTTATATCTGGATGCCCTTTGCTGAAAAAAAGAAACGCAAAAACCACAATAACTGGCCTTATATTTGGATGCCCTTTGCTGAAAAAAAGAAACGCAAAAACCACAATAACTGGCCTTATATCTGGATGCCCTTTGCTGAAAAAAAGAAACGCAAAAACCACAATAACTGGCCTTATATCTGGATGCCCTTTGCTTAAAAAAAGAAACGCAAAAACCACAATAACTGGCCTTATATCTGGATGCCCTTTGCTGAAAAAAAGAAACGCAAAAACCACAATAACTGGCCTTATATCTGGATGCCCTTTGCTTAAAAAAAGAAACGCAAAAACCACAATAACTGGCCTTATATTTGGATGCCCTTTGCTGAAAAAAAGAAAAAAAAGAAATGTGCACGGTAAAAACTGCATTGTACAGTCAAGATCGTGGTGAACACATTTCAGTCAGGTGAACAAACCACTGGGTAGTCATGGCTACGTTACTGCGTCACAAGCGGGAAACTACGAACTGGCTGTTCCTTCTTTGGGACTAAATGGTAAATAATTGAATTAATTAATTAGTGACAATAGTTATTGAGAAAACATAATTAGCTCAAATTGTTACTAAAATACTGCTTAATGTTCGCCAAGAAAAGTAAGAGTAGAAAAAAGGAAGGAACCAAGAAATGAAAGGGGGTGTTGATCTACACGATTGCCTACTTTTGTTATTGTTGTTGTTAGTGTAAACTCGCAATAACAGTACTAGTACGAGTCAAGTTCTAAACCGAGTTGTTTCCCCTGCAGGGATTTACATTGAGTTTCTAGTTGTTTTATTTGTTAATACGTAATTTTCTAACCCTTCCCTGACGCGAATGTAAAACTGTCCTAAATCCTTGTTTTAATGGAAACAAGGGCATCGCCGAGCGGCAGCAACGCATTGTGACAATGCAAACCCGGCCAGAGTTATGTCCTCTCCCCACACCCCCCCCCCCCAATAACCCCCCCCCCCCCCCACCCCCCAATAAACACACCACTTTCCACCCTTACAGAACGCATAAAATACATAGCCCAAAATTTGAAGCGATTCTGTTCAGTAGTTCACGAGATACAGCTGAACTTTTATACAAACTTCCTTGCACCATGTCCTCTCCCCCCCCCCCACCCCCCCCCAATAAACACACCACTTTCCACCCTTACAGAACGCATAAAATACATAGCCCAAAATTTGAAGCGATTCTGTTCAGTAGTTCACGAGATACAGCTGAACTTTTATGCAAACTTCCTTGCACCATGGTACACCACCACACAAAATTTGAAGCGATTCTGTTCGCTAGTTCACGAAATAAAGCTGGGGGGAAATGACATAGCCCAACCCCAACTAAATAAAAAGTAATGTCCCATATGGCTTCGGCCGGGAGGACGTAAAGCTAAACTTTAGCATAGCCCAAAGAAGGAAATTTCGGTTTTCAATGTCAAACTTCAAGGTCAAGGTCAGCACGGTGTTGATTAACGAAAGGAAGCTTCCTTTTCGAAGCTGTCTACCCCTCTGCCAATTTTAATCAAAATCCAAACAGTAGTTTTTAAGATAATCGATACACAGACACACAGACAGACACACAGACACACAGACAGACACACAAACCGATCGCAATACCTCGGCCTCTGGCCGGGTAATGATTTATTGAATGTCTCAGTAGTAGCTTCGTAGTAGCACTAACCTCAGGCCTAAATATCTTGTCTTCTTTCTGGCAGTGGAGGTTTGCACTGTGCTTTCTAATATTCTATTCCTGTCTTTAGCGTCTGGAGTGATTCTCTTTAACCCCTCTTGAAGGCGATGAAGTCTGATCTGGAAGAAAGGAGGAGAAGGAGGAAGAACAACAAGAAGGAGGAGGAGCAGGAGGAAGAAGAAGGAGGAGGAGGAGGAGGAGGAAGAAGAAGAATAAGGAGGAGGAGGAGGAGGAAGAAGAAGAATAAGGAGGAGGAGGAGCAGGAGGAAGAAGAAGAATAAGGAGGAGGAGGAGGAACAAGAAGGAGGAGGATGAAGCAGGAGGAAGAAAAGAAGAAGAAGAAGGAGGAGGAGGAGGAGGAAGAAGGAAGAAGAAGGAGGAGGAGGGAGGAAGAATAAGAATAAGGAGGAGGAGGAGGAGAGAAGAAGGAGGAGGAGGAGAAGGAGGAAGAAGAAGAATAAGGAGGAGGAGGAGGAGGAACAAGAAGGAGGAGGAGGAGCAGGAGGAAGAAGAAGAATAAGAGGAGGAGGAGGAAAAGAAGAAATTAGAAGGAGGAGGAGGAAGGAAGAGAAGAAGAAGAAAAAGAAGAATTAAGAAGAAGGAGCTAGAGCAGAACAAGAAAGAAGAGGAGGAGAAGGGGAGGAGCAGGAGCAGAAGAAGGAGGAGGAGGAGGAGGAAGAAGGTGGAGGAGGAGGAGAAGAAGAAGAGGAGGAGGAGGAGAGAAGAAGAAGAAGGAGCAGGAGCAGAAGAAGGAGGAGGAGGAGCAGAAGAAGGTGGAGGAGCAGGAGCAGAAGAAGGTGGAGGAGAAGGAGAGGAGAGAGGAGGAGAGAGAGGAGGAGGAGGGAGAAAGAAGAGGAGGAGGAGGAGAAGAAGAAGAAGAAGGAGGTGGAGGAGGAGGAGAGAGCAGAAGAGAGCAGAAAGGAGGAGGAGGAGGAGAAGAAGGAGCAGGAGGAGGAGAAAGAAGGAGGAGGAGGAGGAGGAGAAAGGAGAAGAAGAAGAAGAAATGGAAGAAGAAGGAGCAGAAGAAGGAGGAGGAGGAGGAGAAGAAGGAGGAGAGGAGGAGAGAAGAAGAAAGGGGAGGAGGAGCAGAGAAGAGGAGGAGGAGGAGAAGAAGGAGGAGGAGGAGGAGAAGGAGGAGGAGGAGGAGAAAAGAAAGGAAGAAAAGGGAGGAAGCAGAAGAGGAGGAGGAGGAGGAGGAGGAGAAGAGAGAAGAAGGAGGAGGAGAGAAGAAGAAGGAAGAGGAGGAGCAGAAGAAGAGGAGGAGGAGGAGGAGAAGAAGAAGGAGGAGGAGGAGAAGAAGGAGGAGAAGGAGGAAGAAGAAGGAGGAGGAGGGAGGAGAGGAGAAGGAGGAGGAGAAGAAGAAGATTAGGAGGAGGAGAGAGAAGGAGGAGGAGAAGAAGGAGGAGGAGGAGCAGAAAGAAGATGGAGGAGGAGGAGGAGAAGGAGGAGGAGAAGGAGGAGGAGGAGAAGAAGAAGAAGGTGGAGGAGAAGAAGAAGGAGAAGGAGGAGAAGAGGAGGAGAAGAAGGAGGAGAGGAGGAAGAAGGAGGAGGAGGAGAAGAAGAAGGAGGAGAGGAGAATGAAGAGGAGGAGAAGAGAAGAGGAGAAGAAGGAGGAGGAGGAGGAGAAGAAGGAGGAGGAGGAGACAGAGAAGAAGGTGGAGGAGGAGGAGGAGGAGAGAAGAAGGGGAGGAGCAGGAGTAGAAGAAGGAGGAGGGGAGAGGAGGAGAAGGAGGAGGAGAGGGAGGAGAAGGAGGAGAAGAAGAAGGGGGGAGGAGGAGGAGCAGAAGAAGAAGGAGGAGATGAGGAGGGAGGAGGAGAAGAAGAAGGGGAGGAGGAGGAGAAGGAGGAGGAGGAGGAGGAGAATCCTATTGGAGGAGAAAAAGAGAGGAGCAGAAGAAGAGGGATTGAGAGGAGCAGAAGAAGGTGGAGGAGGAGGAGGAAGAAGGAGGAGGAGGAGGAGAAGAAGAGGAGAAGGAGAAGGAAAGAGGAGGAGAAGAAGAAGGAGGAGAAGAAGGAGGAGGAAGAAGAAGGAGGAGGAGGAGAAGGCGAAGAAGAAGAGAAGAGAAGTGGAGGAGGGGAAAAGAAAGGGAGGAGGAGAGAGAAGGAGGAGGAGAAGAAGAGAAGAAGAAGGAGGAGGAGAAGAAGAGGAGAAGAAGATGGAGGAGGAGGAGAAGAAGAAGGAGGAGAAGAAGAAGGGGAGGAGGAGAAGGAGGAGGAGGAGGAGGAGGAGGAGAGAAGAAGAAGGAGGAGGAGAAGAGAGAAGGAGGAGAGAAGAAGGAAGAAAAGAAGAGTTTATCGGAGAAGAAGGAGGAGGAGAAGAAGAAGGAGGAGGAGAAGAAGGAGGAGGAGGAGAAGAAGAAGAGAAGAAGAAGAAAGGAGGAGGAGGAGAAGGAGGAGGAGGAGGAAGGAGAAGAAGGAGGAGGAGGAGGAGGTGGGGGAGGAAGAAGGAGGAGGAGGAGAGGAGAAGAAGAGAAAGGAGGAGAGAGGAGGAGGAGGAGAAGAGGAGAGGAGAGGAGAGTAGGAAAAAGGGAGGAGGAGGGAAGAAGGAGGAGGAGAGGAGAGGAGGAGGAGAAGAAGAAGGTGACGAGGAGGAGGAAGGAGATCTCCAGGAGAAGAAGGAGAAGGAGGAGGAGGAGAAGAGGAGGAGGAGAAGGAAGGAGGAGGAGGAGAGAAGAAGGTGGAGGAGAAGAAGAAGGAGGAGGAGAAGAAGAAGTGAGAGAGAAGAAAGGAGGAGGAGAAAGAAGAAGAGGAGGAGAAGAGACACAAGGGGAAGGAGAAGAAGAGAGGAGAAGGAGGAGGAGGAAGGAAGGAGGAGGAGAAGAAGAAGGAGGAGGAGAAGGAAGAAGGAGGAGGAGGAGAAGAAGAAGGTTCAGGAGAAGGAGAAGAAGGAGGAGGAGAAGAAGGAGGAGGAGGAGAAGAAGGGGAAGGAGGAGGAAGAGAAGAGGAGAAGAAGAAGAGGAGGAGGAGGAGAAAGAAGAAGGAGGAGAAGGAGGAGGAAGAAGGAGGAGGAGGAGAAGAAAGAAGAAGAGAGGAGGAGAAGAAGGAAGAGGAGGAGAAGAAGAAGGAGGAGGAGAAGAAGAAGCTTGAGGAGGAGAAGAAGAAGGAGGAGGAGGAGAAGGAGGAGGAGGAGGAGGAGGAGGAAGAGGAGAAGGAAGGAGGAGGAAGAAAGAGGAGGAGGAGGAGAAGAAGGAGGAGGAGGAGAAGAAGAAGAGGAGGAGGAGGAGCAGGAGAAGAAGAAGGTGGAGGAGAAGAAGAAGGAGGAGGAGGAGAAGAAGAAGGAGGAGGAGGAAAGAAGAAGGGAGGAGCAGGAGCAGAAGAAGAAGGAGGAGGAGGAGGAAAGAGAAGGAGGAGGAAAGGAGACCAGAAAAAAAAAGGGGGAGGAGGAGAAGAAGGGGGGGGGGAGGAGAAGAAGAAAGAGTCAGAAGAAGGTGGAGTGGTAGAAAGAGAATAAGAGGGGAGGAGAAAACAAGAAGAGGAGTGTTTTGTTTGGATTACTTAAGACCTGGAGGAAAAGAAGAGTTTGAAAGAGGAGGGTCAGAAGAATTAGAAAAGTAAAAAGAGTAGTCATAAAAACAAGCATTCTGTGTTTTGTTTGTATTACTTACGACCTGTGTGACTAGTGTGTCATCTTCAGTTGTATTATTCTTGTCACATACAGCGCATTCTCTCTGTGTCTCTTTGTCTCTGTCTCTCTCTGTCCCGGTCTCTGTCTCTCTCTGTGTCTGTTTCTCTCTCTCACAACTCACCACACACTCTCTCTCTCTCTCACTCTCTCTCTCTCACTCTCTCTCTCTCTCTCATTTCTCAGCTCTCTCTCTCTCTCTCTCTCTCTCTCTCTCTCTCTCTCTCTCTCTCTCTCTCTCTCTATCTCTCTCCCCCCCTGTCTCTGTCTCTATGTGTCTGTTTCTCTCTCTCACACACACACTCTCTCTCTCTCTCTCTCACTCTCTCACTCTCTCTCTCTCTCTCTCTCTCTCTCTCTCTCTCTCTCTCTCTCTCTCTCTCTCTCTCTCTCTCTCTCTCTCTCTCTCTCTCTCTCTGTGTCTTATCTGTGTCTGTGTGGAACACGAGGAAAGCTAGAGACTAATGTATAATGTTATGACGTTGTCGTGATGTGATGGTGCCAAGTTGTTTACTGTTATGACTGTTTGTGCTGAGGTCGTTACCGCTGGCAGTAAACCCGGTTTGATGGGCGACGACACAGGGCTGCACTGCATAGCACAGAGCGCACCGACACACAATACAGCTGTTTATTCTTATTCTTCTTATTCTTCTTCTTCGATCGCTCAGACATTTCCCTGTCAATGATGAGCGCAGATGCGTCATGCTGCCGTTATGCGCCTAACTAAGAAATAGTTAGGCCCAGCAATACAAGTCTGACTTCGGCTGGAGGAAATGTTTTTTGAAAGTGTGTCGTGCAAAAAAAAGGGCAGGAGAATGGACCGGTGAAGGCAGAAAGACAGTAAGATGACAGCAAGCAAAGGGAAAAGGCAGAGTCAAAGAGAGTGACAGATTAAATGAAGTTACAAGCACAGAACTTCCAGAAGGTGGGGGAACTATTTATACAAAAGGCCCCCCGGTATCCCCACGGGGGTGACAAAAGCTGTTTATGATCAGTCTCGTTTTAGTTCCCGGGCGAAGCTTCAGGGAGTAGGGGAAGACGGGGTAAAAAGCGCATGGGCGGGTAAGAAGCCCACCCCAATTATCTCATGAAATAAAGAAAATTTCAGTCAAATTTGCCCATGAGACGAATGCTAGACATTAACGCTCGTCTCATGGGCAAAATGAGACTGAAATTTGCTTCATTTCATGAGATAATTGGGGTGGGCTTTTTACCCGCCCATGCGCTTTTTACCCCGTCTTCCCCTATTGTTTTTGTTTTATCCGTTCGTCCGTCCGTCCGTCCGTCTCGTCCGTCCGTCTGGTCGTCGCTGCGCTTCTTGAAAACCGTTCAGTCTATTTCAATCACTTTAAGGCCGTGTACACACATAAGCGGATACTCCATGCGGAAACCCCGTGCGCAATCCATAAATAAGGGAAACAAAGAAGGAAAAAGATTTGCGCACGTGTCCCAATTTCCCCTATATGCGTAAACTTTTATCCTTCTTTCTTCCACTTATTTAGGGTTTTCCGTACGGAACTTAAGCGTCTAATGTGAACCCGGCCTTAGTTTACAAGTTCTAGTTGTTGTTTGTTTTGTTTACTATCGGTTTCCTGAAGGGCAACTGCGCGTGTGCGTGCAAACACGTAATATTATGCATGCGTGCACGTGAACATATCACACATAATTTTATAGTTCAGATTTTGTTTTTAGTTTTACAGTTATAGTACAGGCGCACGCGCACAGACCTGCACAACGATGCCACACAAATAATTTCATAGTTCAGATTTATGAGTTATGCATCTATACACACTCACGCTCCCAGACCTACAAACATTAATTGACATGCATGCACTCGCGCACGCGTACACAGACGTACATATGCACACACTTTTTTATGCGCATACAGATACATACGCACACGCACGCGCGCGCGCGTACACGCACACACACATGCACACACACACACACACACACACACACACACACACACACACACACACACACACACACACACACACACACACACACACACACACACACTACCTTTATCATTAAACTATAAAACTAACAGTGAAACCTGTTTTAGAGTTTGCCTTTGTATTGCCTGTGGTATAATATATTGTTTGGCTTATAATTGAGAACACGCTGTGTGCTGAGTAATAGAGTGTACAGCTAGTTCTCGTTGAATGTTATCAGCCAACTATAAGCCACTACAATGCATGTATGTGGACCTATATTGCTAAAGCCCTGAGCATACATGCTGTCTGGTTAATTAACAAAGTTCACACCATGCCCGCTGGTAGAGGAAAAGACATACTGTGCGTGTGTGTGTGTGTGTGTGTGTGTGTGTGTGTGTGTGTGTGTGTGTGTGTGTGTGTGTGTGTGTGTGTGTGTGTCTGTGTGTCTGTGTGTGTGTGT
Organism: Phymorhynchus buccinoides; assembly: GCA_017654935.2. Taxonomy (NCBI): domain Eukaryota; kingdom Metazoa; phylum Mollusca; class Gastropoda; order Neogastropoda; family Raphitomidae; genus Phymorhynchus; species Phymorhynchus buccinoides. The sequence goes on from CM065703.1 coordinate 28,650,140, forward strand.
GTATGTGTGTGTGTGTATGTGTGTGTGTGTGTATGCACTCATGTGTGTGTGTGTGCGCGCAGTCACGTGCGCGCGTGTGTGTGCGCGTATGTGTGTGTGCGTGAGTGCGTGTGTGAGCGCGTGTGTATATATCTGTGTAATTTCTGTCTGTCTGTCTGTCTGTGCTGTGTGTGAGCGCGTGTGTGTGCGTGTCGTGCGTAATTTCGCTGATGTCTGCGTCTGTCGTGCGTGTGCGCATGTGCGTGCGTGTGTGCGCGCGCGTAAGATTGGAGTATGTTTAAGCGAACGTCTGTGCTCGTCTGTCTCTCTCTGTGGTGTGTTTGAATACATTTTGCCGATCGTTAATGTGGAGAAGGTTTTACTGATAGTTTTTTTAAAGACCCACCAGATCACGTGTCAACATCACGTGTTTCACGTGTTTTTTCCCTCTTATATATGGTAAGAAATCTTGTTTTGACCAGGTTTGACTCCCATGCAGATGCCCCCAAATTCAAAACGAAACATCATTTTAAAGAGCAGCCTCAATTTGAAATTGGGGGAATTTGTATGTGGGTCACAGCTACCCAGAAAAATCCAAGGGTCTTAATCGTCGTGGTGGGTCAATGTGTCTTTAAGAAATCTTCCTAGCATAAGAGGGAATGTGACACGTGACGTGGGGGGTCTTTAAGGGACCCAGCCCAGCGTAGTGGGTAGTGGCAGACTGTCTTTCATTTGGGTTGGAAGTGCCCGCAGCGCACTCCAGGCTCGTCCTAAAAATGGCCCTGCAAAGTTAGTTCTGTATTTAATTGGAGTGCGGGCCCCTTTATTAAAACAAAACATTAATAAATGTAGGATATAAACTGAGATTACGTTTATATTAAGGAAGACGAGTTTAAACTGTCCAGAAGAAGAAAAATGGTTGTGGAGAATCGAACAATGGAGGGAAAGTCGTTGCTGCATGCTGCATTGTTGGGAAACTGATGATCAAACGGCTTCATCACTTAAAGGGTGGGGTGGGGGTGGGGGAGGGGGTAAAACTTGAAAATAATGAAAACCTGAAAACGTAGAAGAGACGGGGGTGGGGGAAGGAAAGGTGATGGTTTGAATTAGGACTACAAAATGTGAATAGAAATATTTTGGATGAAGGTAAAGGTAAAGATGTGCCCCCCCCCCCCCCCCCCCCCCCCCCACCCCCCCCACCCCCCACCCTGCATTTCTCGGTTAATTCTATTTTTCCGTTTTTGCCTTTCTTACCATACATAAAGCTGTATTTTAGGAACATTTTTATCTAAAAACCTTTTTGGAATACTAACCCTAGCCCTAAACCTAACCCTACCCCCCACTGCAGTACACCGCGATTTGTCACAGTTGTGGTTCGTTGCGTTTTTTCCGTCTTATAGGGTGGGAGGGGGGGGGGGGGGGGGTAGGGTTAGGCTTAGGGCTAGGGTTAGGGATAGGGTTAGTATTCCAAAAAGGTTATTAGCTAAAAATGTTCCTAAAGTACCTGGATGAACAGTAAACGATTACTTGTTTCCTTCTACAATATGAAGTTGTGTCACACACACGCACGCACGCACGCGCACGCGCACTCTCTCTCTCTCTCTCTCTCTCTCTCTCCTCTCTCTCTCTCTCTCTCTCTCTCTCTCTCTCTCTCTCTCTCTCTCTCTCTCCCTCTCTCTCTCTCTCTCTCTCTCTCTCTCTCTCTCTCTCTCATCTCTCTCTCTCTCTCTCTCTCTTCTCTCTCTCTCTCTCTCTCTCTCTCTCTCTCTCGTCTCTCTCTCTCTCTCTCTCTCTCTCTCTCTCTCTCTCATGTAGGCGTCGTCGAAGCACCTATGATCTCTCATTATCATAATTGAGTTGTGGAAGAAAGAACAAAGAAAAGAAGGAGAAGTTCTGCTGACGTTCAGGAAACATAACAAGACCTAAAAGAAGGGGGAAAAACACTTTATGTGTCTGTTGATAACAATTATGCCTTTATTTGTATTAGCGCGTTACTGGAGAGAGAGAGAGAGAGAGAGAGAGAGAGAGAGAGAGAGAGAGAGAGAGAGAGAGAGAGAGAGAGAGACTCAGACAGACACAGAGACATTCAAAGAGATGACAGAGAGGGGGCAGAGGGTCACCTTTGGCAAAGGAGACAGACAGACAGAAACACACACACATACACACGAATACAGAGAAAGAAAGAAAGAGAGTGGCACAGAAAGGTGAGGGGGGGGGGGGTGAAGGTGAAAGTTCGTTTAACGCCCTCCGGCCTGGAACAGGCACATATGGGACATTAATAACTATGAAGATAGTGGGACGATCCTGGAGGTACTGCAATACCAGGAAAGTCCCGAAGTTTTTATTTTTTAATAATCAAGATGTAAACTTAACCATGAATGGTTTTTTAAAAATAAGGGCAAGCAATGAGAGAGAGGCAGAGACCTAGAATCAGAGACGGACAGAGACAGAGACAGACACGCAAAGAGATCGCAGGAAGGGGGGGGGGGGGGGGGGGGGGTCATTAGAAGAGAAGGTAATGAACGCTGGCGAGCAAACACAACGATACAAAGTGAAGCAGCCAATGCCGTTGATTCAGCGTCGATCGCTTACACCCCCCACCCCCACCCCCCCTGGCATGTTATTAACCTGCAGACAGATTATGAACTGATTGTGTCACATCAGCTGTGCTGCCGACTGTTTGAATTTGAATTTGAGCAGATGTAAAGGGGTCCCCAGGCGTCCCCTTGTCAAAATATTGGAAGCAGAATCAAATTACATGTAACTGCCATAGGGCTTGGGTTGTCATAGGCCTGATTCGTCATCCGTGCATCGGATTGGATTTGAAAATCTTAGCTGTATTTGATTTGAATGATACGGCTGTTTGATTTGAACGTTTGCGTAAGTGGTGCGTAAATTTGATTTGAAAGTGCTGACAATTGATTGGAAAAGTGCTGAGGGCGCTGTTGTTCATTTGCCTATTAGGGAAACCGAACCGTACTCTACGATTGGCCGTTAGATTTTTGTTTCTGTCTAACAGTTGTAAAGATGTGAAACAGATAATCCTATGAGCGTGAAGTGGGGTTTCTTTTGATTGAAGTCAGCAGCAAAGAAGTGTGGGTTGTCTACGTTGTCCACTATTCTTTCTGTTGAAGTTATGAACGGTGTAGTGAAACAGTGTGATTGATTAATGTTTTTTAACAAAAGTATTTTAACAAAAAACTTTCATTTTGTTTTTAACTTGTGTTTTTATCCATTTTTAATACGTGGAAAGATTTAACGTGGTGACAGCCCTTACATGGCCTTTGTTGTCGACGGGGCTATCATTTGAATCTTAATTTGAATCTTAAGTGAAACAGTGATGTAGGTAGGTGTGCGTGATCGCTTGGGTTGGGCTGACAGTCATATAGCTTGGTGTTTCATTTATGCGTGACTGGATCATTATACTATTTCGTAACTTCTGGAATTATCGCTTCTGATCGCTTCTCGGCCTTTTGGCTAAGACAGTGATTCAGGAACATAATTTTTTGTTTATGCCCTGGTTGGTTTGTTCAGCCCGTCGTACATGGCGAAAGCCGATACGTGACGTTAAGCTGAACTTCCATCCTATACTATTTGGTTGTAGTGTTCTACTGTGTACCTCCTATGTCTACAAGAGTGGTATGTGTTCAGTGTGTTATTCGAGGTCGTTCATATTAGTCGTTATCACTGGGTGACATTTAATTAGCGTGCTTTGGGAAGATAGAGGAAGTTAAATATTTACACTCACACTGCTTTAACATACGTTTTCCCCCATGGGGATACCGGGGGGTCTTTTGTATAAATAGTTTCCCCACCTTCAGGAAGTTCTGTGCTTGTAGCTTCCTCTCATCTGCCACTCTCTTTGACTCTGCCTTTTCCCTTTGCTTACTGTCATCTACTATCTTTCTGCCTTACCGGTCGTCCATCATTCTCCTGCCTTTTTCGCGAAACGCTTTCAAAAAGATTTCCTCCAGCCGAAGTCGGACATGCTGGGCCTAACTATTTCTTACTTAGGCGCATGACGGTAGCATGACGCATATGCACTCAAAATTGACAGGAAACTGTCTGAGCGATCGAAGAAGAACATGCGTTTGAAGATCCACGGGCCTTCATTTTTGATGTAGTGGAAGAGAGCGGTTTTCATTTGTTTTAATGTAATAGATTTCGGTGTTTTTAACTTCTTCGGGTTAAG
>CM065703.1:28659310-28666810 GCA_017654935.2 Phymorhynchus buccinoides
TGGTTTGTGAAATGTCTCAGGTTATTTGATATTCAATTGTCTTGCCTAACACACCATAGTCAAGTCTTGTAATGTTCAATCGTCTAGTAGTAACAGTAGTAGTAGTAGTAGTAGTAGTAGTAGTAGTAGTAGTAGTAGTAGTAGTAGTAGTAGTAGGCCTAGTAGTAGTAGTAGTAGTAGTAGTAGTAGTAGTAGTAGTAGTAGTAGGGAAGGGGGTGGAGTCCGAACGCATAACATCACCTTGTTTAACTAAAGGTCGACAGTCGGTTATGATACGACCTCTCCAATACACCTGTCACTGACACCTCTCTACCCCACCCCTCCCTGTCTCTCTCCCCCTCCACTGCTCGTCAATGGCTGTGTCACCATCTCTCTCTCTCTCTCTCTCTCTCTCTCTCTCTCTCTCTCTCTCTCTCTCTCTCTCTCTCTCTCTCTCTCTCTCTCTCTCTCTCCCTCCCTCCCTCCCCTCCCTCCCTCCCTCCCTCCCTCCCTCCTCCCTCCCTCTCTCTCTCTCTCTCTCTCTCTCTCTCTCTCTCCTCTCTCTCTCTCTCTCTCCAACTGTGACAGCTAGCGGTGTTTTAGGTTTGAAGGTATGGGGATATAGATAGACTAGAAGGGAGTGGTGCACACAGCACACTAAGTCAGCCTGCTATGGTATGGGGCGAGGTGTGTGTGTGTGTGTGTGCTGCTTGTAGTGCTGTTCACTATTGAACCCCGCCACACAAATCTTTTCCTAGTATGGCAAAGCAGTAGTTTAGTCGTTTAGTAAGCCCAGCGCAGGCCCTCACTCTCACATAACCAAACTCAGCCTGTGTACTTTGCTCTCGGCTGGAGTTCAAATGTTTTGCCTTCCGTTTTGTGGAAAACGCAACCCTTGAACTTCGTAAAAAAAGAAGAAAAAAACACCCACGAAAATTACTAGTTTTCGGAGGGTTACCGTTCTTGCATTGCTTCCGCGTGCGCGCGTGCATACATGTGTGTGACAAGCGCCACGTGGTGTAGTGGTGGTGGTGGGGGTGGTGTCGTGCTGCGATAGTTTTTATATTCCGCTAGTCCTAGTCTTGTGTTTCAGTGCCAGGAAAGGAAAGAGTTCATTTTTTCCCACGTGTTGTGTTGGGAGTTAGGCTAGGCCTAGGCCTAGTGGGGTGTTTTCTGTTTCGCCAAGCGTGGAGAGTGGAGTGGTTTGCCTAGGAGTTGTCTTTCAACAGATGTATGACCCAGTTTGGGATCTTTTTTTTCAGAGTTCAAATTATATATGCAGAGAGTAGGCCTATCTAGATAGGGTAGTAGCTAAAGCGTTGGATTGACAGGCTATTTTGAAGGCCGAATTAGGATGTGCTATGTTTTCACTTGTTCAATGTCGGTGGGCTCCGGCCAGGAAGTGTGTTGTGAGGCGTTGAATATCAAAGTGTGTGTATCGCGTGGGTGAACTTGACACTTGTGTGAACTTGACCAAAGAGTAAAATGTTTTTTAGAAGATTGTGACAAATAAAAGGGAGAGCTCGTTGTGCAAACAACACGAGAATTGAGGTATGAAATATGAGACTGACTCTAATACGATGAAGGGAGAGAGAGAGAGAGAGAGAGAGAGAGAGAGAGAGAGAGAGAGAGAGAGAGAGAGAGAGAGAGAGAGAGAGAGTGTGTGTGTGTGTGTGTGTGTGTGCGCGCGCGTGTGCGCGCGCGCGCGCGTGTGTGTGTGTGTGTGCGTGTGCGTGTGCGTGTGTTTTAAAATAAACGGTAGATTTCATTACAAGGCAGAACCCATTTAAATCTTAATTAATATTTTGTGCTCGTATTGCTTGAGGAAGAAAATATAATTTTTTTATTCTGTTGAACATTCACTTGCCTTTCCTGTTTAAACGACGACTTTGTTGTTTATTTACTCGCGTGTTTTTCAAGGCAAATGCTGCAGTTTGGCCGTGCACGTGCTCCCATCTGTCATTGACAAAAGTCATAACATTTCAGCAAGATTCAATGAACGGTTTTGAACATATGTAGCAAAAAGTAAAAGTATGGGTGCCAACACACCCACGGGGTATGGGAAGGGTTAATATTGGTTTGTATACAATAATAAGATTGTGGGTCGGCCTACTTAGCACTCCGTTTGGGGAATATAATTATTTGGTTCGCATTTTACATTGAATAACTCTGTCACTGTCGGACAATTATGCATACATGTATTCTAGCGTTGCAGTCTGTTTCAGTTATCACCTTAGTAAGTTATTCGTTGTGTGTATATGTGTGTGTGTGTGTGTGTGTGTGTGTGTGTGTGTGTGTGTGTGTGTGCGTGTGCGTGCGCGCGTGCGTGTGTGTGTGTGTGTGTGTGTGTGTGTGTGTGTGTGTGCTGTTTCATAGATTTTGTGTGTGTAACAAATTGTTGGTTTTAAAGAAATAGGCCTATTAAACTATTTAAAGAATCGATTAGAAAACGTCTTGAGAGAGAGAGAGAGAGAGAGAGGGGGGGGGGGGGAAGAGAGTCTGAGTGTATGCATGTATGTATGCGTGCGTATATGACCTCTGTGTGTGCATGTCTGCTGCATCTTCGATTATGTGTGTATGTGTGTGCATGTGTGCGTAATTGATTCTGCGTATGTGTATAAGAATATGAGTGTGTTTGTGCATATGTGCGCGTGTGTGTGTGGTCAATGATGGTAAAGCAGTTCTGTAGCCTAGTGGTCTGTCTACACAGTTGTTCATTGCTATCAGTATCAGTTGTCCTTTTCTAGTCGTGGTCCCCTGTAGCATTCTCAAAATGGATTTGTTCTCAACATGTCTGCGCATGTGCGAAGAGTTAGGGATGGGGTTAGGGTCAATTTAGTGTCGAATACACAAAAGATAAAATGTGATGCTCCGTCATGATCGATTTCGCACATGCGCAGGCATGTTCAGAACAAATCCATTTTGAGAATGCCACACTCCTACCACTGATAAGGCAACAGCCGGAGACACCGGCCTTTGAACCAAAGATAATCTGTATATTAATATTAATATAATTATGCAGGTAAACGGCCTGTGAACGTACAAGTATACATTGAGCACACCTCCTCCAGCACAATACTGGTCTAGAACAATAGAAGCCATATTTTCCTCTCGCCAATTGTTCAATATGTTGTGCTTTTATAGCTAACGAGGTGAAGTGTGAAAATGATGTTTTACGTCCTCTCGGTCATAGACACACATGGGACATTTGTAAATACAAAGATGGTGGGAACAATACTGGCTGCAATGCCCGGAGGCAGTGCAACACCAGTAAAGTCCCTAGTTTTTAACAATGTAGATAGTTGTAGCGGTAACCACGCCTCGGTTAAACCTAATCGGCTAAGGTACCGCCACAGTGTCTATTATGATAGCTAACGAGGATTCTTTTGTTTTATTCTGATCTGTTTTAGATGTCGCATTCCTAGGACTGGGTCTGATTAGCAAATGTTACAGTTTTCTTTTCTAGACGTTCAAGAATGCACATGCTCTCCAAGTATGGAACACTCAATGTTTAGTAAAGTTTTATATTTTGTTGTTGTATGTTTGACGGTTTAAGGTTAGGGTTAGGGATAGGGTTAGGGTCAGTTTAATTTCAGATTGAAAGGTTAAAATATGCACATTCTAAACTTTCGCTGAAAACCGACATTGTCGCGCGAATGGCGTCACTTTCCGTATTTGGAGATGATCAAGTGCAGTATTGAACGGCTTGTGTCTGTTTTGCCATCATGCTTGTACTCAACGCAGTAGATATTATGTTGGGCTGACTTGTAGGCCTAAAGCTGTTGCTTTCTGTTCGAGTGCCTGTCAACGGTTTGTGAAACCCCGCCACCACCACTTCTTTCAAATTCTAGCCACCCACCCCCCCTTATCCCCCCCCCCACCCCCAAACCCCCCCCCCCCCCCCCCCCCCCCCCCCCCCCCCCCCCCCCCCCCCCCCCCCCCCCCCCCCCCCCCCCCCCCCCCCCCCCCCCCCCAAATTACCCCCCCCTCTGTGATCTCCATCCGTGAAGGCACAATTAAACTTCGTCAAAGCGCTAAAAAGCCATTTATTTTTCTAATCCCAGCTCTTTTTTTAAAAACCACTTTGCAATCAGAACAGAGCTCGTGTAGTGTGTGTTCCCTGTATGATCGGCTGATTAACAGCCTGTCCTTGTCTGCGTGAACAAAGCGTGTTTCAATTGTCACCAAACTACTGAACTGATCACTACGAACCTTGTCAGTGTTGTCCCCAATGTTCCAGTGGCATGGGTGCAACTTTTCCTTTTCCTGGATTTCCTGTTTTTCAATATTACCAGAAAGGGAAGTTCCTTTTTTTTAAATTTGTCAAACAAGATCTTTGTGTGTCTACTGTATTTTTCAAACACTTTAAAATAAGCATTTGTATAAATTGTGGAAAAAGCAAACTAAAATACCTTCATAAATCCACTTCAGCTGCAGGGGGACATTACCCTTGGACCCTGCCCTGCCCTGACCTTTCAGGGTGTTGTTTTCATTTTGTGTAGTTGCACCCATACAGTTGTGATGCCCGTTATCTCAACTGGTTCACCCAAATGTCAAGCTAATAAACGTACTCCCAGTTAGGTTGAATTTGTCTTGATAATGCACATTGTGAGAGAACAAATCGTGAACCGATCATCATGTAATCAAAACGGAAAAACCAAATCATCCCTGATAACATAGCGATGATTTCGGTCACCCCATTACTGATTTCAGTTTTCCCAAATGAGGAGCCTATTAACTTCCTCAAAGATCAAATATCTTTATTATTACTGTGCATGTTGTTAACTCAATATTTGCTCAACTTCTGGGAGTTTATAGTTATGGCTATCCTGTAGTCTTAGTTAGTCTGTTATAGTCTCGTCAACAGCTATGGTTATATCAGGACTGTCACCGCGTAAAGTTCGACCACGTATAGCAAAACACACATCAACGATTCTTAACAACGTCCCAAAACCTGAAAAAGAACAAATAAACAGTACAATTCACGACATGGCATCTCCATCATTGTACCCTATAGCTCATAATTTCACACAGTGCTGGAAACGTTGAGCCACTCTACTCTACTTATCGAATCCAGGTTTTAGAAAAACAGTAAAAAAGGATAGCAAACATCCTAGTAAAAATATATATAAAGGCCATATAGTCCAATATGCACTGCAGAATGGGAAACATGTGCCCACTCAAGCGCCTAAGGTCTCACGCGTGAAAGCCTGTGAACAATTAAAAAAAATAAAACCTAGCATGTCATAAATTGTAAATGAGGATGGAGAGAATGAATGGGGATGGGGATGAGGGGGGCTACCCCTTAGAGGTCATATGCGGGGGGGGGTAGGGGGAGGGGGAGGGTGGAGTTTACATTGGAAACTTAAAGCTTATTTATAAGCAGTTTTAGGTCAAGGTGATAAAGCCCATGGGGGTTTTTTAACTAGTGTGTGTGTCAGTGTCAAGTCATGTGGGGGTGTGTGTGTGTGTGTTTTGTGTTTTAATGTGTGTGTGTGTGTGTGTGTGTTCTGTGTGTCTGTGTGTGTTCTTCGATTTTACGTCCTTCCACTAAAAGTGATTCAGACGTGTGTGTGTGTGTGTGTGTGTGTGTGTGTGTGTGTGTGTGTGTGTGTGTGTGTGTGTGTGTGTGTGTGTGTCGTTCTTCGATTTTACGTCCTTCCACTAAAAGTGATTCAGAGTGTGTGTGTGTGTGTGTGTGTGTGTGTGTGTGTGTGTTGTGTGTTTCTTCGATTTTCACGTCCTTCCACTAAAAGTGATTCAGACACGTGTGTGTGTGTGTGTGTGTGTGTGTGTGTGTGTGTGTGTGTGTGTGTGTGTGTGTGTGTGTGTGTGAGAGAGAGAGAGAGAGAGAGAGAGAGAGAGAGAGAGAGAGAGAGAATGCATACATGTGAGAGTGCGTGTTCGTGCGTGTGCGTATGCTCATTGAATATGCATCGAGATGAATCTCTCTCTCTCTCTCTCTCTCTCTCTCTCTCTCTCTCTCTCTCTCTCTCTCTCTCTCTCTCTCTCTCTCTGACTTTGTCTGCCTGTCTGTCTCTCCATTTACTGATTATTTTCTCCCTCTTGTATGTCATATAATATAAGATGCCTCTTTCTGACTCCGTTAGAATGAAATACGCAGACCGAGTTATAGGAACCGAAGGAGGGAAGGAGCACTGGACAATGATATCGGGGATGGATGCAGGTGAAACGTAGTGGAGCGAGTTGAGGGCAGTGAGCTGGAGATAGAGAGAGAAGTGGGAGGCTACTGGAGATGAGGAGATAGCAACTTGAGCTAAAGAGAGACATTCTGAAGTAAAGTGGCCACTACTCAGTACTCTGCTTACTGCATAAACACCATACCAGCTGACTGGCTTTTCGTTCAACCCCCCCCCCACCCCCCCCCCCCCCCTCCCCACCACCCTCCTGGTTGGGGCCGATAATAAAGTGAGGGCTGCTCAATAAATGGTGTTGTGCATTGTAATAGAAGACCCGTGGTTCAGGGTAGTCTTTCGCGAAAGACCATGGCTCTCAAACGGGCTCAGCAGTGCTTGTTTACATCAACACAGTGGATACCGGTACGGCGTTGCTGCAACACTCAGACCACGTTCAGGGAGGGTAGCTCTTCCTAGTCGAATGTTTTCGTCAACAAAATGCATTTTTTCTTATTTCGTATATTTAACGCACCTTGGTAATGAATAGGGTTAGGGATAGGGTTATGAACGTGTCAGAGTTAATGTTAGCAGTTTTTGAAGACATTTGCGCACAAGTTATGCGTCCCGTGATTGAGCGCCGTACCCGTAGCCTGGGAATATGAGACACGGGCCCGTACCCCGAGCCTCTGCCTTACATCAAATAAATACGTTTAATTTAGATACTAAACATCGAATACAGAGGCAGATCGGGAGGGGGGGGGGGGGGTGTGCAGGGGGCTTTCCGGAACGGGGTGGAGAGGGGGGGGGGGGGGCAACTCATTGAGAAAATCTCCACTTGCATCCAAACCAATCCTTTATACGGACAGATAAAGGTAGATGTGAGGAGGAGGAGAGGGGGGTGGGGTGCTAAAAAAAAAACCCAGTTGGAAAAAAACTTAGGAACGTAGTTGCAGAAAGATGGATAATTTATTGATTTTAGGTATACCAGGAGGGTTCTATTCATTCAGACCTACCCACACGGTTTATAAACGTTCCCCTCTTTGATTTCTCTGTGAGATGGCAGGAACTAGGTAGACCAAGTTGAGGTTGTTTGAAGTGGAAACAACGTTTAGTGCTGGCCTGTACTGCTCTGTAATGGTGTATAGATTGAGAGAGAGAGAGAGGAAGAGAGAGAGAGAGAGAGAGAGAGAGAGAGAGAGAGAGAGAGAGAGAGAGAGAGAGAGAGAGAGAGCATGATTTATAAAAGTCATGTGTGTGCTGCATGCCTATGTATTTTATATTACTAGCTTGGTTGATGTTTTATATACTTCATGGTTCTTTCTGTCTATGTTTGTTTATGTGCCTGTCTGACTGTCCGTCTGTCTGTCCGTTTGTCTGTCTTTCC
>CM065703.1:28671810-28674310 GCA_017654935.2 Phymorhynchus buccinoides
CTGTCCTATGTAGCCTGTTTGACGTTACTTCTGCTCATGGAGCTTTGTGTTCACATGGATACGGTGGAGATGTATAGCCCCCCTTGGCTCTTTTTGATTTTAGAGTTGTCCGCCCTTTTCATTGAGCGTTCGACGCACACAACCCTTGTAGACATCTATGAAGGTGACACAATATATGTTTTTCTGTGTTGAGACGTAAGCGAGTGGCGAGTGACGCCATTTTGACCTGTTGCCACCAGGACACAGGCACAGGACTCTCAAGCTGAAATCACGGGCACAAAAAATACTTTGATACCGCGGTAACTCCGTATGTCGGGGACTCTTGAGTCATTCTATCTTGACTGACATATGTTTTACCTGCAAGAAGTTAGGTTCATTATAATTATGATGTGCAGGTTTCTAAGCTATGACTTTAGCCCTTTCACCGCCAATGTCGCATTTTTGCAAAACAATGATTTAACACTCGTGTCATTAAAACTCTTGAATCAGGGTCTATTATTCAATGATATTGTGTTCCTAAATTTGGGCAGTAAGGATTGACCTTATTCTAAATGTATCACAGAGAAATCCCACAATGTTGCGGATGAAATATTTTCTGTAACCAAATACATTTTATGGAAATATTTGGTTCGAAGATGGCTGGCAGTGAAAGGGTTAAACTGTTAGTATTTTGGTTTCTAGAGTTGCATTTCAAACGTCAGCTTTAATGTTGTGGTGGGTTTGTTCAGTAGTGTCGTGGTTCTGTTATGTTGCACCAGACGTGGATTTCTCCGTTTTGAGATAACAAAGCAGATCGGATTGGATTGGACAGTGACATATTGGACGGGGACACACAGACGGGGGCACATCATTGCCAGCCAGTACAACAAACCCAGTCCCCCCTTGAATGCTGTGTTGGAGCTTAACAGACCCATAATTAGCTGGCTATTGCCAAATATTTTGGTAGGAAGAGGGGGGGGGGGGAGGAGGAAGACACGGGTTTTAATAAAAAAGGAAATTGGGGTTGAGAGAGAGAGAGAGAGAGAGAGAGAGAGAGGGAGGATGGGGTAAGTAGTAAGGTAGTACCGCTACAATATATGTTTCGAAGTGGTGCCAATATTTAAAATGAGTCTTACCATTTCTTGGAAAAGACTTGGGTGATGAGATTAACGTCCAATCGGTCAGAGACCCTTATGGACGGTAAAGACTTGTCAAATCAGTTGGCTTTAACCCTTTCACCGCCAAAGTCGCATTTCAGCACCACAGTCATTCAGTGATTCAACACCTATGTCACTAAAAGGCATCAAATTGGGGTCTATTATTCAAAGACCCTATTGTCTTAGTTTTGGGAAGTAAGGATAGACCTTATTTTATATATGTCACAGAAGAATCCCCAATACTGCGGATGGATTGTGTTCTCTACCCAGGTAAATTTAATGGACATTTTGGTTGAAATGTGGCTGGCGGTGAAAGGGTTAAACGAAGGTGTGGAATGTCACACGGTGGATTCGTTAGCTCTTTTATTTTTTGCATTCCATAGTGGATACAATTGGGGAAGCTATCATTTTTCTTTTTCAAAGCAACATTACATAGGGCTGATTTGCCCCTTTGTGGGGGTTTCTTTTTTTAAAGGGATAGGATTAGCATCAGCCTTGGATCTTTTTCTTCCTGTCTGTCTTCTGGGCCGTACAGTGGCATTGCTCCCACGCCGCTCATTCTGAGAACCGACTCGCAGCCACATCCTGGTTTCTCAGGTCGCAGAATCTGAAATCAGCAATCAATCAATCAATCAATCAATCAATCAATAATATATTGTCTTTAAAACATAAAGAAATTATTTGTCTCTCCACACCCCCCACCCCCCCCCCACCCCCCCACCCCGTCCCCTTCCCCACACATATTATTCAAAATCCCCACCCTCAACCACGCCTCTCCCCCATCACACACACACACACACACACACACACACACACACACACACACACACACACACACACACACACACACACACAGCTAAGCAAACAATTTGTTCAAGGGGACTGAATCTATGTTGTTAGGCATAAGATATTTTTTTAGACAAGCTGAAAGAAGCAGACGTTGAGATTGAGAGTGGTAAACGTCAAGGGGGAGACTACAATGCAAGATCGCACCGATTGTTCCCCCTTCATTTTGTGAGTGGGACAGAATGGAATAGAAGGCATTCCTTCGGAATAGAGTAATGGGAGGGGGTGGGGGAGGGGGTGTACAGAAGGGAAGGCAGATTGTCAGTCAACATATGATTACTATTGAATGATAAGGTCGAAGGAGTAACTGAAAAAGGTACGCCTGTGTGTCTATTTGTGTGCTTGTGTGTGTGCTTGTGCTTCTCTCTCTCTCTCTCTCTCTCTCTCTCTCTCTCTCTCTCTCTCTCTCTCTCTCTCTCTCTCTCTCTCTCTCTCTCTCTCTCTCTCTCTCTCTCTCTCTCTCTCTCTGTCTCTCCTGTTTATCTGCCTGCCTGTCTGTCTGCCTGTTTATCTGCCTG
>CM065703.1:28679310-28704310 GCA_017654935.2 Phymorhynchus buccinoides
ATGAAAATATGTTAACGTCCTCCGGTCTGGAACAGACACATCTTATGGAAAATTAGCAAGCCAGTGCACACGCGTACATACGCTGAGAGAGAACGAACGAACGAACGAACGAATCTTTTTTATTGTTGGAAAAGAATAAGCATATTAAACACACTTCTTTTCATCTTGCCAACAGTTAAGAAAATAATTAATGTCAAGAAAAAAATGAAAAAATACAAAATAACAAAGTTATCCATATATGAAGACACAACACATGAATAATTACAAATTATCAGCACACACCTATACATACACACACATACACAGACACAGACAGACAGACAGACAGACAGACACACACACACACACACACACACACACACACACACACACACACACACACACACACACACACACACACATATATATATATATATACATACACACACACACACACACATGCACACACATGCACACACACGCATGCACTCACACACTTCACAAAACAAATGAAAACACAATCACTTAGCAATATCAATCCAATGTAAGATAAAAATTGACATAGTATTTTTAACTGGAATTCACAAAGTCTGTCATTAGATGCTTGTGATAGATTTGTTTGAAAGAATTGAGACTAGTGCCAACGTTATCGTTACTTAAGATTGAATTCCAAAGAGCACCACCTGAATACATTAAACTGGTTTTGAATATGTCAAGTTTTGGTAAGGGCAACATTATTTTATGAGTATGGCGTCGATCATTTGTAACAAATTCATCTGACAGTGAAGGTGCACGTCCCGATAGAATTTTAAACATAAAAACAGCCTTGTTGTGTTTTAATTTTAAATGAAATGGTAAAATATCTAATTTTATGTAGTCGGAAATTGTTAGCTTAGATGATTTTAAAAGTACCAATTTTAGAGCTCGTCTATAAAGACTAGACAGAGGTCTTAATATGTTGGCACTAGCCCCATCCCAGATGGTGGAAGCATAGCTTATGTGAGACTCAATGAAAGAATGGAAAAATATTTTACGAGTATGTAAGTCAAGAAAATGTTTGATTTTGGACAACTGGTATACCTTTTTAGATAGGGATTTGCAAATCATTGAAACATGCTCAGACCACGAAAGATTGTTGTCAATTACAACTCCCAGAACTTTGTGGCTATCTACTTGTTCAATGTTATTGCCATTAATTTGAAGAGACTGTAAATTTGAATTGAGGTTTTGACGCTTTTGTCTCGTTGTTATGAGCATAAATTTTGTCTTTTGGGGATGCAAACTCATGTGATTAAATTCAGACCATTTAACAAGTTCATCAGCACTAGTTTGTAAAGTATGCAAAACTTGGTCATAACGAGTGTGACTGGTGTGTAATGTAGTGTCGTCAGCGAATAATGCACTCAGGGAACTCAGGATTAGTGGTAGGTCGTTTATGTATATAGTAAACAGTATGGGTCCCAGAACAGAACCTTGCGGTATGCCATACTTAGTTGGTAGACAGGATGAGACAGATCCGTTCGTATTCACTACCTGTTTTCTATCAACTAAAAATGATGACATTAGTTTTATTGTATCATTAGATAGACCATACATTTTAAGTTTTCTGAGAAGGAGTGAGTGATCTATTAGATCGAAAGCCTTGGCAAAATCTACAATAAGGACGCCGGTCAATTCGTTGTTGTTTATATTTGAGAGCCATTTGTCAACGAGAGAAGTGAGAGCTGTATGGCATGAGTGTTTAGGTCTAAAACCAGACTGGCATGGGTGAAATAGTTTAAATCGATCAAAGTGGCCAAGAATGTGTTTTTTTATATGATTTTCTAAAGGTTTGCATAATATAGACACAATTGAAATTGGTCTGTAGTTGGATGGATCAGAACGATCCCCTGATTTAAATATAGGAGTCACTTTAGCAACTTTAAATGCCTTAGGAAATTGACTTTTTGATATACATAAATTATAAACATAAGTTAACGTTTCCGAAATGACAGGGGATGCAAGTTTTAAGATTTTACCGTCAATGCCATCAAGTCCAGTGGTACTGGTTTGCTTCAGTTGATTAAGTGATGTATAAACCTCATAAGTGGTTAACAGAGAGAGAGAGAGAGAGAGAGAGAGATGAGAGAGAGAGAGAGAGAGAGAGAGAGAGAGAGAGAGAGAGAGAGAGAGAGAAAAGAGAGCGGGTGAGGGGTGAGGAGAATGCTTATTTGACTAATACAGTCTTGATGTCAAAGGGAAGGAGGTAGAGCAGAGGTGCCAGTTCATCACGGAAATGAAAATGAATCAAAATGGGGGGGGGGGGGGGGGGGGGGGGGGGGGGGGGGGGGGGGAGGGGGGGGGGGGGGGGGGGTGGGGGGGGGGGGGGGGGGGGGGGGGGGGGGGGGGGGGGGGGGGGGGGGGGGGGGGGGGGGGGGGGGGGGGGGGGGGGGGGGGGGGGGGGGGGGGGGGGGGAGGGGGGGGGGGGGGGGGGGGGGGGGGGGAGGGGGGGGGGGGGGGAGGGGGGGGGTGGGGGGGTCCGGGGGGGGGGGGGGGGGGGGGAGGCTGACAGACAAACACACGAACAAAGACAGATTGAGAAACCGAGAGAGAGAAACCAGAGAGAGTGAGAAACAGAGTTATACATACGGGTAGATTGTTTACTGTCAATGAGTCTTCTGATGTCAAAGGAGGAGTAGGGGGAGACACACAGACAGACAAACAGACAAGCACAAACAAGGAGAGGTCACGACATTGTTACTACCGTAAACAGAGTAATAAAAGCTCCTTTCTGATGGCAAGGCCCACATTGAACACCAGTTCATCAAGGAAATGAAATGAAGCAAAAATGGGGGGGGGGGGGGGGGGGACGCGTAAAGTACAGCAAATGCACACAGTTCAAAATAACAAAGCCGAACAGTATTGTATCTTGAGTGTTAAAAGAAACGTGCAACCATTGTCTATAAACAGAATAAAGAATGTCGTTACATCCTGGGATGTAAAGCAGATTGTCTATGAGAGAGAGAGAGAGAGAGAGAGAGAGAGAGAGAGAGAGAGAGAGAGAGAGAGAGAGAGAGAGAGAGAGAGAGAGAGGGGGTGAGGGAGAGGAGAGAGAGAGAGAGAGAGAGAGAGAATGAATGAATGTGTGTATGTTTATGTATGTGGGTACGTGTGTGAGAAAGACACACAGAGAGAGACAGGGTGAGAGAGAGAGAGAGAGAGAGAGAGAGAGAGAGAGAGAGAGAGAGAGAGAGAGAGAGAGAGAGACGGTAGGTGAATAAGGACATGCAATGTGGGATGGTGAGTTTAGCGTCCAATTAGTCGTCGACTCTTATGGACAGAGGACATGCAACGTGCATCGGTGTGCAGGATGGAAAGTTGAGCCACCTGCATAGGATATTCCACATAAAGTTAGTCATGGACAGAAAAAAAGGCTGGGTGTTTATTACCAGCCGCGTACTAAGAGAGCGAGGCTGGTAATGTTTTCAGTGGATTCTGTTCCTATCTGACTATCTGTGTTAACACGATAACGTTTCAACGGAGGGACCTAGGACGCTCACATTTTGCATGTGGATATATAGGTGGGTGATCGAGGCCAAGTTCGAAGATGAAGGTTATTGGTCAAAGGTCAAGGTCATTGGAGCCGAAAATGCTGTCGAACACCTGGCACAATAACAGAGGGACCTAGAACTCTCAAATTGTGCATGCGGATAGGTACTAAAGATATCTAGGCCAAGTTAAAAAATGGTCAAAGGTCAAGGTCACAGGGGCCGAAAACGCTGCCGAGCACCTGACACAATAATGATTGAACGGAGGGACCTAGGACGCTCAAATTTTGCATGCGGGTAGGTACAAAGAATATCGCGGCCAAATTCAAAAATGAAAGTCATAGGTCAAAGGTCAAGGTCACTGCCGAGCACCTGGCAGGATAATGATTGAACGGAGGGACCTAGGACGCTCACATTTTGCATGCGCGTAGGTACTAAGAATATCGCGGCCAAATTCGAAAATGTAGGTCAAAGGTCAAGATCACTGGAGCCAAAAATGTTGCCAAGCACCTGGCACGATAACGTTTGAACGCAGGGACATAGGACACTCAACTTTTGCTTGTGGATAGGTACTAAGGATATCTAGACCAAGTTCGAAAATGAAAGTCAAAGGTCAAGGTCACTGGACCCGAAAATGCTGTCGCGCGGCTGGTGGTCTAGCGTCTTAACGCTCTAGTTTTTATTATTGAGATGACAATAAAAAAGATACACGCGCACGTGCACACACGCACTCGCATAAAATTATATCGCATGCGCATTTACACACACGCACGCATGTGCCTACGCAGGCGTGAAGACAAGTTTGGTATTATATCTAGGCTGTAAACATAAAAATAAGAGGTCCAGTGCAAACTACAAACAACAAAATGTATGAATTAGAAACATTTCATTATTAATAGACATAGGCTACTGCTTATGTACACAGGAGAGAGAGTCAGTGTTCTCTGTGTTTGAACAAGTTAACTATTGTAGGCAGGAAACATAAAGGGAGATACAGTGTAACTTTGTGTGTGTGTGGCAGGAAACATACCTATATGTTTGCATGCGCGTGCGTCATTAAACAGAACGTCAGTAAGACTTTTCTGTGTTCTTCTTCTTCTCCTGTGTCCTTCTTCAGGAGTGCGTGTTCTCTTCGTGTGTGTGTGTGTGTGTTCTTGTGTGTGCGTGTGTGTGTGTGTGTGTTCTTCTCCTGTGTTGTGTTCTTCTGTTCTCGCTTCTTCTGCTTCTCCCTTCTTGTTCTTCTTCATTCTTCTTCTTCTTCTCCTTATGTTTGCTTGCGCTCATCTTCTGTTCATCTTCGTCCTTCTTCTTCTTTCTTCTTCTTCTTCTTCTTCTTCTTCTTCTCCTTCTTCTTCTTCTTCTTCTCCTTCTTCTTCTTCTTCTTCTTCTTCTTCTCCTTCTTCTACTTCTTCTTCTTCTTCTTCTTCTTCTTGTTCTTCCCATGATCATGCATGAGAAAGGAAATTGCCTGTTACTACGTATTGGCTGAAATAGGAAACGAGCGAAGACATTCTAGATCAGAACAATCTTTATTGATTCGAACGATCAGTAAATATAGGCTCCGTGGAACGATCTAGTAGCTGCCTGTCGCACACAACATTTCTTGTTTCAGTTTGTGCTCTGACTTGGACCATCAGATAACAGGTGCAGAAGAAAGCAGAACTTTGCTACTTTGAAAAGCTGGGCTGGGTTTTTAGTGGAAACGCTGCACCCCCCTCATGTTGACTTCCCCGTTTTCAAGAGCGTTTTCGGACATTTTATGGCGTTTTGAAATGTCAAAGTTTTGTGAGTCTCTAACTTTCATTACACACATATGCGGAGATCCCGTGCGGAAACTCGTGCGTAATCCGCGAATAAGTAAAATAAAGAAGGGAAAAGATTTTTGCGCACGTGTCCGTATTTCCCCTAATCCGTAAATGTTGACCCTTCTTTCTTCCACTTATTTACGGATTGCGCATGGGATTTCCGCACGGAATCTCCGCTCATGTGCGTACACGGCCTTGAATAACAGGGGCGTTGCTGGTGTGGCTTCCGTTGGTTCTGTGTCCCTGGGACTGATTTTCACACCGGATGTTGGGGGGCTTTGTCGCCGATGGGACAGCTTTTCAAAATGGCTAGCGCGATCACCGATTCACTAACAATTAATTTCATTGTCGTCGAAAATCAGCTTTGCTACAACTCTTGCTTCCACTTTATTCTTGGACCTCGCGGCTTCAGGATAATGTCACCAAATGATTGTTTCAAAAAGCCATTGGAGGAAAAGGCCAAGGTCAAATGGCATTCGTGGTAGGCTCACATGTCTGTTTTTACTGTCGTGAATCACAAGTGCCATGGACACCCCATTTAACTCTGGACAGGTGTAAAAAACGATGTGCGTTCGTGCGAACGTATACACTCTATTTGCCGTCTCTCTCTCTCTCTCTCTCTCGCACAAGCACACACACACACTGTCACATTTTCCCAACATGACTCTACATTCTTTTTAGCCGAGAATACCCCCCCCCCCTCCCCCACCACAACCCCTAACTTACAGCAATAGAATTCGCCATTCAACACCTAACCTTAGAAATAAAACAGATTTTTTGTCCTCCTGTTAACAACACACTCGGAATGCAATTAAACGGGGTAGTCAATAGTACATTAATTTAGAGTTTATGACGTTGAGGGAATTCATGGGGGAAGAGGGGAGGGGGATAGAAAGGGTAGGGAAGAAAAATGTTTATAAAAAGGGGGTGGGTGGGTCATTAAGTGTGGTGGGGATATGTTTGCTTGGTGGGGGTGGGGGGGGGGGGGGGGGGTAGGGGGTAGTTTGTTTCGAGTAACGACCTCACCGTATGGTGAAATCTTGTTGGTGGGTGGGTGTGTACATGTGTGTGTGAGTGTGTTTGTGTGTGCGTGCATGCGTGTGTGTGTGTGTGTATGACTGTGTGCATGCGCGCTTGCTTGCTTGTGTGTGTTCGTGCGTGTGTGTGAATGAGAGAAAGAGAGAGAGAGACAGACAGACAGACAGACGGCAAATAGAGTGTACTTGACAAGACTTGCACTAGTCCTATGTTCAACTCTCTGCTAAGGCAGTGGAATTCACAAGGGTATGTGATATCGCCGTCGTGCTCTATTTCTAATCTTTATCAACGAATAGACTTCTTTCTGTATAGAAAATATGTAAGGAGGTTTGTGAAGAATGATTATCGTGTGCAACCATGTGGAATACTAGAATATTGTAAAGATCTTCGACAATTGATTGCTGAAGAATCGTATCGAAGGTTCGCTCTGTGTGTGTGTGTGTGTGTGTGTGTGTGTGTGTGTGTGTGTGTGTGTGGTGTGTGTTGTGTTGTGTTGTGGTTGTGTTGTGTTGTGTTGTGTTGTGTTGTGCTGTGTGTGTGTTGTGTTGTGTTGTGTGTGTGTGTGTGTGTGTGTGTGTGTGTGGTGTTCTTCAGCTTAAACGTCCTTCCACTAAAAGTGATTCAAACAATATGTGTGTGTGTGCGCGCGCGCGCGTGTGTGTGTGTGTTTGTATTTGTGTGTGCGCGCGCGTGTTTATGCATGTTTGTGTGTGCGCGCGTGCGCGCAAAAAGGAAATTTTAAGCATGAAAAAACCACCTGTGTAACTAAAATAAAATTCAAGTTTTGTCTGGTTCCTTGGACTTGGAATGGTGAGCTAGGTTTGAATCGTGTGACCTGGGGGGGGGGGGGGGGGAGGGGGGGGATGGTGAGCTGAGGTTTGATCGTGTGACCTGGGGGGGGGGGGGAGGTCTTGACTATGATGAATAGAGGGAAGAATACTTTTGATCATAAAAGGATCAGAACGAATGTGTGTGGAGTTATGACTGCATGGGGTTCTTGAGAAGCTTCTTTTCCTGTTCAGGTACTCTACGTTACAAGACTGTTACAAAATACTTTTTCAGTCGAACATAAAATATATCCATATTTTCTGTTTTTAGAGATGAGAAGCTGTAAATAGTAAGCAAGCTAAACAAACACGTGTTTGTGTTTCTTAACCAACTGTATAACTATATATTGCAACCAACTGTCTAATGTTTTTGTCATAGCAGAGAGAGACCTCCTATTTGGCCACTGCAACGCCCACCTTTTGCATGAGTGAATGCCCTTGGTAGATGCTTGAGCACTGACCAAACAAGGGAATAGCTCTCGCCAATAACCCTATTTGATGTCACGGAATGGCTGCCTTTTGCAAGAATGAATGCCCTGTTGGATACTGACCAACAAGGGCTTAACTCTCGCTCTCAAGGGCGTTAATGACCCTAGCTGCAGTGGCCAATACAGTATGATACAATTATAGTTACCGTGTCATGACAAGGACTGCCAGGTCAACATCTCCAAAAGTCTCCAAGAGATGTCCACGGGTACATTTAGTGCTGACGTATAAAACGTATGGTACTCTCTCCCCACCCACCCCTCCACCCACCCCTCCATGTAAGAATGTGTGCATTGCCAAAGGTTAGTCATTTTACCAGTATTGTAAAGAAAGAATACAATACGAAAGGCGTATTGTTGGTCGGTGGTGTGAGTGCAGATATCCTTTTATTGGTATCGAACCCCCTCCCTCCCCCCCCATCTGTTGCCAGCTTTTCTATCGAACGATGTAATGTTGGTGTCCTTGGAGAAATGTGTGTGTGTGTGTGCGTGTGCGTGCGTGCGTGCGTGCGTGCGTGCGCGTGTTTTTTTAAAAATCCGTTACGACTGGTGGCTAGAGTATTTTGGAAGAGATAAAGGGAAGGGTGTGAGGGAAGAATAGCACGTTGCTGCCCAAACCAGACGAAAAGGGCGATTGAAATCACACGCATACATGCACTTATTAAATTACCTTCTGTCTTCAATGCTCCTGTCATAGTAGGTACGCGCGCGAGCACGCACGCACGCACGCAGTGGCACACGCGCGCACGGAGAACAGAAGAAAGGGGATTCTGGCTCAGACTATTTTTGACCCCTTTTAGACACGAATTTGCAACTTTAAGGCATAAAAAAAGCAAAAAATCTAACTTTTTTAAACCCCTTTTAGATACAAAAACACAACTTTAAGGGGTGAAAAAAGTAAAAATCCGTCTCCCCCTTATTCTGTCAATTCGGAAGAAAAAACACTACTTTTAGGTGAAACAAAATTAATTATTTTTAATTAAACAAAATAATTTGAGTTAGAAAAAGGAACTCAACATGACAATGGCACTTGATGAAATAATTGAGCACTTAGACAAAGTTTTTAAAGAAACGGATTTAGAAGTTATTGATCCAAAAAATGTACTAGAAAGTGTAAAACATGCTATTTCGCAAATACCTAAAAAACTAGCTATAGAACCACCAGTTAAAGTAATGTTAACAGTGTACGTAGATTATAAAACAATCCAAGGTGAGCAGCTTCAAGTATGGGTCTCTACTAAACAGCAAGTAGTTCTGACTTATAATGATTTTACAGAAACCTGGGCAGACAATTTAATCACCCAGTTCATTAACGCATCAGAAGAGGCAAAACTGAGAGGATCTGGTTGGTCAGAAGGAGGAGTATTAGAAATTAAATTAAGGGAGAGTAAATATGCCCCCATCGTAGGAAACTCATTTATTCCTTTACCTAAAGAACTTGTTTTAAAACGTGCAGTATTAAACATTAAGAATACAGATAACAAATGTTTTATGTGGTGTGTTTTAGCTAAACTTCATTATGCCAAAAAGAACGCAGAAAGAGTAATTAACTATCAACCTTACATAAATGAATTAAACTTTGATGGAATCGACTTCCCTGTAAGCCTAAGCGAAGTTGATCAATTTGAAGAACAGAATAAACCAATTTCAATTAACATCTACACATGGTCTGTAGAAGAAAACCTTAAACCAATCCGAGTTTCAAAGAACTCTCCCATGATTGGTGATCCTGATAAAAAACATATTGATCTTCTCTTAGTAACAGACGGAACAAAAACACACTACACTTTAATCAGAACAATGAGCAGACTTATAAACTATACTACAAATCACAAAGAAAAACAAGAATTCTGTCGAAGATGTTTACTAAGAATGCCAAGTATTCAAGCAGCGGTTGAACATAGAAAACATTGTAATTCATCCATTGACTGTAATACTGAACTTATTACTCCGAAAGAAGGAAGTAAGGTGTTCTTTAAAAACTGGAAGAAACTGCAATTAAGTCCTTATGTTGTTTATGCTGATTTCGAGTCAATCATTGTACCCTATCAAGGACCAGCTCCTAAAAATCTTCCTAAAACTGTTTTATTGAATAATCATCAAATCTGTTCATTCGCATTTATTGTTCTTAGATCAGATGGGATACATTTTGAACCTGAACTTTATAGAGGACCCGATGCTGCAAAAATCTTTTTAATGAGAATGATGAAACTACGAAATGAACTATCTAACCAACTAAATTTATTAGATTTAATCATGACGCCTGAAGATTTAATTCAATTCGAATCAGCTACTGAATGTTGGATTTGCAGAAAAGGGTTTGTGGAAGAGGAATCCCCTGACTGTCCAGACAACCATAAAGTACGAGACCATGATCACATTAGTGGAAAATTCAGAGGAGCAGCACACAACTCCTGTAATCTCCAGTTAAAGTTTGAACCGAGGAATTGGAAACTGCCTATATTCTTTCACAATCTACGTGGATATGACTCTCATTTAATTCTACAAGCAGTTACTGATGAATTTAGAACCGTCAGTTGTATAGCTCAGTCTTCAGAAAAGTACATGACATTTACATTAGGTCAATTATCTTTTTATGATTCACTACAACATATGATGGGCTCGTTAGAATCTTTAGGTCAGTCACTATCCAAATGTCCTATAACAGAAAAATACTTTGATCCAACACTTGTACGAAAAGGAGTATACCCTTATGAGTACATGAGTAGTTGGGAGCGGTTCGATGAAGTTGAATTACCTCCCAAAGGTGCATTCTACTCTAGTTTAAAAGGAAAAGATATAAGCGACTCTGACTACAACCATGCTCAGTCAGCGTGGATTAAGTTAAAATGCCAGACCATGGGAGACTACCACGACGCCTACTTGATGGCTGACGTTTGTTTGCTTGCAGATGTATTCGAGAACTACAGAAAAACGTGTATGAAACATTACAGTCTAGACCCTGCTAATTATATCACTGCTCCTGGTATGAGTTGGGATGCTTTCTTAAGATTTACCAAAATACAGATTGACTTACTCTCCGATCTACCAACTCTCCAGATGATTGAAGACGGACTACGCGGAGGAATCTCTATGGCTTCACACGGTTACTGCAAGGCCAACAACAAGTACTTAGACGACTACGATCCTACAAAACCATCAAATTATATCATGTATTTAGATGCAAACAATCTCTATGGTTGGGCGATGTGTCAATCACTACCATTACGTAATTTTAAAATGTTAACATCGCCTTTTGATTTTAATATCACGGAGTTCTTAGAATGGCTTTTAAAGTTACCAGATTCCCACAAAACAGGATTTATTTTAGAAGTCGACTTAGATTATCCGGATGAACTCCATGACCTGCACAATGACTACCCGTTAGCAGCTGAAAGACTTCAAGTGGGGAATGACCTCCCTAAACTTGTTCCTAATCTACACTCCAAAAAAAAATACGTCTGTCATTATAGACTCCTACAATTCTACTTACGTCACGGATTAAGACTAACAGCAGTTCATAGAATCATTTCGTTCACTCAGAGGAAGTTCATGGAACCATATATAATGAAGAACACTAATCTTAGAACTCAAGCTACTGACGCCTCAGAAAAAGACTTCTTTAAACTAATGAACAACAGTTGTTTTGGAAAGACAATGGAAAACCCGCACAAACGCAAAGACGTCAGATTAGTAACACAAGAAAACAAAGCAATCAAATTAACTTCAAAACCTAATTATCAAGACTTCAAAAAATTCCATGACAACCTTTACGGTATCATGATGAAAAAACTT
Source organism: Phymorhynchus buccinoides (assembly GCA_017654935.2). NCBI lineage: Eukaryota > Metazoa > Mollusca > Gastropoda > Neogastropoda > Raphitomidae > Phymorhynchus > Phymorhynchus buccinoides. The sequence continues at coordinate 28,690,767 of CM065703.1, forward strand.
AAAGTAAAACTAGATAAACCAGTCTTCATTGGGTTTTCTGTTCTTGAACTCTCTAAACTATTGATGCTGGAATTTTTATACGACTACTTTAAACCACTCTACCCAGGATCTAAAGTACTCTACACAGACACGGACTCATTTATTCTAGACATTCCGACTGAAGACTTTTACAAAGATTTAGAGACAGATTCAGCAAAAGGTGTTGACTCCTGGTATGACACCTCTGACTACCCAAGTGAATCTCTATTACATTCATCCGTAAATAAAAAGGTAATCGGCAAGATGAAGGATGAACTGAATGGAACTATAATCAAAGAGTACGTTGGTCTGAGAGCAAAGATGTATTCAATTGCCAGCCAAACTAGCGTAATTAAAAAAGCAAAAGGAATTTCTAGACCGGTTGTTCAAATGGTTATGACACACGACAACTACAAAGAAGCACTGTTCGACAACAAAACATTCTATCATGACAACATAAAAATACAATCTAAGTTACACGAAATAAACACAACAGTTGTAAATAAAAAATCACTCGACTCAAACAATACAAAGCGTGTGTTTAAATCACCTGAGTTTTCGTATTCAATTGGTCACTGGAGAACTAAGTGTCATAGTCAGTAGACTTTTTAAACTTGTAATCATACGTTAAACTGTATACACCCTTTAGAGTTCTTATTGTTATTTCCCTAGAACAGATTTTAATGTGTCGTTTATTTTTTTTTCGCATTCTTTTTTTATCGCTTCTATGTCTTGCGGTTGTGAAAAACTTGCTCTTGATTTTTTCTGAAGTTCAAACTTTTGCATTTTGTAGTCGTTGTAGTCTGCTTGGAGTCTATTGAACTCCTCATCCGAAATTTGAGAGTCTTGCAAAGCTTTACTGATAATCAATCGAAATGAACTAAGTTTTGCCATTATTAATTGAACCATGGCTGTATGCTTTTGTAGTTTTATTTTTATTTTTTTGTTGAAAGCGGTCGTTGTCATTGAAAACAACCCAAGCGTCAACGACACACAACCTAACGGCAAAGCTACTACTGATCCAACACCAGTCGCCAACAATCCTACTGAGCTTCCCGCTGTTATTGCACCTAGACTACCAAATCCAGTATTTAAGTATGTTGTTGAATTAAACAAACAAGAGTACCTTCGTTTGGTTCTGTTATAGTTAGTGAGGTCTTTTTCCAATTCTCTTTGTATTTCTGTAATGGTAGACAATCTGAACTTTCTGATTTCAGGATCATCACCACCATCAGTCTTTTCTTTGTCAGTATTTTCTTTTGGTATTTTTGGATAAACTTTAACGGACATCTTTTTATATTTAAAAAAAAAAAAAAATTAACATTTAATTTGCACTTGTTATCATTTTAAGAAGATCATCAGACAAAATGCTTTCAGTGTAATAAAACCCAATGAGATCTAAATTAGTAACATTAATGTACGTTAATTCTTTGAGATTGTTTGGATCAACACTCAATATAACTTTATCGCTGGTCGACACTGCCTTAATTTCTTCACCGCGGTTTTGAATAACGATAGTACATCTCACTGATTCAACATCCAAGTTTTGCCAAGAAATAAGAATCCCTTTCATTAGGTTGTCGCTAACACCAACAGGTAGGGAATCAGGGTTGTCTGCTCTAACAGAAAGTTCAAATATCATAGTAAATTCGTCTGCTAAAGCCATTTTAGGAATGAACTCTAATTGCGTGGCTGCATCTTTTGTCACTGTCTTTTTTCTATGCAGCATGTACTGTCTCTTTTTATAAGGTTTGATTGCTATTTCTCTTCTGCTGTTGTTTTGGGGAATCAGACTGACATGTAACGGCCCTGAGTTAAATGATTTGCGAAAGTATTTGTTATTATCAAAGAATGTAAACGGGCTTAAAAATTCAAACTTTATTTCCCAATCAATGAATGGAATTAAATGCCATTTGTTATCCCTTTTCCTAACAACTTTATATTCAAACTGGCCAACATTGTCAGCTACTACATTACGCAGTTGCTCTAGTTTAGGAACCTTTTTATCACTTATTTCTGCTCGTTTATAATAGCCGTCTTTTGTGTACTCAAAACCATACAGCGCTCCTATCTCCCCATTTAAATCAAAGTCTTCTGTGTCTGCTAGGTCCTTCAATTCTAAAGTTGCGCATCTAACAGGGTCAAGCATAACCGGTTGATCTGGTCCGCGCGACATAGTTTTATACTAAATTATTTTATTTCTAACAAAGCATTAAGGCCGTCACACTGAACTTCTTTTCCTTTTTCGTCAGTTATTCTTATTTTTAGTGAATGGTGAACCCCACAAATTAATTCTTTAAACTGTAAGTTAGTGAACGTAATAATTTCGTAATCACAGTATGCTGCTTTTGCTGTTGGAAGAACTCTTAACACAGTAGACGGCTGGTTATCAAATAAGTTGTTATCCGTACTCAGGATATCTAAATGAAAGTATAATAAAGAATGTATTCCAAGATTAAGTGATTTTACAGCCGTAAATGCATTACTTTCCAGTGCATTATCAGTGACATGGAACCTGTCTAATCTAAAACCTAATAGTTTAGCCAATTCATTAGCAAATTCAAATACTACTCCTTTTTGGCCTCTAAACGTCATCTTCACTTTCAAATTTCCCTCATTAAGTTTTAAAGTAATGTCGAAGTCGTTTAATATTTCTTTTAATGAACAAAAACCGTAATAACCGTCAGGTATAGTTAGTTCAATTTTCCCTTCGCTATCAATTTTTCTTATCCAATTATTTTTTAAGGATTCGCTTATGTTAATCCATTTAACTTTGTAATAAATTTCATGGAGCGCTACTTTTAGAGAACCATTATTTTCAATAGGGCGTTGTAAAAGTATTGGCTCGTCTTGATCAGTTATATAAATAAACATTTTTATTGCGAATATATAAATGAACGCTTTTAAATATAACAAAGACGCTAAATACGCAATCGGATCGTATAACCTTAAAACTATAGATGTTAACAGTTTAGTTGTTGCGGTGGGGGATGACACCTTTCAAGTTAAAGTTAGTAATCCGTTAGATCAATATTTAAACCCGCCCATCAAAAAAGACAACATCGCTAATGCATGGTTTAGTCATCCAATGCAGTTTTATCAAAACCAGTTAAACTTTGCTGTGTTTTGTGCAACAACAGGGTGTGGTGTTTCATTCGCCGATCATTTAAATCACCCTGGAGTCATGGTAAAAACAGTTTACAGATTTCATTTCTATTACACAATCAGACGTATTTTGTCTGAGCTGCAGGCACCATTACCGAATTATTCCACTTTCAATCCAGTCAACAACAGAATTAACATGAAGGCATTTGAGCGGATTTGTAATGAGTATAATATTGATTTTCATGTAAACTTTAGACGGCACTTTAGACAGAAGTTAGATTTTAATTATGGATTGGGTTCACTTTATTGGAAAAACCACAAAGAATGTGAATACAGTTGGAGTCCTCCTTACACATCCTTTTCTTCGGGTTCACTCCATCATTTAGAATCTGTAGAACAACAAAAAAAATATAAAAACGCTTGGACTACTTTTATTCTTGATACTTCTAAAGGATTGACAAAGGCTGGGATAGAACGAATCAATGATTCTATTCGTACTTACGTGTGGTGTTTGCTAGGATCGCAAGCGCAAGTTAAATCTGAAATCATGAATCCTTCTACTGGAATTGATGCGCAAAAACAGTATTTAGCCAATTTAGAAGATGCGATCAATTCTGCAGTCGATCTTTCAACAAGTATTAAAAAATATCAGGACGTTTTGAGATTTGCAAGATCGAAAGTAGACTTTGCTGTCGGTAGTGGATTATACATGCTGCCCTCTGATCTCAGGCTTCAAATAGGAGTAATTGAAAACTATAACAACGAAATCCTTATAGCTGGAGACGGCCAAGCAATCGGTAAAAACAATGATCTAAATTCTGAAGTTGCTGCTCCATCAAGCCAAACAATTCCAATAAAATCTATGACAGCGAACTTACCAACTTTAATAAAACCAACGTCAACAAATAAACCAACGACTGATAATCATGAAAACGAAAAGACAGCACTAGTTCTTTTTTTAACTGCGGCTGGTCTAGTTTATTTTTATTTTACTGAAAAGTAATCCGATAATTAGAACTAATAACATCCATAAATGTTCTGCCATAAAACCGACTACTTTGCTTGCTGTAGAAAAAAGCCAACTGATTATTCCACCTAATATTCCTGGTATAGCGTCTAGAGCTTTTATTCCTAATTTTTTTAATAGATTCTTTAAATGATCCAGTTGTTTTTTAATCCAATTCTTATCGCTTGATGGTGGAGATGGTGGCGGTGTTCCTGCTCCTGATCCAGTTAAAGCAAACACTAAAGTAGAGATTGCAAAACCTAAAGCTGTCATAACACTAGCAATCGTAACTCCTTGCTCTCTAAATAAAGTTTTTATTCTTTCAGCTAACGTCGTGTTTTCGTATAAAATTCTTTGGATGGTTTCTTTTATTCTGCTGACTTGTGTTCGTAATTGTTCACGGTTAGTTGACAGTACTTCTAGTCTTGCTGCTCTCTCTAGTTGAAGATCATCCAGTCTTTTTTGGATTCTGTCTTTTATGTCTTGTCCTAGGTTACCGTCATCAGCTTCAACCAACTTTTCTTTTTCTCTGTCAATGTGAGCATCAAGTTCGCTTAACTTTGCTAGATTATTTGTTAACTCGCCCCTGGTAGATTGTAATGTTGAATTGAGCGCCATTAGTTCTCTCATAGGTAATGGTGGGTCATGCAATGTTTTTAAATGGGTTTCTTCATCTTCTAAAGCTATAAAACTAGTTTCCATTTCTATTATCTGGTCCGCAGTTGCGCTTAAGTCTCTAAGAGGAATCGATTGAAGTTGGGAATCAGTAGGTAGTTCTTGTAGTGTGTTTTGAAGAGCAGAAACAGCTTGTGTGCTTAGGTTTGGGTTGATCCCAAGTTGTCTCAGCACGCTAACACCAAACCTACTACGAAGACCCCTCATTGATAAAAACAATGAGGGGTTTTTATCGTGTGTAAATTTGACTAGTTTTTCATCTTTATTCTTCGCAAATAAATGACCTTTACTATCTAAAACATAGTCATTAGGATCATACAAATCGGATAAATCTTGACCTATAAATTTACGAAAAGCCATTACTTTCGATTTTTTTATTTCTAGGCGCATTTCACCTGCTATATTATCCTCCCTTGGTCTAACTTCTACAATCGGGTTTGGTTCTGCTTCATCTAGTTCATGTCTTAAAGATAGTAGGTTATGACGGCGAGACAATAAAGGAATATTTTCACTCATGTCATCTCCAGCTTCATCGTCAAAATCATCATAATCGGGGTTTGCTTCTATTCCTTCCATGTTTTTATTTATAATTATGTTTTTATTTTATTTCTAAAAAAGAGAGATGTCGCAATCATACGGAACAATTCTTGATCCATACAGACGGTTAAAAGAACCACTCGGTGTAAAAGGAACCAGGCAGAGTATTGTGATAAGTAATAATCCTTCAACTATCGATCAAAGACAAATATTATCAGTAAGATTTCCTAGTCTGGGGAGTAATGAAGTCATTGTGCCAGGTACCGCACGTCTTGCTTTTAAAATACAACTGGAGTCAGCGACAGATCCGAACAGAACTTTAGTTGCTAATCTGGGTAGAGCGATCGTTAGTAAGATTACTATTAAACTTGAAGGGAGAGAGGTAATGTCATTAGATAACGCAGATGTCTTTTTGAGTTATTGCGATTTATGGCTCACACAAAATGAAAGAAAAGATCGAACTTATCAAGGAATACAGGGAGATAATGGTTTAAAACATAGAATTGATGCTGGAGACAAAAAAGATAGCAATCAAGATGAGTTGGTTGCGCAAGTTTATGGTAATCGATTTTATATACCTCTTGACTTCGAGCTATTAAACACGCACTCCCCGTATTATCAGGGCGCTTTACAAGATAGGCTTATGTATGAATTAACTTTTAATGATTACAGCCGTGTTATCAGATCAGCGACAGATCCTGATGCAAAATATAGTATTTCAGACATCACATTAGAGTTTGATGTTGTTCGTCATCAAGAATTAGCTCGGTTGATCTCCCAACAATACCAGACAAGATTAGCAATATACTACAACAGAATTTTAAATCATAGTAAAATACCTAAAAACAAATTAGACACAATTTGGAACATCGATTTGAATGTATCAGCAAGGTCATTGAAAGGGATTTTGTTGCTGTTTGAGGAGTCCAAAAAACCCTTTAACAGATTAAGCGAGAAGTTTCATAATCCTAAAATAACTAAACTAACATGTACGATTGAAGGACAACCGAATCAGTTGTTTGCAAGCGGTCTTCTACCTTATCAGCATTTTGATGAAATACGAAAACTGTTGGGTGGAGGTGGTTGGCAAAGAGACCCTGTGGCTGATTTAATTTGTAAAGACCTCCATCTTCATGATGTCAGACTAGAAGATTATTTATCCTCGAAGTATGCTTTGTGGCTAGATCTTAGAACAACAGAAGACAACAAACTACATGGCAGTGGAAGAACAGTTGGTGATGGGTCAGGAGGAATAAACATTCAAATCCACAAAGAAGCAGAAGAGAATAAGCAAATATATATTTATGTATATTTACTATGCGATGCTCAGCTGAACATTGAAGACAACAGATTAAAAGATATTGTGTATTAAAATAATGGATTTGAACAGTTTAAATTTCCTTACAAAAGAACCTCATTGTGGTTTATTTTGTGGAATGACAGGCTGCGGAAAAAGTGTGTTCGCTTTAGATTTAATACAAACGGTTTATCGTAATCACTTTGAACACATAGTAATTTTTTGTACTACATTAGAATTCAACAAGTCTTATAAAGAAAGAAAGTTTATTTGGACAGATAACGAAATCTATTTAGTCAATCCAAGTAATAAACTAAGCGATTGTTTAGAGTATTTTTATAAACTGTTTAAAGGAACACCAACTTTGTTTATCATTGATGACTGTTCAGCTGAAAGAGACATAGTCAAAAAAAGAAATAGTTTAGCAAAACTAGCATTCAGTGGTCGGCATGCAGGAATTAGCGTATGGATTTTAACACAGAAGTATAATTCGGTTTTAAAGGACTTCAGAGAACAGTTAAAGACGGTTGTTTTGTTTTTTACTAAAGATAAAAACAGCTTTGAAGAATGTCTTGATGAAAATGATGTGATTGAATCAAAAGAAGAAAAAAAGTCGATTAAACAAAAACTGAGGAAAGAGAAGTTTTGTAAGCTAGTGTTAAAAACAGATTTTCCTAGTCAGTACAAATGTTTGTGAAGGCAAAAAAAAAAAAAAAAAAAAAAAAAAAAGCAATTTTTTGGTTTCTTTTTTATACTGGGTCAAATTCAAGGTTAAACTTGTTGTAAATTTCTGATAAAGTATCCATTATTTTGCTTTCAATTTCGAACAAGTATTTACTGACTATTTCATCGTCTTCCATTAATAGCTGAGATAGAACAATTTCTTTCTGCGCATTCCTTAATCTTTTCAATAAAATGTCGTAATTCTTTGTCTTGAGTATCTCTTTATTCTGAGTCTCCATTTAAAAACTCTTTTTTTTTTTTTGTCTAATCAAATCGGAACTGTGTCTGGTGGAATTATCTGTAATTCTTCTTTAACAAAGGCTCTTTTTGGTGTTGGTCGTGTTGTCGTATCAGTTTCTCTTAAATAATACACGGGAGGATTCATTTCTATTATTCTTTTTATTTCGTACGGATCAATACTCCAAATCGGATCAGTTGCTCTTATGCGAGTGTCTCCTTCTGCTTCTCCTGGTGCATAAAGAAACCTAACTTTTACTCCAAATGGTATTAGTTGTTTTGTAATTGAATGTTGAATTGGCAAGTCTATCGAAGAGTCAATTGTTTTCTTCTGTATTGCTTTTACTGGTCGGAGTCCAATGACCTTAGATTCTTCGTTATTCATGACACGCAGAACGGAGGGTAGTCTTCTAACCCATTCAGTGTTTTTAGTTGAATCAAGGAGTTCTCTATGGTATTGATAAGAAAAAAGTCTTTCTGCCAATTGTTTGTTAAAGTTTTCGACTAAGGCTTGAGATCTATGGTTTCCAGGAATACCGCGTTTAATAGATACTTTGTGTTTTAACAGTAGCTGATTGAATTGTCCTTTAAATTCTTTTCCTTCATCAACTTGAATTAAACGAGGATAGGTTAATGGACCGCGTCTATAGATTTCTTGTAAAGCAACAGAGACTGAAGTAGCACTTTTATCAGTCAATGGTTCAGCATCTTTATATCTTGAAGAGATGTCAACAACTGTCAACGCGTATTTAAATCTTTTTCTTCTGATTAAATCATGAGGGAGGTATAGAAGATCCATTTGATGAGTGTCATTTGGTGTTGAGTTGACAAAGTGTGGTCTTTTAATTCGTTTAGGTGCTGGTAGATAAATTTGCCATATAGCTTGTTTAGATAACCATTCTTTTGCTGTTTGTTCAGTGACTCCAGCTGCTTGACTGAGTTTTTTAATAGCTGTTAAACCTTTCCAATAACCTTTTGGTGAGTAATAAATTTTATTCATTTTAATACTAAATCTTTTTTGCAATGAAAAAAACAGCAGTCATACCGATTACAATAAACGCTATCTCCTGCATCTTTTGTTCTTCAGATGATTGGTAGTAGTCACTTAATTTTGGTGGTGGTGGGAGCTGCTGTAATTGTTTGCCCGTCACTAAATAATACTCTTTCATGGCATCGTCAACATTCTTAAAAGTGTTTGCTGCATGACGTTCTAGTTTTAATTTGTTATTAATGAAGTCTAATCGGGCGATTCTTTGCCTTTCATAAGCGTCTTGTGCTGCTGCTAATTGTTCCATAGCACGATTGTGTCTTTCTCTTTCCTTGTTCGTTTCTAGTTTACTAAATATGAAATTACTTCCTGAAAAAGCAAGCGCGTTTACTACAGCACCGCCGACCATGATTGCGAGTGAAGCCATTTTATTCAACAACAAAAAAAAAACATTTTTATTTCCTCGTTTAACTAAGAAGTCATTTTATTTCTACATATTTATAGTTTCTGGAATTATTCCTCGCTTAACTAAGAAGTCTTTTGTCGCGATTGAAGCAGTAATCACAGCGATTAGTTTACCTGAGTCCTCTAGATCAAGTTTTCCTAGGTCTGGTGGTTTCATTTTTAATAGTTTTTTACCAACCATCGTGTAAGCAATTGAAAGAGAGCTGATTAGAGCAGATTGATATACAAGATTAATAATAGTGTTTTCCATTTTTATTTTAAAATAAAAATATAAATTAACTAAAAAAATGAATTGTGACGAACTACTATTAAACGCTCAGGAAGCAGTAATTTCTGATGAAGTGTCGACAAGTGTTATGAATAAAAAGGAAAAGTTGTATTCTCTGGCTGCGTGTGGAAAAACAAAACAATACTTAGGAACAGAATTTAGTATAGAACAGATTCAACAAATGTCTTCTGCTGACATTGAAAAGTACTACAACAGATACAAAGCACAATTAGGATCTAAAATGGTTAAAAGTTTAGGCCAAACAGTAATAGGCTTGTACACTAAGTTAGTTAGTCAGTTTTTTCCACTCGATTCAAGCCAAGATTTAATGTACGATTTAAGTCAAGATCCTGTTTTAACTAAATCGTTAGAGTCTCTTAGTTGTGATCTTTTTTATAGGTTTGGCGGGCTTTTATCACCAGTTGTTATGGGGTTAATTACTTTTAATCATATAGATTTTATGGCTATTAAAAATGAACGTGACAGAGAATCAAACGAATCAGACAGAACAGCAAACAGGCCCCATTCTATCGAAGAGTCCGGCAGTAACCAAGGTAACGAAGAACCCAGGACGAGTTGAAGCAGGTAAAAGGTTATCAGAGTGGAATCGACAACAAAAAATGAATAAACAAACAAAACAAAAACTGTTGTCTCAGAATGAAGATGAATCAACCATAAGCGCAATACCAGTTAAAAAAGAAGAAGACAAACAAAACAGTACGAATTACGATGTTGTATTGCTTACTGTTGGTGTGGTTGCTGGTGTTGGTTATTTGTCTTATAAATTATATAAAACACACATGCAACCAAAGCTAGAAAAACGAGTAGAAGTACAAACAATACAACCAGAGAAAGTAGCAGACAAACAAGAAAAACAAAAGCCAAATAGCTTAAAACCTGAGAGCGATCCATTTTTAATGCAATAAATTATTGTTTTAGAACTTAATAAAAACTTAAAAATAACTTAAGTAAGTAACTCGACAAGAACTTAACAATAACTTAAGTAAGAACTTAATAAGAACTTGTCAAGTTTTTGTGTTAGAACTTAATAAATACTTGATGTGACTTACCAAGAACTTATTAATAACTTGAAGTTGACTTAACAAGAACTTAGAGAAGAACTTGTTTAAGAACTTAAAAAGAACTTAAAAGAACTTGAAAAACTTAAACAAGTAATTGAGAAAAGTGACAAAAAAAACCTAATAAAATACCTTCATTTGTTAGCGACATAAGAAGATCAGGGGGGAAAATTTGAAAGATTTTTTAGGAATGTAAAAAATGAAATGAATTTTTTTCAAATTCGGAGAATGATATGAATTCCTCTCTTCACTATGCTTGACGTTATCGGAAATCCCCTGTAGCTTAAATACAAGTTGGCAGTACTCCAGTCTAGTCAGAGGCGACGACGGTTATCTGATCTCTTTAATTACGGTGGAAAGGGGGAAATCCTAGACCGGTTCATAGTAGTAGAATAGATCCCCTTTGAGAATAAGGCTACAGACAAAATAAGTGTTTGTGAAGAAAGAATAAAATCATCACAATATTTAACAAAGAATTTTCTTCTTTTTTTTTTTTTTTTTTTTTTTACTCCTTAAAAGTAGTGTTTTTGTATCTAAAATGGGGGGGTTTTTTTAAAGTCTGATTTTTTGCTTTTATTCTGCCCTAAAAGTAGTGTTTTTTCTTCCGAATTGACAGAATAAGGGGGTGACGGATTTTTACTTTTTTCACCCCTTAAAGTAGCGTTTTTGTATCTAAAAAGGGGTTTTAAAAAGTCTGATTTTTTGCTTTTTTTATGCCTTAAAGTTGCGAATTCGTGTCTAAAAGGGGTCAAAAATAGTCTTGAGCCAGAATCCCCTTTCTTCTGTTGATAAAAACATCCTAGAATTGTGGAGTCATCAATACGAGATAAATGTCTAATATAGAGTACGACACGGGCAAGTGAATTTTCAATGATTATTATCCTATCTAAGCTAAGCGTCATGTTTTATAGCAGACTTCCAATAATAGCTCTATGAAATATTATTATACGTGTACTGCAAGGAAAGTGAAGGTGTGTGATATTCGTTGATTTATTTTCTTACTTGAATGTTATCACCAGGAAGTGAATTTGTTCATCGCCCAGAAAGACAACACTTGTTATATGTGCGTGGGTGAATTCGATCCATGTTAATGAGGTGCCATGATACCAACACTGAACAATAAACGGATCTTACTGACGAATCGTCGACTTGAATCCGTGTGTGGTTGGGTTTTTTAACTGCCATTTTCTATCGTGACTTCATCAATAGTTCTCCCTCTGGTTTTGGTGTGTGGGTTTATGGCAACGATTGATGGTCGCGTGTCCAGCCGACTGTGGAGTATTGTACAGAAACACCATGAAACGTGCTGAGTCCAGATCGTGTTGGGGTCAACGGCATGTGCCTACTACGGACTTCTGCTGTGTTCTAGAAATGACTTGAGAAGCTGTTTTTGTGAGAGCGAAGAGTTCTTCTGTGTTCGAAGAGATAGTTGTTATTGGGGGGAATAATCTCGAGTGTCAACATGACGAAGCCTTAGATCGAGTGGACTGTGGATTCTTAGCTGGACTTTTCAGATTCCAGCAACAAGGAAATCGGGTTGAACACGAAGGAGTAGAGTGGTCGAATGTGAACAATTAGGGAGAAAAGTTGAGTGTACAAACCCGTGTGATTGAAGGCACAGCTTCCTCCAAGCAGCAGCGGCGGTAGTGGCTCGGAACTGTCAGTGCTGGCATGAGGACTAGAGGCTCGCCCTCCCTCTCTCCCCTCTTCTTCTTCCTCCGGACACGGGTCATCAGGTCATGGGCAACAAGCAGCAGGCCCTCGCCGCCATGGACAAGGACCTGGCCTCATCGCCAGACTCCCGGGGCCGCAGCTGGTCCTTCCACGGCCTCAAGTCCCGCTACAAGGGCAGCTCCACTAAGGCCCCTCTTCACTCCTCCTCTTCTTCACACAGGGACCGCAGCTCCTCCCTTTCCGACGCCGTGAGAGGGAAGAGGGAGGGGGGCAGGGGGGCTCCCCCTATCCCCGTCCCCAACGGAAAACCGTCTTCCCCCTCCGAACTGCTGGCGTCTTCCGCCCCTAATCCTCGGCCCACGTGGAGGGCGGAGGGGGCGAGAGGGGGTGGGGGTGGTGGTGGGGTGGTTGGAGGGGCAGGGGGGGGGGGGGTGGTAGCGGCAAGGGGGACTTGTTGGCGACGCGCGCTCGCGTGGCTGCTCGCCTGAAGCAGAGGAGAGAAGCGGGGCTGAGAAACAACAGCGAGAGGAGAACAGCGGAGGGAGAGAGCGAGAGTGGTTGTGGCCACAGTAAAGGCAACGCTACAGCTACTACAGCCACCGGCAGCGGGGCCGGAGGAGTGGTCGACTTGACAGCGAAACCAGGCTCGGGATTACACCGACAACACCCCCACTACGCCCCCTCCTCTTCTTCCTCCTCCCCTTCGCGTCACCACCACCACCCCTCACCCCCCACGCTAGACAGCGGCCATTTGTCCCCCATCCCCCAGTCCCCCGTGACGGCTGAGGGCGGTGAGGAGGGGGGCGGCCCCCCTGGCCCCCACCACCTCCCCCCGCAGCACGCGCTAATCCACGCGCCGGGCGTGACGTCCCTGGCGGAGCAAGGCCCCATGACCACGGACTCCGGCTACAGCACCGTCAGCGGAGGACTCGACTCTTACTCCAGCAGGGCAGGGGGGCGTCATCCCCACCCTCTTTCCCACCCTTCTGCCCACCACCCCCCTCCTCCTCAGCCCGTCGCGGACCCTGGTTTCCCGGTGCCCCATTGGTGGAGTCGCCTGTCGGCCCAGGAGCTGCGGCAGGTGTCCGAGGCGCTGTACGGGGACCGCGTGCTGCTGGACCTGGTCAGGAGGCGGGGCAGGGCCAGCCTCAACCGGGACCTGTCCCTCTCCCAGACCAGCATGGTCATGACCCTGGCCGCGGAGGGTTTAGCAGGACTGCCCACGGACCAGCACCACCCCGCTACTGCCGGACGTTGTAAGCTGGACAGTGTGAGGTCCTCCTCCCTGCACAGTCTGGACATGGAGAGGGAGGACGAGTTTGAGGGGGATCTGTGGACGGCGTCCAGCCAGTCCCAGCGCCACGTCAGCCAGCACCCGGACGACCCGGACCCCTACCTCCTCCACGCCCTGGAGTTCAGGCCTCGCTCCAACTCCTCCACCTTGGCCGAGCTCAACTCGCGCGCCAGGGCCC
>CM065703.1:28716810-28719310 GCA_017654935.2 Phymorhynchus buccinoides
CTCTGGTACCGTGCCTCTCTTGTCCTCTCCTTGATCTGTGTGTGTGTGTGTGTGTGTGTGTGTGTGTGTGTGTGTGTGTGTGTGTGTGTGTGTGTGTGTGTGTGTGTGTGTGTGTGTGTGTGTGTGTGTGTGTGTGTGTGTGTGTGTGTGTGTGTGTGTGTGTGTGTGTGTGTGTACGTGTGTGTGTGTGTGTGTGTGTGTGTGGTGTGTGTGTGTGTGTGTGTGTGTGTGCGTGCGTGCGTGCGTGCGCGCGTGCGTGCGCGCGTGTGCGCGTGCGTGTGTGTGTGTGTGTGTATGTGATTTTGTGTGCGTGTGTGTGTGTGTATGTGTGTGTGTGCGTGCGCGTGTGCGTGTACGCGTGTGTATGTGTGTGTGTGTGTATGTGTGTGTGTGCCTGTATAAATAGTGTGTATATACATACATGTTAATTATATGTTGTTGTTTTTATATATTATTGTGGTGTGTCGGTATTTGTGTGGAATTCTGCTGGAGTGAGAAGGGAATTCCATTTACGTGTACAACAACATTGGTTACTACTTCCTGCTACATCTTCTACACTGCTACCAGTACTACTACTACTACTACTACTACTACTACTACTACTACTACTACTACTACTACTACTACTACTACTACTACTACTGTCAGTAGCCTGGGGCGTGTCACTTAAGGGCCAGCCACACGTCCACTAAAATCAATCGACTGTACGATGCGATTCGATCACGTGGTCTCCAAGAACAAATGTGATTCGCGCTTCGAGATCACGTGATCGAGTCGTATCGTACAGTCGTACCATTTTAGCTGACGTGTGGCTGGGGCTTTTGTAGTCTAACGATAGCGATCAACCTTTAATGGAAATAATTATGGGGGCCTCCCTTGCTTTGGCTTCGAGGTCAATTCAGTCCAGAAATAGTTTATCAGAATTGATTTTAAATATGCTATTGCTAATGCTAGCAGCCGAGGACACGGGGGTGGGGGGTGAGGGGGGGGGGGGGGGGTCGGTTTATTTTCACTTAGAAAAAACCAAGCAACAACAACTACAAGAGCATTGAATAGAGTGGTCAGCTAAAATGGGGAGAGGGGGGGGTGAAGGGAGGGGGGGGGGGCTAAGCTAACGAAATCACTATCCTTCACAGGAACAAAGAAAGTAATGAAAGAAGTTTCAAAACAATTAAATGTAGACAGTATTATATTTGTTTTGCCTTTGCAAGGTTCACGGGAGGGGGTTGGGGTTGAGGGGGGGGGGGGGGGTTAAAGGACGTGGACTTTGTAACTGTGGCGGTGGTATTAGGGCGACAGAGGCCTCTTGAAAGTCACTTCAGCCAGTCCAGTCCTATAGGATTTACGCCCTGCTTCACGTCACAAATGTTGGCCAACGCGGGGTCTGTATGTATAGAGTATGCATATAGTCATATGTATAGGCCTACATACCTACAGTTCTTGCTTCTCAAGTCCCGGGCTACGAATGAAGATGAGATCAACGTCCAATTAAAAATAGTCTCTTATGGACGATCTTCCTGAAGATTGGGTCTTCCCGGGGATGAAGACGATGCGATGGCGATGAGGGGAACCGGGCTACGATTGTTCCTGGCCCTTTATATACATATCGGGACTTTACTGGTGTTGCACTGCCTCCAGGCATAGCCTCCAGGATCGTTCCCACCATCTTTACATCTACTGATGTCCCATATATGTGTCTGCTCCAGACCGGAGGACGTTAAACGGATGTTCGTTCATTGTTCCTGGCCGCTCCAATTCCATGTGCTATTGTGAAAGGACTAATAGAAGAGGTGTGTGTGTGTGGGGGGGGGGGGGATTAATGTGATGATAGGGCTACCTTGTTTAGATATACTGTATGTATATTGGTAAAATAAGGAATGACTGCTGTACCTTGTCACAGCTTACACATATAAGGGTAGAAAAAGGTACCTTTAATGTCCTGTATGGCTATGCCAAGAGGACGTAAAGCATAAACATTCAGCTACCTCAGGAGGGGAAACACAACGTTTCAAGATTCTATCAATCGACACGTTCTGCCTCCCCTCCTCAGGTACCCTTTTCTACCCTTATATTTGTACATGTATTTTATGTTTTCATGGCGATCTGATAATCTGGTAAAGGTCAAGATGTGCCACCCCCCCTACCTATCTCGGTTAATTCTATTTTTCCGTTATTGCCTTTCTTACCATACATAAAGCTGTATTTTAGGAACATTTTTGGCTAATAGCCTTTTTGGAATACTAACCCTATCCCTAATCCTAGCCCTAACCCTAACCCTACCCCCCACCCTATAAGACGGGAAAACGCAACGAACCACAACTGTGACAAATCGCGGTGTACTGCAGTACATAGTGGGGGGTAGGGTTAGGTTTAGGGCTAGGGTTAGGGCTAGGGTTAGTATTCCAAAAAGGTTATTAGCTGAAAATGTTCCTAAAATACAGCTTTATGTATGGTAAGAAAGGCAAAAACGGAAAAATAGAATTAACCGAGAAATGCAGGG
>CM065703.1:28724310-28729310 GCA_017654935.2 Phymorhynchus buccinoides
TATGACGACAGGATGAAAAAAAGTTTTGCTTAGCTTATTCCTTTATTAAAGATAATTTTGACTTGACTTGACTTGACTTGACTTAAGCTTGTTGCGCTCTGTGATCCTTATTCTGATGCTGCTTTGTCATGTGATTGTTTATGAATACGTTTGTTTAAACCAAACACTGGATAACTCGCACTAATGTTCTGGTCCCAGTTTAATTATCTTTATGCTAAACGGTCTTTATAACTCAAAATACTGGCTATCTCAAAATAAAAGTTCAGTCCCTTCAATTTTGACTTAAGCGATATTCACTGTACTTTTTTAAATTTTAAACTCCACCTGGTAATTTTTCATTTGATCTTTATTTTGTTGTGACATGTATATAATGTTCAAACATACAGAAGATTCTGGGTGGGTTGGTTTGTTTGTTGTTGTTGTTGACTATATTTGATTTTCATGCTAAGTTTGGGATAATTCTATGGTATTGATTCACTTTTATGACCCACAGAATTTGGTCTACCCCTTTCAACAAAATAATGATGTTCCGACTTTGACGTTCAGATAGCAGAGAGGGCAGCTGCTATTCCGGAGGGCTGTTTGTCGTAGAAATGCCTTGCCCAGGGTACATTCCATTCTCTCAGCCATAGTTTGCCTCTCCCCCCCCCCCCCCCCCCAACGACCAACGAATCCCTTTAGCTGCAGCACTAAAGGGCCGGCCACATGTCCGCTAAAATCGCACAACTGTGCGATGCGATGCGATGCGATCACGTGGTCTCGAAGAACAGCCGTGATTGGCGCGTCGAGATCACGTGATCGAATCGTATCGTACAATCGTGCGGTTTTACTGGACGTGTGGCTGGGCCTTAAGAGTCAGTTTAATAGATTGCCTCCTAGATTTGTTAGAGTCATAGTCTTTCCCAAAGGACTAAGCTGTGCTATAGCTGGCACTGACTGTGTTGAACATTGTTTGCTGTGCGGTTCTCACGTTACTGTTGGCGCCACCTTCGGGCTGATTATAATGTCAACAGAATGATAAAGGTCGAGATTTGAATACTAAATAGGAAAATCAAATGACTCAGTAGTGTCATACAATGTAAACGCCCGAACGCCCACTTGAAACCGTAAATATTTCGATTTTTAATATTCTTTTTCGTATACACCCAGCCACGGACTGAACTATAGAACTTCCTAGCGTGCTACAAGTTGGCACTTTGTAGTGTGTGTGTGTGTGTGTGTGTGTGTCTGTCTGTCTGTCTGTGTCTGTCTGTGTGTGTGTGTGTGTGTGTGTGTGTGTGTGTGTGTGTGTGTGTGTGTGTGTGTGTGTGTGTGTGTGTGTGTGTGCGCGCGCGTGTGCGTGCGTGCGTGCGTGTGTGTGTGTTTGGTTTTGTCTGGGTTTTTTTTTCTCCCTTTCTCACACTGTCCACTACGATCAAGAGCAACAGGTTAACAGTTCTTTCCTCTAACAAGATATTCAGCAAAAAGTTCAGTTGAATGAAGCTCATAACCTGTGTTTCTCAACGAAATTTAGAAAGGCTGGGATAGGGTAAAGACACTCGGGTGCCTTTGGATAGGGCTTCGGGGTGTGGGGGGGGGGGGGGGGGGGGGGGGGGGGGGGATTCAGCAAATATTCCAATTGACGACACCCTACCATTTTGAGCTATTTATCCCAGCTTGCCATCCGCCTATCTCTAATAATAATGCATGCAAAGTGGGTGGAAATGTGACCGTTTTGTTTTCAAACGACACACCATGTCTTCTTGAGCTATGAATGAAAAGTGCAGTGGAGTTGGGTAAAGGGCTTTTCATGGGGAAGTGTGAACAGAACAGTAGGGAAGCCGATTAACTAGTCTACTGCAGAGAAAGTAAATATAGCATTTACAGTGTTATGGGCACTGAAAGGGGGCCAACACTGTGCCATGAAAAGGTATTATTATTAGGTGCTTTATCATCACGGAGGCGTCTCTGTGAAATCCGGGTTGCCCACCTGGAGAGCGCGTCGCAGTTAGAGGCGCGCTCCCCAATTATTTTTTGTTGGTGCATGCAATTTTAGTGTGACTGATGAGGAAAGAAAAGGGGTGGGATGGGGGTAAATTTTTACCAAATGACAACTTTTTCGTTGCCACTGGGTTGAACGTGTGCTAAGTGCATGGGCACACGGGACCTCGGTTTATCGTCTCATCCGAAAGACTCCACGTTCAGACCTGTAAAGCCTAGTGCAAAGTGAGAGGAAAATCCCCTGTACCCAGGTTCGAAGTCGGGTTTACTTGACACGAGGCGAACGCGTTGCTTCTGTGCCACCCTACAGTCAGAGATAGTAATAATGCTTGGCAGATAGCTGCAATGTGAAGGGACACGTCTTACAAACGCATGTTCAGTAGATGTTCACGCGCGCGTACACATACATACACAGTAGGCATAATGCAAGCACGCGTGCAAGCATACACATTCACACTCGCGCGCGCGCGCACGCTCGCCAAAAAATGCAAAATGACTCAAGAAAAAGAGAATGGGGTAAACAGAGAGAGAGAAACGTAAAGTTGAATGATAAGACTCAGGCCGGGTTCACATTAGACGCGTAAGTTCCGAACGGAAAACCCTAAATAAGTGGACGAAAGAAGGATAAAAAATAATTACGCATTTTGGGGAAATTCTGACCCGTGCGCAAATCTGTTCCCTTCTTTGTTTCACTTATTTATGGGTTGCGCACGGATTTCCACATGGAATATCCGCCTATGTGTGTACACGGCCTAAGAGGGTGAAACTGTGATATTGAGTAACGCTTGCCCGTGTTTTTCGCACAGGCTGTAGTTGTTTATCTTTTCATTATTGTGCTGGAATACCTTCAGAATCTCTTTTAGTGCGTACTAAAAAGACGAAGGGGGGCATTACCTCGAGATGATTCTTCTCACTTCTGCATTTACAATAAATTTGCTTGGGACCGTGAAAACGCAACAGTTGATAAGGCCAGATGAATTTATTGTAATAATGGCTTTAAAGACCCACCAGATCACGGGCCAAAATCACGACTTTCACGTGTTTTCCCTCTTATATCTGGTAGGAAATCTTTTGACCAGGTTTTGCTCCCATACAAATGCCCCCAAATTGAAAACGAGACATTTTAAAGAGCAACCTCAATTTCAAGTTGGGGGCATTTGTATGTGGGTCACAGCTACCCAAATAAAACAAGGGACTTAATAATCGTGGTGGGTCAGTGTGTCTTTAAGAGCAAGAGAGAAGAGAAATGAAATCATGTGTGTCTGTGTCTGGGATGGTGGGTTATCATCAGCCGTGAAGGGAAGCTGGGAGCGTTTTTAGTGACATCTGAATGTCTGTTCCTGGCTGACTGACTGGCTGACTATGTGTCTGTATGTTAACACGATAGCTTTTGAACGGGGAGACCTGGAACCCTTAAGGTTTGCATGTGCATAGGTAGTTAGGATATCTAGGCCAAGTTCAAACATGGTCATTGGTCAAAGGTCAAGGTCACTGGAGCAGAACATATGCCGCGCGGCTGGTGGTCTAGCGTCTTGATGCTCTAGTTTTGTTTCTTGTTTTATTGTGCATGGAAATGTGTAACTGTATCTGGCTGACGAGCGATAATGTTGGATGTTGGTTTTTATTTACCACAGACAGTTCATCCACAGGCATTCAAAAACGTATTCCGACTTCAAGATGGTTTAACCCTTTCACCGCCAATGTCGCATTTATGCACCACAATGGTTTAACACCCATGTTACTTAAAGGCATCAAATCAGGACCTGTTATCATAAGACCCAATTTTCTTAATTTCGGGAGGTAAGGATAGGCCTTTGTTATACATGTCACAGAGGAATTCCCAATATTGCAGACAAAAATTTTGTATCCACCCAGTTAACTATAATGGTATTTTTTTGTTGAAAAATGTCTGGCGGCGAAAGTATAAGGTCTTTCAGCATTATTATAGAGGCGTGGGTGTGGAGGTCAACGGACTAGGGGTATTCTCTGGGCATCGCATTTTCCCTTTCAAATCATATTTCAGTGCACATGTCCAGAACAGCAGTTGTATACGCTGGGGTGGGGGGTTTTCGTAGGTGCCTACTCGTTCGGTTTTTTTATCTAGATTATCTCGATCAGTTTATAGTGTGTTGCATTCAGCGCACGATGCCAGCAACCTCTCTTTCTACCTGGTGTGCTGTAATAAAGGACCCTGTGATAATAGTGATGGTCTGATCACAGTCAGCATCAACAACAGCCCCAGTTCAGCCCACCAGCTGAGATTTCCCTCCTGCATCGAGTGTACGTGTGTGTGTGGGGGGGGGGGGAGTGTGTGTGTGTGCGTGTGAAGGTGTGGGGGGTGGGGTGGGGGTGAGTGTATGTGAGCGTGTGTGTGTGTGTGTGTGTGTGTGTGTGTGTGTGTGTGCGGTGCGTGCGTGCGCGCGCTTGCGCTCTCGCTTGTGTGATTCTATGTGCAAAGCCTCTCTAGACCAACTCTGGTATGTATTTGAGAGAGAGAGAGAGAGAGAGAGAGAGAGAGGAGAGAGAGAGAGAGAGAGAGAGAGAGAGAGAGAGAGTGTGTGTGTGTGTGTGTGTGTGTGTATTTGACAGAGAGAGAGAGAGAGAGAGAGAGAGAGAGAGAGAGAGAGAGAGAGAGAGACGAGAGAGAGAGAGAGAGAGAGAGAGAGAGAGAGAGAGAGAGAGCACGAAACACTGAAAACGTTTAATGGTTAGGCCATAGGACCATGTCATCGGAAATCATCGGAGTGTTTACAAAACAAGCATTCACACAAAAAAGAAAAGTTACGCTTTGGACATAACAGTTACATTTCCTCAAAACCTCACCGCAAAGGCAGCAATTATTATGAGAGAGAGAGAGAGAGAGAGAGAGAGAGAGAGAGAGAGAGAGAGAGAGAGAGAGAGAGAGAGACGGGGGTGGGGGGAGAGAGAGAGAGAGTGTGTGTGCGTGCGTGCGTGTGCGTGTGCGTGTGTGTGTGTGTGTGTCCCCGAGCGCGAGCGTGCTTGTGCGTGTTTTTGTGTGT
>CM065703.1:28736810-28741810 GCA_017654935.2 Phymorhynchus buccinoides
AGATATAGGGGCTAAGCACATGAAGGAAGTATCGTATGGCGTGCCGAGCAAATTGGGATTCTAATAAGCGGTGTAGTCTTCCAACGATCTATCATTGTATGTGTTTCACTTTCATTTTCACTCTTGGTGGGCTGGGTAGTGTGAGATAGGGGGAAGGTGTGTGGGGAGAGGGGGACACCCATGTCTGGCTGTCTGTCCACATACCTTGTCCATGTATATATATGCATTGTATGTCTTGTCTTTCTGGAGCATGAATGGGGAGGGGTTGTTTTGAAAGAGAGGAAAGTGTTGCGTGCTGAGCAATTTGGAACGACCCCAGACAGAGTTGTCACACGGTGATCTGTCATGGTGTTGCAGTGTACTGGTAGGTGTGTTTCTGGGCGTGTGTCTGTTTATCTCTCTCTGTGTCTCTCTCTCTATCTCTCTGTCTCTGTCTGTCTCTCTCTATCTCTCTGTCTCTGTCTCTCTCTCTCTCTCTCTCTCTCTCTCTCTCTCTCTCTCTCTCTCTCTCTCTCTCTCTCTCTCTCTCTCTCTCTCTCTCTCTATCTCTCTCTCTCTCTCTCTCTCTATCTCTCTCTCGGGTACTGTTTGTCTGTCTCTGTCTGTCTGTTTCCCCCCCCCTCTCTCTCTCTCTCTCTCTCTCTCTCTCTCTCTCTCTCTCTCTCTCTCTCTCTCTCTCTCTCTCTCTCGGGTACGTTTGTCTGTCTCTGTCTGTCTGTTTCCCTCTCTCTCTCTCTCTCCTCGCTCTCTCTCTCTCTCTCTCTCTCTCTCTCTCTCTCTCTCTCTCTCTCTCTCTCTCTCTCTCTCTCTCTCTCTCTCTCTCTCTCTCTCGGGTACGTTTGTCTCTGTCTGTCTGTTCCCCCCCACTCTCTCTCTCTCTCTCTCTCTCTCTCTCTCTCTCTCTCTCTCTCTCTCTCTCTCTCTCTCTCACTCTCACTCACTCACTCTAAATCACTCTATCTGTCTTTTAAGCAATAGGATTCAAAACTGTAGAATAGCCCTTTTTTTATTTCGATCATAAATAACGATGCTCTTACTCATACATACCTGTGCAAACACACAGAAACATACACACAAACGCGGCTGTCGCGCACGCACGCACGCACACACGGGCCATACATATATAGAAAGACATAAGTACGCAGACATCAGGTAAGAGAGAGAGAGGGAGTGTCTGCTTGTGTTTGACTGAGAGAGACTAGTATATAGGGTATAACAGTTAGAACGACTAGAAACGGACAATATATCTGTATTGTTAAAAATTCGGGACTTTACTGGTGTTGCACTGTCTCCGGGCTTTCCCTCCAGGATCGTCCTCACCATCTTTATCTATCTACTGATGTCCCATATGTGTCTGTTCCAGACCGGAGGACGTTTAAACAGATTTTTATTCAACGGACAATCTTCATCAAAAGACAGGTTCTCGGAATTCGCGCAGTAGGAATTCGCGCAGTAGGTGTTCGCGCAGTAGGAATTCGCGCCATTGGAATTCGCGCAGTGGGTTTAGCGCAGTACGTGTTCGCGCAGTAGGAATTCGTGCAGTGGGATTAGCGCAGTGGGTGTTCGCGCAGTAGGAATTCGCGCAATAGGAATTCGCGCAATAGGAATTAGTGGGATTAGCGCAGTAGGAATTCGCGCAGTGGGATTAGCGCAGTGGGAATTCGCGCAGTGGATTTCGCGCAGTAGGATTTTGCGCAGTAGGATTTCGCACAGTAGGATTTCGCGCGGTAGGATTTCGCGCAGTAGGAATTCGCGCAGTAGGAAGGACACCTCAGCCACCCGATTCTGCTAGCCCTTTAAGTCTATTCCTCCATAATATTATTCCCGCCTTTATTTCCGCTGTTCGTTTTATGGGACCAGCCAGACCTCGTGTCATAATTCACTCTCTGCCGCTTCTGTCCCTATGGCAACCCGCCATTTTACTGGTCCCGTAATGTTATTTGCACGTGCGTGAAGTGCGCGTACGATGTGCGCACACGAGCATACATACGAGCTCAAAAAATATATTTTTCTCGTTAGCTTTAGGGATACGCGTGACATTCGAGCGCGTTTGCGCATAACACACGTGTATGTTGACTGCACACACTCGCGCATGAACACAAGCGCATGCAGACATGCACGCGCGCGAGCATAGGGACACAGGCACACACACACACACACACACACACACACACACACACACACAAACACACACACACACACACACACACATCGCGTTCGCACACTCGCACACTACACGCATTATGCACACCACCACCACCACCACCATTGCCATCTCACCACCCTTCACAAAGACAAACACACAACAAAGGGGAGGAAATTGATTAGGGTGTTTACTCGCATTGATTAACCCCTTGACTGCCAGAGAAAATTTAAAGAAAACATCATTGGGCAAATCATGACATGAAAAAAGACAACTGATAGAGCCAATCTGGCAAAATGGTCTGGGGATATAACTCTCTTGACTGTGTTAGAGCAAGAGCCAGCATAGCAGGGTCATTCCTCTTCATCTGATGACATCATCAGTGATGTCATCATGTCAGTATGTGATACGTTGGTGGCAGTCAAGGGGTTAATTCTCTGTGTGTGTGTGTATGTGTGTGTGTGTGTGTTTGTGTGTGTGTGTGTGTGTTTGTTGTGTGTGTTGTATGACAGTGTGTACGTGTATGTGTGTAGGGAAGACGGGTAAAAAGCGCATGGGCGGGTAAGAAGCCCCCCCACAATTATCTCATGTCTAGCATTCGTCTCATGGGCAAATTTGACTGAAATTTTCTTTATTTCATGAGATAATTGGGGTGGGCTTCTTACCCGCCCATGCGCTTTTTACCCCCGTCTCCCCCTACTTGTGCGCGCACGCGTCTCTCTCTCTCTCTCTCTCTTCTCCTCTCTCTCTCTGTCTCTGTCTCTCCTCTCTCTCTCTCTCCTCTCTCTCTCTCTCTCTCTCTCTCTCTTTCTCTCTCTCTCTCTCTCTCTCTCTCTCTCTCTGTCTCTCTCTCTCTGTGTATCTATGTCTGCTGTCACCTCTGCGTGCGCGTTTTTGTTGTGTGTAAGTGTGAATAAGGATGACTGACAGGTCAGATCAATACAGTCATGTAGGTTCTTTACAAAAATCACCTGCCGGGTTTTCCCCCGCTCTGCACACAGCTCGCCTCAACCGGGTTAAACCCCACCAGATAAGCAACCTAAGCTCTGTGAAACCGTGGCCGCTTTTGATCTAGTTAGTCCCCGAGCCGAAGGTTCGGGGAACTATTGTTTCTGTCTGTCCGTCCGTCCGGCTATTCGTCCGTTTTTCTAAAAAACTATTATTCAGTCTATCATCATCAAATTTGGTATACTAGTTTGCCAAGATGCAAGCTATCCACTGATGTATTTAGTTTTACATTAAGGTCAAGGTCGCGCCAGTTACGGGCTTCAAACCCCGAAACACATAATCGCTAATATCTCGCGAAGTTTTGCATGTATTTCAATGCAGTTTTTTTCATAACATTTCTTGATGAATGGTCTATAACACAGTTGTCATGAATGTTTCTGTGCGCGCGTGTGCGCATGATCGCGCGCGTTCAAATCACGGGTCCGAACCCCAAGGCTATCGGGGAAGACGGGGTAAAAAGCCCATGGGCGGGTAAGAAGCCACCCCCAATTATCTCATAAAATGAAGCAAATTTCAGTCTCATTTTGCCCATGAGACGAGCGTTAATGTCTAGCATTCGTCTCATGGGCAAATTTGACTGAAATTTTCTTTATTTTCATGAGATAATTGGGGTGGGCTTCTTACCCGCCCATGCGCTTTTTACCCCATCTTCCCCTATATCAAAAACTATTCAGTTACGTGCTGTTTTGATGCGTTTCTATGTAGTCACGTGCTGTTTTGATGCGTTTTTATGTATGTGTACAGCCGACACATTCCAATTTCGGAGTAGCTCGGCGATGCTGCGCTCGGCGTTGCACTTGTTTTGTTTTTAATCAGCTTTTAGAAAAACAAGGTGACGCTGTACCTCCCAGTTACTGATGAAAGCCAAGGGAGATAATTTTGGACTCTTGTGTTTAAAACAAATTCCTGTATCGGCATAGCAATACCCAGCAGTTTACTATTTTACCCCAAAATACATTTCAGACGACGCGTTTTCCCCAAACCAGTTTTGGTTGAAACGCACCCATTATTTATGAAATAATCAGTGGTGTGTATTTTTGTTGTTGTTTTGTGCGTGTGTGTGTGTGTTATTCAAATTTATTCACAAGGGTCGCCTTGATATGGCTGTGATTTGGGTCAGTGCGACACCACGGGCAGCATGTAGAGTGCTTGAAGAACCATGCTGTCGAGTTCCGTTTATATTTCGTTTAAATTGGTTCAATAGTTTAGCCGCAGTGAAGTGGAAGAAACATTTTTGTTACACACAGGCATGCGCACGCACGCGCGCAGAGAGAGAGAGAGAGAGAGAGAGAGAGAGAGAGATATGAGCAGATCGGCAATCGCTATTTGAAGTAGCGAATTAAGGTGGGGGTGGCACGACAGCCCGCGCGTGTTCATGCCTGAAGAGAATGGTGGTTTCCATTTACCTATCAAATGGCAGATGTCAGAGAGCGTGCCACGCGGGTGCGAATCGATGCATTTATGATATCCAAGACTGTTTGTTCTGGCTTGCTGGACTTGTTTGGGTCGCGTGATAGAATCACGTTTATGAAAAAAACTATTTACAAAATAGTAGCAGGTAAAGCCCCTCCCCTCCCCTCCATCCAACCTCTCCTCCTCTTCTCTCTGTCTTTCTGTCTGTCTTTCTCTGTGTCTGTGTCCTCTCTCTTCTCTCTCTCTCTTCTCTCTCTCTGTCTCTCTCTCATTTCTCTTTCTCTCCTTTCTCTCTCTCTCTCTCTCTCTCTCTCTCTCTCTCTCTCTCTCTCTCTCTCTCTCTCTCTCTCTCTCTCTCTCTCTCTCTCTCTCTCTCTTCTTTCTTAAAATTTTGGGCGAAAAATGGATAATACTCAAAAAAAAAAGTCCTTTCTGT
>CM065703.1:28749310-28756810 GCA_017654935.2 Phymorhynchus buccinoides
TATCTATCTGTTTCCCGAAGTCTTGAAATCATAAGACAGGGCATGTGTGCTGTATGTGTGTGTGTGTGTATCCGTGTGTGCTGTGTGGCACTCGACGTGTGTGTGTGTGTGTTGACCAAATATGATTATGTCTGTTCGTGTCCTCGGCGTCTTGTGGTAGAGCTGCTGCACCTGTGTATGTGTGTGTTGTTGTTCTTCTTCTTTGCTTCTTCGCTCATAACGTCTTGTGACTGGATGTGGTATTAGACAAATAAACTGTTGTGTGTGTGTGTGGAAGTGTGTGTGTGTGCGTGTGCTGTGTGTGCGTGCGCGTGCGTGCGTGCAGCCGCGGTGCGTGCTGCTGCGTGTAGTGTGTGCGTGCGTGTCGTGTGTGTCATCCCGCGGAGGCGCGTCAGCGCGTGTACATGATACAAGTGTGTTGTGTGTGTGTGTGAGTGTGAACCTCCACCAAAGCCACCTGCTTGGACAGTGGCGTCAATAAAGTGTGTGGGCGCCTCCAGACCCTGTGGCCGTGTGTGGTTCAGTGTGTGTGCATGCTGAGTGTATGGGACCATTGTTGTTGTGTCTTTTGTTTGTTTGTGTGTTTGCGTGTTTTGTTGTTGTGCCTACTGGGCTTAATTGTAAGTGCTATGAATCTTTCTGAGCTCCGTCATAGGACTGTGCCAGTAGGCTGTTTATGTAGGTGGGTTCAGGGGTGGAGTTGGGTTGTCTTCTTCGGGAGGAGCGCTTTGGAGCTTCCCAGTGCAGTGAATTAAAATGCCGACAATTAAGAGAAGCGAAAGTGGGCGGGGGGTTCTCGCTTGGGAACACCATCTTGGAACCATGGGGGGGGGGGGGGGGGGCTCAGGGGAGGGATTCTGATAGGCCTAATTGGTGTTGTGTGCCAAGTGGCACAATTTCAGTGAAGAGTGCTTGCACGTGAAGTGTTTGTTGGGTGTGTTTTTTAATGTTTTTTGCAGTCCCTCCTTCTGTGTTTTCTTTTTATTCCTCCTCCTGCTTCTTCTTCTTTAGTTCAAAACCACGCGGGCCTGGAAAGAACATACAGTCTCTTTCAAACGCAGACGCTTGCGCGCACACACACACCCATACATACACAAAACACACACACATGCAATAAAACAAATGTACAGACGGACATATCTGGGCACGCGTTGGATGTGTCTCTGTCTCTCTATCTCTCTCTGTTTCTCTCTCTCGTCTTCTCTCTCTCATGCACCTCTCTCTCTCTCTCTTTGTCTGTTCTCTCTCTCTCTCTCTAACTCTCTCTCTGGTATTAGACAAATAATCTGTGTGTGTCTCTGTCTCTCTCCCTCCCTCCCCCGTGTCTCTCTCTCTCTGTCTCTGTGTGTGCGCGCGCCCCCCCTCTCTCTGTGTCTCTCTCTGTGTGCATGCCTCTATCTATCTATCTATCTATCCATCTCTGCGAGTCTATGTTTCCCTCCCCCCTCTGTCTCTCTCTCCTGTTGTTGTCCCTACTGCCTCTCTTGTAAGTCTCTGAATCTTTCTCTCTCATAGGACTCCTCTCTCTCTCTCTGGAGTCTCTCTCTATCTATCTATCCATCTCTCTCCTCTCTTCTCCCTCTCTCTCTCTCCTCTCTCTCCCAAGTCACAATTTAGTGAAGAGTTGTTCTCTCTCTCTCTTTTTAAACTTTTTGTCCCTCCCTCTGTCTCTTCTCTCTCTCTTCTTCTTCTCTCAAAACCATGTTCGTGGTGCCTTATAGACCTAGTTTATTCGTGCAGTTCCTGCAAGGTGAAGGTAATGCTAATGGAACTAATCTCATGGCGGCAGCTCAGCTGTGTTTTGAAAATATCCAAACTGATTGCCAACCCATTGTTTTTCTTTTTGTACATAATATTATTATATAGATTTATTTAAGAAGTATGCGCGAAGAAATTGCGCAGCGGTTTACCAGCGATTGCGCTAGACATTTTGAAAATTAGTCCCACCAGAGACAATTCCCCCAGCAATTATCGATGTCAAAACCAGTCCCACCAGAGACAATTCCCCCCACATTCATCGATGTCAAAACCAGTCCCACCAGAGAACTTCCCCCAGCAATTATCGATGTCAAAACCAGTCCCACCAGAGAACTTCCCCCAACAATCTATCGATGTCAAAACCAGTCCCACCAGAGAACTTCCCCCATAGACAATTATCGATGTCAAAACCAGTCCCACCAGAGACTAATTCCCCCAACAATTATCGATGTCAAAACCAGTCCCACCAGAGTACAATTCCCATTATATAATCAGTGTCAAAACCAGTCCCACCAGAGACAATTCCCCCAACAATTATCGATGTCAAAACCAGTCCCACCAGAGACAATTCCCCGAACATTATCGATGTCAAAACCAGTCCCACCAGAGACAATTCCCCCAACAATTATCGATGTCAAAACCAGTCCCACCAGAGACAATTCCCCCAACAATTATCGATGTCAAAACCAGTCCCACCAGAGACAATTCCCCCAACAATTATCGATGTCAAAACCAGTCCCACCAGAGACAATTCCCCCAACAATTATCGATGTCAAAACCAGTCCCACCAGAGACAATTCCCCCAACAATTATCGATGTCAAAACCAGTCCCACCAGAGACAATTCCCCCAACAATTATCGATGTCAAAACCAGTCCCACCAGAGACAATTTCCCCGAATATCATCGATGTCAAAACCAGTCCCAGAGAAACAAAAACCAGTGAAAAACCGCAGAAACTGACAATGTTCAAACCGCCAGTCCCTGGGACTGGCAGGTCATTTTTTTCAGTAATTTGGTTTTACAACCAGTATTTTACTGATAATTACCAGTAAACGCGATCACTGGGTTTACCCAAATAACGGTTGTTAATTAAAAGCAAGGTGTCAAAATATGGGAGAGGCAGAGACAGAGTGACTTTTCTTCTTCTTTTCCATTGAGATTCTATCAAAAACAGATAATAAGAAGGGTTGTTTCAGAGAGAGTTGTTTCTCTCTCATTACGCTCACGCACTGTGGTATGTGACAAACACATTCACATACCGTTAACAGTTCTTTTTCGTTTAAGTAGAAGAAAGAAAGAGGGAAAGAAAGGAACAGAAAAGACTTTACAACAACAGAAATAAGCCACGCTTGAATCCGCTTTCATCGTGGTCTTACCTGCGCCCTGTCGCTTCCACTTCTGTTGAAAGGGTGCTGGTGGTTTGGTGTTGTCACCCCACCCCCATCTAAACCTATTCCTCCTATTTTTGTCAGATATACGTTGGGACTGAGTCGAGTTTCTGTCTCTGTCTGTCTGTCTGTCTGTCTCTCTCTCTCATCTCTGTCTGTCTCTCTCTCTCTCTCTCTCTCTCTCTCTCTCTCTCTCTCTCTCTCTCTCTCTCTCTCTCTCTCTTCTCTCTCTCTCTCTCTCTCTCTCTCTCTCTCTCTCTCTCTCTCTCTCTCTCTCTCTCTCTCTCTCTCTCTCTCTCTCTCTCTCTCTCTCTCTCTCTCTCTCCCCAATCAACCACTTGTTTTCATCTTCTCTCTCTCTCTCTCTCTCTCTCTCTCTCTCTCTCTCTCTCTCTCTCTCTCTCTCTCTCTCTCTCTCTCTCTATCTATCTATCTATCTATATATCTATCTATATATCTATCTATCTGCCCCTACCCTCTCTCTCTGTGAGTGTGTGTGCGCGCGCGCGCATGCGTGTGTGTATCGCGTACATGCGCTTGTGTGCATACTTTTATTTTATAATAATATATAGGCGGCACATGTGTACACATGCACGCACGCGTGAAGACTAAATGAGTACTAAAATTCCACAGCTAATTCTACTGGATTGTCCCTGATAGAATGTAACTTAATCTTTTATTGTTGCTTGTTTGTGTTTGTCGTTGTTGTTTGGATGGTGATTTTGTTGTTGTTTGTTTGTTTATTTTCTGGGTTTTTTGTTTGTTTTTTAGGTACTTTAGTTGCATAGCAAAATTGTTTTTTCTACCGTGTCTCACAGTTGTAGGCTATCAACCAAAGCGCTGTTCTTGACCACTGGTCAAAGGGGGTCACGTCACGCTTGGTCAGCAGAACTGGATGTGTGGTTCAGATTGCTGATAGGCGGTGACCTCTTTGGTGATAGTATAGTGTGGTGCGTAGCATAGCCACTCCGAAACACTCGTGTGTCACAAACGACACTTCTGGTCTGTTTTATTTGGTCTCCTTTGGAAATAAGATAGCGATTGAGATGAGCGCTCTCTGTTTCTATATGTACATGTATGTGTGTGCCTGTATGTATGTATGTATGTATGTATGTATGTATGTATGTATGTATGTATGTATCTATGTATGTATGTATCTATGTATGTATCTATGTATGTATCTATGTATGTATGTATGTATGTATGTATGTATGTATGTATGTATGTATGTATGTATGTATGTATGTATGTATGTATGTATGTATGTATGTATGTATGTATGTATGTATGTATGTATGTATGTATGTATGTATGTATGTATGTATGTATGTATGTATGTATGTATGTATGTATGTATGTATGTATGTATGTATGTATGTATGTATGTATGTATGTATGTATGTATGTATGTATCTATGTATGTATGTATGTATGTATGTATGTATGTATGTATGTATGTATGTATGTATGTATGTATGTATGATGTATGTATGTATGTATGTATGAATGTATGTATGAATGTATGTATGTATGTATGTATGTATGAATGTATGTATTAGGTCTCTGTCTCTCTGTCCCTGTGTTTTTCTGTCTGCCTCTTCCTCTCTCTCTCTCTCTCTCTCTCTCTCTCTCTCTCTCTCTCCTCTCTCTCTCTCTCTCTCTCTCTCTCTCTCTCTCTCTCTCTCTCTCTCTCTCTCTCTCTCTCTCTCTCTCTCTCTCTCTCTCTCTCTCTCTCTCTCTCTCTGCCTCTGTCTCTGTCTCTCCCTCTGTGTCTCTTCGCTGTCTCTGTCTCTGTCTGTCTCTCTCTCTGTCTCTCTCTCTCTCTGTCTTTCTCTCTGTTTCTCTCTCTATATATCTATCTCTCCCTCTCTCCCTCCCTCCCTCTCTCCCTCCCCTCCCTCTCTTTCGGTCACGGTTTCGGATTTATGTTAGTCATTTAGTGGCAAGCGACTAGTGTTTTATCTCTTTGCATCATCATCGTCATCATCGTCACCACCACCACCATCATCATCATCATCACCATCATCATCGTCGTCGTCTCCAACATTATGGTCGTCTTCATCGTTATCATTGTCGCCATCAACACCGTCATCGGCATCATCTTCATCGTTATCATGATCAAAATGATAGTCATTACCATCATCATCATCATCATCATCATCATCCTGATCATCATCATCATCGTCGACGACGACACCATCGCTCTTTATCATTGTATCATTAACAGCAACAACTAAATGTTTCTCTTGGAATATTATCAAAGTGAAAAACATTGACTATTTTTCTTTCTCTCTGTGTGTGTCCTACAGCTTACCCCGATGCCTGCTACCCGGTGAGGATGGAAGGAGGAGGGGGAGGAGTGGGGATGACCACCGCAACCTCAGGGGGAGGGGGCGTGGGGGGAGGGGAGGGTGTGTGTCCGGCGTGTCGTCTGCCGTTTGACGGGGGCAAGAAGCGTCGCCTGATCGACACGTGCGGCCACGAGAGGTGCTACTCCTGTCTGTTCAGCTCAGAGCTCTGCCCGCTGTGTCTGGCTGCAGGTGGGTGATGCTGTTGGGGTGTGGCTGTGTTCTGTGGAGCGCAAGAACATGCGCGCACACACACATATACACAGGCACGCATGTACAAAACACACACCACACACAAGTATGCGCCCGCGCACACACATACACATGCACACACAAAAGCAAACATACGCGCACACACACACTATGTCCAACTTCTTGCGAAATGTGATTTGTTGTCCATTTTTCCTTGGTTTTCTTTCCATTTTTAATGCATGCAAATGTGTTTCCTTGCTTGCATTGTGCTTGTACGAGACCACACTGTAATTTCACCTAACGTGATAATAAAGTATTGTTGACTTTGAGTTTGACACACACAAGCGCTAGCACGCGGGTACACACATACACAGTCATACATGCACACTAGCACGCACCCGTGCACGGATATGCATGCACACATGCGCAAGCACAAATACCTGCGCTTACACACTCGCACACATACACGCACGCACGTTCGTGAGGATTTTTATCATTAATCTCCACCACAACATTCTACCATTTCATGTATATGTGTGTGTGTGTGTACGCGCGTGTGTGCATGTGCATGAGCGCATGCGAACTTGCGTGTGTTTGTAGTATATGTGAAATGTGCATGCTTACATGCCCGCAGGTAGGTATGTGTGTGAGAGCAAGCATGCGTGCGTGTGTTACCTCGTTGAATAATCACAATTATTTTCTTTCTTTTTCTAACCCTTTCCCTCCAGGCTACAACCCAACACGCCCCCATCACCACCCCCACCCGCACCAGCACCCCGGAGGAGGAGGAGGAGACGGTCCATCACCCCCACCCCCTCTACCCCAAGGCAGACCCTCCAACGACTCCTCCATACCCCCCACCACCACCGCCTCCAACTACGCTGCCCACCGTCCAAAGCTGAAGACCAACGGTCACTTCACTTCCTTCATGCAGACTCGAACCCCCACCACCTCCACCACGGACAACAGCAACAACCCTGCTACTACTGCTGTTGCTACTAGCAACTACCACCATCATCATGTGGTGCCCGGGAATATCAATAATAACAATAACATTAATGCTGGAGTAGGTACTGCTGCCGCTACTACTACTGCTGCTTCTGGTGTTCCCAGAACCAGCCCGCTGCTGCATCACGATCAGAGTGGTCAGTTTGTCTCTGTTTGTCTTGTCTGTCCTGTCTTTCTGTCTGTTCTCCTAACTGCTGGGCTAGTGGGCTTTTTTCAAGAGAGTTCCGATTAACAGCAGTCGGGTTGTGTGTCAGTTCAGGGGAAGCAAGCCATGCTAAGGTTTTCCAGAAATGCTTGCAGAGTTGTTGCTCTTGATACATGTGGAAGAAGGGTGAATGGAGTGCTATCTATATTCAGTAGTTTAACCAAAAAGTGTAGGTTCCTACACTTTGGGGTTAAACTGTGTTTGTGGTGTCGTTATTGATTGTTCGCCCATTTTCATGGTGTTGTCCGTGTTTTAATTTGTATCATTCTTGCATGTGTTCATTCCACCCATCTCTGTGCCCCCCCCCCTCTCTCTCTCTCTCTCTCTCTCTCTCTCTCTCTCTCTCTCTCTCTCTCTCTCTCTCTCTCTCTCTCTCTCTCTGCCGCTCTCTCTCTCTCTCTCTCTCTCTCTCTCTCTCTGCCTCTCTCTCTCTGCCTCTCTCTCTCTCTCTCTCTCTCTCTCTCTCTCTCTCTCTGCTCTCTCTCTCTCTCTCTCTCTCTCTCTCTCTCCTCTCTCTCTCTCTCTCTCTCTCTCTCTCACCACACACACACACACACACACACACACACACACACACACACACACACTGACGAACAAAAT
>CM065703.1:28761810-28776810 GCA_017654935.2 Phymorhynchus buccinoides
TTGCACGTTCTATCGTTCTTTCCCCCTCTTGTTTTGTTGCATTTGTTTCTGTTAGTAAAGTCAGTCACACATAATGACATAGAAGGGATGGGCTCAGTAAAAGGGAATAAAACGACAGTGCGGGGGAAGGGGGGTCGGGGTGGGGGGCAGGGGGGAGTGCTACACACGTAACTGGAGCTGTAATACAATGTAACTTCTCTGAGTCATCTTTAAAACTGACAGCTGCGGGACGGATTGACACACGCATGCACGCACGCACGTTTTATGCACAATTCAAGAATGCGTTGAGAGAGAGAGAGGGTGTGTGGGTGGGGGTTGTATGTATGTGTGTGTGCGTGCGTTCGTGTGTGTGTGTCTGTTGTCTGTATGTGTGTGCATGTATGCGTGCGTATGTGGATGGTGTCTCTGTGTGTGGTGTGTGTTTGCAAGAGACAGAGAGGGAGTGAAAGAGGGAGCAGTGCTGATTATTGACATCATCCTTTCTTCACCGTCTCCGCTCCCCTACCCACCCTCTGTCTCTCCCTCTGTTTCTCTCTCTCTCTCTCTCTCTCTCTCTCTCTCTCTCTCTCTCTCTCTCTCTCTCTCTCTCTCTCTCTCTCTCTCTCTCTCTCTCTCTCTCCTCCCCCTCTCTCTCTCTCTCTCTCCTCTCCCCCCCCCCCCTCTATCTCTCATCCCAGAGGGGAACAGTGAAAAATAGATCTGCCTTTTACCTCCTAAACTTATCCGACCTCCTGTTCTGTGTGTGTGTGTGTGTGTGTATGTATGTGTGTGTGTGTGTGTGTGAGAGAGAGAGAGAGAGAGAGAGAGAGAGAGAGAGAGAGAGAGAGAGAGAGAGAGAGAGAGAGAGAGAGAGAGAGGGGAGAGAGAGAGAGAGAGGTTGCACCTCAGTGGAAAAGAAAGTTTGAAACAAAAGTTTTGCCCAAAAGTTAAACTGGTATAGTTAAGAAATAAAAGAGAAAACTGACTGAAAAAAGTAGGGGGTGTAAAAATGGTCTACAAACTTTTACTGCAATAAGGGTTAGTGCCTACTCTTGGGAGTTTTCACTCTTTTTTTTCTTTTCTTTTCTTTCTTGCTTCCTTCCTTCCTTCATTTCTTACTTCTATTCGTCCTGTCAGCATGGGTGCTACTCTTTCATTTTTACACTGATTTCAGTACTTTTTTTATTTTGCCAGAAACTGAACTTCAGGTATTTTTTATTCCTCCCCAAAAGAAATGACCACAAGCGATTTGGGGCGTTTTGAACTTAGTTGTTCAATCTTGGAAGTTTACAAAGGCAATGTAATAATTGTACAAGGCTTATCAGACTCAAACTTTCTATCATTTTAATTGTCTGTCTGTCTCGTTATATCTCTCTCTTAACTTGCCCCCTTGAATCGTCCAATTGGGCTCTGCCCATGTACCCTGCCATGGGTCCCTGGACCCCACCTTTCACTGGACCCCACCTTGCAGTTGTTTTTCATTTTGGGGGATGTGTCAGGGATCGTTCTCAGCAAACGAAGGGCAAATTTGAGAAATAATTGGCGTCTAAGACATAAAAAAGAAACATTTAGTCCT
This sequence comes from Phymorhynchus buccinoides, assembly GCA_017654935.2. NCBI lineage: Eukaryota > Metazoa > Mollusca > Gastropoda > Neogastropoda > Raphitomidae > Phymorhynchus > Phymorhynchus buccinoides. The sequence goes on from CM065703.1 coordinate 28,763,366, forward strand.
TGATTGTGTTTGATGAAGGGAAGTCAATAAATTTCCGAAATATTACCAGCAACAACGTGGGCGTTCGGGTTTTTGTTGATCGTAAAAAAGAAACAGCACAGTAGGCCTAATTGCTGTAAAGTAATAACGGAGCCAATCGATGCTTTGCTGGCCCTGCCATAGTTAGTGAGTGATCCCTGTTAGGCCGCGCTTTCTCACAAATACGAGGTTTCTCACAAATTGTGAGAAAGTGCGTGGGGGCACAATTTGTGAGAGAAACCTCGCATTTGTGAGAAAGCGCATTCTTTCCCCTTACGAGGTTTCTCACAATAGTGGGGGCCCCACGCGCTTTCTCACAATTTGGGAGAACCCGCGTAATCTCCCCCATATTTTTCTTTAAAATGTTTTTTAAAATTATTTTTTTTTATATCATGTCGTTTATGATGATTAATGTAGGGGAAATCTGAAGAAGAAGAAAAAGTAGAAACAAGTATGGAGAAAAAACGATTGTTGTGTTTTGCTGTTATGTACACTTATACACTCAATCTTGGCTATCTTGGTAACACAGAATAAAATAGCTTGGCAGGCTGAGGAGCATATTAACACTATCTTAGCTATCTTGGGAGAATAGTTGCATTATCATGGCTATCTTGGGAACATAATGGCATCGTCTTTGCTATCTTGGGAACACAGTAGAACTAGCTTGGCACGCTCGGGATCATATGGACACTATCTTAACTATCTTGGGAAAATATTAGTACTATCTTGGCTATCTTGGGAGCATATTGTCATAATCTTGGCTCGCACTTTCTCACAATTTGTGAGAAACCTCGCATTTGTGAGAAAGCGCGGCCTAACAATCCCTTTTAATTTGTTCAACTAAACGGGTACATTTGGATGGTAGGTCGTTGCGTGTGCGTGACTGTGTGTGTGTCTGTGTGTGTGTGTGCGTGTGACTGTGTGTGTGTGTGTGTGTGTGTGTGTGTGTGTGTGTGTCTGTCTGTCTGTCACGCTGTCTGTCTGTGTGAGTGCCTTTCTTTCGCTTCTCGCTCTGTCTCAGTGTCTGTCAAGCGCGCGCACGCGCGCGCGCGCACACACACACACACACACACACACACACACACACACACACATGCACACACACATACACATACACACATACACGCACACACACATACACACACACACAACACACACACATTACACACACACACACACACACACACACACACACACACACACACACACACACACACAACACACACACACACACATACATACACACACACACACACACACACACACACACACACACACACACACACACACACACACACACACACACACACACACAACACACACACACACACACACACACACACACACACACACACACACACACACACACACACACACACACACACACACACAATGTATGCCAACGAAATCTATATTATAGATTCATTGACCTGCTATTATGTAAGTCTGTAGAACCATGTTGAGGGATGGGAATCGGGCCCCTCACCAGTCAGTACTCTTACAGTAACTACTTCAAGTAGGAGTGGTTGCGTTGCCATCCAGTTAAGTGCATCTCGCTGGAACAACAAAAATGGAGAGAGAGGGGGGGAAGGGGAAGGGTAAGCAACTCTCTGCAACAGTGTAAACGCGTGGTGGTGGTTGTGGTTATGTGGCGTTCGCAGACGACACACTCACTCACACACACACACACACTCACTCATTCACTCGTTGAACTGCCGCTATAGGCCTAGCAGAGAGATCGAAACAGCGGTAGCAATAGGCCTAGTGTAGTGTGCCAGCTTCCGTTCGGAGCTGGGAAGTTTGGTTTCCTCGATCGCTTTCTGTTCGTTGTTAGGCCTAGTCGTCGTCGGCATGATTATCGCTCAGTAGTTCAGACTTATCCCGGAAAGATGCTAGCAGGGGTTATAACTGTGCGTGAAGAAAGAAAGAAGTTGAGATATAAACGAGACCCGGGAGGTCTTCCATAGACCGGTTGTGACTGGGGTGTGAAACGCGAAATGACGTGAATGTTGGTGTTGTTTGAGTAGGCCACAACATGAAAATGACGGTGTTGTTGTCGCGTGTGTTTTTGTGGAGAGAAGCGGAGCATGTTCAGAAATTGTGACCGTTCGTGACTGGCGACTTGGATACCGAGAAGTCCGCGAATTGAGAGAAACAGGGCGGTTTGTCTTTGTGCAAATCATGATGATGATGGGCAGCGATGGTAAGTCCAGTCATATTAATTGTGTTGTGATTTTAACTAGTACAGCGGACCCTCCCTTATAAGACCTCATTTGGGATGATTTTTAAAGGTCTTATAAGGGAGGTAATTTCAATACTTACAAAGAAGGGCAATATCTCAGAGAAGTAGGTCTTATGTGGGAAGGAGTCTTATAATGGGAGGTCTTATAAGGGAGGTAATTTCAATACTTACAAAGAAGGGCAATGTCTCAGAGAAGTAGGTCTTATGTGGGAGGGAGTCTTATAATGGGAGGTCTTATAAGGGAGGTAATTTCAATACTTACAAAGAAGGGCAATGTCTCAGAGAAGTAGGTCTTATGTGGGAGGGAGTCTTATAATTCTTATAAGGGAGGTAATTTCAATACTTACAAAGAAGGGCAATGTCTCAGAGAAGTAGGTCTTATGTGGGAGGGAGTCTTATAATGGGAAGTCTTATAAGGGAGGTTCCACTGTGGTGTTCTCAAATCACAAGACGAGTGTTGTGTGACTGATTAGGATTGTACTAGGGTCGTTACAGTCGATTCACGTGTTGGCTGTAATAATGGGTTTGTGCAGCGTGGGAGGTTTAAAAGCACCACTGTTGTCAGTCAGATTGTCCCGTCCCTAGGGGTCTCTGACCGATTGGCCGCTAATCTCATCACCATCTCACTCTCAGATTTCCCACTATCTTTTGTCTGAATGGGAAGTTAATTAAGCGATAACAGCTTGAGTAAGGTATTGAATTTGTTTTACTTGAGAGCGAGGAACTGCGGCCTTTCGATGTAGCTGATGTTGAGGAGTCACAACAGTAAGATAGGCCTTGTGGCCTTACACCGACTGCTATGGGTTCTGTTTTTGCCAGTCTCGTGCTGTGTATGTCACTGTGTGTGTGTTTTCTTCGAAAATGTTGACACTGGGCTGACTACATGACAGCAAGGTGCGTGTCCTGTGGGCGTAATGTTATGTAGGGCTAATGCTTCCGCTTCCCCTGTGTGTCATTTCCGATATCAACTCTGGCGTCAGAAAGAGTCAATAATAATAAAGGTATCTGAGAATGTAAGCTACAGTAACTGGTCTTGTGTTGAAGATGAGATAGGAGGTAGGGGTATAGGGAAGTTATGGTGTGGGTGTGTGGGGGGGTGTGTGGGGGGGGGGGGGGTGAGTGTGTGTGACTCTCTCTCTCTCTCTCTCTCTCTCTCTCTCTCTCTCTCTCTCTCTCTCTCTCTCTCTCTCTCTCTCTCTCTCTCTCTCTCTCTCTCTCTGCGTGTGTGTTTTGTGTGCTCTGTGATTGTGTGACTCTCTCTCTCTCTCTCTCTCTCTCTCTCTCTCTCTCTCTCTCTCTCTCTCTCTCTCTCTCTCTCTCTCTCTCTCTCTCTCTCTCTCTCTCTACGTGTGTGTGTGTGTGTGTGTGTGTGTGTTTGTATGCTCTGTGTATTTGTGTGTGTGTGCGCGCGTGTGTGTGTGTGTGCTCTCGATAGTCAATTTGGTGTGATTCTGGTATTTTAAAACCACACTGATGTCCTCCAGGTCCTAAGTTCATTTTGCTTTCAGTGCTATTAGTATTACAAAGACCCCCCCCCCCCCCCCCCCTCCCTCTCCCAGCCTCCTGCACGATGTCATTTTAGTGCTTCTTTTTTTGTTTAGATAGCCTACTATGCCATGTGTTCGGTCGTATTGGGTCTGAGGGGGAGAGAGAGAAAGAGAGGGGGGGGGGGGGGGGGGGGGGGGGGGGGGGGGGGGGGGGTGGGGGGGGGGGGGGGGCACGTGTTGTTTCTACTGGCAGGGTGCCGGGGACAGGAGGGTTATTTATAGCCGGTAGAATTCCGGTATTGATTGGTTTGGGAAGCTGGGGTCTTTCTTTATGTCCTGCTGGCTACTAGGACTGCGAGTGGAGGCAGTTGCACAGAGAGAGAGAAAGAGAGATCATGTCTATAATGTTCAGACTGCTACCAAAGACACTCGGTAGGAAGGAGCTCCTTGCTTCTATGTCATGATCTGCATCGGTGTTGACATCATCATCTTCGTCTTTATCATTGTCATCACCCGATGACCGAAGTCAGAACATAATGTCCTCTAAGTCTTCTTCTTCTTCGTTCGCTCAGACAGTTTCCTGTCATAACTATGAGCATAGATGCGTCATGCTGCCGTTATGCGCCTAGCTAAGAAATAGTTAGGCCCAGCATGTCCGAATTCGGCTGAAGAAATCTTTGTAAGAATTCATAGGAAAAAAGGCAGGAGAATGGACCAGAAAGATAGAAAGATAGCAGATGACAGTAAGCAAAGGGGAAAGGCAGAGTCAAAGAGAATGACAGAATTAGTGGAAGTTACAAGCACAGAACTTCCAGATGAAATTCGTTTTTAACGTCCTCCGGTCTGGAACAGACACATATGGGACATTAGTAGATATAAAGATGGTGGGAACGATCCTGGAGGCAATGCCCGGAGGCAGTGCAACACCAGGAAAGTCCCGAATGTTTAACAATACAGATGTGTTCATGAGAACTTCCAGAAGGTGGGGGAACTATTTGTGCGAAAGACCCCCCGGTATCCCCACGGGGGATCCTCTTAAGTCTAAGAGAAACTTGGGCGAACATACGATGTAGATTCGCCATCACCACCATCACACAGCCCTTTTCCCCGGCCTCCCCCCTAACATTTTCGCATTTTAAAACCTTCACTGAGAAGCAACATTTTTGTCATTTTGGGTGGAAAGGGATGGGGTTGGTATCAGCCTAGGATTATTTCCATAACACTGAAGGAAGCAGACTTTGAGATTGAGGGTCGTAAACATGAAGGGGTGAGTAATCGACATGTTTGCCGAAACTTGTGCTAGGCCTCTTTCTTCCCGATCCCAGTCCTTCCTTACTCCAAGTGTTAGTGTCCAACGTAACATAGCATCCAATAAAGGCAGTGTTGATGAAGGTGAGATTAGCGTCCAATCAGGCGTTGCCTCTTATGGACGATATTCCTGAAGACGGTGATGTGTTCCCGGGGATGACGATGAGACAGTGGTTCTGGACGTGGCAAGGCGTCGTAATTCAACGTACGAAGAATTTATTGGAAAGGGACAGTCTCCAACGTTACAAAGCAGATTAAAAAGTGTCCATCTCAACATAGCATAATTGAAATAGAAAGAGGCAGTGTCCGACCTAACATAACATACGGACATTAGAAGGGTCAGTGTCCGACGTAACATATTACTAAAAGGGCAGTATGCAACGTAACAGAAGGGTCCTGCCTTTCTTACTGCAGATCATTTTCTATATTTAACGTTAATTTTCATCCATTTACGCACAATTAAAAATACGCATTCAATAATAGTAGAAGATAAAGGCAAGACGTAAAGAACGCAATGAACCAAGACTGGTGACAGAGGGTGTTGATCTTTATCTTTACCGAATGGAGCAGTGTCCAACGTCACATACCAGGGGTATGTGAGGTATAAAGGGGTATATACGAGAGAATCAAAGCATTGCAAAGGAGCAGTTTGCAACGTAACAGCATTCAGTGATGTCCCGAGGCCATTGACCTATTAAAATTGAAAATGTCCTACTGTGTTCTCCCCTATCAGGACAAATGTCTGATTAATTGTTAACACTGGCACGCTTTGACGATATCTGCAAGAGCCAGGACATTGTCCTATTGATTCCTCTTGTCTCGGGATAATTTGTCCTATCACTTTTTGATCTTCTGTACATCACTAAGCATTGGAAATGGGCACTGTCCAAAGTAGCAGAAAAGGCTAGAGCAGTCAAAAGAGGCAGTCTCCAAGGTAACAAAGCATTAGAAAGGGGCACTGTCCAAAGTAGCAGTATAGAGCAGTCAAAAGAGGCAGTCTCCAAGGTAACAAAGCATTAGAAAGGGGCACTGTCCCGCGGCTCTTTCACAAGGACTCCTTTGTGTCGTATCTAAATCAATGGTCACCAAGTGGATAGCAGGTATGTGCCTTGCTGGTAGGGCAGGTGGGGCCAGTGCATCTCTGGGTCCCATCAGCACCTTCGGGTGTTTCCTTGTTCGTAGCGTAATGCATTTACTTTACCAGCTGCATAATTTCAATCATGTTCTGTATGATATGTGGGGCTTAGAGTGTTTACAAAAAATGCATTAAATTAGTTTAGGGGTATGTATTTTAATTAAACATAGATAATTCGTTGCACCATATATTCGTTTATAGTTTTGGTATGTTATTACCAGATGTTCAATGAGCATGAAGCAGTTGAGTTTGTCTTTGCTTCAATTTGTGTAAGGTCTTAGAGTATTTTTAAACGAATTTATTGGGCCAAAAATGTACCGACACACTTCTCTTTTCAGTTGCGTTTTGGGCTGTGGGGGTTGATTGGTTTCTTGGCCAATTAGTTCCTCCCTGTCTGGGTTCCTTGATCTGAGAGCCCGCAGGAACTGGGTGGTGCCAGGAACATCAATATAATTGGGAAAAGCTTTTTGCTTCCACTTTTCTGGTGGTTATTGGAGGGAGGGAGAGTAGAGTGGGACCAGAGCACTGAACTCAAAGGCACTAACGGACGTTGAGGCCTTTTGGGTTGAGCATAGCTGGGTACAAAAACTGTGACTGGTTTGAAGCGAGACTTGCAATAAAGCATTCTGTTGTTGCTGCTGTAGTCTGAAAAGGGAAGAGTTCTAAGGTTTATTGTTGCTGGGTGTGGTTTTTTTGCTTGCTTTGTCCCGCTTCACAAACGAAATAATTATGCTTAATAGGTGCCAGAAAGAGGGAAATGAGGAGGGGCTATCACACACACGCGCGCGATTACACACACACACACACACACACACACACACACACACACACACACACACACACACACACACACACACCCCTTGTTTCGCCTTATCTTGTCCTGTCCGTTCCACTATCGCTACATGCATTCCATCCTCTCGCCCTTTTCCCAGCTGTTAGCTATGAAAATCTGCCCCCCCCCCCTCCCTTTCGCTCTCTCTCTCTCTCTCTCTCTCTCTCTCTCTCTCTCTCTCTCTCTCTCTCTCTCTCTCTCTCTCTCTCTCTCTCTGACCTTTCATTCTCTGCATTCTTCCGTGCTGCTGAGAGGTGCTTAGGGTCAGGGTCAGTCAACATCACAGCATCGGTACCGTTGTCTGGAAAGAGTGGGTGGTGGTGGATGAGGGTGGGGTATAGTATTAGGGTGGGAGAGGTCAGTTACCATCCAATGGACAAAGTGGGTGCCCGTTCGTCCTTTCCCGCTCGCGCGCTCTCTCTCTCTCTCTCTCTCTCTCTCTCTCTCTCTCTCTCTCTCTCTCTCTCTCTCTCTCTCTCTCTCTCTCTCTCTCTCTCTCTCTCTCTCTCTCTCTCTCTCTCTCTCGTGTGCGTGCGTGCGCGCGTGTGTGCGTGTGTCTGTCTATCTGTGTTTGGGTTTTATCTTCAACAAAACCCACCAGGTTTTCTAAATGAACCTGAGAGCATTGGCATACTTTATCGTGATGTTTTATGTAACAAAAATCCTTGACCCGTTTTCCTTGACACATTTTGTCTGCCTGTGTGAGTGGGTGGGGGTTAGAACAAATAGAGAGCATTACTACGTAAACAAGCCATTCTTGTTGATATGTATTTTAACAATGACAGAAATATTATTTCGGTTCTTTTTTTAGCTGCAAGAGAGAAGCTTTAATCCTGTCAAGGCCCAATTTGGATTATGCTATGGTGTTTTTTTATGGCATTCAAATCCTGTTGTGTCAGGCTTAGAGACGGGGAAGTGTTATGGGAGAAAACTTTTAATACTTACCTTTTATGTTGGAGAGAGAGAGGGGGGGGGGGGGGTGGACAGAAAGAAAGAGCGACAGAGAAACAAAGAGAGAGTGGTTAATACCGAAAAGGACACACGGGGTTTAGGTAGTAACCCTTTCACCGCCAGCCATATGTCAGTCAAAAATGTCCATTACATGTATCTGGGTAGAGAACAAAATCCATCTGCAGTATTGGGGATTGTTCTGTGACATATATAAAATAAGGTCTATCCTTACTTCCCAAAACTAACACAATAGGGTTTTGGGATAATAGACCCCAATTTGATGCCTTTTAGTTACATAGGTGGTAAAGCTAAAATGCGACATTGGCGGTGAAAGGGTTAAGTATTAGGTACTTTATAGTCACAGAGGCGTCTCTATAAAATTCGGGTTGCTCCCACCTGGAGAGAGCGTCGCAGACAGAGGCGTGCCACCCAAATTGTGTGTTGTTGTCATGAAGTACAAGAAGAGAATGGCGAAATGAGAACGGACGAAACGGAGTGAATGGGTTCAATGATGTACTTGGCGATGGGACTGGACTGGCACAGTCACGGAGAACGGGAACGGACGGGTACAAGTAACCAAGTGTCTGCTATGCCCTGTATATAATATAGGGGCCATTGTGTTGTCCTGGAATGGAAGGGGCAGAGTTACTAGTCTGTGGAAGATTATAAGCAACACCGAGCAGACATGGCCCGGAAGTAAAATTACTTGGAATCGAAAAGAGGGCTACATTGATTTTGTCAGAAGAAACGCCGGAGAGAACGTTGACGTGGGTTCTCTATCTTGCCCTGATTGATTTAATTGATTAATACGATTAGACAAAACGGTGGCTCGCGTGTTTTGTGAAGGAATCTGATTCTATCGAAGATCCTGATGTGTTCATTATTATGCTTTACTTCTTTCTTCTTCTTAAAGTCGGTGTTTCCAGAGCTTCGGATTATTTTCAAACTTGATGGGTTATAGTTTTGACCCCTGATCACACTTACAGGAAAGGATGGGTCAATTTCCAAAATAAAGGGCCAGTAATGTGTCACTGTACAGTAGTACTAAACGTACACTTTAGTGCAGACTTCGTTGGTCATGTGACCCCTGGCTGCACAAAATGAGGGGTCAATACGGGTCATTGATCCTCCTGACTATCTGAAGCTCCGTGTGTTTTTTGTTTTGGTGTACATGTGTGTGGGGTGGGGTTTGGTGGGTTTTGGGGTGGGTTTTTTGGGTTTTGGGGTGGGGTTTTTTGGGGGGTATGTTGTAGATATTTCCTGGAGGAGGGAGTCCATCAATGCCCCATCACAAATTGTAATAATGACCATAATAACAAACAAAATAGGGAAAAGGTTATTGTCCTGAAGTTTCCTTGGAGTAGAAAGTGCGTGTGTACATTGGACAAGTGATTACCACAATGTAAACAAATGACTGACTTCTTCACCGTCGATCGCTCACTTTCCTATCGTATCCATATGTACGCAGACACGTCATGCTGCTGTTATGCGCCTAACCAAGAAATAGAAAGGGGAGAAAATCTTTGTAAGAGTTTTCTATAACAAAGGCGGGAGAATAGACCAGTAAGGCAGAAACTGAGCAAGATAGTCGATGGACGTAAGCAAAGGGAACAGACAGAGTCAGAGAGAGCCACAGATTAGAGGAAGTGGCATGGGTGCAACTTTTCCTGGTATGGCTCCAACCCACCTGCGTGCGCATCTCGACCATTCCAACGGAAGTGTCGCCATCTTAGTCCTTATTTGTGTGTAACCAAAGTGAAAATGTTATCTAAATGTGTAAAGAAAACATCCAGATGTTATAAATACAGTTTAGATAAGTTTCGAATTGGAACAGCCAAATACGCAGCATCGATCTGGCATTTTTCCAAAAAAGGTAAGGACTAAGATGGCGGTCTCCCATAATATGGCGCTCCTTGTGGCCGGATATGACGACACGTGGGTACCAGCAATACAAGGATTTCCTGTTTTTTAATTTGACCGGAAAAGGAAGTTCCTATTTTTGAAACTTGTCAAACAAGATCTTTGTGTGTCTACTGTATTTTTCAAACACTTTAAAATAAGCATTTGTATAAAATGTGGAAAAAAGCAAACTAAAATACTTCATAAATCAATTTTTGCTTCAGCTGCAGGGGGACATTACCCCAAGACCCCGGCCTTTCAGGTGGTTGTTTTTCATTTTGTGTAGTTGCACCCATGAAGTTACAAGCACAGAACTTCTAGAAGGTGGGGGACTGTTTGTAGGAAAGACTCCCCCACCCCCACCCACCCCCAGTGTCCCCTCGGGGGAACAAACAATGGTCAGTGTTAGGGGGTGGGGGGAGAGGTAGGAATAGTGAAGTGGGTGAAGGGGAAATTAGTGCAGAAATGACCGAGGTGAATGACACCATGCAACAACACAGAGCCGGTAGGTGATGGTGGTTGTCCATCTGTCTGTCTGTCTGACTCTGTGTTGCCCCCCCTCTCTCTCTCTCTCTCTCTCTCTCTCTCTCTCTCTCTCTCTCCTCTCTCTCTCTCTCTCTCTCTCTCTCTCTCTCTCTCTCTCTCTCTCTCTCTCTCTCTCTCTCCCACCCCCCCTCATCATCATCATCATCATCTTCTTCTTCTTCTTGGCCAAATAACATTGCATGAAGTTAGCACTGTCTTGTTTTCTCTCTCTCCCCCTCTACTCGTTCTACTTGTCTACACTTTCCTTTCTCCCCTCCTCCTCCTCCTCCTCTCCCTCTTCGTTCTTCCCCATTTGGCCACTGCTGCAACTAGGTTTATTAACGCCCTTGACGGCAAGAGGTAAGCCCTTGTTGATCAGTATCCAAAAGTGCATTCACTCAAGATTGCAAAAGGCAGCCATTAATTAAGTGGCATCAACTAGGGTTGTTGGCGTTAGTTATGCCCTTGTTTGGCCAGTACTCAACCATCTCCCCCCACCCACCAAGGGCATTCACTGTTGCAAAAGGTGTTCTCTCCCCTTTCCTCTCCATTCCTGTTCTTCATCTTGGCCAAAAATGACATTGCATCATATTCATAACTAGCTGTGCAACCCTTGGCAGAGAGACATAGCTTTAATGACTCAGCGATTCGCGCTTCGAGTCCTCGCACTTCGCGCTCGGTTCGACCCCCATGCGCTTCGCCCCCTTGGCGGAGGTTTCCGAAAAGTAAGGACGGGCATGACCTTCGGAGGGTGGCAAGGATGCTTGATACCAAATTTGGTGTAATGACTTTGGTGTCGATCGGTTGAGAACTGTGGCCCTGTATAAGGGACACACACACACACAGACACACATACCGATTTCGAAAAAAATATAAGATTAGTAGCCCTGCCTTGCTGTCCTCGCTCTCTCTCTCTTTCTCTCCCCCTCCCCTCTCTCTCTCCCCTCTCTCTCTCTCTCTCTCTCTCTCTCTCTCTCTCTCTCTCTCTTCCTTTCTCTTTCCCTTTGTCCTTCCCTTCTCTTCGTCTTTATCGTTGTCCTCTTTCACTTTAATGTCATCCTTCCTTCTCCTTCTCCTCTTGTTCTCCCTGCTGCCGGTTTTCTTTCTCTCTTTTTTTGTCCCAAAAGAAAGACATTGCATCATCTTGGCCCTGTCTTGGTGTCCTCACTCCAATTCTCTCTCTCTCTGTCTCTCTCTCTCTCTCTCTCTCTGTCTCTCTCTCTCTCTCTCTCTCTGTCGCTCTCTCTCTCTCTCTCTCTCCCCCGCTCTCTCTCCTCTCTCTCTCGCATCTCTCTCTCTGTCTCTCTCTCTCTCTCTCTCTCTCTGTCTCTCTCTCTCTCTCTCTCTCTCTCTGTCCTCTCTCTCTGTCCTCTCTCTCTCTCTCTCTCTCATCTCCAATCTCTCATTCTCGCTCTCTCTCTCTCCTCTCTGCTCGTCTCTCTCTCTCTCTCTCTCTCTCTCTCTCTCCTCATTCAACTCTCTCTCTCTCCTCTCCATTCTCAATCTCATTCCGACTCACTCTCTCTCTCCTCTCCTCTCCTCTCTCTCTCTCTCTCTCTCTCTCTCTCTCTCTCTCTCTCTCTCTCTTTCTCTCTCTCTCTCTCTCTCTCTCTCTCTCCTCTCTCTCTCTCTCTCTCTCTCTCTCTCCTCATTCCAATTCTAACTCCAATTCTCTCTCTCTCTCTCTCTCTCTCTCTCTCTCTCTCTCTCTCTCTCTCTCTCTCTCTCTCTCTCTCTCTCTCTCTCTCTCTCTCTCTCTCTCTCCCTTCCCCTCCTCCTCAGCTTCTTTCCCCACCCCCCTCTCCTTTCTGTCTTCTGTTCCTCCTTTCTTCCCCTTTCCTCTGACATCTCCGCTCCTGTTATTGTTGGCTGTAATCAGGGCTGTGCATCCAACTGAACTGTTTTCCCTCAACAACCATCGATCGTATTTTTATACAGTGGAACCTGCCTTATAAGACCTTCAAAAGTCATCCAAAATGAGGTCTTATAAGGGAGGGGTCTTGTAAGGGAGGTAATTTTGATACTGACAAAGAAGGGAAATGTCTCAGAGAAGTAGGTCTTATATGGGAGGGAGTCTTATAATGGGAGGTCTTATACGGGAGGTTCCACTGTATCTATGTCGGTTTGACTCACTCGCTGTGCTCCTTGTTGGATTAAACAAGACGTTGACGTCGTTTCGATTCGTAGTATTTTTTGTTGTTGTATTATATTGTATTAGTTCGTTCGATGAAGGAATGATTAACCTGTCTTGCGTTTCTTCGATAGATCAGAGCGCCAGTGTCACGCCCTCGTGTGACACTACTGGCACACTGGGTCTCCCTTTCGTCGTCTTCTTCTTCTTCTTCTCTGTCTCTCTGTCTCTCTCTCTCTCTCTCTCTCTCTCTCTCTCTCTCTCTCTCTCTCTCTCTCTCTCTCTCTCTCTCTCTCTCTCTCTCTCTCTCTCTCTCGCATTTTATGCTTATTGAGCTATTCCTCATTAAAGATTTCAAGTTTCAAGTTCTCTTCTCTCTCTCTCTCTCTCTCTCTCTCTCTCTCTCTCTCTCTCTCTCTCTCTCTCTCTCTCTCTCTCTCTCTCTCTCTCTCTCTCTCTCTCTCACACCATTGTTAATCGGGCATGAGCTTTTTTTTAAATATCATCACAACCTTTAATTTTTATTACCAGTTTTGAAGCGCATGTGTACATGCGTATGTGTGCATGCAAATGGATGTCAGTGCGAAGGTAGTATAATCACAGTGTGTACATGGAATAAGGATTAAGCCACCACCCTTTTTGAGTAAGCGAGGGCTCGCGCGCGCGCATATTATTATACTAGCCCTAGGATGTTTATTATTAGTCCCCGAGCCGAAGGTTCGGGGAGCTATTGCTTTTGTCTGGTCCGTCCGTCCGGTGTGTCACGGTTTTGGCCCGCAGTTTTGCCAAGACCGAAACCGGACTCAAGAGAACAGTAAACACTTAAGGCGCACAATCACCCAGACTATCTGAACGTTAAGCCGTGATTTTGTGTCTTTGAAAATTATAATTTAAACAAAAACAAGCCAAAAACATTC
>CM065703.1:28786810-28941469 GCA_017654935.2 Phymorhynchus buccinoides
ATAGTATCATTGTAACACGAGCAGAGATTGACGGAAACTGGTAGGCTAGATTGCTACAGCCACGCCATGGGTTATTGTCGAACCGAGGACGGCGAAACATATAGCACGCGGTTAACTTCCGTCATATGGACAAGTCTGATATTATTTTCCGTGGGGGTGGGGTGGGGGGTCTGCTGTGAACAAGAACAACAACAAGAACAAGAACAACGTTTTTATTGTCATAAGAAAACCAGAGGTTTTGTGGGACACAAATGGTTAAAACATTGACGACACCATTATACTGGCGCATGTCCTTGTCATTGAGTTGCTTTCGTCTTCATCACCAACATCGTCAACATCTTTTTTTACCCAGTTAATGTTATCAAAAACTCCAACAATAAGAACATAATATAGTTCAGTTCTTTAGATCCATTACTGTTATATAATCTCCGATGAAAAGCTGTGTGGGATGGGGTGTGGGTATCAAACGGTTGGAAGGGGAGAGAGGCTCGGTGGGATCCAGGGGGTGGGGGGGGGGGGGGTGGGGGGGCAACTGAGTGTGGTTCAATTATTGATGGGGTATGGCGTTCCACCTGTCCCCTTTGTTCCCCTCCCTGCCACCTAAACCATTGTCCCCCTTGATTTACTGCATGTGCTGGGCCTTGTTGGGCGCCTGTCTCTGTCCTTTCTGGCTATTCCTGCCAGATAGCAGAAGGGGCAACCGCTATTCCGGCGGCTGGGCTAAAACTTTGTTTGTAATGGAGAAACTTTGCCCAGGGTACATCCCCACTCTCTTGACCAAAGGGGTTTGAAGTGGACCTTAATATTATGCTGCTCATCAAAAGTTAAGGATCACTGCTTTTCAATTGTTTGTTGAGCGGTGGCTTCAACACCAATGAAATGAATGAAACGACATTCAGACGGTCTTGCTATGCAACTGTTGAATTAGATTTCTTCGAAATAGGACTATAACAAGGAGGTCGCCGAGCGGCAGACATGTTCTTTGCAATCGTTTCGTCAACCACGTGTATTCTTCGCCTCGCGCCACTCTTTTTCTCCACCGTCTTTCAATGGCCAAGTGGAGAGAGTGGGGGTGTATGTTGGGCAAGGCATTCTCCGCTGTGGATGCGGTTCATACCGGTTTTCCAGAATAGCGGCTGCCTTGTTTGTTAGTTTGTTTGTTTGTTTGTTAGTTTTGCTGTTGATGGGTAATTGTCAACCGTGACTGACAGGCATGCTGCACTAGGCAGTTTATTAGCAGGCCGCAGAGCGAAAGCTGCTTAATGTTCTCACTGCTGTTTGTTTGTTCCTGGCTGGCTGACTGACTGTCTATCTTGATCTTGATGAGATACGTCGGCAGGATCCAATTTTGGATGTAAACACTGACGGGGAAAAAACTGGGAAGAGAACATAAACCTATCGGTTCTAACTATAAAAAATAATAATAAAAGCATGGGTTGATGATCGGCAGGCTACAACGTTCCACTTTTCATCCAGCTGAAGTTCAGTTGGATTAGCCGACCCCCAGCACCATCTAACATGGTAGCTGGGGCCCCCTCCTACAGTTCAGTATGGTGGTTGTTGGCCTGCACCATCTAACATGGTAGCTGGGGCCCCCTCCTACAGTTCAGTATGGTGGTTGTTGGCCTGCACCATCTAACATGGTAGCAGGGGCCCCCTCCTACAGTTCAGTATGGTGGTTGTTGGCCTGCACCATCTAACATGGTAGCAGGGGCCCCCTCCTACAGTTCAGTATGGTGGTTGTTGGCCTGCACCATCTAGCATGGTAGCTGGGGCCCCCTCCTACAGTTCAGTATGGTGGTTGTTGGCCTGCACCATCTAACATGGTAGCTGGGGCCCCCTCCTACAGTTCAGTATGGTGGTTGTTGGCCAGCACCATCTAACATGGTAGCAGGGGCCCCCTCCTACAGTTCAGTATGGTGGTTGTTGGCCTGCACCATCTAACATGGTAGCTGGGGCCCCCTCCTACAGTTCAGTATGGTGGTTGTTGGCCAGCACCATCTAACATGGTAGCTGGGGCCCCCTCCTACAGTTCAGTATGGTGGTTGTTGGCCAGCACCATCTAACATGGTAGCAGGGGCCCCCTCCTACAGTTCAGTATGGTGGTTGTTGGCCAGCACCATCTAGCATGGTAGCTGGGGCCCCCTCCTACAGTTCAGTATGGTGGTTGTTGGCCAGCACCATCTAACATGGTAGCAGGGGCCCCCTCCTACAGTTCAGTATGGTGGTTGTTGGCCAGCACCATCTAACATGGTAGCAGGGGCCCCCTCCTACAGTTCAGTATGGTGGTTGTTGGCCAGCACCATCTAACATGGTAGCAGGGGCCCCCGATGTGACGAGGTAATGGGTTAAAAGGCTAAGTCCCTAGGGAAGACTTTAGATAATTTGCCTTTAGCCCACTTCTCTAGGGTATGGGAGATGAGCAACTTTCCCGGCCCCTTTTCATCTAATAAATTTATATTTGTGCCCGGGTTCTGGCTCGTATGGTTGTAAGAAATACAAGTGGTTGAATTGCTCTAAATGGCAGACAGAGAGAAGTAGGGTTTTACATGAAATTACAAGACTCCCACTCTCATCAGTCTGACCAAAGGGTTCAGGATTATTTGACACTTGTATTTTATTTACTCCCAAAATCTGCATAAGATTATGCAACAATAATAATAAAGCAGCTCAATGGCGCCAAAACAAAATATGGATAAAAAAACAATGAAATCCGAAAGGATTCACAAGACTTTTGTCTTTCTATAAGGTTCGCCCCATGCCGGAAGGGTTACTAATTATCTTTAGTGTCCGTAGGAAAGTTCAAATGATTGGCGCAGTCAGGTGGACTTAGCTGTTTGAAGTTCTGGGCTTGCTCGTCAGGTGAGAGTAGCTCCCAGTCGTTCCGATTACGGCTTCGCGGGATGGCACGGTTCAGGCGTGGTCTCCTCGCGGATTCTTGGCGACAGTCCCGTCTTGGTGCGTGGTGGAGTCCGGGATGATCTTCCGGCCCACGATGCCCTGCTGATAATCACAGGAGAAGGTGGATGTAGATCTCTATGGCTTAGAGACAAGGGGCTTCAGTCGGCAGGGAATTAGTGAATCCCAACCGGCTTGAAGGCTTCCCTTGTACAATAGCACTACATGTAGTTAATAAATAAACTGAATTTCAGTTAACAAACTGAGATCAGTAAAACATAAAAGGTGATCAAGACAACATCATTCTCCATCCAACACCTGGAAAGGAATGGTTCATAAAGTGCAAGATTGCGGCCCATAGGTTTCCTACTAAAAATAGTGCAAGATTGCGGCCCATAGGTTTCCTACTAAAAATAGACAAAAGGGTTAGTAGGCATAAACTCCGGTTCTGGTACCAAAAGTGTTAAAGTCAAAAACACACACACACAAATAATCAGTGCACATAAATAGAATAGAATGTTTACCACTTCTTTTCTATAACATATCTATCTACTCCTTATTCATCATTGAACATAGGATCTAGATCAAAACTAGAGTCAAACAAACAACCAGTCTCAATCACCAGTCATCAATAAGACTTACTAGGTGGGCTATTCTGGCTGGGAGAGGTGTTGCTCTAGTCAGTTTCAGCGTCTTGTGTGACAACTTTTTCTCACTACGCCAATTATAGCCTTCACTTTCAAACAATGAAAGCCTGCTATTGGTGTATTACAGTCCACACGTCACAAGATGCTGTTCTAAATGTACCGAACAATCACGCGCCTATTACATCCTTATCACGTGCCGGATTCAAATCCTTCTCGTGCTCGGAACGGCAAAACCATCTTCAAAGGGAGATAACCGTGGTTGTCACTTTCTTGTTATGGGTAAGGGCGCGGTGTCTTACAAAGGGAACCGACTCTTGATATCACTATCTCGTGATGAGACGGTAGATAAGGGGGGGGGGGGGTGAAGGGAGATAACCTCGGTAGGTGGTACGTGCTGACCGGGGAGACAAATCTAACTTGAAAGGGACCAATCCCTTAATCGGCATTCTTTAGATGGTGGGTGGCAATTAACGTGGCGGCCGGACAGAGAAAAGAAAAGGAGAGGGGGGGGGGGGTGTAGATAAAGAAAGAGGGGTCGCGCGGGACACTTACGTCACACCCTCCTACAGTTCAGTATGGTGGTTGTTGGCCAGCACCATCTAACATGGTAGCAGGGGCCCCCTCCTACAGTTCAGTATGGTGGTTGTTGGCCTGCACCATCTAACATGGTAGCTGGGGCCCCCTCCTACAGTTCAGTATGCTGGTTGTTGGCTGTGCCTGAGACCAGACACAGCCGTTCTAAACTGGCTGGCCGACGACAGTGTGACAATATCGTCTGGCAGGCTGTTCCACTCAGGTGTTGTCCGTGGGAAGAATGAGTTCCGGAACACTGTGGTGTTAGATCTTTGGACCGCGAAGCACTTGGTGTTGTTTCTTGCCAAAGTTGATACCACGTTGTTTGTAATGGGGTCCTTTTCTTGACGGGGCACAATTCTCCGTTTTGACCAGGCCACTGGTGTAAGGAACTGTTCAGGTGGTAGGGCCGGTATCTCACCCCTAACTACCTTGAAGAAGAGGGTGAGGCGATGTTCGTTCCTCCTTGTTTTGCAGTGGGGGCAAGTTCTGCTGTTCAAGCATGGTTGTGACGCATCCAGGGGTGCGGTCTTTGTAATTCTGGGTGATGAAGCGATCCGCATGCCTCTGGATGCTCTCCAGCCTGCCAATATCTTTCTGGAGGTGCGGGTCCCAAACTGACGCTCTGTGCTCAAGGGTCGATCATACCAGGGAGATGTACGCTGTGCGCCTACATTTAGCTGGACAGCAGCTTACATTTCTGCGGAGGAACTCCAGAGTTGTGCTTGCTTTATTGACGATATTGTCAATATGAGCTGACCATTTGAGGTCGTCAGTGAAGGTTAGTCCGAGATAAGGGTTGCGAGATAAGGTTGCTATCTGTCTATGTTAACGCGGTAGTGTTTGAACGGAGAGACCTAGGACCCTCACAATTTGCATGCGAATAGATCATTAAGATATCTAGGCCAAGGTCGATAATGAAGGTTCAAAGGTCAAGGTCACTGGAGCCGAAAAATGATACCGCGCGGCTGGTGATCTAGCGTCTTAACGCTCTAGTTCACACATGCCATTGTTCCCCAACAGAAACTTGATGGAGGCTGATTTAATTTGCTACATTATTGCCATAGGCAGTGATTTTGTTTTTTAAAGGAAGAGGGGGGGGGGGGGGGGGGGTGGGGGGGGGGGGGGGGGGGGGGGGGGGGGGGGGGGGGTGGGCGGGAGCTACACGTAATCCTACCGAGGGCAGAGCTTTCATAAAGGGAGGGGGTGTTGTATGGTAGGGGAGGGGGGGGAGGGATGTTGGGAGGAGGAGGCTGTACATCAGTGTGATTGAATTATTCATGAAGTGTGCTGTTCCGCCTGTTTTCCTGTATCATTTTCCCTGCTGGAAAACAGATTGCCCCGTTCATTCACTGCACTGGACTCCATAACCCTATATTGGCAATCTTGGGACAACGTGGTTTTAGCTAGTAAGCGGGAGGGGGGGGGGGTATCTGATTTGCTGCTGTTTATAAATTTGATATACTGAAACATTCAGTCAATGCTTTTTTTCTCTCTACATGTGAGCACAGACTATAATAGTTTTGTTACATTCTCTCTTATGTGAGTGTGTGTTTGTGTGTGCGTGTCTGTCTGTCTGTCTGTCTGTCTGTGTGCGCATGCGAGAGCATGTACGCATGAATGAAAGGTGGCAGGCTCTTGTTACGGTTCTTGCCTGACCGTTTATCGATGATGATTGATTTGTGGCTGTTTGGCGGTGGTGCAGTCAAGGTGCAATCAGATTGGACTGGTGGAGTGAAGTTCCTTCGGTTAGTCATGTTCTCGCTTCTTCTGCCTCGCTGTGCTCATGCCTGTATGCATTATCTTTGCTATTAAGCTGCAATTTACCGAGTGTTGGTGCAGCAGCCTTGGGGGTTGGTTGGCCTCTTGAAATCCTCTCCAGTGCCCGCTGTCCCAAAATCCCCTTTGCCCCAAGAATATATTAGGGAAGTGCTTTGTGCAAGGTTTCTCGGTAAAGATGTTGTTTAGCGCGCACGCGCACACACGCACACGCACGCACGCACACACACACACACACACACACACACATAAACACACACTCTCTCTCTCTCTCTCTCTCTCTCTCTCTCTCTCTCTCTCTCTCTCTCTCTCTCTCTCTCTCTCTCTCTCTCTTTCCAATTTTCGCATAGAAAATGTTCACGGCGAGACAACATCGTGTCATTTTGGGGGAAAGAGATATATAGGGATAGAATCAGCCTAAGATTATTTTCGTGAAACCGAAAGAAGCAGGCTTTGAGATTGAGGATCGTAAACATGGGGAGGGTGTCTAATGTACAATAATTGCCGAGTGTTCTGCCTCAGTGGACCTCGTGCCGTCACTACCCGGTAATATGATGACTGAACTGAACTGAACTGAACTCCCGGGAAGTGGAGAGTGACTACTGTGTTCCCATGGCAACGGGTGCAACCTGTTACGCGTGCATCCTCACTAATAATACTGACTGTCTCTACTCTCACTACAGGTTCTGTCGGCTGGAAAACCGGTTTTTAATTATTAACCAACCGCGAAGTGACAGCTGTTGATGTTTTCGGGGCTTTCTGTTTGTTCCTGGCTGTCTATCTGTCTGACTGACTATGTGAACACAATAACCTTTGACCTAGGAGGATCAACTTTTGCATGCGAATGGTATTATAGGATATCTAGGCCAAGTTACAAAATGAAGGTAATTGGTTTACGGTCAAGGTCACTGGAGCCGAAAATGCTACCCAAAAAGCTTAGTATGCTAAGTGTCTTTGATGCTACTGCGCACCTGCTTTTCTCTAGCTGTCAGTAGTGCGCGGGCTACCGTTGAGATCCTCGCTGACGCAGGGGTACTGTAAAGTGCAGGTGTAGACTGTTTGATCGGACTTTAGTTTCAGTGGGTGTTTGTCTGTTTGTTCCTGCAAGGTCACTGGACCCCAAAATGCTGCCACGCGGCTGGTTGCTGTAGCGTTCTCACGCTTGAGTTCCACTCCGCAGCCACATGCTCTAGCCAAAAGTGCATCCTCACTAATACAGAGACCAAGAGTAACCCAGAAGAAGGCCGTTAAACTCGAAAATTCGGGTATTTCAAGATGGCGGCGAGTCCTTTGTTGAATAGACTTGGGAGGAGAATGGTAGACTGGGGAAACCTTGTCGTATGAAAAAAGGTAGCACGTTAACAAAAAAGTAGCTCGCCACTATGAGAGTGTATTTGCGACAACCACAAATTTCACTCTTTCTTTACTTTAACCATTTACCTAACCCTAACCCTAACCCTATCCCTAACCCTAACCCTATCCCTAACCCTAGAAAAAAGTGAAATGTGTGGTTCATGCTCAATGTCGCAAAATGCCGCAAATACAGACTCTCATAAGTAGCGAGCTACTTTTTTTTAACGAGCTACCTTTTTTTATGCGACAAACCTCACCAGGGTTTGGGTTTGGTGATCACAGTAGAGAAAGGGAAGAAGCAAGCTTTCCGCTCGTAGAGATTTCAGCAGACTGGGAGTTGGTGGGGAGAGAGACAGAGTTTAAAAGCAAGACGACAACAAAACTGAATAGAGCTCAGAATGAAAAGAGAGGGTTAATGGAGGTTAGGTAGTGTGAGTAGAAATCATGAATAAATGAGACAGTGAAAGTCAAAAGACAGAATTAAGGGTAAAGGGTAGTGGTTTGAGGAAGCAGGGTGTGAACACTATATTATTTGGTTGGAACGACCCTACTCTCGGAGAAACTGCACTGTTGTGCAACTGTTGGGTTCTTTCCGCTGGAAGGATGCCATTCTGCACCCACTTTTGCTCCTGAAGCCCATCTACCAAAGTGCATTCCATGTTTTTGGTTGTTCCTCATCGACCCACACACCCACCCACACACCCTATCCCCGTCGTCATCTTCCTGTTTACTTCAACCCATTTCTGTATAATTATAATGAAAATAGTGAGCACATAACTGCACACACCTTTTCATTGTTCTGTTAGTCGAGGAAAATTATTAATATCAGAGAGAGAGAGAGAGTGTGTGTGTGTGTGTGTGTGTGTGTGTGTGTGTGTGTGAGGAAGACTGGGGGGAGGGGGTGTATTCTGGAAGTAGGGATCAGGGGGAGTCGTGGGCTGAAGGGGGTGGTGGTAGGGGAATCACGAGATTGAAAATGTCAGTTGGGAGTGAATACAAATGGAGGGGTAGGAAGAGTAGTCCTGAGGGGAATCGTGGTTGGAGTGTGATGGTTTGGGAAGAGATGTGACGGGAGAGACTACACCAGAACAAAATGGAAGTGGACAAAATGAAAATGGGTGCCCAATTAAAAACCATTGTTTAATTGGTTGTGAAAGGCAAGAAAAGCTAGACGTAAATAAAACACCAACACGTTAATTGTGATTTCGTTGGAGCTTATGGAAGAACGTGATTTTAAAGACGTCCTTTTTTTTTTAAACTAAGAATACAGACCAATAAGGAAGGGGAAGAAATAGATGACAGGTAAAGGAAAAGGCAGAGTTAAAGACTGCAAAATATTAGAGGGAATTGCTTGCACATAATTTACGGGAAATGGGGACATTATTTGTACTTACAAAGCCCCTACTATCCTCTCGGGAGAAGAGGTTCAACAGTTGCATGCATGTTGAAAAAACACTATGTTTGTAGAAATCGATCATTAATTGTAGCGCAATGGTCAGATGTTTGTAGATTTACCTCAGCCCCATACATATGTGCGAAGAGAAAACCGTTCAAGTTATTTATGTATCTCACCAGGAAACGTATGGAAGTGCTACTTCTTCCTCCTCGTCTTCTTCATCACCATCATCATCGTTTCCTCCTCCTCCTCTTCCTCTTTTTCCTCTTCTTTTTTCTCATCATTTGTGTGTGTGTGTGCGAGTACATGAACGAGCTGTTCATTTGAGCTTGGATTTTGTCCCCATGTTCTTCAATTTACTGTGAACATGCCTGCTGTTATTTTCTATTCTTTTCCTGCATTTTATGCTTTCTTTTGTTTTCCTTTTCTTGTTATTTGGCTTTTCTTTTTCCCCTCGAGGGCATGGTGTAAAAGAAGCTTGCGCTTATCCGTTTACCCTCATTAAACATTCGTATTCGTATTCGTATTCTTCATCACCTCGTCCCTCCTCCTTCCCCCCCCCCCCCCCCCTTCTTCTGGCACCCTTTCTCTTTGCTGTTTCTTTCTCCCCCCCCCCCACCCCTCCCTCTCCCTCCCTCCCTGTCTCACTGACCCCCCCCACTGGGGCCAACCCACAGAAGTAATGAAACAGAACGTGGTCACGCGCAGCACCTTTGCCAATGCTCATTACGCTGCTCTGTTTGTTTGGCAGAAGCGCAAGTCTTTGATTGAACAAACTGTGCCCTAACCCACAACTTTCTTCCCTTATCTTTTTTGTTGTGCCCCCTTCGTTAGTCTGTTTGCTGCTGAGGCATTTTACCTTTGCTTGGAGAGGACAATTGATTAAGGGTGTAATGAGATGGAAAGCCAATGTACAGCCTCCCATGTTTACGATTCTCAATCTCAAAGCCTGCTTCTTTCAGTTTCACGAAAATAGTCCTAGGCTGATCCTAACATCCAAAATGGCACAATGTTGTCTCACCGTGAGAGAGAGAGAGAGAGAGAGAGAGAGAGAGAGAGAGAGAGAGAGAGAGAGAGAGAGAGAGAGAGAGAGAGAGAGAGAGAGAGAGGGGGAGAGAGAGAGAGAGAGAGAGAGAGAGAGAGAGAGAGAGAGAGAGAGAGAGAGAGAGAGAGAGAAATAAAATGCGTATAATCAGTGAATGTTTTAGACTAACAAACGTTGTAATGTTTTGGTCGACAACCACCTCCAATTAGGTAGGATCTCTAACTGCTAGAAAATCATATCATCTTCATGAGGACAAGAAGCAGGCGTGGTGATTTTCAGAGAATTCAGAGAAAAATGAATGCAGAAAATCAAATATCAGAAGGGGTTTTAAACTTGAGAAGATGCTCTTTTCCCAAGTTTGAACAGTTTTACATTATTCATTTTCAAGGGCATTTGCCGCGGAGTTCGTACAGTAGACCAGACTACTAAATTTGCCCGCGTGTTTTGCCCGTGGTTGTGGTGAGTCTGGTGACCTCTCTAATTTCAATTCAATTAATATGAAGGTCGCCCTCACGTGGCAAATGCCTGTTGCCTCCTGGTCACCATGAAGGGCTTTTAATCCCTTGATTACATTAAGAGACAACGTCTCCTGAAACCCTGTAATATTGTAAGATTGTGGGTTTTTTAGCTTTTCCTCCATGACCACGCCTGACAATACACGGATGAAGTAAAATGGTAAATAGGAACTTGAGTAATGCAAGCACACCCAGAGGATTGATCTTTGTTGATCAGTTTTTGCTGAATGTACGCAAGTCTACTCTCAGATAATGTATGGCAACAAGCTGATCAGACTGCTTTGTCGGACACATGCACTGATGCAGACAGTCCGACACACACTAGGCGTTCAAGGCTGCACTTGGTCATCTCCAAACATGGAACACTCAATATTTTAGCAAAGTTTTATTTGTTGTGTATTTGACGGTTTAAGGTTTTGGTTAAGGTTAGGGTTAGTCAACTTAATTTCAGATTGAATGGCTAAGAGATACACACTCTAAAGTTTCGCTGAAAACCGACATTGTCACGCGAGTGGCGTCACTTTCCATATTTGGAGATGACCAAGTTCAGCATTGAATGTCTTGTCTGACACACAGACAGGAAGGATGGGACAATCTTTGGACCTTCGTTTCTGATTGCAAAGCGACCCTGTTCATTAGAGAACGAGAAATACAAGAGAACTGCTGACATAACGCTGGGCGAGGTGGTGGTGGGACTCTGCAGTAGTGAGTGCTGTGCCACCAATCAGCAGCCAGATCCTGAAGAGAAAACACATGGCTTCCACTGGTGCTCCTTCTGCCCCATTAACGGCAAGATGCCAGCCGTCTGTTTGTCTGTCTGCCTGTCTGTCTGTCTGTCCCCCCTCCCCTGCTGGGATGAAAAGACTTGTGGGAATTGTAGGGGGTCATACCACCTTTTCTCTCTGCGTGGGCACTGTATCCTCGCTGTTTTGATCAGAATAGGAGTGCTTTAGAATTGGAATGAGAGTGTAAATTCCACTGTTTGTCTTTGCCTGTCTGTCTTCCTTTCAATCTGTATGGACATTTCTTTTGTATTTGATTTCTTAGTTTGTTTTTGTTGTTGTTAGAATGGACATATCGAGGGGTGAATGCCAGAACTGTCTATCAGTGTTCTTTATTCCTTTCGAGATAGACCGTTCTGGCAGGCACCCCTCGGTATGTTAGATTGGGAGCAAAGCCTTTTTGTCTGGGCGCTCACAACAAATGTGCGTCTGTTTCTGTTTGCTTCAGTAGGTGCTTCTGTGCTTCCCATTTCGTTACGAACAGTAGTCCATTGTGCATGTAATTAGAGGCAGGCCTTTATGCTTCTCTGTCTGTCTGAGATTAAAAAGATATCTTATCTTCAGGTTGCTGTATTCATAGTTTGGCGCATGGTTGTATGGTGTCCGGAATTTAATATTACTTGAGATAGCCAATATTTTGAGTTAAGAAGACCTATTAGCATAAAGATGATTAAACTGAGGCCAGAAAATTGTTGTGAGTTACCCAGTGTTTTTGAGTTCTCCGTTTTTGAGTAATCAGGGACCCACTGTATCTCAATTTCTGCTTTAGTCAAGGCTGGGTTTGATAGTAAAGCGGTATAGACTTTGTCCGCTGAGCTCGTCACCATGAACATTGACAGAAGGGTTTATTTATTTCTATGTACTGCACTGAGATTTTGTATTTTAATAAATGTGGGGAGCAAAAACAAACAAACAAATAAAGATTTAGTTTTTGATTTTGTATCATATTCCTTACACGGTGCCTTTAGAAAAACAATTTGCTAATAAGTAAATATGCACTTCATCCTAATTTGCTTTGAAGTAAATAGAACAATGGTATCCTTCTTGTGACCCTCCTATCTTTTATTATTGATAAGGTCAAATTGACTGGGAGTTCGTTTATGTACTTTCCACCTTTGTTGCACTCTTTATATGCCCTTTTGTGTGTGCCTCTGGGCCCGTTTCTTCTGCTTTGGTTGCCTCTCTCTTTCCCTCTCTCTGTGTGTGTGTGCCTCTGGGCCCGTTTCTTCTGCTTTGGTTGCCTCTCTCTTTCCCTCTCTCTGTGTGTGTGTGCCTCTGGGCCCGTTTCTTCTGCTTTGGTTGCCTCTCTCTTTCCCTCTCTCTGTGTGTGTGTGCCTCTGGGCCCGTTTCTTCTGCTTTTGTTGCCTCTCTCTTTCCCTCTCTCTGTATGTGTGTGCCTCTGGGCCCGTTTCTTCTGCTTTGGTTGCCTCTCTCTTTCCCTCTCTCTGTGTGTGTGTGCCTCTGGGCCCGTTTCTTCTGCTTTGGTTGCCTCTCTCTTTCCCTCTCTCTGTATGTGTGTGCCTCTGGGCCCGTTTCTTCTGCTTTGGTTGCCTCTCTCTTTCCCTCTCTCTGTATGTGTGTGCCTCTGGGCCCGTTTCTTCTGCTTTGGTTGCCTCTCTCTTTCCCTCTCTCTGTATGTGTGTGCCTCTGGGCCCGTTTCTTCTGCTTTGGTTGCCTCTCTCTTTCCCTCTCTCTGTATGTGTGTGCCTCTGGGCCCGTTTCTTCTGCTTTGGTTGCCTCTCTCTTTCCCTCTCTCTGTATGTGTGTGCCTCTGGGCCCGTTTCTTCTGCTTTTGTTGCCTCTCTCTTTCCCTCTCTCTGTATGTGTGTGCCTCTGGGCCCGTTTCTTCTGCTTTTGTTGCCTCTCTCTTTCCCTCTCTCTGTATGTGTGCGCAGGCCCGTGTGCATGCGTGCCTTATTCCCATTGTAGCACACCTGAACATGCCTTTTCTCCCCCACCCCCCACCCGTGTTGCTGACTGACATTACTGTTGGAAGCTGTTGTTTCAACACTACCTCTTGTCAACACCTGGGTACGGTTTACCTGGGGGCTGCTAAAACCATGAACTGTTTTTCTCTCTCTTCTTTACCTGGCGTTTAGTTTTCTTCCGTCTTCTGTTTGCAGTTGCTCTGTTTGTTTTTTTATTTTCTCCTGAAAATTCTTCTGCTGTAGTTTTAGTATACCATAAAAACACACACATTCCTTTTGCTCTCTTCTCGTTCAGGACATAACATTAATTTCTGGTAAGGCAAGAAACGTAGCATTCCATGTTTACATCAGTACAACAGCAACAATAACAAAAAGTGCAACGCCGAGCGGCTGCAAAGTCCCCTCGCAGCATCGCCGAGGTACTCCGAAATCAGAATGGCGTAAAAAAAACAATAGCAGACAAAAACAATAGCTCCCCGAACCTTCGGCTCGGGGACTAAAAAGACAGGCTCAGACGGAATATTACTTAGATTGACAAATTGTTGACTACAACCAGGAATAGTCTTTCTTAAGCTCGGTGTCCATCAGTGTAGTAGGTACTACACAACATGTTTGACAATCGTTTTTGATTGCTTTTTGGTTGCTTTTGACTCGCTGACAGGCTTTGCACACAAGCAGGTTTGCTTCTTTTGGTCTCCCTTCCCCAAGACCCAAACAACATGGGCGACAGCGGACCAAATGCGTACACAACGCACGCCAGTAGGTGCGAATGACATGGCAGCAGGTGTGAAGAAAACACAGACTGACACAAAACAGATGCTTTGTATTAGCCAGCACACGAGATGTACACCGACCCTTACTGTTCCTGCTACTACCAACAAGAACAGAAAACATATAATTATTACTTTGAAGAATGAAATAGTGAGGCCAAGAGAGGAGATAAAGAAATTGAACAAAGGGGGATAAGTCTCTTTCTAATTAACTCCCCTCCACCAAAGTTGATTACGGTACCAATCATCTAGCAATGAGCGGATCAGAGCCAAAGGGAGGCAAACAAAGCGTCATTCTCAAAACAAGAATGTGCCAACACATCAACAATGGTGGAGAGGACAACATACAAACAAATCAACATCTATCCAAGAGTGGCATAGCCTTATTGTATATTACTTTGATTTAGACCTTTTGTTTTCATGCTATGCAGACGTTACACAAAAGAGAGACTATTTGAACAGTTTTGTTTGCTTTGAATCAAAACGGATTTATTATACCGTTTGTTGCGAGTAATGAAAGCCTATTATGCTCCATTTCTACAGAGCTGACTTGGGATACTACTCTAAGATCTTTGCTGTTAATGACTGTGCTTGAGTTGTCTGTTGCTGCCAGCTTTGCTGAAGTGCTCATTTTCTTCTTGTCTTTGTTCTGAAGTAGGGTATCAGGGTATCTTTCAACTGTTTTTGGTGTGTGTGTGTGTGTGTGTGTGTGTGTGTGTGTGTGTGTGTGTGTGTGTGTGTGTGTGTGTGTGTGTGCGTGCGCGCGCGTGTGCGTGTGTGTGTGTGTGTGTGTGTGTGTGCTCATGAAAACGTGTACACGTGCGTGTGGGTAGGTGTGTGCATGCAAGGCTGAATAGTGTGTGACAGCAGCTTGTGTGAATCTGTATTCAAAGAAAAATGATATAAATATTCATTGTTATACTTGCTTCTTCTTCCTCTTCTTCTTCTTCTGTGTTCCCGGGCCATAAGGCCACAATGGGTACGTATGTGTCCGTTTTCCAGTTTTCACTGGTCTCCTCGCTGCATTCAGCCGACACATTCCGATTTCGGAGGAGCTCAAGCGAGAAAACTATAGAAGATTGTTTAGGAGAGAAAAAAAGGCAGGAGAATGGGCCAAAAAGTCAGAAAGATAGTAGATGACTCAAAGCAAGGGAAAAGGCAGAGTCAAAGAGAGAGACAGGTTACAGGAAGTAATTACAAGCACAGAACTTCCAGAAGGTGGGGGAACTATTTGTACGAAAGAACCACCACCACCCACCGGTATCCCCACGGGGGAAATCATTGTTATGCAAAGTTGAGCACAAAGACCTTGACAGGTTCAATCTTATTACACTCAATCATGTGCCACTGCTACCTGTCTGATCTGCCCTGTTCCTCCACCCCATATTAGTCAACCAATTTGCCATCAAGAGAAAGAGACCGAGAGAGAGAGAGAGAGAGAGAGAGAGAGAGAGAGAGAGAGAGAGAGAGAGAGAGAGAGAGAGAGAGAGAGAGAGAGAGAGAGAGAGAGACACACACACAGAGACACAGAGACACAGAGAGAGAGAGAGTCATTGTACTCATTTGTAAGAGAACTGTAGTGAGTCAAGCCTAGTGGTAACAGCTGTCCCCATTCATTTCTATTGCATGTGGGTGGAAGGGGTTGGGTGGAGTGAATAGGATAGGTGGTGGTGGGGTTTTATTCATGAGCACCTTACATTATGGGTACCATTGCCTAGTGGCGTGGCATTCGGAGCGTTTTTCATGCTCTGTAACACTGCTAAATTTAGCGTTCTCTTTCTGCAGCTCATAGGAAAGGGTTGTTCGTTCCCGAGTGGGAACTATTGTGATCGGGTCCGTGTGTGTCTGTTTGTCTGTCTTGTCTGTCTGTAAGTCGATTTTCTCAAAAACTATTGGACGGATTTTAATCAAATTTGCTAAAGGGGTAGGTATCTTGAAAAGGAAGGTTCCTTTCGATATTCATGACTGTGCTGAGCTTGACCTTGAAGTTTGACCTTGAAAACCGAAATTTCCTTCTTTGGGCTATATAATATTTCATTTCCGAGCTGTATCTCATGAACCAGTGAACAGATTCGCTTCAAATTTTGTGTGGTGGTGTATCACAGTGCAGGGATGGTTCCGTAAGGACAATATAACCATGCTGACCTTGACCTTGAGGTTTGACCTAAAAAACGAAATCTCTTCTTGTAAATGTAAACCGCATGTTTTAAAGAGAAACAAACAAACATTAAGCACACTGCGTAAAGTTTGCCTAGAGTTTCTGAAGCCTCAGCGTTACTTACTGAGATTGTGCCGAGTGCAACGACCAGGCAATGTGAAACTCCAAGATGTTTTAAAGAGAGAGGAGAGAAAGACTGGTTGTTGCTGTTGTTGTTGTTGCTTTACTGGGTGAAAATCCCTTGCCCTTTGCACTCCCAAACGTGGCTTTCTGTTGGTCTTTGTTTCCAGTGCTGTTGTACACTGGGCTAGCTACCCTGCTGTTACTGGGCTGGGCTGCAGTGGGTTAAAGCCTTAAATTCTCTCTCTCTCTCTCTCTCTCTCTCTCTCTCTCTCTCTCTCTCTCTCTCTCTCTCTCAGTTTTCATGTCTTTGCATGTGCGTTGTGCTAAGTGTGTGGAAGGCTTGCGTGAATGAAGTGTGTATGCTCTTGTTTTATTAAATGATGTATTATTTTATGTATATTTGATTTCTTTTAATGTTTGATTGCTTTGTACATTATTGTTAACTTGTTTTTGTCGAGGACATGGTGAAAAAAAATATTGTTGCTTATCCTCTTATCCTCATTAAAAATGTCAATTCAATTCAATTCTCTCTCTCTCTCTCTCTCTCTCTCTCTCTCTCTCTCTCTCTCTCTCTCTCTCTCTCTCTCTCTCTCTCTCTCTCTCTCTCTCTCTCTCTCTCTCTCTCTCCCTCTCTCTCTCTCTCTCTCTCTCTCTCTCTCTCTCTCTCTCTCTCTCTCCTCTCTCTCTCTCTCTCTCTCTCTCTCTCTCTCTCTCTCTCTCTCTCTCTCTCTGTGAGATGTGGAAGATTAATCTTTCATTGCATATCACATGTTTCCAGTTCTATAACTGATTGACAAAAATGTAAATCAACAGAAATTCTCCATCAGAACACTTTACGCTTGATGCCTCCTGACCCTTTAATCCTGGAGAAGGGTGTTTTTATAGCAAAATATTTTGGATTAAACATTTGTTCTCGACAATTGCAAATTTATTAAAATATAAAGCCAACAAAAACATTTGATGAGGGGTAAATTCCTGACAAATAATGTTATGAACAAACTCTTCACAAAAACAGTTATTTTGTAATGACAAAAACACGAAAACATACACCATGTTTTTAAGTGCAGAAGTTTGTTTTTTACAGGTGCATTTCGTAGTGGTACCTTGTTCCGTAGACCAGGTATTGCATGGGTGAAAGTTTTCCTTCTCAGCAAGGATTTCCTTAATTTCAAAATCAGAAAATAAGGAATTCCTTATTTTAAGAATTTGAAGGGGGAAAAAAACCTAGACATCGACCGATTTGAGCAACCAAAAGCCACAAAGTGTGGCTGCTCCTTAGAACTTTCACCTTCAATGTCATTTTAGAGCTCAAAGCATTTCATAAATGTGAATGAAAGACCTCAGGAGAGCTCACAAAATTGGCATTTATCTGTAAATTCTTGTCAGCTTCCGGGATGTTTGCCCCAAAGATTCCCCAAGCAGGTGGCTGCCCCTACACCCCACCGAAGCCTAAGCGGCCCCTGAACACCCCCCCCCCCCCCCCCCCCCTCCTTTTCCTTATTTTCAAAATCTGTCACCTTCACCCATGGTATTGGCAGCATCTTCAAACAATCATCATACAATTGTACATTTTGTCTCTTCTTCTTTTCTTTTTGTTTTGTTGTTTAGTTGCTTTTTGTTGTTTTTGTTTTTTTGGGGGTTTTGTCTTCAAAGTATGATTGACTGCCTACCCCCCAGCTTACAAAATGACGTACCGTAATTCACGGACTACAAGCCGCTTCGTAATATAAACCGCACCCCCTACTTTTTTATTTTAATCTGAAAAAAGTCACGCATAAGCCGCGTCAAAGCATAAGCCATGGCGATGCATGATGTCCGCTTCCGGTTGAGTCTAGAGTTGATCGCGGGTGTGTTGACTGCCAAAACGAAAGTGTCCTACCGCGAAACAGGTCGTCATTTTGTGAAAAATATACCGGAATCAAGGTGATTTTTTTGTCATCAACCGTGAACAAGGCCACAGATCAAAGGTCTGAATCAAGGATGCCACTGAGTTGAGTTTACTTTCACTTTCGGTAACGTTTAGGCCGCGGCACTGTACTAGCCGCAGGGGGAGGGGGGGGGGGGGGGCAAAAAAAAAGTTGTGTCTTATAG
This sequence comes from Phymorhynchus buccinoides, assembly GCA_017654935.2. Taxonomy (NCBI): domain Eukaryota; kingdom Metazoa; phylum Mollusca; class Gastropoda; order Neogastropoda; family Raphitomidae; genus Phymorhynchus; species Phymorhynchus buccinoides. The sequence goes on from CM065703.1 coordinate 28,804,869, forward strand.
TCCGTGAATTACGGTAATCTACAGATATAATTATGTTCAAATAATCACCATCAAATAACCATGTTACCTTGTTTGTTTGTCTTCAGGGGAAGGCAGCCCACCCCCTCCACCCCCGGACGTGGCCCAGAATGACCTGATGATGCGCCTGGGGCTGTTGCTAGGCGACCGCATGCTGCCGCCCCCGGCGACGGACCGTTTCCAGGGCTACGGGCAGCAGCAGCACCCGGGGGCGCCCCCTCCCCCGCTGGCCTTGCCCCCCCAGGGCACGGGGCACTACCCCACCCTGACTGAGGGCATGTACCCCGGGGCTGGGGCCTACCACCGCTCCCACCCCGCGTCCCTGCCCGTGCATTCGGCCAACCAGACGGACCAGACCTTCGCCAGTGTGTCGTCCCTGTCCTCCAGTAACGATAACACACCGGAGAAGGGGCTGTCTGATACCAGCCCAATGTCCACCCTCACCGGTCAGTGATGGAGAATGTTATTATTCATTGTCGTTAGTATTAGTAATGTCCTCCAGCAATGATAACACGCCAGAGAAGGGGTTGTCGGATACCAGCCCTATGTCCACCCTCACCGATCAGTGATGGAGAATGTTATTATTCATTATCATCATTGTTATTAGTATTTTTCCACTTTCTCATCATAACCCCGCTCTGTCAAATAACAGCGTTGTTGTGTTTGTGTTGTGAGCATTGAGCAGAGGGGGCCCTGTGGACTAACAGCGCTGTTGTGTCTGTGTTGTGAGCAGAGGGTGCCCCATGGCCTTGGTCTACATGCTCTGTGGACTAACAGCGCTGTTGTGTCTGTGTTGTGAGCAGAGGGTGCCCCATGGCCTTGGTCTACATGCCCTGTGGACTAACAGCGCTGTTGTGTCTGTGTTGTGAGCAGAGGGTGCCCCATGACCTTGGTCTACATGCTCTGTGGACTAACAGCGCTGTTGTGTCTGTGTTGTGAGCAGAGGGTGCCCCAGGGCCCTGGTCTACATGCCCTGTGGACTAACAGCGCTGTTGTGTCTGTGTTGTGAGCAGAGGGTGCCCCATGGCCTTGGTCTACATGCTCTGTGGACTAACAGCGCTGTTGTGTCTGTGTTGTGAGCAGAGGGTGCCCCATGGCCTTGGTCTACATGCTCTGTGGACTAACAGCGCTGTTGTGTCTGTGTTGTGAGCAGAGGGTGCCCCATGGCCTTGGTCTACATGCTCTGTGGACTAACAGCGCTGTTGTGTCTGTGTTGTGAGCAGAGGGTGCCCCATGGCCTTGGTCTACATGCCCTGTGGACTAACAGCTCTGTTGTGTCTGTGTTGTGAGCAGAGGGTGCCCCATGGCCTTGGTCTACATGCTCTGTGGACTAACAGCGCTGTTGTGTCTGTGTTGTGAGCAGAGGGTGCCCCATGGCCTTGGTCTACATGCCCTGTGGACTAACAGCGCTGTTGTGTCTGTGTTGTGAGCAGAGGGTGCCCCATGGCCTTGGTCTACATGCTCTGTGGACTAACAGCGCTGTTGTGTCTGTGTTGTGAGCAGAGGGTGCCCCAGGGCCCTGGTCTACATGCCCTGTGGACTAACAGCGCTGTTGTGTCTGTGTTGTGAGCAGAGGGTGCCCCATGGCCTTGGTCTACATGCTCTGTGGACTAACAGCGCTGTTGTGTCTGTGTTGTGAGCAGAGGGTGCCCCAGGGCCCTGGTCTACATGCCCTGTGGACTAACAGCGCTGTTGTGTCTGTGTTGTGAGCAGAGGGTGCCCCATGGCCCTGGTCTACATGCTCTGTGGACTAACAGCGCTGTTGTGTTTGTGTCGTGGGCAGAGGGTGCCCCAGGGCCTTGGTCTACATGCTCTGTGGACTAACAGCGCTGTTGTGTTTGTGTTGTGGGCAGTGTCCTCAGGCAGTGAGCAGAGGGTGCCCCAGGGCCCGGGCCTGCAGCTGGTGGGAGGACGAGACCTGAGCTCCGAGAGCATGGTGTCCTTGATGAGCACCAGTACCTCACAGAGCAACGTCAGCCCTCACACCACCACCCAGAGACCACACTCCATCACCAGTCAGTCATATCTCTCTCTCTCTCTCTCTCTCTCTCTCTTTCTCTCTCTCTCTCTCTCACTCTGTCTCTCTCTTAATTTTTTTTCTTTTCTTTCTTTTTGTTGTTTTAGGCTGCATTGTGCGTTCTGGGTGGAAAAAACATGTCTGGGTGGAAAAAAGCATGTAACTTGCTTATCTCATGTTCCCTGGTTAAATAAAATTTTGTTTTTGTTTTTGTTTTCTCTCTCTCTCTCTGTATAAGTGTGTGTGTGTGTGTGTGAATAAGTGGGTGTAGGTGTTTGTATGTCTAGACATTTCTGATCACTTCTCTGTGTGTTCATGTTTGTGTGGGTGCTCATCGGCGTGCCCTGTTTTACTATTCAGTCAAACAAAGACTCCTTCATTGATTACTAACAAACTTTTTATTGCATTTATTTTTCTACAGCATCCATGCCAATTACGTGCAACAGAAGAGCTATCCCTGTTTTAGGATTCACAACAAAACAATGCATCTCAATTAGTCACCTACTTTTCTGATAATGTACATGTACGTTTTTCTTTTAGTGTCCATGCAATAGAAGAGTTTGCCCTGCTTTAAAGGTGAACCCTGACAGATAAAGTTTGGCAAGAAACACGTCGAGATCATCAGAAAGACAGCCTTTTCAAGGATCGGAACACTCACTTTGCTCTGGTTTCTTTGAAATCAAAAGATCAAAACAGCGATTCCGCCTTGGCGGAGATGCCGGAGAGAGTAGCCATTTTGGATGGTGTGGGTGGAGGCCAATCGCATTGTGGTTGAAGCTTTTTCTTTTTTTGTAGTGCAGTAAAAAAAAAATTGGAGCTATTTCCTTTCTTGTGAGCGAAACTCCTTTTCATAAACTGTATAAAAAAAATTAAAAATTAAAATAAAAAGGCTTGTATTGCAAACATTTCGTGCAAACGATTTGGTCTAAACTCAGGCTGCCATTAGAAAAGAGACGGCACATATCTTCTCTTTGGGTGAAAGAATTTGACTTCCAGCACCTCCGCCAAGGAAGATTCGCCGATTTGACGGTTTGATTTCTAGGAAACCAGAGCAAAGTGAGTGTTGCAATCTCTGTAAAGGGTGTTTCCTGGTGATCTCGACGCGTTTCTTACAAAAACCCATCCGTCAGGGTGGCCCTTTAAGACTTATTGAAAAGAAAACATGTCATTGTTTGTTTAAAACCTTCTTAAATAGTACAATAATGTTGTTTTGCTACAGCATCCATGCCAGGCGCAATAGAGGAGCTATCCCTGTTTGGTAAGCGGCGCTCGTCCCTGCGAAGTTCTGCCAGAGCCACAGTAGCTGCTGCTGGTGACAGTCGGGGAGGTATATATTCATTTTGTTGTTAAGTTCATGTATTTTCACCCTCTGTAATAGGGACAGTTTTAGCTGGTGTTGATCTGTATGTCTGTGTTATGTGAGTCTGTGAGCAGCTTTTGACTTCATCAAGGTTACCCTTCAGTTGACATTTTAATCCTAATCTTGCCGCATTTGCAATCACAAGATTTGTCGTAATAATTGTACATTGTAGCAGTCTCTTGTCTTAACCTCAGTGTTAAGGCTTAGCAATGGTCTGAGAAGTCTTTCTCTGTAGAAGATGTGCACTGTGTCAGTAGTTTCTACTTGAATTTGCTATCTGTTAGTCTTCTTCCAGACTCTTGTCTCTTGCAATCTCTTGTTATCATGAAATATTTCTAACATATTTGGCGATGTCATCTCTTTGACATACAAACTTTTCTGGGCGTGTTTGTGTTTCAGATGATATTTTGTTTCTTCTTGATTATGCGCCAGGCGTTCAGATGAAAACATATGTATAACACTGTTTCACGCTTTATTACTTCAAAATTGCTTTCTTTACCATTGACGTTATGCATGTGCGTTCAGAGTGCGATTCAGCCTTGCACCCCTTAACTGTACTGTGGTGTGTTGACAGTGCGGTTCACCCCTATCCGGCCCCCTCAGCTGAACCTGAAGCCCATCGTGTTTGAGGTGCCCCACCCCGAGGGAAAACCCTTGTTCCTGGGGCGAGAGTGGGTCTTCCATGAAATGGACATGGTGAGTTCTGGTGCTCATGTCTAGAGAAGGAGAGATTCCCTTTGGGTTAAACATGACAAATGTACTATAGTAGGGATGGTGATTTATAAACATGACTGCTGCATTTTCCCATAGTCATGGATTTCTTTGTCTGTGTCTGGTCATTTGTCTGTCTCCCCCCCCCCTCCCCCCTCTCTCTCTCTCTCTCTCTCTCTCACTCTCTCACTCTCTCTCTCTCTCTTTATATAGTTTGCTTTGTGTTTATTGTATTATGTGTATGGTTTCCCTGTATACCCCTTATTATCTAAATATTCTATCCCATTTTATTGTATTTGTTCGGATTGGGCCGGAGGCCAGTGTTATTATGTGCATGCATTTGTGCTTTTCGTGACTGTGGTGATATGAGCTTGTTTGGCTTTCGTCATTAAACATTTGAGTCATTGAGTCTCTCTCTCTCTCTCTCTCTCTCTCTCTCTCTCTCTCTCTCTCTCTCTCTCTCTCTCTCTCTCTCTCTCTCTCTCTCTCTCTCTCTCTCTCCCTCCCCATTTTCTGTGTCTCTCCATCTGTCTCTATCTGTATTTCAATTCAGCCTGATTGTTGTGACTGTATTTATCTCTTTCTATCGCTGTCCAGTGATCTATCTGCCTGTGTGTCTGTCTGTCTACATCAGAATATCATCGGACATAAAGGAAATATTTTTGTTCCAAACATTGGTGTTTAGGAGTTTGTTGTTGTTAAATATATCTATATGCATCTATCCATCCATTCATTTAACAACCCATCCATTCATTCACCCATCCATCCATTCACCCATCCATCTATTTGTTTAACCACCCATCCATCCATTCACCTATCCATCTATTTGTTTAACCACCCATCCATCCATTCACCCATCCATTCACCTATCCATCTATTTGCTTAACCACCCATCCATTCACCCATCCATCTATTTGTTTAACCACCCATCCATCCATTCACCCATCCATTCACCTATCCATCTATTTGTTTAACACCCATCCATTCATTCACCCATCCATCCATCCATCCATTCACCCATCCATCCATTCACCCATCCATCCATTCACCCACCCATCCATTCACCCACCCATCCATCCATTCACCCACCCATCCATCCATTCACCTATCCATCTATTTCTTTAACCACCCATCCATCCATTCACCCATCCATCTATCAACTTACATCTTTCTTTTTAACTCACACCTCCTCCAACACTGCTAAATCTCACTGTTGACATCACCCCTACCCCACACTGCCGACAGGTGCTGGGCGCAGACAGCCCGTCCCGCTACCCCGGCGTGGTCCTGCTGGGCGGCATCGGCAGTGGCAAGACCGCCATCATCGAGCAGCTGGTGGCCCACAGCTGCTTCCAGGCCGGACCCCCTCCCACGGGATCCACCACAACCACCACCGCTGCCAAAGACGGTCTGAGCAACGGCTTCAACTCCAGCCCTACCTCCACGCTCCACGGCACGCCCACCAAGACCCCCGCTGCCAGGAAAACCTCCATAGGGAGCGCCGGGGGCGGGGGTGGGGTCATGACGACGTCGGTGACGAACTTGTCCGGTGGTGGTGGGGGGAGTGTGGTGGGGAGGCTGGGTGGGCGGGTGGTGGCGTTCCACGTGTGCCAGGCGGACAACAACGTGACCTGCATGGTGCCGGACTTTGTGCACAGCCTGGCTGCCCACCTGGCCCGCGCTCCCCAGCTGCAGGCCTACCGCGATCTGCTGACGCAGGTGAGACTGGGGCTAGCCTGGGTGTGTGCTGGTGAGAATGTGTGTTAGATGAGAATGTGTATTAGATGAGAATGTGTACAGGTGAGAATGTGTGTTAGATGAGAATGTGTGCAGGTGAGAATGTGTGCAGGTAAGAACATGTGTTTGATGAGAATGTGTACAGGTGAGAATGTGTGTTAGATGAGAATGTGTGCAGGTGAGAATGTGTGCAGGTGTGAATGTGTGCAGGTAAGAACATGTGTTTGATGAGAATGTGTGTTCAGGTGAGAACGTGTATTAGATGAGAATGTGTGCAGGTGTGAATGTGTGCAGGTAAGAACATGTGTTAGATGAGAATGTGTGCAGGTGAGAATGTATTAGATGAGAATGTGTGCAGGTGAGAATGTGTATTAGATGAGAATTTGTGCAGGTGAGAATGTGTGCAGGTTAAAACGTGTTAGATGAGAATGTGTGCAGGTGAGAATGTGTATTAGATGAGAATGTGTGCAGGTGAGAATGTGTATTAGATGAGAATGTGTGCGGGTAAGAATGTGTGTTAGATGAGAATGTGTGCAGGTTAGAACGTGTTAGATAAGAATGTGTGCAGGTGAGAATGTGTGCAGGTGAGAGAGGAGTTAGCCAAGGTGTGCAGGTGAGAATGTGGCCAAGGTGTGCAGGTGAGAATGTGTGCGGGTGAGAGAGGAGTTAGCCAAGGTGTGCAGGTGAGAATGTGGCTTAGGTGTGCAGGTGAGAATGTGTGCGGGTGAGAGAGGAGTTAGCCAAGGTGTGCAGGTGAGAATGTGGCTTAGGTGTAGAGAATGTGTGCAGGTGAGAATGTGTATTAGATGAGAATGTGTGCAGGTGAGAATGTGTATTAGATGAGAATGTGTGCGGGTATGAATGTGTGTTAGATGAGAATGTGTGCAGGTTAGAACGTGTTAGATAAGAATTTGTGCAGGTGAGAATGTGTGCAGGTGAGAGAGGAGTTAGCCAAGGTGTGCAGGTGAGAATGTGGCCAAGGTGTGCAGGTGAGAATGTGTGCGGGTGAGAGAGGAGTTAGCCAAGGTGTGCAGGTGAGAATGTGGCTTAGGTGTGCAGGTGAGAATGTGGCTTAGGTGTGCAGGTGAGAATGTGTGCGGGTGAGAGAGGAGTTAGCCAAGGTGTGCAGGTGAGAATGTGGCTTAGGTGTGCAGGTGAGAATGTGGCTTAGGTGTGCAGGTGAGAATGTGGCTTAGGTGTGCAGGTGAGAATGTATCTAGATGTGCAAGTGAGAATGTGCCCTAAGTGTGCAGGTGTAAACATATGCGAATACAAGAAGATTAAACAAGGGAGAGATCTGAAGAGTTGAAACTAACACAGTCCTATGCTGTGGGTGTGTTGTGTGTCCCCCAGGACCCTCAAATGCAGCAGCTGCTCAGCCTGAAGGAGTGCGTGCAGAACCCCTCGGTGTCCCTGGTACGCGGCGTGCTGGAGCCCCTGCGCACCCTGAAGAACACGGGGAAGATCAGCGCCGACAACTGCTGGGTGCTCATCGACTCCCTCAACGAGGCTGAGTTCCACAAGCCGGACTACGGCGACACCATCGCCTCCTTCCTGGTGCGACATGCCGCCAAGTTCCCCTCCTGGCTCAAGCTGGTGGTGGTGTGTCAGACCGTGCTGCAGGACATCGTGCGCCCTTTGCCCTTCCACCACATCATCGTGGATAGGGGTGGGGGAGGGGTGGTGGGGGCGGGGGGGGGCTGGGGGGAGTGACGCGGTGGTTCGTGACATGCAGGACTACATTCACTTTCGGCTGAACAACAGCGCGGCGCTGCGGAGCAACGTGGCCATGCACGGGAAGTTCGACTCGGCCGCGCAGCACAAGTTCTGCAGCCACGTTCAGGTGCTGAGCAAAGGGTGCTTCCTCTACACTAAGCTCGTGCTGGACCTTATAGAGCATGGCCACCTGGTGCTGAAAAGCTCCAACTACAAGATCCTCCCCGTGAACATCTCCGAAGTGTTCTTGCTGCATTTCAACATCAAGTTCTCCAGTGTCAGGGCCTTTGAGCGCATCTCCAACATTCTCGGCGTGTGTCTGGCCGCGCTCTACCCGCTTTCCCTGGAGACGATTTTCATGACGGTCAACTCCGGGTACACGGCGCGCTACGTGGCCTGGGACGAGTTTTGCAATAGAATGGCCGTGTTGTCGGGGTTCCTGTACCGGCGCAAGGACGGCACCTACATGTTCTTCCACCCGGCTTTCAGGGAGTGGCTTATACGCCGGGACGAAGCCGACACACCCAAGTTCCTCTGTGATTTACGGTGAGTTTACACAGGGGATTTGGGGGGTACTTTTTTATGGGTTTTTTATTTTTAATTCACTAAGCTATATCCACATTTGTTCCTGTCAAACATATCTTACAATTTGAAGGTTTTGTTCACTTCTCAACTGAGTTGGTTTTGGTTTTTTAATAAATGGTGAGGAAAAGGATGCAGTCTTAATGAATTCTTCCCCCAACCCCCAACCCCTTTTACTTGCTACTCCCTCTTTTCCATTCTGTTTTCAATGTTTTATCTGCAGTTTTGTTGAAAACCAAACTGTTTCCATGAGTTTAGTTGTGTTCTTTGTTTAATTTAGATTGATACATATATATGGATTGATATTTTCTCAATGTTCATACAGAGTCCTAGTAGCAATGTTTATCATGCATGACTGTGCTGTTTTGTTTTGTTTAATATGTTTATTTTTCATCTGTCGAGTAACAGCATGGAAATGAGACATGAAAAAAAATGAAATACAGTAGTGGTGTGCACATTGATGCTAAGTAATAATCTACATATGATTCTTGCACACTATTGATCAGCACAAAAAGCATTTTATAGCAATAATATGGTACATTTGAAATAAACGAAACAGAATAAACAAGAATAAAACATCATTTCTTGATTTGGAAATTAGCCCAGCAATCCACTTGAGCACATTTTAGCTATTTGTGTTCAGTGTGATTTAGTTTTTTAAATTCTTTATAGGATCTACAAATGTTATCACTATAAATAATACTGATGAGACATTATGGCAATGCATGCTCAATGTTAGTCATTGCTTCTTGATCAATTTGTCAGCAGTCGGTTTTGTTATCGTTCTTTCATAATTTTAGTCATTGTCATTATAATTTATTATTATGTTCATTTGTCAAATGTCTTCACAAGTTTGATGTTTCAATGTTGTCCTTCGGTGTGATTACATTTGGCTTGTTAGTTGTTTGTCAATGTTCATTATTTCCTACAACACAGGCGCTTTCATTCTGTCATCTTTTCATCAGGACGTCTGTTCTTACGTTTTGTTAACATAGATCTCTCTCTCTTTTTCTCTTGTGTTTTGGGTCCCTGTTTCCCAAAGCAGCAGTGCCGAGTTTGACTTCAGGTGAGAGCACCTTGCTGGTCCTGCGAATGACTGAACTGAATGCTTCACCATTCCTTTGACACTGCTATGCACCAACTTGACCTTGACCACGGAAACGTGGCAAGCTTGACATAATTGAGAATCAAACAAACTATGTTCCTATAATACGAATTTAGTAGGGAATGTAAATGTAGGGATTTAGTAAGGAATGACAACCTGTAAGATCTTAGTAAATGTACAAAATTAACAATCTTATGGCCACACAAAAAATGAAAGAAAATAAATGAAAACAAAAACCCAGTCCTAAGGCCATAGGGAATTTAACACACTAGAATCCTACAGATAATCAGCAATGGAAAAAGAGACGGGATGAAGTTCAGTAACAGAAAGACGAGGCGTAAAACATTGAGAATAGAACCTTTTCTAAGAGCAGACACCACCCACGTTGTCAGAAATTCAGAATGAACTAAAACAGTAGAAGCATCGCTCTCAGAAAGCCTCTTTAAGTTTTATCCATTCTGGAATTCAGGGTTCTTTCAGGGATAACAGGCTTCTAGTTTTGCTGACATATATATAGTACCGGTAATGATCCTTGGTAACAATCGTATATGTTTACTTTTATAAGTCTAAGGCCGTGTACACACATAAGCGGATATTCCATGCGGAAACCCGTGCGCAATCCATAAATAAGTGAAACAAAGAAGGGACAAGATTTGCGCACGTGTCCCAATTTCCCCTATATGCGTAAACTTTTATCCTTCTTTCTTCCACTTATTTAGGGTTTTCCGTACGGAACTTACGCGTCTAATGTGAACCCGGCCTTAGGCCTTCTCTTTTCCCAAAGGAAAACAATAATGAAAAGATGCCCAGAGTACCGTAGTCAGTGCATTTGTGTGTGTGTGTGTGTGTGTGTGTGTGTGAATGTGATTGGTTGGCTGACTGAACATAAACTGTGAACCGTGCTGTCATTGGCTGCCTTCCTTCGGCTTGAGGTGAACGTGCATGGCTGCTGAGTTATTTCCCTTTGCTTTGGGCCTGCTCTGATTTATGAGAGTTATCAGACCGCATTGTTTGTATGATGTTGCGCCATGGTCTGTTTGTGAGATCTTCTTCAAAAGTCTTGTCCATCTTTTGCCAGGTCTTGATTGTCCTTGCTTTGGTTATGATCATTCCTTTTCTATGGATTTGTTTTTATTTTTTATCTTGAGTTTTGTTCTGTCTAAACTTGAAAGTTTGCGGGGGTTTTGCTATACGTGAAGCTTGTATAAAACATCTTATTGCTGAATTTGATATAAACTCGAATGTCTACATTTCAGTTATTTTGTTATTCATCTGTACATGTGCATGGATGCTCCTACTTTCAGGATGTCCTGAAGTTCAGGATTTTTTGGTCCAGGATGTCCTGAAGTTCAGGATTATTTTATTGCCTGGAGCCGGCGTCGCTGGATTATGAGAATTTGAGAAGATGCATTTTGCTGGTTATAGAGGTCATGAAGTTTAACCAGAAGTGAAAGTGCAACGAGAGCCTGTCAATTACATTGGAAACTGTTGTTTCCCTTCAGCTTCCAGGGAGCATTACCCCCCGGAACACCCAGGAAGGGCGCTGTCCTTGCACTCCGCCGGTGCCTGGGTGGCCCCTGGACCCCTGCCTTGCAGGATTTTTGAAATTTCCTAGGAGCACCCATGCATGTGCAATTGAAGCATTACTTACTATCTGTATCTAATTTATATAAGGAGTAGAGTAGTATGTGATATGAACTTCAAAACATATTGTGTTGTGAAAGAGTATGTTTAATAATATTGCCATGCAGTTGTTTTGTTTTTAGCTCAGTAATTCTACTGTGTAAATGTAATTAAATGATTAAATATATTGTACAAAAATTACTTTTGGGACAGTTTTATTCTAGATAGATTGATGGTTTCTAGCTTAAGAGTATTGTTTTGCATAAATTGTCCTACAATAGACTTCAATCAGGCATTTCATTATCAGTATATCACCTTTTCAATCTTCCTTCAGTTTTACTCTCATCTTTCCATGTTATTTTCCTAAACTTTTCCCTCACTTAATCTCTATCTGAAACCCATCCAAACCCCATTCCAATCATTTATCTTTTTTTAACCATTAGCCATACTTCACATACAGTTGAGATTGTCTGGATTTGACGCAGTAATGCATTTCTAGAGAGGTTTACATTCTGTATTATGAACACTATTCTGAACAACAACAACATACAGTATTCATACAGCGCTGAATCTTGATAGAAATCAAATCAAAGCGCACACACACACGTTAGCATTCATAACGCATTCAAACAAAAACGCAATACAAAGCGAACACACACGGATGACGTAAATGGAATACAGCAGAAACAGACCTAGTGGCAAGAGAAAGAGAGCGGAGCTTTAATGACAGGGGGAAAACTGTATTCTGAACAACTGTCGAGTATCAGTATTGCGACCACCCTTCGGACTGGTCAACATTGTCTGTAATTGCGAGGTGGTCATTGTACTGTACCGGAGACTCTTTCAGTGTTAGATAAGTAGAGAAGAGGCTGAATAAAACTGCCCTGATACTGGGGTGTCCCTGATACCGGGTGTCCCTGATACTGGGGTGTCCCTGATACCGGGGTGTCCCTGATACCGGGGTGTCCCTGATACTGGGGTGTCCCTGATACCGGGGTGTCCCTGATACTGGGGTGTCCCTGATTACCGGGGTGTCCCTGATACTGGGGTGTCCCTGATACCGGGTGTCCCTGATACTGGGGTGTCCCTGATACCGGGGTGTCCCTGATACCGGGGTGTCCCTGATACTGGGGTGTCCCTGATACCGGGGTGTCCCTGATACTGGGGTGTCCCTGATTACCGGGGTGTCCCTGATACTGGGGTGTCCCTGATACCGGGGTGTCCCTGATACTGGGGTGTCCCTGATACCGGGGTGTCCCTGATTACCGGGGTGTCCCTGATACCAGGGTGTCCCTGATACCGGTGTGTCCCTGATTACCGGGGTGTCCCTGATACCAGGGTGTCCCTGATATCGGGGTGTCCCTGATACCGGGGTGTCCCTGATACCGGGGTGTCCTTGTTGCCGGGTGTCCCTGTTACCGGGGTGTCCCTGATTACCGGGGGTGTCCCTGATACCGGAGTGTCCCTGATACCGGGGTGTCCCTGATACCGGGGTGTCCCTGATTACCGGAGTGTCCCTGATTACCGGAGTGTCCCTGATACCGGGGTGTCCCTGATACCGGGGTGTCCCTGATACCGGGGTGCCCGTTAAGCAGGGGTTCTACTGTATGTTGAATGGCTTGGATCCTTGATGTTTTGTTGTTATTTGAAGAATTGTGTTAATGTTTCCATTTCCACATCTCTCTTTTTCCCTAATTCTGTCCGGCCTCTCTTTTTGGGCATGCTGGCTTAATCGAGACTGTATGCCGCTTTCACAAGTGCTTGAGTGTGGGTGTGGGTGTGCGCATATGTGTGGTTCTGGTTGATCTTGACTATTCTTGAGCCTTTCCTTTGTGAGTGATGGCTGATTTCAAGACACTGGCTGCATGGAACTTTTCTCTCTCCTCCTCCTTTCCCTCCCCCCCCCTCTCCCCAACTATGAATTGTCTCCCCTTTCCACTTTGAAGAATCTTACAGGTCCTGCTGTAATGCTCATTTTATTTTGAATGGGGGAAAACATGCACACATACATGTATAGTCAGTTTTGTTGCGATCGCTATGCTTTGTTTCTTAGAAAGTTCTTTCTCGAGTCTCAGAAACTTGGACTTCTATAAATTTTGTTTTTCGTTTATATTATATTTGTAAACCTGTTTGTTTATTTATGTTTCTGTTTTTGTAATTTGTTATTTATTTATTTATTCATCATTTGATTTGGGTTGGGGTTGGTTGTTTTTTTTTTTAAAGCTCTTCTAGTACCATGGTCGAATGCATTCGCCCAATACAGCCCTCTATGATTGCTTTTTTGACTCAATCGTGGCTAGTAAACCAAACAATTTAGTCGCCAGCACGTATTTTGGGAACATTTTTTGGTAAAGGTAAAGATGCAGTGTGGGGGGGGGGGGGGGGGGGGGGGTCCTATTATATAATGGCCTTTATCATGACTGCAATTAATAACTGAACAAAGATAATTCCTCGTCAGTGTTGGCACCAAGCACACTATCAGTATCACGACACACGTATGGTCTGCTTTTTGAGTGTGCAGTCAGATATTCCCTCTTGAGAGTTTATCAGTTATCAGTTACACATCCGGAAACAAAGTCTGTGTTACCAGCGCTGCTGTGAGCCTTAGCTTAGCCTTAGGTAGATGGCTGTTCAGAATCTGATGAAACCCTACTTGGATCATTTTGCTTATCATCGTGTTTGTCTGACTAATTACTGGTAGTTCTGCCTTGTTGGTTTATAAAAAAACGCAGATTTCTGTTCAGGTTGGTTTCTCTTTCGACTCGCCATTTTCCCAGAAAGTCACGGCTGCAGCAGTTCATAAAGAAAGCATCCGCTACCATTGTCCGCGAAAGCGAAGCATTCTGATTGGCTACAGATAAGTGTGGGTCCGAGCCTTGCACGCTGAGTTTAGCTGAGACAGGGATAGCGATGCCTTTGCAGCCAAATGCCCGCCACATGCGTTGCCGACTCAGCTAGGCCGACCTGCCTGCGGGGAATTCCCCGAAGAGCCTGGCGAGCGGCAGTCAGATTTTTTACTGGCCATTGGCGATTGATTTACATTTATTCAGTCGCCAGGACAAAATTTAAGTCGCCAATGCGAGTGATTTACTCGCATTGTAGAGGGCTGCAATGCATCACTCTACACTCCCACCAAATGCAAAGACATTCACTGCCAAGTGGCCTGCCATATGTTTGTCTATTTTTAGAGCTTCTGTCAGTGATTTTTCCGTTAAAGCAATGCATGCGCATTCAAAATAATAGTTACTCCCCTCTTGTCGGTTGACATGCAACGGACAACCAGGAACGTCAAGAAATGCCTGGTGATAGAAGAGTGAAAGAGTGGCACTGCTGCAATATGGCATTTGCCGGGTGCCGGCGATCGTCAATTTCACGGAGTTGAAATTAGATAGTTGAATTAGAAAGGTCAGCGTAACTCGGACAGAACGAGTGCGGGCAAATTAGTAGTCTGGTATAGAGAATGAACACTCGTGGCAAATGCCCTATTGACTTGAGTCAAACAAAAAGGCACATGATGATATGATTTCAAGACCAGGCTTTTGGTATTCATTGCCTATTTACCTTAATTTCCAGCCTATAAGGCGCTACAGTCACAGTGTATAAGTTGGTGCTACAATGACCCGTATTGACCCCTCATTTTATGCAGCCAGGGGGTCATATGACCCATAAAGTGTGCACTAAAAAATTTAAGCTTAGCACTACAGTGACACATTACAGGCCCATTACTTTGGAAATGGACCCCTCATTTTCTGTAATCAGGGGTCATATGAGTTGACCCATGAAGTTTGAAAACAACCTGAAACTGTGACACTTCTATTACAAGAAGAACAATTCCAGGTTTTTTCATAACTGAAAAATGTTTACTTGCATTTTAATAAATTACTAGTGCAACGCTGAGTACCAGTAATGCCTAGTAATGGTGACGCCTAGTAACGGTAACGCCAAGTACTGGTAACGCTGAGTACAGCAAATTTGAAGCGATTCGGTTAAGAAACGGCGGAGTCGTATAGCACGCGTTTCTGAACCGATTCGCTTCCGGTTTGGTACACGGATAGTCACCGTCCCCGGTCATCTTCCTACCAAATTCGAAGGCAATCGGTCCAGAAACACCGGAGATACGGGCGCCGAGAGGCCGGTGGATGCGCGTTTCGCGCATTTGCCGAACCGCTCAAATGACACGGCCACCTCGGTTGCCGTTGCCATCGCCCCGTTAGGGCTCACAGCAAATTTGAAGCGATTCGGTCAAAAAACGGCAGAGTTATAAGGCCCGTTTTGTGTTTCAGACAGACAGACACACACACACACACACGGACACTTGGCTTTTTACTATATGATGATTATATCCATATTTTACAGACTATGATGCTCACCTGATTATATAAGGCACACACCCCAAATTTGACTCAAATTTCAGATGTTGTTACTGTGTTTTCTTACTGTATGATCAGTCACATTATAAGGCGCAGGGGTCTCAGTCTGGGGGGAAAAAGTATCGCCTTGTAGCCTGTAGTTTGTTTCGTTATTTTGCGTCATCTAAAACCATGTGATGGTTTTGACGGCAATGAAGTTCTAACTCTGTTGTTTCTCTATTTCTCTCTCCACGCAGGCTGGGCCACGCTCTGATGGCGTTCCGCCTGTCGCGGGTCAGTGCACCCTTGCCGCCGGACAGAACCATGGAGCTGGGGCACCACATCCTCAAGGCCCACATCTACAAGAGCGTGGGGCGGCAGCGCGGCTACTCCTCCCGCGACATGCAGGCTTACTGGATGGCCCTCAGCTCACACAGCCTGTCCCAGGCCCTCATCACCCACCGCAACCTCTTCTCTCCCAACGTCAAGGTCAGTGGTCTGTCTGCTGTATAATGTGTGTTCTTTGGCTCACTCATCACATGCAGGCCTACTGAATGGCCCTCATCACTTACCGCAACCTCTTCTCTCCCAATGTCAAGGTCAGTGGTCTGTCTGCTGTATAATGTGTGTTCTTTGGCTCACTCATCACATGCAGGCCTACTGAATGGCCCTCATCACTTACCGCAACCTCTTCTCTCCCAATGTCAAGGTCAGTGGTCTGTCTGCTGTATAATGTGTGTTTTTTGGCTCACTCGTCACATGCAGGTCTACTGAATGGCCCTCATCACTTACCGCAACCTCTTCTCTCCCAATGTCAAGGTCAGTGGTCTGTCTGCTGTATAATGTGTGTTCTTTGGCTCACTCATCACATGCAGGCCTACTGAATGGCCCTCATCACTTACCGCAACCTCTTCTCTCCCAATGTCAAGGTCAGTGGTCTGTCTGCTGTATAATGTGTGTTCTTTGGCTCACTCATCACATGCAGGCCTACTGAATGGCCCTCATCACTTACCGCAACCTCTTCTCTCCCAATGTCAAGGTCAGTGGTCTGTCTGCTGTATAATGTGTGTTTTTTGGCTCACTCATCACATGCAGGCCTACTGAATGGCCCTCATCACTTACCGCAACCTCTTCTCTCCCAATGTCAAGGTCAGTGGTCTGTCTGCTGTATAATGTGTGTGTTTTGGCTCACTCATCACATGCAGGCTTACTGAATGGCCCTCATCACTTACCGCAACCTCTTCTCTTCCAATGTCAAGGTCAGTGCTCTGTCTGCTGTATAATGTGTGTTTTTTGGCTCACTCGTCACATGCAGGTCTACTGAATGGCCCTCAGCTCTCACAGTCTGCCCAATGTCAAGGTCTGTACGGGAAGGAACTTGATCTCTAGAGTTATTGTTCTTTGTGTATTCCTAGTGTTACTGGATATTGGGGGAATGCAAAGGGATGTAACTATTAGGCATCTGATGGCTTGTTATCAGATCCCTTTAGCCGTTTGGTTGTGTGTCTTTTTTGTTTTGTTTTGTTTTGTTTTGTTTTTGTTCTGATTGTTTGCTTAGGTTTTTTGTTTCTTGCTATTCTATGCTAGTTTTTCCTCACGTAATGTCAATGCGTGTTAACCTTGGCTTTAATTCATTCGCATCTCAACTATTTTGAATTATTCAGAAACTCACAAATCACTCCAGCCATACACACAAACAAATCATACATAAACAAAAGGAGAAATGAAAGAAGATTACGGGTTTTTACTTCAGGTTTAGACGTAGGGAAGTGGTAGATCAGACTTTTTTTATATATAGACTTTATATGGAAAAACTCTCTACACTGATTGGCTATCCCACAACAAACCACTACAAAAGCAAAGTCAGAGGCAAAATTGTGGTCTGAGGGAGCGAAGCGAGTTAAGACGTGACCAAGGTATACAGATTTACTCTCCTGATATGAAAGTTAGCAAGTTGGTCGCCTTTGAGCCATGTGTGGGTGTGTGTACTCGTGTAAAGCAGAATTTGTTATGAATGTAACACAGGTGAGTCGACTGGTGCTACTAGCCGGAGCCAACCCCAACGTGCGAACAGAGTTCCTCTCCAATGCCCCCTTGTTATGTGTGGCGGCCAGAGAGGGCTTCTCCGACATGGTCACTCTGCTGCTGGAGTTTGGCGCCGACGTCAACCTGACCTCCGACACTGGCATGACCCCGCTCAGCTATGCGGCGGCCTCGGGTCACCGCGAGGTCATGCGGCTGCTGTGCATGCGAAATTGCAGGGTAAGAGAGAGAGAGAAAGAGAGAGCGACAGATTGAAAGAAAAAGACAGAGAGAGAGTGAAAAAGACAGAGCGGCAGAGATTGAAAGAAAGAGACAGAGAGAGAGTGAAAAAGAGAGAGCGACAGATTGAAAGAAAGAGACAGAGAGAGAGAGAGTGAGAAAGAGAGAGCGACAGAGATTGAAAGAAAGAGACAGAGAGAGAGTGAAAAAGAGAGAGCGACAGATTGAAAGAAAGAGACAGAGAGAGAGAAAGTGAGAAAGAGAGAGCGACAGAGATTGAAAGAAAGAGACAAACAGAGAGAAAGAAAGACAGAGATGGAGAGTAAGAGACAGACAGAGGTGCGTTTGTGACAAACATGTAGTTTTTGTTTTGTTTTTTGTTTCAATCTTGACTACAAGGGTACTATTGTGATCACTGGTTTCCATTCCTGCTTGTCTTTTTGTGCAATACCTCGTGAACCTCTCCTTAGAATCACTTCACATTTTTTGGTATAACTTGGATTGCAGTGATGCACTTAAGCTTGTTGCCTTACTTGCCTTGGCATCTCGCTACGTTTCTGTTCTTGAGAGTAGGGGGGGGGGGGGGGGGGGGGGATGGTGAGATAGCTTGGGTGAAGGGTTTTTGTTTGGGATGTAGTCACAAGAGCAAAGTCCAGTTTGTTTTATTTCTCTGTGTGTTTCAGTGTGGATTATACATATACATATGGGTATGTGAAGGACAGATTTCGCAGTTTGCAGCTGGACTCTTTTGGCCTCTCTGCTGCAGCCAGTGTGTATCTGGTTCTGTGTGCATCTGTCTGTTCATCTATCTCTCTGAGCATGTGGGCTATCGGCCACTGCAACTAGGGTTATTAACGCCCTTGACAGCGAGAGTGAAGCCCTTGTTGGTCAGTATCCAAAAGGACATTCACTCTTGCAAAAGGCAGCCATTTAGTGGCCTCAAATAGGGTTATTGGTGAGAGTTATATTCCTTTGTTTGGTCAGTACTCAGGCATCTACCAAGGGCATTCACTCTTGCAGAAGGTGGTTGTTGCAGTGGCCGATAGCATGACAGTGTGTTGTGTTTTGTGTGTCCAGCCGTCGTTGCCGGACAAGCAGGGTCAGTGTGCGGCGGTGCACGCGGCGCTGGGTGGTCAGCTGGACTCCCTGGCCTTCCTGCTGCAGCTGGAGTGGAGGCCTCACCAGGGGGAGCCACACCGACAGGACGCCACGCTGCACTGCATGGCCTCCGCCGCCGCCATGGGGAACAGACATGTGAGGCTGTGTGTGTGTAACACAGGGAACAGTCCTGCAATGGTCCAGTTTGGACACACACACACACACACACACACACACACACACACACACACACACACACACCACACACACACACACACACACACACACACACACACACACACCCCGCCATGGGGAACAGACATGTGAGGCTGTGTGTGTGTGCAACACGGGGAACAGTCCTGCAATGGTCCAGTTTGGACACACACACACACACACACACACACACACACACACACACACACACACACACACACACACACACACACCCCGCCATGGGGAACAGACATGTGAGGCCGCGTGTGTGTGTGTAACACGAGGAACAGTCCTGTAATGGTCCAGTTTGGACACACACACACACACACACACACACACACACACCGCCATGGGAAACAGACATGTGAGGCCGCGTGTGTGTGTGTAACACGGGGAACAGTCCTGCAATGGTCCAGTTTGGACACACACACACACACACACACACACACACACACACATGGGGAACACACAACACGGGGAACAGTCCTGCAATGGTCCACACACACACACACACACACACACACACACACACACACACACACACACACACACACACCCCCCGCCATGGGAAACAGACATGTGAGGTCGCGTGTGTGTGTAACACGGGGAACAGTCCTGTAATGGTCTAGTTTGGCTAACCCCTCCCCGCCTAATTTTCTCATTGACATTTTTCATTAAGAAGCAACATTTTGGCTTGCTTTTGGAGGGGTTAGGATTCTGTTGGAGTACCGTATTTTACTTTTTGGTATTTGGTACTTTATAGTCACAGAGGCGTCTCTGTGAGATTCGGGTTGCTCCCACCTTTACGGACTTTAAGGCGATGGTTTTTTCCTAGACTGAGATCCCTGCTCCTTATAATGTGACTAATAATATTAAGAAAACATAATATCAAAATTTGTCTTGATTGATTGTTTAGTGTTTGGAGATCAGAATAAATATGTGTCTTGGTCAGTTGGTGACTATGTGTTGGTGTAGC
Organism: Phymorhynchus buccinoides; assembly: GCA_017654935.2. Lineage (NCBI taxonomy): Eukaryota > Metazoa > Mollusca > Gastropoda > Neogastropoda > Raphitomidae > Phymorhynchus > Phymorhynchus buccinoides. The sequence goes on from CM065703.1 coordinate 28,824,636, forward strand.
ACTGCTGTTGTGTGTCAGTTGGTGACTATGTGTTGGTGTAGCACTGCTGTTGTGTGTCAGGTGGTGGAGTATCTGCACCATGCCACAAGAGGGGAGGCTCTGGACGTGGTGGACTCCTTACTGGGGGAGACAGGTCAGTGTGTGCTACCTGAAGCATGGGTAAAACAAGCCAAAGAGCACTAATGGCACTACAGGAAGGGAGAATTCTGATGCTAACCTTTGGCTGGTACTGCTCAAAGTTTGATGTCCGACAGCACCCCTTCTATCTGCCTTAGCAATTCCCCCCCCCCTCCCCCCCCCCCTCTCTCTCTCTTGCTGATTTTGTTGCCACTTTTTTGCATGTTTATGATTTGTTTTCCTTGTCATGTTTTGCCTGAGGGCATGGTGTGAAAAGGCTGTCTCAGCTTATCCAATTTCCCTCATTAAAAAAGTTTGTATTTGTATTTGTATTCTCTTCCTCTCTGACACGCACCCACACACACACTCATGCTTGTCTTGAGTCATCTCTTTCACCATTGTTGTCTTCTTTGTTTTTCATTACATTATTTTTTTGTATGATCTGCTCCGATCCTTAGTGCTGCTGCCCAAAGGATTAGTTGGCCTTTGGGGAGCTTCCCAAAAGGCTAGGTGTCCTCAAGTCCTTTTTTCCCCAAAGAGTGGGGATGTAGCCTGGACAAGGCATCTCCACTGCAAACAAATTTCAGCCCATCCCTCCAGAATAGTGGCTGCCTCCTCTGCTTTCTTTCATGGTCGGAAGCGACAGACTGACCTACATACACAGCCGTGTTTCTCTGTATCATCAGGGCTTCGGATCTTTTCCCTTCTTAAGGGGTATGCTTACCCCCTGCTTAGAATTAGTTTTTTTCACCCCCAGTTGCAAATTTTAAGGGGTGACAGCGAAAACCTGGGAGAAGCTCCTTCGCCTGCAAATCCCCCACCCCACCCCATGATCAATGAGCTTTTAATGATTTGGGCTTTCTGTGCGATCCAGTAGAACTGATTTTAGATCTAGCCTAGACAGCTTGTGGCAGAAAGGCCTAGCAGACGATTGAAATACGAAGAACGTCATTAACTTACTGATAAGTAACGCTTGTGTTCACGCACACGTCATCATTTTAATGCGTCATCTCACCCCCTAAATGAGATTTTAAAGGGTAAATCTCACACACAGTTTCAGATTCTAGGGGGTGGTTTGAGAGCTCTAATGCGTAAATACGCACAATCTGTACGTTTTCAGAAGCCCTGACTATGCAGCTATATTTTGTTAATATTCCCCAGCCATGACGGCGGCCTGTCTTCACGGGCGTAAGGACGTGGTGCAGTACGTGCTGGAGGAAGGGGCGGACATAGGGGCGCCCAACAGCAAGTCCTTCCCTCCTTTACTCTGCGCCGTCAAGGCGGGAAAGTGGGAGATTGCAGACACCCTGCTGCTGGCCGGGGCAGACATCGAGCAGACAGACAAATATGGCCGCTCCCCGCTCATGATGGCCGCCAGCGAGGGGCACCTGGGAGTGCTGGAGATGCTGGTAAGGGGGGGGGGGGGGTCTGTTACATTCTACTTCGCTTATGCCATTGTGTTCCACTTCATTTTCTCCATTATGTCTTACTTAATTCTCATTTCAATTCTGCTCTTTTTCTTTTATTTTCCATGAACTTGGTTCTCTTCGGTACATTCTGCTTTGTTTTCTCTGTTGTATCCTACTGATTCCTCCATTGCATTCTACTTAGTTCTCCGTTGTAATCTGCTTTGTTTTCTCTGCTGTAATTTTGTAAGTTTTCCATTGATTTCATTCACACACACACGCTTCATTCACACACACACACTGTGTTAACTCAAAACTGAGTTCCACAATATTTTTGTCCCAGTTTTATTTTTATTTTCGCAATTGTTTTTTTATCTCAAAACTTCAGTTATCTCAAAATAAAAGTTCAATCCTTTCAGTCTTTATTTACCGGATTTCAATTGAACTACAGTATTATTTTGATATTTGTTGTTGTTGTCTTACCCTGGCTTAAACAGCCAACAGCCGAAGCACTTGAACGCTATGACACAAATGCACCAGCTAGGGATGAGAACATTAAGTGTGTGTGACTGTTTTTGATTACCCCGCCTTATGGGCAGCCACACTCCGACTTCGGAGGATCTTAGACTGATGATGTTATGCAAGGAGCTTGTCACGGCTTAAGACAATCCCAGCACAACCATGCAGAACATAACAACATTTTGGTGTTCTAGCTGATGTCAACTGGTCTGACAGCCTCATGCCAAGGCGTACTTTGATAGTGATCATCGTGATGATATATCGTCCAGTGTGTGTCTGACAGCTGAACAAAGGGGCCCAGTTGGAGCGCATGGACAAAGAGGGGCTGACGGCGCTGTGCTGGGCCTGCCTGAAGGGTCATGTGACCTTGGTGCAGTCGCTGACGCAGCGCGGAGCCGACATCCATCATGGCGACCACAGCGGCCGGACCCCGCTGCACCTGGCCGCTTTTTACGGCGACGCTCAAGTGGTAATAGTCATGTTGATAATAATCTTAGTAGTGTGCGTTTATTGCGCTCTGTGAGAGCTCAGAGCGCTTACAAATTTTGTGGAAAGATAGTACAAAAACATAACACTCACACATATACAAGCATAGTAAACTTCAAACTTCAATACTTTATTTTACAAGGATAAGAATTTAGGCTGGGCCTAGTTGGGTGTGGAGGTTTGGGGTACCGTATGTTAACTGTGGGACCGAATGTGCAGATGGCGTGTCTTGTGGGTCTCTGTGTGAGTGTCTTGCCTTAGGACACTCTCATTGCATCAAAGTTAGAATTACATTAAAAAAGTCCTGCATCAGCATACAGATCCATTTTACATGCACAGCAGGGCATTCTCACAATTATTATATTGCAAAAGAACACGCTTCTTGAGATCCCAAAAGTAGTGTACCATGCCCAAATCCAAATAACTAATAAGATATGGATTGAGTTTGTCTGTAATGTATTATACAAATATCCGTAGAAAGTAACCATGCTTCAAAAGCTATAGCTTATTGAGCACAGGGAGTTTTACCCTTAGACTGGTGCATCGGCAGTAGTTTATTTTCATGAAATGTTCATTAAAAATTAAAAACCTAAGCCCCATTAGCTACAATTGTGTCTGGGTTTGTTGTACTACCAGATGCACTTCTTGATGGACCAAGGAGCACAGATTGAGCGAACAAACATGCATGTGAACATAGAAGTTTAACGTCCTCTGGTCCCGCTGGACATATGGGACAAACATGCATGTGAACATAGAAGTTTAACGTCCTCTGGTCCCGCTGGACATATGGGACAAACATGCATGTGAACATAGAAGTTTAACGTCCTCTGGTCCCGCTGGACATATGGGACAAACATGCATGTGAACATAGAAGTTTAACATCCTCTGGTCCCGCTGGACATATGGGACAAACATGCATGTGAACATAGAAGTTTAACATCCTCTGGTCCCGCTGGACATATGGGACAAACATGCATGTGAACATAGAAGTTTAACATCCTCTGGTCCCGCTGGACATATGGGACAAACATGCATGTGAACATAGAAGTTTAACGTCCTCTGGTCCCGCTGGACATATGGGACAAACATGCATGTGAACATAGAAGTTTAACGTCCTCTGGTCCCGCTGCACATATGGGACAAACATGCATGTGAACATAGAAGTTTAACGTCCTCTGGTCCCGCTGCACATATGGGACAAACATGCATGTGAACATAGAAGTTTAACGTCCTCTGGTCCCGCTGGACATATGGGACAAACATGCATGTGAACATAGAAGTTTAACATCCTCTGGTCCCGCTGGACATATCGGACAAACATGCATGTGAACATAGAAGTTTAACGTCCTCTGGTCCCGCTGGACATATGGGACAAACATGCATGTGAACATAGAAGTTTAACATCCTCTGGTCCCGCTGCACATATCGGACAAACATGCATGTGAACATAGAAGTTTAACATCCTCTGGTCCCGCTGCACATATGGGACAAACATGCATGGCACGCAACCCTTATTTCGTACCATATTGGCTGTAGTTATTTTACCCATTTTTCATTGAAAGAAATTACTGTATTTTACAGACTATAAGGCAATCTTTTTTACCCCAGAATGAGACCTCTTTGTGCTTTACTATGACTGATAGCAATAGTTGGAAACTAAAATCAGAATTTTATGTAAGATGTGTGTGTGGGGGGGGTTACCTTATAACATGATGCACTTTTAGTGTTTAATATACACATGGCTTAAACCTGTTCCGTTTTAGGACGCAAATCCGTCCATGAAAAAATCAGTAAAGACAGAAATCCGTTTTTTCAAAATCCCCCCCCCCCCAAAAAAAAAGGAAAACGGCTTGCTGGTAAGCGAAAACACGATTGCCGCATTGAAACCAGTTTCGGTATAACAGAAACGGAAGTGATTACCGATCCGTGTTCGGCCAAGCGTAAACCCCGTAGGAAGCGCAATTTCCTTTCATTGAAAGTTTCAACAATGTGAGATGCGAAACTTGTCTTCATTGTGAGTTGTGAAAAGAAAGGGAGGAAAAAAGATAAGAAAGAAGAGACCGTACTGGAGTTCAGCTTCGCCTGCCGAAGATGCCGTTCGTTCAAGAAAGCATGGATGTGTCTGCCATTGACGCTAAGGTTAAAAAGAAATGGTGGTGGGACTGGCTAGACAGTAAAGACGCGGGAGGAGTGGAGCATCGCGAATGGTGCAAGAAAGTTGACCGACCTGGTGTGTTCAGTACAGAAGGAATTCCTTCTTTTTTTTAAAATTTGTCACATTTCCGTTTAACCCTTGTACACAGTAAGCCACACTACCTACAGCGTTGTTGTTGTTTCCTTCTTCTTCTTGACCCACAGGTGCAGTTTTTGATGGACCAAGGGGCGCACATCGAGCACACAGACTTGCACGGAATGCGACCGTTGGACCGCGCCATCGGCTGCAGGAACACGGCTGTCATCGTCTGCTTCCTGCGCAAAGGGGCTAAACTGGGTGAGAATTGTACCGTATTTGGCTCATTCAGCGTTGAAGTCTATGGCTGGGTTCACATTAGACGCGTAAGTTCCGTACGGAAAACCCTAAATAAGTGGAAGAAAGAAGGATAAAAGTTTATGCATAGAGAGGAAATTCGGACACGTGCGCAAATCTTTTCCCTTCTTTGTTTCACTTATTTATTGATTGCGCACGGGTTTCCGCACGGAATATCCGCTTATGTGTGTACACGGCCTTACTCTCTTCCTTTTTATTCCTCAATAGAAAAGATGTGTTCATCCGTTTGTTTGTTCAACGCGCACACACACAATCAATCGATCACAATTCTTTGACTGTCTTTGCAACAAAGCAAAGAAATGTGTTGCCTGGCATTCCCATCTTATAAATGAAACTGACACAATTAAGTCATGTTGAGAAAGACAATTATAATGTTGATAACACAAGCAATTTTGAAACACACACACACACACGCACGCACACACACACATGCACACACACACGCACACTTATGTACCATTTGAAAATAAAATTGTTGACTTTGACACACACACACACACACACACACACACACACACACACACACACACACACACACACACACACACACACACACACACACACACACACCATCACTAACAACCACCACCAGGCGAACAGGCTATAAATAAATGTTGAAATGTCGTTCCTTCCTTGTTCCTTCCTTCTCTGACAAACACCGTCGCTGTGTTGTGCACATTGTACCAGGTCCAGAGACGTGGGCCATGGCCTCAGGCAAGACGGACGTGCTGCTCCTGCTGCTGAACAAGCTGATGGAGGACGGCAACATCCTGTACAAGGTGAAACTCCCCTCTCCTTTGCTTACCAGGGGCGCCTCACAATATCCAATGTAGTTTAGCAAAACAGGGTGTAATTGTCACTCAACTGCTCTTGGAAATATAGTTCAGTAAAAGTTTAGTTGAGTGACACTCATTTCAGTAAATGTTTACTTGAGTGACACTCATTTCAGTAAAAGTTTACTTGAGTGACACTCATTTCAGTAAAAGTTTACTGAGTGAAACTCATTTCAGTAAAAGTTTACTTGAGTGACACTCACAACCTCTTTTTTTCCCTATTAGTAGTATTCACATTTTTTAGACTTTTCACGTTCTAAATTTGGGGTTCGCCTCCTTGGGGATACCAGGAAGTTTTTCATACAAATAGTTCCCCCACCTTCTAGAAGTTCAGTTTTTGGATCTTCATCTAATCTGTCACTGTCTTTGATTCTGCCTTTTCACTTTGCTTACTGTCATCTGCTGTCTTTCTGCCTTAGGGTACATACACATACATGCAGAGATTCCGTGCGGAAACCCGTAAATAAGTAAGAGAAAGAAGAGATAATATATGCGCATGTGTCTGTACTTCCCCTAATCCGTACATTGTTACCCTTCTTTCTTTCACATATTTACGGGTTGCGCATGGGATTTCCGCATCAACTGTGTACGAGGCCTTACTGGTCCATTCTCCTGCCTTTGTTCAAGAAATCCTTAGAAAGATTTTCTCCAGCCAAAGATGGACATGCTGGGCCTATTTTTTAGTCAGGAGCATAATGGCAGCATGATGCATCTGCGCTTGTATGGCAGGAGGCTCTCTGAGTGATCGAAGAAGAAGAAAATATGCTGGTTGCTTGAAGGGCGACAGTTCATGCAGTCCCACAGCACTGGCATTGCTTTCTGGAGTGTGCATTGCATGCCTGATGGTTGTTGTTGTTGTATCCTGGCTTAAAGACTCCAGGGATCAGCCCATCAGCCCAAGCGCTTGAACACTATGGTACAAATGCACCAGATAGGGATGAGAACATTACGTGTGTGACCGTTTTTGATTGCCCCCACCACGTGGGCAGCCACACTCCGACTTCGGAGGAGGAATGCCTGATGGTGAAATCTGACACATGTGGAGTTTCCTGTCCTCTGACAGTTTCCTGCCATATGAGTGCAGGTGCGTCATGCTGCCGTTATGCGCCTAGCTAAGAAATGTCCGTCTTCGGATGGAGAGAATCTTTGTAAGTGTTTCTTTAAAAAAAGGCAGGAGAATGAACCAATAAGGCAGAAAGATAGTAGATGACAGTAAGCAAAGGGAAAAGGCAGAGTCAAAGACAGTGACAGATTAGAGGAAGTTACAAGCACAGAACTTCCAGAAGGTGGGGGAACTATTTATGCAAAAGACCCACCGGTATCCCCACGGGGGGATATATCAGCTGAGGTTAGTGATTCGGGGATGTTGTGAATGCATGTGACACAAGCAATCTAGGGCGTGGCTAAAGACGTTGCTGTTCTGTGGCTTGGTGTTGTACAGAAGAACTGTATCAGGAATTAAGGCAGCTTGGCGGTATCAGCACAGTCATTGTTTGGCTTCATGACAAATCTCTTCTTCGTCTTCGATCACTCCGCAGTTTCCTGTCCTCTGACAGCTTCCTGCCATGTGAGCGCAGATGTGTCATGCTGCCGTTATGCGCCTAACTAAGAAATAGTTGGGCCCAGCATGTCCGACTCTAACTGGAGGAAATCTTTCTGAAAGTGTATTAAAAAAAAGGCAGAAGAATGGACCGGTAAGGCAGAAAGATAGTAGATGACAGTAAGTAAAGGGAAAAGGCAGAGTCAAAGAGAGTGACAGATTAGAGGAAGTTACAAGCACATAGCTTCCAGAAGGTGGGGGAACTATTTGTACAAAAGACCCCTGGTATCCCCACGACGGGAGACAAATCTGTTGAGCTTATTGATCTGCTGACAATGGAGGGTTGATGTTTTCTGTGTCTTTCTGTTCCACAGAAGAACCGAATCAAGGAGGCGGCTCAGCGCTATCAGTACGCCCTGAAGAAGTTTCCCCGCGAGGGGCTAGGCGAGGAGGGACGCACCTTCCACGACCTCAAGCTGAACTTTCTCCTGAACCTGTCCCGCTGCAAACGCAAACAGAACGTGAGTGGTCAGCATCGCTGTGTATTGGAAGACATTGTTGGTTTACCCATTGACTGAAGGAGAACATTTGAGGGAAGAAAAAATGAATGGAAAAGAGCTCTGTTAGTGTCAGTCTCGCAAAATGGTCGGGAGATTTAAACCTCCTGACTGTAAAGCAACAAAATGTATCCTAGACTTAAGCCCAAATGTGATTCTTTATGTGGCAGACAAGGAGTTCATTACTGAGGTTAGGAATGGATACATAATCGGAGGAGTATGAGAGTGTAGGACACATATGTTAAAAGATAGGTTTTCTGTTGATTCATTGTTATTTTTAATACTGTACTTAATACTATGATCATACTATAAAGTAGACTACACCTTTGTTTTACCCATATTTGCACGAAGTCTCTCATTCAAAGCCTTTATGGAAATTCAAGGACGTCTGTCCGCAGTAAATAGTTTATTAAAGATACAGTGCTGGTATAATTCTTTTAAAGATTTATTTCTGTATTTATTTGTTAAAAGCATATTGTAATATATTTCAGGTGGTTTATTACAAGCATAATACAATATTAAGGAGACAATATTTTTCTGGTTTTACTGTAGACGTTTGTAAGCAACTCAAAGAATGATAAAAACTTGTGAATAAGCAATCTGCTTCATAAACTAGATTATGCTTAGAAAGAACAAAATATTGTGAGGTATTGTGCAAATGACTAAAAAAAAAAACCCAGATAATTTGATAAACATTTCAAGAAAATTCTGTGAAAGGCCAATATAGGTTTTGCAAAGTGAGTCAAATGTAACGTGGTTGTTGAAAAAAAGGAGAAAAAAACAATGAATAAAAGTAAATGAATTAATAGAAAGAGTGAATCAATAAATGATTAATGGCTTAAATTAATAAATAAGTAATTGATTCAATAAATAAATTAATGCATAAAGACATGAATAAATAAATAAAAATGGTTATATCAATACACACAAAAAGGTGAACTATAGAGTGCTGTACCTTTGGAAATACAGGAATAAAAAGGGGGTGAAGGAAAAGGCAATGTAGAATGGGAGGGTACCTTTTCCTCCTTCACCCCCTTTTTAATATCCCTGTTCTATCAATACCTAAGTCAATCCATGGTGTTTGAACCCCAGGACTACGGAGCAGCCATTGACCTGGCATCGCGGGCCCTGGAGCTGAAGGCCAAGTGCTTCGAGGCGTACTACGCGCGGGCCCGAGCCAAGCGCGATGCTTAGAAAGAACAAAATATTGTGAGGTATTGTGCAAATGACTAAAAAAAAAAACCCAGATAATTTGATAAACATTTCAAGAAAATTCTGTGAAAGGCCAATATAGGTTTTGCAAAGAGAGTCAAATGTAACGTGGTTGTTGAAAAAAAGGAGAAAAAAACAATGAATAAAAGTAAATGAATTAATAGAAAGAGTGAATCAATAAATGATTAATGGCTTAAATTAATAAATAAGTAATTGATTCAATAAATAAATTAATGCATAAAGACATGAATAAATAAATAAAAATGGTTATATCAATACACACAAAAAGGTGAACTATAGAGTGCTGTACCTTTGGAAATACAGGAATAAAAAGGGGGTGAAGGAAAAGGCAATGTAGAATGGGAGGGTACCTTTTCCTCCTTCACCCCCTTTTTAATATCCCTGTTCTATCAATACCTAAGTCAATCCATGGTGTTTGAACCCCAGGACTACGGAGCAGCCATTGACCTGGCATCGCGGGCCCTGGAGCTGAAGGCCAAGTGCTTCGAGGCGTACTACGCGCGGGCCCGAGCCAAGCGCGACGACCAGCAGTACAGCTCCGCCCAGGCCGACCTGATGGAGGCGCTGCGCCTCGCCCCCAACAACCGGGAGGTGCGCCGCCTCCTCACCCGCATCAAGGAGGAGTGCACCCAGCAGGTGTCCCGCTACGAGGGTGGTCTCCCTTCCGCCGCGGGGATGGCGCACGAAATGGACAGAATCTCTGAGGATGAAGACGATTCATCGTTAGCGTTAGAAGTTCCTCCGCTGCCTCCGCCGCCACTGGCTGGGACGACGACGATGAGTCAGAGTGGTGTGCAGCAGCAACAGCAACAGCAGCATCCGGAAGAAACGGCGCTTTGATGAGAGAGAGAGAGAGAGAAAGAAAGAGAGATATAGAAAGAAATACAGAGAGAAAAAAAGAGAGAGAAAGAGAGAAATGTGTGTGAGAATCTCTGTGAGAATCTGTTGAGTGTGTGATGCTAATTGTGAAGTTGTCTTCTCTAGCACTCACAAGGGTGCGTGCAGGTTCAGGCAGTGGTTTGCGTAACGTTGTTTGTTTGCTGGTTGCTAACGGTTTAGATCTACATGGCTGGTTAGTCAAGGGAGATGAATTCAATTATGAATAGAAGAGTTATTGTTCGGGTAAAGGAGACATAGTCCACAGGTTCATAGTTAGCACACTACAGTTTGCCTGATGAAAATCCCCTCCCACGAAAAATTAAAGCCACTGCCGGCGTATGTAAGCGATTCGCACGAGCACGCGCCCTCATCTGCCTCGCTGCTCACCACAGCAACAGTTCAACCCTTCTCTTTTTGCCCCAGTTGTGCGAGGCAGCTCGTTTCTGGCTAGCGATACCTGATCCCTGTGATGGGTTGTGTTATGCCCTTGAGCTCTTCAAATGAAGGCTAGGTTTAGAGCTAAAACCCAAATTTCGGGCCAAGGTTTGCGTCACGACATTCGCCAGTGAACTCATTGTCCAGCTCGGTGTTTTGTGAATGACTATGGCTCTTGAGCTAGGAGGCGTTCTCCAGGGGCTTTTGATTATTAGTCGGCGCTTGGAAACCATCTTCAGCGCCACCTGTCCTAGAAATCCTCTCAAGGGGCAGGCGCACTGATTCGATGCGATCTGACTTCGATGCGATCTGACTGCGATCCGATTGTCACAATGTCTGTAAGTCATGATTCATGTGAAATACTTCCGTCTAAGAATGATTCTACAGTTTTCGTTCTCTATACTCATGTAGACTCCAACACACAAATTACATCAAACGTCCGATAAAATAAAATAAATTCATCTTTCATCAGACTCCAGTGCAGGGGACTACAAATATAGTGAATAAAACCAGTAGGATTTTATCAGATTCATTTTAGACAGTAGAATTTCACGAGAATCATGCCTCTCAAACGTTGCAGCCGGGTCGCATCATTTGCAGTGTGTGTGCCCCTATAGTCAAGAGAGTGGGGATGTGCCCTGGGCGAGTCTTCTCTGCTGTAAAACAGATTCCAGCCCTGCCCTAAATGAATAGCTCTTTGTCAGTCTCTCAGACATTTCCTGTCATATGAGCGCAAATGCGTCATGCTGCCATTATGCGCCTAAGAAATAGGCCGCCGTGGCGTAGTGGTTAGCGTCGCAGACTACTGGCTGGGAGGACTTGGGTTCGAATCCCATCAGAGGCGAGGGGTTTTTCGGTCCTGGACCGACTCCTACCCAGAGTGAGTGGCTATGGGCTCAATGGGAAGACTGAAACCACTCAGTCGAGCTTCATCCGCTTAATGGATGCGATTCTGAGAGTGTTGCTCTAATTTCAAGACCAACACTGCAGATGTCTGTAGTTCTCGGGCCTGGTTAACGCCAGGATATCATTATGAAAGGAAGCGTAGAATACAGCCCTGTCATGCAGTCTCTGACCGATGCGGAACTCCATAGCATCATCATCATCATTGTTGTCATCCGCCTCATTTCCATCAATCATTATAAAAAAAAAATGTCTCAAATTCTGTGGCTTTGCAAGCCCTCAATTTTGGTGCGTTCGGTCAAAGTCATGGGGATCAGTGTGTTCTGGGGAGCTGTCGGTGGACGGTCGTGGTGGCGCCCTCGGAGGAGTACCTCACTCACGCTGGCTCCGCGACTAAGAGAATATTGTCGTCAGTAGGGGGCTTAGTAGGTGGTGTCCTGAAAAGGCTCTACTGAACTCCACCGAAGTGACTCAGCAGCAGTGCAGTGTCTCCTCGGTTGGTTGCCTCCTAACGGACTAACATTGATTCGCTCCCCTTGAACTGCTGGTCTCAGATTCTGCGACCTGAACGTGCGGAGGTGTGGCTGCGAATTGGGAATCGGAATGAGCGGCGTGGGAGCAACGCCACTGTACGGACCAGAAGATGGGACAGCAAAGAAAAAAAGAAATACGCCCAGCGTGTCCGTCTTCGGCTGGAGAGAAAATCATTCTGCGAGCGTTTCTAGAACAAAGGGTAGGAATGGATCAGTAAGGCAGAAACACAGTAGAATGACAGTAAGCAAAGGGACAAGGCAGAGTCCGTCAAAGAGAGCGACAGATTAGAGGAAGTTACAAGCACAGGACTTCCAGAAGGTGGGTGAACTTTTTGTACGAAAGACCCCCGGTATCCCCACAGGAGGGGGTGAGGGGGGGTATTATATCATAGTGTAGATATTTGGTTGTGGTGGTTAACCCACCGGCCTCCTAAAAAGGATAAAAGATCTAGTGGTGTGGATGTATCCACATTGTTACTTCACCGTTTTCCTGGATGTGGATGTATCCACATTGTTACTTCCCCGTTTTCCTGGATGCGATGGTGTGGATGTATCCACATTGTTACTTCACCGTTTTCCTGGATGTGATGATGTGGATGTATCCACATTGTTACTTCCCCGTTTTCCTGGATGTGATGATGTGGATGTATCCACATTGTTACTTCACCGTTTTCCTGGATGTGATGATGTGGATGTATCCACATTGTTACTTCCCCGTTTTCCTGGATGTGATGATGTGGATGTATCCACATTGTTACTTCACCGTTTTCCTGGATGTGATGATGTGGATGTATCCACATTGTTACTTCACCGTTTTCCTGGATGCGATGGTGTGGATGTATCCACATTGTTACTTCACCGTTTTCCTGAATGCGATGGTGTGGATGTATCCACATTGTTACTTCACCGTTTTCCTGGATGTGGATGTATCCACATTGTTACTTCACCGTTTTCCTGGATGTGAGCCTGGCAAGGTGGGGTGGGGGAGCAAAGAAAGGCATGGGGGGGGGGGGTGGGGCTGTGTTTTGTACAGAGTGAAGACATTTGTTGTTGGAACCTCCACTTGTTACGTGTTCCCTGCTGGCCTTGTATAACCACTACCTATTGTGCGTTGCTTGGGTTTTTTCTTCTTCTTTTTCTTCGTCTTGTTGAGAAGAGAGGTGGCGTTTTTCACTGTGATGAACGACGCTGTGGCCTTCGACATATTCACTGAAGAAAGAGAACAAAAACAGCACTCCCCACTCTCCAGAATGAACATTTATGAATTTGTCAACGATAAAAACAAGGAATTACTTTCATTGTTGAGAACGGAAAAAAAAAAAAAGTGCATTGTCAATAATGAATAAAAGAGTAGTTTCTTTGTTCAGAATGATAAAAACTAATGCAACCTTTGTCAGAGACCTGAAGTGTAGTAAATATGGAAGAGAAAGTGATCTGATGGATGATACTTGTTGAAGTCTGAGGACTAACATAACGCATGGGAAACCGCAGTTGTTGGGAATGTGGTTGAATAAGAATACACCTGTGTTTGAAATAGTGATTGCTTAGGAATGGTTGAAATAAGGTTTTTTTTATCAGTGATCTGAAATAGATTTGACTTAATCGTTTTTGTTTCACCGTCGAAGTGTGGAAAACGAAGATGATCCGCCTTTGACGCCATACTGTGGCTGTGTGACATCACAGTGTGGCTGTGACGTGACATGTTGACGTCATTGTTGTTGCTGGACGGCTCCTCCTCTCGCTGTTGTGCGTTTCCCTGGACCCGACTATGAACTTGGCCTTGTTGTTATCACAATTATCGCACCACCAACTCCACGCAGCCTTGCTTGGTTATTTGTTTGTAAGTGTCGATTGTATAACAGTTGAATTGCGTGTGCCTGACAGTTTGTGGTGTGTTGTGTGGGTGATAATACTTAATAGTCCTGATTCTTCTTCTTCGATCGCTCAAGACAGTTTCCTGTCAATTAGGAGCGCAGATGCGTCATGCTGCCGTTACGCGCCTAAGTAAGAAATAATTAGGCCCAGCATGTCCGACTTCGGCTGGAAGAAATCTTTTTGAAAGCGGGTTTTTTTTTAAAGGCAGGAGAATGGACCGGAAATGCAGAAGGATAGTAGATGACAGCAAGCAAAGGGAAAAGGCATAGTCAAAGAGAGTGACGGAATAGTCCTGATGAATTGTGTGAACGATGGAAGAAGACAACAATTGAGGAATATGCGACTTTTTATATTTTTAGATGAACGTTGTGAGTACGACCGACAGTCTGGGTCAAATGAAAGGGAATGCGTGAATGAGGTTGATGGCATTTGTACAGTTATGATTGGTTCCAACGTTGTTGTTTTTGCGATAATAGTATGGCTGTCTATGGCTATAAGACTTTAACAAACATGGTTTTCTTTTACATTAGTGTGTCCAGTGGATGCTATGGTCACTTTTGGTTGGTTTGTTTTGAAACAGACTGTTCAGCATTGTCGAGTATCGCTCACAGTGGTGATGGTAGCTGTAGATACGGCAGTGTGTTAGTAGTACATGTTCCTTTCATTGAATCTGTTTGTAGTGCATGTAGTGTTTTCTATAGTGCTGGTAGTATGTAGATTTTAGATTTTATTTATTTCTAGATTTAAAGTAATCTTTTTTTTAATTCTATATTTTTTAAGTTGAACATTTGCTTTTTCTTCCAAGCTAGATGTAGTCGTCTGTGTCAGACTTGGAAACCTGTTGCCATGGTGAAGCCCAATTTTTGTTCTTTTTCTTTACGTTTAGGTTGTTCGTTTTCTTGTTGCCGATAACGAGTAAGGTAGATTGACTTGTCATAGAAAACCAACAGTAAGTGGTGTTACTTTAAAGTAGTGATTACGACGCATAATAGTTTTCGAAGTATAACCAGTAGAGAAGTTTTTCATGAGGAAAATGCTTAGACCATTGTTGTCTACAGTGAATATAGCATAAGTTGGTGGTTACGGCTAAAACTCAATTAACTCATTCGCATCGTAACGATTTTGAATTATTCAAAAAGCTCATAAATCACTCCAGTCATACACACAAACAAAACATACGTAAACAAAAGGAGAAATGAAAGATTACAGGTTTTTGCTTCAGGTTTAGACATAGGGAAGTGGTAGATTAGACTTTTTTATATATAGACTTTACATAAAAAAACCTACACCGATTGGTTTCCCCACACCAAAACACTACAAAAGCAAAGTCAGAGGCAAAATTGTGATCTAAGGGAGTGAAGCGAGTTTAGAAGTGACCAAGGTATGGTGTGCACAGATTTACTTCCCTTGAAGCAAATGCATCAAAATGACAGTTATCTATTAATTGCGGACATATAGGGCCGGGACGACTTAAATGAGTTATATGACAAATATAACAAAGGTTATAATATGCTACTCAAGTTCTAAAAAGATTGCCAAACTAATGGACTGTGGTTAAAGCAAGATCTTGTGCAATGAAATAGTCAAATATCGATGGCATTATTGTGATGGAGCACCTTTGTTCTTTCAGCATAGAGTAAATGATGTATACTTTTTGAGAGTGGTGAATGCTGTAAAGAGAAGGCTATGCCAATATTATATTCTCTTAAATGAGTGTGGTTCAGGGTGTTTTTTACTCCTAGGGAGGAGAGCTATTGTGGTAAGAGGGAAACTGTTAACCGTGTTGTTTATTGTATGGCTGCTGGGTGGTCTCCACAATAGGCATGTGCCAACGTCATCAGCCATCCTGTATGAATGAGCTTATCTCATCAACACTAAATGTAGTTTGTGTTAGACTTCTTTTAAAAATGTGCAGCAAGTAAATAAGTGAAGACGGCAGAGCTAAGAGAATGTTATGAGCGAGTGCTCCAACTATACTATAATTGTATCTGAAACTAGACAGATGATTAAAATTACTCTAAAATTTGAAAGTATCTAAAGTAAATTTGCCATTTTCAATTTGTATTTTTGTGTTCTTCTTCTTTAGCTGGCTTTCTGTGAGAAAGAAGTTTGTACATCAGATCACATCAGAGATCACTAAGCACTGAGACCACTAGAATGGGAATGTATCATCATCAGTTTAAGATATGAAGTTTCCCGTGTAGTATGTTTATCTCAATTTGTCCCAATGTGGCAACGCTGACATTGCTGCCTTTGTGTTTCACCAATCTTCCAGACTGTGGAACTTGGGACTGCAGTCCCATTATTGCATGCAATAATTACAGTTACATCATTATAAGTTGGCATGCGTGTGTTTCGATCACTGCAATAATTGTCAGATCCGATGTTGACAGCCATGGCCTTTTCTGACTGGGAGCAGGCTTTGTCTAGCCAACAACTGACCCCCACACACAAGATGTGACCTTTATGCTGGAAGTACCTCTGCCACTCATTACTGTACAAGCATGGATGCAATCTTGCCTCAAGGCGGCTACTGTTTTTCAAAATTTTAACCCCCCCAAAAAAAATTGGATTAAAAGTTCAAGGGGGAAAAAGTGTTGAATTCTCACTTTACAATGGAATAAGCTTCAAATTGAGTATGATTTTGCTTTTTCTTCAGCTTGACCCACCCCTTTACCCCGCCATGGGCCTGGGCGGCCCCTGACTTGCCTGTGTTTGGATGTTCTCCAGTTGCATCCATGTACATGGTAGTTTGCCCAATTACCCATACTTCAATTGAACGGAATGGGACGGCTACCATTTCTATACTATAGGTGCTGGAAACATCAACTACCTCTGAAGCGTGCTAGCATTGCAAATCAAAGTGTTAGATGAATTTTGGGGATGTATGCTGACGCCGAATAATGAATGACCAAAAGATGGGATGAAGATTGTAGTCTTTAAAAATGAGTTAGTATTCAATGTGCTCGCTGTACATGATTTAGTCATCACATCAAATAGAAAGCATTAAGAAAAAAAGGCATCAGGCATAATATTATCATATGCTTATGTTCCCTTTGACAAAATATTTTCATCTGTATAATGTGTTTTTTGCAAGATCATTTACATTGCATTTTATTTATATTTGGTAAACCCAAATATGAAGCTTCGCTTCAGACGTTTTTGTGTGTCTGTCTTACAAATATGGTTACATTTATTTATTTCAACAAACTGTATATTATATGACTGCACGAGCAAACAGGCATAGAGGTACAATGTAAAGGCAAAAACTAGTCATCAAACCTAAACTAAAAATATCACATTTTAATCGTAAAGGCATATTTAGCTTTGTTATTATTCGCGCTACACAAAGTATGATGCCAAATTTGGAAATACTGTAATGTTTATTTATACTCTTTGAAACCAATTCTCTACAAAGAGATATAAAAAAAAACTTTAGTTGTGTGTGTTTTCTGCAGGATACAGAAACTAAAAAGAGTAATCCTGTTTGGTTGCCAGCTGTACTGCATAGCGCAAACTTTTCTTGAAAACCAACAAAAATATATATGCAGTCACATACTTAATGGTTTGTATGATAATGTAGTTCGCACTGGCTTGTCATTTTCAGTGTTGATCTTTCTCAAAGCAAAACGCTAAACAACAGAGCTGGCTGGGACAAATGCTGGGTAAAACTTCCACAACAAATAGATGTGAACTGAGTGACTTAAGCAGTACAAAAAAAGAAACCTTATTGTTTGCAGTTTGTTCTGTGTTGTATGTTGTTTATGTGTAACATATTCAAGGTTAGAAGGCTATGCCACTCTTGGACATGTGTTGATTTGTTTGTATGTCGTCCTCTCCACCATTGTTGATGTGTACTGTGTGGGTGAGGGTCATAAAGGCGAGCTTGGCACATTCTTTTTTAAGAATGATGCTTTGCTTGTCTCACTTTGGTTCTGACCCACGCACTGCTAGGTGAATGGTATCGTAATCAACTTTGGTGGAGGGGAGTTAATTAGAAAAAGAGAGTAATTACCCTTTGTTCAATTTCTTCTTGTTTGCATTTTTTAGCTAGAGACAAAGTTTATTGTTTTAATTTATTTGCTTCATTGTGTTGATGTAATATGTGAACGGTTTGTTGTTTCACTTGTCTCCCTTAGCTGCATGTGATTGGGGATGTAGTTGATATGGTTCTGTTGGATCACATAGCGGTCCAATGTTGCTGCACCTCATAATTCACGGTCGCCAAACCTGCACCTCTGCCCAAAGTGATCCTACTGTGGTGGACTACGACATAAAAATATTGAATATATATATATATACCTACATGTCTGCATACATGTATTTATAAACAGCAAGTGAATGTATGTAAATATGCGAGATTGTCTAGTAGCTTGCTTCGTCTGTATGGACTTACTGTTCTTTTTTTTGAGGGGGCGTTTATTTTTGTTTTTAAAAAAATATATATCGCCCTTGTTCATGCAAGTTGTTTTTCCATTCAGTGTCTAAGTACAACATGCAAATTGTTGTTTCTCCATTGATGGATGGATGGATGGATTAAATAGTGATATTATTCAGAGTTGAAAGTGCTTCTCCGCTGTTCCCCACTCCCAGGGGTATCCTGAATAAACAATTTGAAATGAATTCATTTTCTTCCAGCGTGATTCGGTGTATGAAGTTGTGCTTAATAACATTAAAGGAGAGTGGCTTTCCCCCCCCCCCCCCCCCCTTTTTTTTTTTTTCAATAATGAGGCTTTATACTACTACTTGCCGACACAAAACGGTGATAATTTTAGGCCCGAACTGCCGATGCCCCCTCGTGACGAGTCAGGAGCAGATAATTTTCTGTGGCTATATACTACTAGTTCCTGACAGGCAAGGGCGATAATCTTAAGTAGGTGGCATTCGCATCTCCAGTCATGAGACAGGGGCAGAGACTTTTTGTTATAAAGCCTCATTCCGACAAGAAGTAGGACACTTAGGAACGACAATAAAACCGAATAAACAAGTTGACATGGATCCATGGATATTGTACAGGTGGATTATAAATGTATGAAATTATATCTGTATGATGGAGAGGAGAGTGGCTTCATCTCCTTCTAACTAGAAATAAGGATTCTAGGAACAGTAAGAAGGATCAACATTATTAGACCTGGTCTTCACTTTATCTGATTTATCAGTCAGATGTTTATTCTAACTACACTATTCTACCTCTTCCCTGTATCCAAATGAATACCCAATAAACAAACAAACAAAATGCGCACAGCAGATGCTAATTTAACTAATACACTATGCTAGCATCCCCTCCCCCTCCCCCCAAAAAAGAAAGAAAATTAATTCCTGTATCCGAATGATTATTTAATAAACTAAGAAAAATGTCTTGCTCAGATATATTTAAAAAAAGTAAAAACACAACCTCCTTGGCGGAGATAAAAGCCTTCCACCATTCATCGATTTTTTGAACTTTGACCTTGTCTACCACTTTTTGAGCCATTCTCTTTTTCCATTCTCCAGCTTTGTTATTATACAAGTAGTTTATTACTTAATGTGTTCTGTCTTGTGCGTTGAATCAAAGACGAAAGAAATACATAATCCAGAACCTGCAGCACACATTCAGAAACAAGGAAACAAGTCACAACCTGAGAAACAGAGAGAAAAAAGAAGATAGTTGCAACAACATCAAAGTAAAAGAAAATCAGAGAAAAGAAGAAGAAGACGACAAAACACATACAGAACATCGTTGTGAGGAGAAAATAAACGTTGCAGAAACATTGTAGAACAAGAAAAGACAACAACTAAGAAAAGGAACAAAATTCATCAAAGAAAAAATAACTCTCAAATCAGGCGGGGAAACATCATGTGTTTGATACCCAAACTCTGTCATCACAGAGCAACACTTTACTCTCATAAACCAAAATTAAGTAGCTAGAAGCATAACAAAAATGAATAACAGTAAATAGTTTATATTCTTAACAATTGAAAACCTTATTAACCCCAAAATAATAAACTGAATGTAAACATTCACAAAATAAAAACTACTACTACTATATATACATTATATTAACCACATCAAAACCTTGTATAAATGCTAATGCATTTGAAAGTACTTCACTAAATGAGGCTTTATACTCAACATTATCTGCCCCTGTCTCGTGCACTGAGATGCGTGCGCCATCTGCATAAGATTATCGCCCTTGCCTGTCATGAAGTAGTAGTATAGAGCAGGCATCAGAATTGTCAGAGGATCAGATAATTTTAGAGGATTGAGAATTTCTGACAGAGGATTGGCCTCTTCTGTCAGAGGTTTTGCCTTTACATTGAGTGTTATCTTTTCTGTTAAACAGCATTTTAAAGTGATTCCGCACTGCATAAAGCCTTTTTGGTCATGTTGGGAACTCATTTCAGTGTTGTCCCTCTATAATCAGGGGCATTGGTGGCCCTTGGACCGCGGTTTTCAGAGGATTGGACTTCAGACTGTTCTGATGCCTGATAGAGCTTCTCTGCCCCTGACTTGTCACTAGGTGGCATGGTCAGTTCAGTCCTAAAATTACCGCCCTTTCGTGTTGCTGGGAAGTAGCATAAAGCCCCATTGTACTGCCACAAACTGGTTGGCATATGGTGCATCTGCTGTTCACATTCAAACAACCCCCCTTAACTTTAACCCTTTCACCGCCAATGTCGCATTTTAGCACCACAATGATTTAACACCTATGTCACGAAAAGGTCTCAAACCAGGGTCTGTTTTATCCAAAGAGCCTATTTTCATAATTTTGGGAGGTAAGGACAGGCCTTACTTTAACTTTATACGTACGTGTCACAGAGGAATCCCCAATATTGAAGATGATTTGTTTTTCTCTACCCAGGTAAGTTTAATGGAAAAACATTTGCTGAAAAATGGCTGGCGGTGAAGTGTCACAAATCCTTCGCACATTTTCTTGTGAACAAACGAAAAAATAATAATGCTGTCATCTTGCCAATAAACAGCAATGTTGCATCAAAAATAAAGGTGTGTCAGGGTATCAATAAACTGCACGCAGACTGTGCAACAACCGTGTCGAAAAGTTCAACAATGACAAACAATAATGAAATAAAGTGATGTGAAAAACTTATTGTATATCAGAAACAGTGTCTTGAACAGACAAATATGAAGGGAAAACATAGTGTAGATTACCAGTACGTTTTCAAGATGCGATTAACGTCAAAAGACTCGCCACTCTCCACACCACACCTCTGCTCCCACCCCACTATTCTTTGGTTCTTGGCCATTTTCTTTCAAAAGCCCCCATTTGTGATTTACACGCGACACCCTAACAAAAATCATTCTGTAATAGTGAACTAAAAACAACAAAGCACCAAATGTGTACAAAGTGAAATGATTTTGAAGGGCAGTGCCTTCCTTTTCAATCCATGGACTCATTAAAACCGTTCTGTTCTTTGGCTGTTCACAGGTGGTTCAGTCAAACTCTGGTACAGGTGCTATTCTAATATAATTATAACAAAGCACTGTGATTTGTTTTACATAGTGACCTAGATTTGTTTACTATCTGCATGTGCCTAGATCTAATTCACATTGACATTCACAAAAGAAATCCACAAATGAGCATTTATATTTTTGTGATATGTTCAAATCACTGCAACTTTTCTTAAGAAAGACAAAACAATACTGTACATCACTATAAGTAATCATATACTATATTCATTAAAAAAAAAATCATATGATGTAAATGAATCCATTAAATGGTTTATACACACAAGCTCATTCAGCATCACCGCACATAATTATTTGTTCATGAAAGTTTTGGTCAGCTAAAAATCCAGCATAAATTTTTTTTATAAAACATCAGACAATCTTGTAAAATATTAAAATTCACTTAAAAACAAAACAAAAAGAAAATGTAAAATATTCTTTTTGGTTCTGATATTCCATGCACCATTTTCAATACAACCCGTATCCCAAAAAGATGTGATGAAAATTGAAAATGTTCCTAAAGTCTTTTAAAATAAATTACAATTTTAAAAATACATAAAGCAACATTAAGTTCCGGTTATCCATGTTAATTATACTAAGTAATTATATAATCTCAAGATGTGCTTGCAATTATGTACACAAAACTTGCAATGAGTGAGCGAAATACAGTGTTCAGGTTTTATAAATATTATAAGGGTGCATACACATACATGCAGAGATTCCGTGCGGAAACCCGTGCGCAATCCGTAAATAAGTAAAAGAACAAATGGAAAAGATTTGTGAACGTGTCCGTATTTCCCCTAATCCGTAATTTTGTACCCTTCTTTCTTTGACTTATGGGTTTCTGTACGGAACTTATGCATCTAATGTGAACCCGCCCTAATGCGAATTGCGCTAGAGAGTAAAGAAGATACATGTTATTTCATCACTTTTCTTCACTTTAGAATAATATCCTATGCAGCTCACAACCACATCATTCATACACTTTCGCACACTACATAATATAATTTTTCGATAAATTTTGATACTGTACATGATCATCATTTTATACATATCTTAATATATTTTTTAATTGATTGTGCCACTATCGCTTCACACATTGAAAACCTTGATAATAATCATATGATATTGTATTTAATTTGCATCACTATGCAAAACAATAATTTCAATAATGTTTGAAACCCACGCACATTTCTAAACTTTAAAAAACTGTGAATGTTTTAAAACTGGCATGATTATGCAAAAATATTCAATCATTTTCAAACCCGCACACATTTCTAATTTTTTCAAAATCACACCCGTTGAACAGATCAAATAGAGCATGTCAGCAAATTTCTGTAATAAAATTACCCCTCATAACCAAAAATGGAAGCTAAGCTAGGCTAGATCTATTGCCTGATTACATATAGAGTGCAAAATGAGATCTTTCAATCAAATCACGTTAAAGCAAGAGATTGCACAAACTTGATTTTGTATCAGTTTTGTGTTAAATCAGGGATGCCATGATTAAATTTTGTATAAAAGTGAAATGAGGACAAACCAGCATTGTTTACGGCTATCAATGCTCCAACACATGATTTCGGAAATGACCTATTTGATAGGAAAAAGTCTCCTCAAAGCAACATCATGCAGTGATACACATTGTCTCCACTAATCCCCCAATAATTTGTTTTTAAAGTCCCAACAAATCTTGTTCAATGAGGCGTTACACTACTCCTTGTCGAGACGAAAGGGCGATAATCTTAGGGCCGAACTGCCGATGCCCCCTGGTGACGAGTCAGGAGCAGATAATCTTCTGTGGCTACATACCACTAGTTCCTGACAGGCTAGGGCGATAATCTTAAGTAGGCGGCGTTCGCATTTGAGGTCGCGAGACAGGGGCAGATAATTTTTGGTATAAAGCCTCATTAGGCATAAGTAACACAACAGTGAATTTATACAGTAAAGCTAACTGGAAAACGGACACATACGTACCCATTGTGGCCTTATGGCCCAGGAACACAGAAGAAGAAGAAGAAAAGAACAAGAAAGCATTCCAAGGACAAAGTATATAGTGTGTCCTAAATAGTAAATCTTTCCAATTTAAAAAAAAATAAGAAAGAAAAGGGCAAGCATTGTTCGTTTGGCATAATGCTGACAAATACAAAAAGACACCAAATGACTGATCACATCCACCCCCGACAGTCACAGACCGTCACCCCCACCCCCACCCTCCACCTTATACCGCTTCATCCTGTCATCCTACATCTTCCCTCTTAACCACCAACATTCGGCCGGAGATAAACGCAACCAACAAAATAATTCAGCACACTCTTCTGCCCATCACCCCTTTCCCTGCACCCTGAAACTGAATTCATGTTTCTCGTAATACGAATATGTGTGCAGTTTTAAAATTTCAAAACAGCAACAAGAGGACATTTTTAAAGCAGTTTGGTTGTAAAATGCAAAGCTTGTAGCTAAAATGTGCTTCAAGATGATTTTAGAAATGCATTAACTGGCTGCTGCAGAACTAACATGTGTGTTCAAATCCTGTACAACTCGTATCCTGTATCGTCTTTTCCGGGCTATAAGCCGCTACTTTTTTCTTCAACTTTGACCCCTGCGGCTAAAACAACGATTGCGGCTAATTTGTGAATATTTCCCCTTCCGTATTTTAGGCTGGTCGTCAACTCCAGCCTGTGCGTGTTGACATCGTCAATCTCGGTAAAAACGAACCGTTCTCATGCCGAAACTGAAGAATTTAATCAGCGATATCACGATCTGACCACTAAATGTCACCACTTTTATGCACATGTGTCATCACTGAGCAGTTTATGATCAAAGTTTGAACTGAAGCAGTCGCTATCGTGTCGATCTTTACGAACTCTGTGCACACGTAAATGCGAAGTCAACTT
This sequence comes from Phymorhynchus buccinoides, assembly GCA_017654935.2. Lineage (NCBI taxonomy): Eukaryota > Metazoa > Mollusca > Gastropoda > Neogastropoda > Raphitomidae > Phymorhynchus > Phymorhynchus buccinoides. Next base: position 28,848,841 of record CM065703.1, read on the forward strand.
CCAAGTTGAAACTAGGTGATCGGTCTCACTCCATAAGTTGGAACTCAGTGAATGGTCTCACTTTACAAAAAAATAAGTTGAAAAGCAACTCCTTTATCAAACTGATAAATCGGCGTTAGTGTGTGCACTGAAACACTCGCTGAATGCAAACAACTCACAAAATCTAATAAATGAAAGCAGCTGGCGCATTAGCGTTTGCCGTGATTTCTTATCTGCAGTGTGCTCTGCGCCATTTTGTCAGCCGAGTTGTATGCGCGGTAAAAGTTCCACGTGTGCAAACTGTGACTGAAAATGAACTGCCAGTGCGTTACTTTGTCATGCTTTGTGTTGTGTTGTGTCGTTGTGCAGAATCCAGTATTAAGTAGGTCCATTATGGCGAAGATTAGGTCTGTACTGTTATGTGTAGTTTGTGTGTGAGTGCAACACGGGCCGTCGAAGTTGCCGTGGCTTTTGATCACGAGTTCGTCTGCTCGTCTTCTCAGGTTCGTTTTTCCTTTTCAGTCTCTTGCGGCCTAGACACTGAATGCGGCTTTATCGTTGTTTTTTCCAGAATTTAAATAAAATTCAGGGGGTGAGGCTTGGACAACGCAAAGCGCACGCTTTGTAGTCCGGAAAATACGGTACCCAACTTAGCTTGTCCATTTTTCGTCACAATGAAGAACTCATAGCATTTTGCTAAAAATGATCCAAATCTGAGAAAAGTACAAATATCATTACGCTAAAAATAATAAACTTACGTTCTGTGAGTAAAAATGTCTAGGCAGGCAGGTTTATAGATTCACTGCTCAACACAGTCCAACAGGTAAGCAAAATGCAATATTGTTTCCCTGTCTGATTCCAAACAAAACAAATGTTATATTATGGCATGCTTAAAAAAAACAATTAAGAGGTGATCATTTGTGAATGGTCCCATCACCAGTTGTTCATAACACACACATGCACGCGCGCACACACACTCTCTCTCTCTTCATCAAATGCTAACAAATCTGACCCAAACTTGACCAAAGTCCAAAAAAGAAGCCAGCCAGCAATTAAAGCTATGTACAGCACCCACTCTCACTCTTCTTTGTAGACTCACAAAACACACCATTAACTTTCCGTCTCTCCACCTGAGCTTTTAAGTCATGGTCAACATTAGGAATAGCTTCCCATCGGCGGCCAGCAAAGCAAATAACATCAGCACAATAGTACAGCCAGCAACATTGTTGTGATATTGAGACATTTTCAAAGTGGTTTTACCAACAGTACGTACATTTAAGCTTCATCAACACACTTTCCAGACATTGTCAAAGTGGCTTTACCAACAGTACATACATTTCAGTTTCATCAACACACTTTCGATTGCTTCTTCTTCTCTCCTTCATCAATCGCTCAGACAGTTTCCTATCATTTGAGAGCAGATGCATCATACTGCCATTATGCACCTAAGAAATAGGCCCAGCATGTCCGCCTTTAGCTGGAGAAAAAAAAATCTTTGAAATAGTTTCTAGAAAAAAGGCAGGAGAATGGACCAGTAACTGAGTAAGGCAGAAAGATAGTAGATGACAGTAAGCAAAGGGAAAAGGCAGAGTCAAAGAGAGTGGCAGATTACAGGAAGTTACAAATACAGAACTTCCAGAAGGTGTGGGAACTATTTGTACAGAAGACCCTGGTATCCCCATGGGAGAGGGTTGCTTCAATAATCTCACATCATTTCAATATCAACACATAAAGTTTACTGTTTTAGAACCTTGTTTAGAAATAAAAGCGTGTTCTTTCTTTATATTAATTATACAGAAGAAAAAAAAAATTTGAAACACTATTACTCACAATATTAGACATGAGTGGCAAACATTGTAAAACCCCTTTAAAAAAAAAAAGAGGAGAAATCAAAAAACAGAACATTTTACATTAATCATTAACTTTGTTTTAAACAAATAAAAACTTCCTAAAATAAGAATAGCAACATTAAAAAATATATATATCAACATCCTGGAGCAGTCAACATTCACTGTTAGTGTTATTGCCTGTAGTCATTCAGAGCATTGATTAACTTAAAAAATAAAAATAGAAAAAAAAGTTGAGAAAGAGAGGCAGGAAATGGGAGATGCATGGGGTCCCCAGGGGTAGACCAAGTGATTTGCAAAGGGGGGGGGGGGTTCTGTGGGGGGTCCATGGAGATGCATGGGGTCCCCAGGGGTGGACCAAGTGATTTGTAAAGGGGGGGGGGGTTCTGTGGGGGGGTCCAGGGAGATGCATGGGGTCCCCAGGGGTGGACCAAGTGATTTGTAAAGGGGGGGGGGGGGGGGGTTCTGTGGGGGGTCCATGGAGATGCATGGGGTCCCCAGAGGCGGACCAAGTGATTTGTAAAGGGGGGGGGGGGGTTCTGTGGGGGGTCCAGGGAGATGCATGGGGTCCCCAGGGGCGGACCAAGTGATTTGTAAAGGGGGGAGGGTTCTGTGGGGGGTCCAGGGAGATGCATGGGGTCCCCAGGGGTGGACCAAGTGATTTGTAAAGGGGGGGGGGGGGTCCAGGGAGATGCATGGGGTCCCCAGGGGCGGACCAAGTGATTTGTAAAGGGGGGGGGTGTTCTGTGGGGGGTCCAGGGAGATGCATGGGGTCCCCAGGGGCGGACCAAGTGATTTGTAAAGGGGGGGGGGGTGTTCTGTGGGGGGTCCAGGGAGATGCATGGGGTCCCCAGGGGCAGACCAAGTGATTTGTAAAGGGGGGTGTGTGTGTTCTGTGAGGGGTCCAGGGAGATGCATGGGGTCCCCAGGGGCGGACCAAGTGATTTGTTAAGGGGGGGGGGGGGGGGGTTTCTGTGGAGGGTCCAGGGAGATGCATGGGGTCCCCAGGGGCGGACCAAGTGATTTGTAAACGGGGGGGGGGGGGGTTCTGTGGGGGGTCCAGGGAGATGCATGGGGTCCCCAGGGGCAGACCAAGTGATTTGTAAAGGGGGGGGGGGTGTTCTGTGGGGGGTCCAGGGAGATGCATGGGGTCCCCAGGGGCGGACCAAGTGATTTGTAAAGGGGGGGTGTTCTGTGGGGGGTCCAGGGAGATGCATGGGGTCCCCAGGGGCGGACCAAGTGATTTGTAAAGGGGGGGGGGTGTTCTGTGGGGGGTCCAGGGAGATGCATGAGGTCCCCAGGGGCGGACCAAGTGATTTGTAAAGGGGGGAGGGGGTTCTGTGGGGGGTCCAGGGAGATGCATGGGGTCTCCAGGGGCGGACCAAGTGATTTGTAAGGGGGGGGGGGTTCTGTGGGGGGTCCAGGGAGATGCATGGGGTCCCCAGGGGTGGACCAAGTGATTTGTAAAAGGGGGGGGGGGTGTTCTGTGGGGGGTCCAGGGAGATGCATGGGGTCCCCAGGGGCGGACCAAGTGATTTGTAAAGGGGGGGGGGGTTCTGTGGTGGGTCCAGGGAGATGCATGGGGTCCCCAGGGGCGGACCAAGTGATTTGTAAAGGGGGGGGGGGTTCTGTGGTGGGTCCAGGGAGATGCATGGGGTCCCCAGGGGCGGACCAAGTGATTTGTAAAGGGGGGGGGGGTTCTGTGGGGGATCCAGGGAGATGCATGGGGTCCCCAGGGGCGGACCAAGTGATTTGTAAAGGGGGGGGGGTTCTGTGGGGGGGTTCAGGGAGATGCATGGGGTCCCCAGGGGCGGACCAAGTGATTTGTAAAGGGGGGGGGGGTTCTCGGGGGGGGGGTTTCTCTGGGGGGTCCAGGGAGATGCATGGGGTCCCCAGGGGTGGACCAAGTGATTTGTAAAGGGGGGGGTGGGGTGTTCTGTGGGGGGTCCAGGGAGATGCATGGGGTCCCCAGGGGCGGACCAAGTGATTTGTAAAGGGGGGGGGGGGGGGTTCTGTGGGGGATCCAGGGAGATGCATGGGGTCCCCAGGGGCGGACCAAGTGATTTGTAAAGGGGGGGGTTTCTGTGGGGGGTCCAGGGAGATGCATGGGGTCCCCTGGGGCGGACCAAGTGATTTGTAAAGGGGGGGGTGTTCTGTGGGGGGTCCAGGGAGATGCATGGGGTCCCCAGGGACGGACCAAGTGATTTGCAAAGGGGGGGGGATTCTGTGGGGGGTCCAGGGAGATGCATGGGGTCCCCAGGGGCGGACCAAGTGATTTGTAAAGGGGGGGGGGTTCTGTGGGGGGTCCAGGGAGATGCATGGGGTCCCCAGGGGCGGACCAAGTGATTTGTAAAGGGGGGGGGTTCTGTGGGGGGTCCAGGGAGATGCATGGGGTCCCCAGGGGCGGACCAAGTGATTTGTAAAGGGGGGGGGGGTTTCTGTGGGGGGTCCAGGGAGATGCATGGGGTCCCCAGGGGCGGACCAAGTGATTTGTAAAGGGGGGGGGGGTTCTGAGATGCATAGGTTCCGGGTTAAGAGGCAGTGCCGTTTGGGGGATGCGGGGGGCGAAGCTCCCAGAAAATGTTGCAAAGGGGGGAGGGAGGGAGGGGGGGAAAGAAATAGCCAAGAAAACACACAAAAATTAAAAGAACATTGATGGTCAGCCAAATTGTCAACAATTCGGTTCAAAACTTTAATATTCGTGTTCGTCTAGCCAGCTAAATGTGAAAATAGACAAAGGTAGGTTACTCTCCATTAAAGGGATACAACTCCACCACCGTAAAGGCAGAAAGCATCACTGACATAAGCTCTGAAAATAGACAAACTCTTGGCAGGGTGCTTGGCAGTGAATGTCTTTGTATTTGGTGGGAGTGAGGTGTGATGTACCGGGCGAATACATCCGCCCATGGTGCTAGAAGAGTTGATTCATGCAGGGCTAGGCAGGGTTGTCGTAGGTAACTTGGGTGCGGCAGTTGTATCCCTTTAATGGGAGAGTAACCTACCCTTGCTTAATTTCACTTTCTTTTTGTTTGTTTCACCATCTTCTCTCCTACAGTCCTAGCATCACTATTTCAGTCCTAGCTAAATGTGCTTTTTTGTGGGGGAGGGGGGGGGGGTTTAACATGGGTGGAATAATATAATAATCATGACACAAAATCCTTCCCTCATTCCGGAGAATTCATAAAATCATGAGAGAAAAAAAAAAATATCTGCACAGAGTACCAAAAACGTTCTGGTAGCTTTAAAAAAAAAGCTTAGTTATTGGGTACCGGTAAGTTTTAGTAATTCATACACATCTGTATTGCTAAAAATGTGGGACTTTCCTGGTGTTGCACTGCCTCCGGGCATTGCCTCCAGGATCGTTCCCACCATCTGTATCTCTACTAATATGTGTCTGTTCCAGACCGGAGGAGGTTAAGCAGAATTTCATCATGGGTGCCGGTAAGTAGACTATCAAATTTGTGATTCTCGAAGTTGTTGGTTTGACTTTTTGCTAAAGTCTGATTCAGGATAGATGGATGTGTGTGTGAGTGTGTGTTCATGGGGGAGTTCACTTCAATAAGAACTCCTATCCCAAAACTAGAAACCACAAATACAGACACAGTGCAATTCTACATCTACAATGACACAAACTTGATTTCATATTGCTTACAGCCCAGCTGATCAACAGCCTCACTAAACCTATTGAGTTTGGAGCAAAAACCAAATAATCAAAAAAAAAGAATTGGAGAAAGAAAACAATTTAAAATGAGCATATTAGGGAGGGAAATTCAGTGTATATGACAGAATGTGTGGGGGGGAGCATATGTGGGTGGGTGAGTTTGCGATGTGTGCTGATGTGTGTGTGTGTGTGTGCATGTGTGTGTGTGTGTGTGTGTATGTGTCTATCATGTGTGCGAGTGTATGCGTGTATGTGTGTGCGTGTGTGTGTGTGTGTGGGTATGTGTGTGTGTGTGTGCAAGCATGTGTACATGTACTGATGTAGGTGTCTGCATGCAAGCATGTATGCATGTGTGCATGTACGTGTGTGCACGTGTGTGTGTGCGTGTGTATGCGCATGCGTGCATATGTGCGTGCGTATGCGTGTGTGTGTCTGCGTGTATGTGTCTGGGCATGTCCGTGTATGTATGTATGTGTGTGTGAGTGCACACGCATGGTTACACACAAGCTTGCAACCCTGCGTTTCTCCCAGACTCTACCTATTTCCACACTACACCCACTCCTCAACCCTCACCAAATGCAGCTCACAGCAAGCATCCCTCTCCACCCAGTCTCTACCTATGTCCACACTACACCCACTCCTCAACCCTCACCAAATGCAGCTCACAGCAAGCATCCCTCTCCACCCAGTCTCTACCTATGTCCACACTACACCCACTCCTCAACCCTCACCAAATGCAGCTCACAGCAAGCATTCTTCTCCACCCAGTCTGTATCTATTTCCACACTACACCCACTCCTCAACCCTCACCAAATGCAGCTCACAGCAGGCATTCCTCTCCACCCAGTCTGTATCTATTTCCACACTACACCCACTCCTCAACCCTCACAGCTCACAGCACGCATTCCTCTCCACCCAGCCTCTACCTATGTCCACACTACACCCACTCCGGCTGATCAACCCTCACCAAATGCAGCTCACAACACGCATTCCTCTCCACCCAGCCAAACTTGGACAAATACCCGCACGCCTTGTTCTGATGGTACCAGAAGATCCTGAACCCCGCTTCGTACAGCTGTCCCAGAATGCTCAGCGCCAGCACGTAGCGCCCCCTGGGAGGCTCCTTGTCGAGCTGGTCGGGGTTGTAGCGGGAGCAGCCGTCGCACTGGTGAAGCTCCATAAGGAGCTGTCGAACGTTTTTCAAGTCACCGTTTTTAAGAAGCGGAGGCAGCACACTCCATTCCCACTCCTCGATGTCCACTTTGAGTATGGAGAGTTCCCGCTGCACATACAGAATCCTCATAGTTCTGAGAAACTTTTCATCTTTCCTATGCATGATAAATCAGACCTTTAAGAAGTGGAAGCAACATGCTCCATGTCCCAAGCCCTTCCTGATATCGGGCATCATGGACATTTTCCACCCAGAGGATCACACACACACACACACACACACACACATACACACACACACACACACACTAACCTGTGCATGTCCCAAGCCCTTCCTGACATTGGGCAGCGTGGACATTTTCCACCGAGGATCACACACACACACACACACACACACACACTAACCTGTGCATGTCCCAAGCCCTTCCTGACATCGGGCAGCGTGGACATTTTCCACCGAGGATCACACACACACACACACACACACACACACACACACACACACACACTAACCTGTGCATGTCCCAAGCCCTTCCTGACATCGGGCAGCGTGGACATTTTTCACCCAGAGGATCACACACACACACACTTTTAATTAAAAAACTTACTCATTACAACATATCTAGCAGTGCTTTGTGTTTCATTGCGTCGTTTCTTACTGATCGACAACAGCTGGTTGAAATCAATTCTGTAAGGTCAAAGTTACTCCCGATAAAGTTTGGTGTTCCCCAGGGATCAGTCTTGGGGCCACTTCTATTTTCAATCTACATTAACGACTTGCCTTTGTACATTAAATGCTGTTGTGAAATGTTTGCTGATGACACTTCATTGCAATCTAACAGTGCCAGTCCTTTTGAATTAGTAGACAATCTGCAGACCAATGTTAATAAGCTAACTGAGTGGACAGAATTGAACCACATGTCTCTTAATGCACAAAAAACAAAATGTATGTATATAACCACACGTCAAAAGCGAAAGAAGATGAACTCTGTGTTTCCTCCATTGTATGTCAAAGATAAAATAATTGAAGAAGTTTCCTCCCATAAAGTGTTAGGGGTTATCATTGATAAGGACTTATCGTGGAGTGATCACATTAATGACCTCGGTAAGCGTATCTCTAAAAGAATTTACCAGTTATCAAAAATAAAGAATTTCTTAGACCTTCATTCAAGAACTCTTTTTTCATGCACACATCTTACCTCTTATAAATTACGCATCCACGTTATGGGATAGTGCTAGTGAAAATAATCTAAAATACATAACTCGCTTACACAAAAGAGCTTTAAAGCTTGTCCTACTTAAGTCTACTAGTTTGACAATAATTGACTATAAACAACTAAACATCCTTCCGTTTAAAGAAAGACTTTTCTTAAACAAATGCCTATGTATGTACAACATCGTAAACGGAACAGCCCCAAATAAAATAATAAGTTCCTTTACATTAAATGAAAATCGACATACTCATAAGCTTTCATTTCCTAAGCCCCATAACGATCTGTTCAAATCCAGCTTGACATACTCTGGGGGAAACACATGGAACAACTTGCCATCATTCTTGAAATCATGTCCATCTAAACCAGCTTTTAAAAAAGCTTTAAAGAAGCACCTGGTTGATAAATTGTAATCTGGCATTATTAAGATGTATATATGCATTGATTGTTCTTATGTCTGGAAATATTCTTTTCTTCCTTCTATCTTCCCTTTCCTTCTGTTTTTTGTTTTGTTTTCCAATTGTGTGTGCAGGTGTGTGTGTGAGTGTGTGTGTGTGTGTGTGTGTGTGTGTGTGTGTGTGTGTGTGTGTGTGTGTGTGTGTGTGTGTGTGTGTGTGTGTGTGTGTGTGTGTGTGAGTGTGTGTGTGTGTGTGTGTGTGTGTGTGTGTGTGTGCGTGTGCGTGTGTGTGTGTGTGAGTGAGCGTGTGTGTGTGAGTGAGCGTATGTGTGTGTGTATATGCGCACACGCGCGCATGTGTGTATGCGAGTGTTTCCTCCCCCAGCTTTCTCTCCCCCTCTCTTCCTCCCTATTCCCTTCTCTCTCTTCTGTTTGGTTCTTTGTTGTTGTTGTTTTTTCTTTCATTATACTGATCATAATGTTTTCTGTTTTGTGTTCCTGTAAATATGTTAAGTTCATTGATTTTTGATTGATGTGTATTTTTTTTATGAGGGCAGGATGAAAAAAAGCTTTGTTAGCTTATTCTTTAACCCTCAATAAAGATGATTTTGACTTGACTTGACTTGACTTGACACACACACACACACACACACTAACCTGTGCATGTCCCAAGCCCTTCCTGACATCGGGCAGAGTGGACATTTTCCACCCAGAGGAAGTGGACCCAGTGAAGTTGGCCAGTCCCATGGCGTGGAAATGGACAGAGGATGACCTCTGGTGATCACCACTCTTCATGCTGCACAGAACACAATAACAAAACTGTGCTGTACATAGAATATACCATAGAGCATTGTCCAGTCATCACTGTTGAAGTTGGCCACAACTGGTGGAACCATGGAGGACCTCTGGTGATCACCACTCTTCATGCTGCGCAGAACACAACAGCACTGTGCTGTACGTAGAATATACCACAGAGCATTGTTCATAGTCATCACTGTTGAAGTTGGCCACGACTAGTATTAGGTACTTTATAGTCACAGAGGCGTCTCTGTGAAATTCGGGTTGCTCCCACCTGCAGAGAACATCACAGCCAGAGGTGCGCCACCCTTTTTGTTTATTTTTAATTTTTGGCATGCGATTTTTGTGTGACTGATGAGGAAGGAAGGGACGGGGTGAGGGTGGGTGGTTGTTAAATTTTGACCAAATGACGACGTTTTCGTTGCCATTGGGTATAACGTATGCTAAAAGCATGGGCACACAGGACCTCGGTTTATAGTCTCATCCGAAAGACTCCACCCCAGGTTCGAACTCGGGACCATGGAGGACCTGCAGTGGTGTTATTGTTTTGTGTGACCACCACTCTTCATGCTGCACAGAACACAATAACACCACTGCATTTGATCAAAGTTACATGGTAACTACAGTCTGTGTGTTGTTGACAGTCACCACTTCTAGAACTGGCCAAAGGAAGAGGACAGAGGTCTGGCAGTCACCATCTTTGATGCTGGACACAAAACAGCAAAATCAATGAAAATGTTCACTCCAGAAAATAAGAAACCTTAAACTTCTAACAATGAAATCGAACTTTTAGTTTCAAGTCCATTCTGGACCGAAATCATGACCTGCTGTTACGCTTCATCGTCAACCAAAACTTTCCAGCTTTAAAACTTGTAAGGAAATCTACTTGTTTCGTAAAGCTTTCTGCTGATACTTTTTTCAGCTACAGATGTGTCAATGATGGAATAAAGTTGCCTCTGTGTATTCAAGCCACTCCAAACCGTCCTTAGCTTGCCCCCACTCTGATGGCATTTTCATTATGCACTAAGTTCTGCCTTGTCATTCAATTGCAGTGATGTGGTAGTAACTGTATGGTGCTCTGTGTGCTTCAAAAGACACATTTTCCAGAAAATGTGTGAAAGAATGCAAACACTAGAAGTTTTTTTCTGTAACAAAAGTGAATGCAAGAGGGCTAATGCATCTACAGAAGACTTGGACAATGCAAACACACTGACTTTGATCTGATAAAAGAAATGAAGCAAATCAAAATGAGAATAAAAATGCATCTTACAAGTTTATATCCACATGATAAATCTGGGTTATCAACAGCACTGACACCCCCACCCACCCCCTGTGGGGATACCGGGGGGGGTCTTTTGAATAAATAGTTCCCCCACCTTCTGGAAGTTCTGTGCTTGTAAGTTCCTCTAATCTGTCACTCTTTGACTCTGCCTTTTCCCTTTGCTTACTGTCAACTACTATCTTTCTGCCTTACCGGTCCATTCTCCTGCCTTTTTTCACAAAACTCTTTCAAAAAATATTTCATCCAGCCGAAGTCAGACTTGCTGGGCCTAACTATTTCTTAGTTAGGCGCATAACGGCAGGGTGAATGTGGTCTACGTTTCTTCTTAGAATGTTCATATTGTAACTATTTTACTCTTCAGTCTTGTATAATTGTGTGTGAGTGTGTGTGTGCGTGTATGTGTGTGTATGTATGCGTGTGTGCGTTTATGTGTGTGTGTGTGTGTGTGTGTGTGCGTGTGCGTGCATGCGTGCGTGCGTGCATGCGTGCGTGTGTGTGAAGAAGAAAGAGAATGCTGCATGCAATCATCATGTTTATTTTACTTTCTAATGACTCATTATTTGTTTGCCTTTAATGTTCTTGTTATCAATGCAAAGCGCACTGAGCTCATGTGAGAAAGAGCGCTATATAAATTCCCATTATTATTAATATGACGCATCTGCGCTCATAATTGACAGGAAACTGTCTGAGCGATCGAAGAAGAAGAAGAAGAAGAGCACTGACCTTGGATCGAAGGAGTGAACTTCACAGCCGTATTGTTTGGCCACAGCGTCGTCAAAACTGAAATCGTCTCCCACACTGTCCACAGAACCAAGACACAACATAACATTCATGAACATTGACTCTTGTATTCACAAAATCAGCAATAGATCCAAATGTTCTCTCTCTCTCTCTCTCTCTCTCTCTCTCTCTCTCTCTCTCTCCCCCTTCCCTCCCTCCCTCCCTCCCTCTCCCTCTCTCTCTCTGTGGATTAATAAAACATATTTGTATCATAATCCTCATTCTCTATTACCTCTGTTACACAGCACCACCTTGAAAACTAAAGACTATTTCTGTGATGTAAATTTTTTATTTCCTTGAAACAACAACAACACTAACACACACTCTCTCTCTTTCTCTCTCTGTGTTTCACTGACCCAAAGGAGTAGACCAGACACGGGGACGCAGGTTTGACAGAGTCGTCCTCACACACCTCCCACCCCCCGTCCGTCACTTTCCCCAGCCGCTGGATTCTGGTGCACTTGATCTGAATGTGCTGGGTGTAACTGGAACACATTCAGACAAACCATTATCACGTGGGAGCTTCTGGAACATAACTAGAAAACCTTAAAGGCGGGGATCCTATTCTTGTACATCGTCACATGCTGTTCTTTGTGTGATTGGACAGGGAAGTAAGGAACTGGAAGGGGCGAAGTTCGACCAATTGATAGCTCGTTTACTGCCACTGGGTTGGGTGTTTTTTGTGTTTTTTTGCTGTCCCATCTTCTGGGCCGTACAGTGGCATTGCTCCCACGCCGCTCATCCCGAATCCCAACCACATCTACTATGTTTCTGCCTTTCCGGTTCATTCTCCTGCCTTTTTTCACGAAACACTTTCAAAAAGATTTCCTCCAGCCGAAGTCGGACATACTGGGCCTAATTATTTCTTAAGCGCATAACGTCAGCATGACGCATCTCTCTAGACAGGAAACTGTCTGAGCGATCGAAGAAGAAAAAGAAGATCAACTTTTATCTGCCGTGTTGTTTTTTATGCGCGTAAAGCGCACGGGTCAGACTTGCTTTAACTAAGTCCCCACCCAAAGGACGAGGCTGGGATTGGAACCCAGGTCACCCACATGCATGTTAACCCCTCTGCCAGCTTCCTTCCTTTGCACAAAGCCTTGCACTTCTTCTTCTTCTTCGATCGCTCAGACAGTTTCCTGTCAATTATGAGCACAGATGCCGTTATGCTGCCGTTATGCACCTAACCAAGAAATGGTTAGGCCCAGCAAGTCCGACTTCGGCTGGAGGAAATCTTTTTGAAAGCGTTTCGTGAAAAAAGGCAGGAGAATGGACCGGTAAGGCAGAAAGATAGTAGATGACAGTAAGCAGAGGGAAAAGGCAGAATCAAAGAGAGTGACAGATTAGAGGAAGTTACAAGCACAGAACGTACAGAAGGTGGGGGAACTATTTATACAAAAGACCCCCCGGTATCCCCATGGGGGGAGCCTTGCACTATGCATGGTGATTCAGTGAGCTGACTGACCTGTGGTACAGGCTGGCCAGGTCTTCCCAGGACATGTTCATCAGCACGGATCTGGGCGGAATGACGATCTGCTTGTCTGTCTGGGCCAACATCTGGGCACAACACATTTAATTTGTCATTTTTTTAAATGATGAATCTCAATCTCAATCTGAGTGGTAACACTGTGCCATCCAACTGGATGATTATACAGCGTGGTGTGAAGCAACAGGAAGATAAAAATATAACATAACAGAAGAAGTAACTGAAGAAAAAACCCCCACTAAAAATAGAGATCTCCCCAGTGTTTCATGGCTCCGGTCAGGCCAATCCGGCTACCGTAGCGGCCCCCGGGGACATGGGCCAGTAATGTGTTACTAAAACTTTAAACCTAAATTTCAGTACAATGCTGCAATACAATTATTGTATTGACATTGTCAATAATATGCCTACACGCATGTACGCGTCCACGCACACACACATATTATGCTTAATTTATTGCCATAAAAAGTCATTTGGCATACATAATTTTTATTAATAAAAGAGACTGACACAGACAGTAAAAAAAATTAGATGTTTAAGCGTAGCCCATAAGTTTACTCTACTGTCATGTAGTCTAGTCGTAGATCTAAAAAAAGAAAAGACCATGCAATTTTTTGTGCTTACAAAACAAACGTTGTTAGGGTTTAGACTGAATGACGCTATGCTATGACGTATTTGTGACGTAATGAAAAAGGAAAAAGATCTGAATGAAATTACACTCTCTCTCTCTCTCTCTCTCTCTTTAATCCTTGTCAAATAAGCTGTCCAGTGTCTCTCTCCACTCATGCTTAATAATTGGCATGCACCAGATAGGTTCATTACAATACAGACCTGTGTAAACATGTCATTTTGACAAATTATGCGTCAATGTCGCGTCATGTGTGTGTGTGTGTCTGTGTGTGTGTGTGTGTGTGTGTGTGTGTGTGTGACTGTGAGAGAGAGAGGGAGAGGGAGAGAGAGAGAGAGAGAGAGAGAGAGAGAGAGAGAGAGAGAGAGAGAGAGAGAGAGAGAGAGAGAGAGAGAGAGAGAGAGAGAGAGAGAGAGAGAGAGAGAGAGAGAGAGAGAGAGAGAGAGAAATGATGCAGAGTGGAACCTCCCTATTATTAGTATTATGGCTCCCTCTAAGATGTGGCTCAAATTTTAATTTCTACCAATTTTTCTTCACTTCATATCCGGACTACTGAGTGTCCACCTCCCTATGAAGACCTTTTTTGTCTGGGGGGTTTTCAGGTCTTAATAGGGAGGTTCCACTGTAATAACATTGTCAAAGATTATAAAGTGTGACCCCAAAAATATATCCTGGTGTGACCCCCTGAAAATCTGGAGGTGTATTTCACATGCTGACTCTTGACCCCTGGTCCTAAAAATAGAAATAGCACTGCCCACATGCACGCACACACACGCACACGCACACGCACACACACACTACACACAGTGACAGTACTGACACACACACACACACACACACACACACATGTATACACACACACGCACATGCACACGCGCACATACACACAACTGGAAATGAAGAACTGGAAGTACAAAAAAGATTGCACAAGGCTGAAAATTGTGTGACAAACCATTTGAAGAGATCTGGTGGATCTGGATGACAACCAACTAACCTCATCTTCAGGCTGATGATCAAATGGTCGTCGTTGTTCCTCTTGTTGTTCCTGTTTTACCACCCGTTTTCCCTCTTCATCTTTTCCCTTGTGCAACAACCAGGCGTCTAGAATAAAACAGTCCAGAACACACAAATATTTTACATGATATTTGCCATCTTTTTCGCTGTGTTTCTAAACTGAATCAGTATTTCTAACAAACAAGTATGGTGACAAGTGAAATTAACAACTGTTCTCTCAACCACAATAAATCAGCTTGATCACTTCCTATCAGTCAGTCAGAAACTGAGAAAGCAAGTCTGCCTATCTGTCACTAGTGTCAGCCTACACCAATAACCATTTCTCTCTCTCTCTCTCTCTCTCTCTCTCTCTCTCTCTGTCTGTCTGTCTGTCTGTCTGTCTCTCTCTCTCTCTCTCTCTCTCTCTCTCTCTCTCTCTCTCTCTCTCTCTCTCCCTCACACACACACACACACATGTGATGTTTTCAAGCATGCATTGCATTTGTCTTCTCCCTCCAAGTCCAATAGATACATCAGAACAGAAGATAAGCAACCCACCATCACCTGGTTTGTGCAGTTCTTTATTAAAGTACAGGGGCTGGTTCTTCTCATGGTACCTGATGTCAGACCAACTGTCTCTGGCAGCCCGCTCTATTCCCCGACGCTGCAATGCACAAAAATAACCACTTCCATTATTCCATTTTCCTAGTCCTAGATCAGAAGATGCACTAGGTATAAAATAAATATACATAGATCTTCTTCTTCTTCTTCGCCTCATGCAGCCAACTTCATGAATCAGGCTGATGAAGCCTTTCAATCCATGCTAATAATAATATCCACATTGTTGCCCGTAACTCATGTAAGGGAGATCATATGATGACAGAAAAGAGCAAAACAGGTAGCTCTTTCCATCATCAGATTATCTTCTCTAGTCTTAACTTCCATAAGTTATGGGCAGAAATGTGGATTTGGGATTTTTTCAGTTTTGCCCAATCACTTATTCTTTACTTCATTTAAATTTCTTCTTTTCCTTTGCTCTCTCTCTCTCTCTCTCTCTCTCTCTCTCTCACACACACACACACACGCACACATTTATCTTCATCAATAAATTGCTACAAAAGTGTCCCTTTCGACTAATACTATAATACACAGAGTGACCGGTCAGATTGGCCTCGTGTCACTTCGGCCCCGCTTTTTTTGGTCGTTTCGGCCTCGCCCTATGAGTCAAATCGGCCTCGTTTCCGACCAACTCGTCCTCGACATAATTACGTGGGTGTTATTTTAATGTTTTTGTGTATCTCTCTCTCTCTCTGTCAAATCGGCCTCGTTTCCGACCAACTCATCCTCGACATAATTACGTGATTTAAAAAAAAATGTTTTTGTGTATCTCTCTCTCTGTCTCAAATCGGCCTCGTTTCCGACCAACTCGTCCTCGACATAATTACGTAATTTTTAAAAAAATGTTTTTGTGTATCTGAGTTCTCTCTCTCTCTCTGTGTCTCTCTGACTCTGTCACTATGCCTCTCTATTAATTATTATGTCTTTCTCTGTCGCTCTCTTTCTGAACTCTGTCTCCCTCTCTGTGTATATATAGATCTCCATCTCTGTCTCACTGTCTCTCGTTTTCTCTCTTTCTGTATGTGTCTCTGTCTCTCTCTCTATATATATATATCTAAAAAGAGTTAACTATAATCCCACCCACCCCTGGCAAACAGATGAAATCATAGATGCTTTCTTAGTTTCTTTCTTAGATAGTTTCTTTCTTCCAACTACAATTTTGCACACTTTCTCGGGCCTAGCAAATGTGTGTGTGTCTCAGTACTGTCTGGGTGTTTTGTTTCTCTCTTAGTCTCTATGTGTGTGTTTGTCTGTCTGTGGGTGCATGTCTGTATGATGTATCTGTCACTGTGTGTTTGCATATTCATTAAAAAATATGATTGTTTGAGGATGCAAACGACGCCATTCACACAACAGTATAAAATGCCATATCAACATCACATTAACCAAATATTATCGCTAATAATTATCATTGACACGGATAGAGCCATGTGCACGTTTTTCCTGGTAGACAAGTGAACCTGAGGACGAAATGACCAGGGCTTGAGGCTGAGTTGACTTGCACCCGAGGCCGAGTTGGCACGAGGCCGACCTGGTGAAAGGCCGAGTTGACTGGCAAAGTGGCATTCATAGTCATACGCAGAAACAGAAACAGAAACACACACAGTAACACACACAGACACACACACACGCGCACACACTACTCTCTCTCTCTCTCTCATACACACACACATACTACACCATAATAAAGCATCCACACACCACAACACAGACAGTACAATTTTTAAAGTGACTAGACAATGAATAGTGAGTGGTGATGAGACTCAGACTTGAGACTGAGTGAAGAACTCACAGATTTCGACGACGGTTGAGTTCCAGTGATAAAATAAATAGCAAACAAGACACTTCCACAACTAAGGCCAATCAGATACCCAAGGACAACTTTAGTTTTTATTCGTATTTTCATGCTTGTGTCCTGGTCGTCACCACAGAAGAAGAAACAAAAACAGTCCTCTTTTTTTTAAATAATAAATATGGCCAGCAGACAATCCTGAGTCCGGACACGAATGTAGTTATTTCCCTTTGCGTCTTTTTAAGAATGATGCCATATAGAAACTGGGTCATAACGTTTTTAATTTTTTAGTTAGGCGAAGTATATAAGAGTTTCTGTTTTAAAATGATTTCAACTTCATAATAAATATTTTATTTGAACATACATGCTTAGCGTTACTTAGAACATTCAATCTCCTATTTCTGTTTGGTTTTATCTTCATCATGTTCAAGGCATATTCAGGGGAAGGCATTCTCATCGTCTGCTAGCATATCAATGAATTGAGGTGTGTGAAACATATGGATGGGTTTCTCAATTGTTCAGTAAATTAATTTATAGTTTGACTTTAAGGCATTGAAAGTCGATGTTTACACATAGTTAACTATTTATGATTGTGTGTGTGTTTTGGTTGTTTTCAAAATTGTGTTTTTCCTGCTCATAAATAAAATTGTACTTTTTCTCATTGGGATGTTTATCCTGCCCCACACCCACTGCCTTCATTGAGACCATTTTGAGCATACAGGATGTGCACTATGTGAATTTGTGTTATGCATTGTGGATAAGATTGTCCAGAACTTAACCCCTTCGCTGCTGCCTTCTAGTACTACTATTTGCGCATGCGCCACTGGTTTGCCGCGCAATTTTTGAATGCGGCAATATCGCTACTTAGCGGCGACGTATACATACGTTGGTGGCAAGTACTGAAGCGCTATAGAGGACGTGTATAAACGTCGTCGGCAGCAAAGAGGTTAAGGAAAACAAGGTGGAAGAACCTGTGAGGCTGGGCAGAGTGTATGTGTGTGTGTGTGTTGGGGGGGGGGGGGGGGGGGGGGGGATCTAGGCCTAGACTGTTGAGGATTAAGGTCAGGTCATTGGATGCAGAGAGGGATATACTGAGGAATGCCTACAAAACCAATCAAGATGTTATATTGTTAAGGAGCAAAAGAACAAAATGTACATCAACCCTGACTATAGAGTATAGTATTAGTATACCCCTGCTGAAACTGTGAAAGACTGGCTCAGCAGAAAGAGTTAAAAGCTGAACTAAAGAGGAGGACAGACAATGAGGACAAGACCTTGAGAATCTGAGGCGGCAAAATTGTCACAGTGAAGTTGGGATCACCAACTGTGACAATCTCCCCCGATCAATATTGACCCAAACAACAAAGCCACTGTAAATATGTAAATAATGTAAATAATGTAAATATGTAAATAATGTAAATAAAAATGTTGATGTGAATAACGATTGTCAGGTAATGTACACAAGTGTAGACACTCTCCTAAATAAAATAAAAAGACAAACTGCTATATATATATATGTAATAAAAGAAGAGGATCCTAACATAATTGCCGCTTTCCCCTTGTATAAATTCCCTATCTTTTAAAAATGCTACCGGCAACTCGGCCTCATCTGTTTGTGCCTTTTGGAGTTAAAGGGGACAAAATAGACTTAACATTTTAACTAGTCCGACAGGGACCCACTTGTAATTTTAACCCTTTCACCGCCAAAGTCGCATTTTAGCACCACAGTGATTTAACACCTATGTCACTAAAACGCATCAAATTGGGGTCTATTATCCAAAGATCCTATTGTATTAGTTTGGGGAAATAAGGATAGAACCTTATTTTATATATGTCACAGAAGAATCCGCAATACTGCAGATGGATTTTGTTCTCTACCAAGGTAAATTTAATGGACATTTTGGGCTGAAATATGGCTGGCGGTGAAAGGGTTAACAGAGATTTTATGTAAAAACCTGTCAGATTTCAATTTGGCAGAATACTCCATTCCACTTTTTCCAGGTTTTAATATATTTACAAATGTAAAAGCACAAATATTATTAATATTAATAATTATTAAGACCGGTTTAAATGCACAGGAATGCTGTACACTAAATGGGACTGTTTTTAATTAAAGCGTATGGGCACATATTGAAACCAATGAAGGACTAAAGGTACTACTGGGTTGTGTTTAAATAAAAGTCTGAACTTGAGTATGGATAATGAAGAAAATTTACTAAAACTGTTAAGTGACAAAGTAATCACAAATTTTGACAAAGTTTGTATAATGGGGGATTTTGACTACCCAAACATTGATTGGAAAGGATCTTGGCCCGGACATAAAGAAAATAGTTTTATGGAATGTTTGAAGGATGCATACCTAAAGCAAATGGTAAAATTCCCCACTAGAAGAAGAGAAGGACAATGATCTAATATCCTTGATTTGGTTTCCCCGTCATTGAAACTCTTTCTTTCTTTCCCTCCTCTTTCTTGCCTTTAGGACCATTTCTCAAGCGTGTGTTAAGTGTGTTATTATCTTGTTCGTGTGAAATGCGTTATGAATGTTCAACGTGTGTGTGCGCTTCAATTTGATTTTTATCCAGATTTAGCGCCGTATTAATACTGTTTATTAATACATTTATGTCCATAAAGAATAATTTTTTAACAGAATTGAGCATCTGGTTGCTTTTTCAGTCTGGATCTGGATTCTGTATGTTGTAGGAGCCTATGAAGGCAACATATTATCTCCCTTCGCAGGCAGAAATGTGAATATTGCCATGCATTGCAAATTATGGAAAGATGGGTTTGATGGCAATATCCACATTGAAGTTTTAACCTCGTAAGAGAAGATAATCTATTGACAGAAGATGCCTTGGTAACTTAGTACTTACTGGTTTGCCTCCAGGGCAACGGTGCAGTTTCATTAACCCCACCACCCCGGCTCTGCCAAACGTTCTCATTGAAAATAATAACAACTCAAGATTAGCAGCAACCTTTTTGGCTTGGTTTGGAAAAAAGGGATAGAGGTAGGTGTATAACTTTAATTGTGATTTATTGTGGAAAAAAATAATGTTGGTTTTTTTTGTAACAGGAAGGCCTTGATAATGGAGTCTCTACCCATCGACATTAATTACAATAAATTGTTGGGTAAGTGGAACATTGTACAAACATTGCTGCTGATGCTGAGTCAGTGAGTGTGTGTGTGTGTGTGTGTCTGTATGTGTGTGTCTGTATCTGTGTGTTTGTGTTTGTGTACATGATCTATTTCCTGACACAAAATATTATGGGTATTACTAATACCCATAAATACTGTACTAATACTATTAGTACAGTAAACATTTTGTGCATTTTTACCTACAAAAAGCTTCTTCTCTTTTTAAATAAAAGCAACAAACAAAACATGATTGCAATCAATGAACAAGTTTTGGAATAATCAATTCTTTTTCAAGTTCTGTTCCATTGAAACAATTATATTTTATGGATATTTTTTCATAATTGTATGATTATTTTCATAATTATATATATATATTATAATTGTGTTATACATTCTTCTTTCATAGTCATAGAGCAACCACCATCATCTTTTTGTTTCATAACTATTATTTCTGTCATAATTGTTTCACAATTTCATAATTAATTATCTTCTGTCATAATTTTGTAATTACCCGGTACTTCTGTCATATCAGTGTCAAAATTAATTCTGTCACCCTTGTCATGATTTCGTTTTTCGCAATTATTTTTTGTCATGATTATTTGAAAGGAAACAACTGACTTGTGGGAGTGAAAAATCCAAGAAAAATGAAAAAGTCAACATGTTTTTGTTGTCTTGACAAGGCGCTATGCCCAAAACATATAGACTTTTGCGTGTTCTTGGATTTTTAATTCAATTCAATTCAATAAAAATGTATTGTCTATTAAAAAACAAGTTTAAAATGGAAATGTTTCTTTCGCAACAAATATCAATTAACCCCAAATATCAATAAAGTCCAGAAGTTATTTGTTTCTCCCCGACCAATTGGACGCTAATCTCATCATCTCCGTTATTTGTTTTTATATCATTATGATGATGTCATTGTCACACAGACTGGTTGATCAACCGGCGACACTGCAGCGCAGAATGGCAGCCGGTGACGGCAGCCATCCGACGGAAAATCATCCGTGCTGTGGAAAACATGGCCGACGGCCAGACGCCTGGCCCCTTCTCTGACCCGGCTGGTAAGTTTATTTTATATAGAGAAAAAAAATGTCATTTTCCATGGCTTAAATTTACTCAACAATTCTGTTTGGATGCAATAAGGATAATACAGCCACAACAGATACATAATGAAAATTATTCTTTTTTGTATATTTATTTATTTTTTGCATAACACAATAATAAAAAAAAAAATTAAAAAAAATTATTTTTGCAAAAATGTTAACAGATGTATTAAAATGATATTGAAAGTGACAAGACGTACAAAAGTTAAATACCGGTAATAGGGCATTTGCCGCATGCCGGCGACCTTGAATTTCACTGAATTGAATTTAGAGAGTTGAATTAGAGAGGTCAGCATTACTTGGGCAGAACGAGCTCGGGCAAATTTGTAGTCTAGTATAGAGAACGAACACTCGTGGCAAATGTCCTATTGTAAGCATAATATCTGGTAGGTTCTTGCTCACACACAGCTTCACATACTAGCCACGACTTTGCCATTGCTCCTAGTCCCTTTTCCCCCTCTTTGATTGTGTTCACAAGGGTACGTGTATTTCACGTATTTCTTACTCCCTGTTTCTTTCTTTATCTTATTTATTTATTTCATTCATTATTTTGGGGGGGTCTAAAATCACTTATGTGAAGTTGAAGTATACACAAACACACACACAAACACACACACACACACACACACACACACACACACACACACACACACACACACACACACAGGGTAATACCAATGCCCCAGGGAACACACAATTCATCTTGATCATCCACGACTTTCAGAGGTGACCTACTTCCATGTCCAAGAACTGCTGGAACAAAGCAAGGACACAGAGTCCGGCAAGAAGAACTTTTTCGGTCAGTACGCCTCTCAACACATGAAGGTTAGTTGCAGTCTTTTTTGATTTTGGTTTTTATTATTTATCCACTGAAATGATTTGAGCATTTTCTATACAAACTTTTTTTTATGAGCTAAAGGTGAAAATCTCTTTGTATTAGAAATTATGGAAGTGATTTTTGTTCTTTAAAATACACAAACAAAAGGGAAACAAAAAATGAAAAGATTGTAAAAGTGGTCAGACAGTTATAAAAGTTTTTTGTTGTTGTTGTCTCTTTTTAGCTATGTCATATTGTTATATTATCAATACTATGCTGACATCTCTTAGTGCGATGTTATCTCAGTACTGAATTTTGTATTTTACTTATTAAGATTTGTTGTGAAAAAAAATTCCTAAATAATTGTTGATGCTTAAAATGTTGTTATACAGAAGAGTACTTTATTTTCTTTCTTTCTTGTTGACAGGACTGGGCTGAAATCATCAAGCTGTATGAAAAAGACGGAATCTATTTGGGTATGTATTTTTTGTGTGAAAAACAGTCATAATGTGTAAATAATATTGATTCTAAAAATGTAATTATTGTTGCTGTTGTTCTGTTTGAATTGATTGGGCATTCTGATGAAATGTTCTTTGTTTTGCTGCTAATTGTAAGTTGTGCACATTGCAAATGCATATGAATGATTGAACTTATTAACTTAGTTTGTGAGTGAGTGAATAAAGCTTTAAGGCATCCTTGTAAAAGTGAAAAGCAAAAGATGCGTTCTTTCTATAAACTTCAAAACATTGTCTCCCCTCTTTAAGAGGAATATTCTTCTGCATTCCCAGGCTATATGGCCATAATGGGTAAGGTACGTATATGTCCGGTTTTCATTTTTCACTGTCTCCCCACTGCGTACAGCCGACACATTCCGATTTCGGAAGAGCTCAAAGGAGAAAAATTATTGGGAAGATTATTTTTTTTAACCCTTTCAGCGCCAATGTCGACTTTTGTCACCACATTGGTTTTACAGCCATGTCATTAGAGGGCATCAGGTCAGAGCCTGTTGTCTGGAGACCCTGTTTTCTTGATTTGGGGAGGTGGGGATGGGCCTGATGTTACATATGTCACAGAGGAATTCTCAATATTGCAGAGAATTTTTTGTCTCTACCCAGTTAGGTTTAAGGGTATTTTTTTGCCGAAAAATGGCTGGCGGTGAAAGGGTTAAAGGCAGAATGGGCCAATAAGTCAGAAAGAAAGTAGATGATAGAAAGCAAAGGGGAAAGGCAGAGTCAGAGAGTAGCAGATTAGAGGAAGTTACAAGCACAGAACTTCCAGAAGGTGGGGGAACTATTTTTGCAAAAGACCCCCCCACGGGGAGAGACTCATGGATGGGGCGGGGTTGTCCAGCTGCCCGTATGGAGGCACGAGGCATCCACCCACTGCCCCGAAGAGGGATATAAACTTTTCTTTCTCAAATGATGTGTTGTTTTTCAAAACTCCTTAAATTAAGCATGTATGTGTATTATGCCTAAGTTATTATGCAAGCTATTGCGGTGTCAAAGGATTATCTTTGAGGTGAAAAGTGATGCGTTTCAGCGGAGACAGCTCAGATGATCTCCAGGAATGTGAACTACGAAATCCCCGCCGTCAAAAAGCAGATCGCCAAGTGCCAGCAGCAACAGAAAGTGAGTAGAGTATCGCCTTTCTTCTTGGTTTTTTTTTTGATTTTTTTTGCTGTCCAATCTTCTGGGCCATACAGTGGCATTGCTCCCACGCCGCTCATTCCGAGTCCCAACTCGCAGCCACACCTCCGCACGTTCAGGTCACAGAATCCGAGACCACCAGTCCAAGAGGAGTGAATCTATGTTAGGCGGTCAGTGAGTATAGTATCGCCTTTCTTGTTTTAATTACGAGTTTCTTGGCCTATTACTGCATTAGCCGTTTTTATTATGTTTTGGGGACAGAAGTTAAGTGTGCTTTTATTGATAATTGTAGCTGTAGTCTGTTTCTAGGTGTAAGCATATGTATTACCATATGAATTTAGCCAAGAGGTACAGATAAGAAAGTCACCGGGTAATATGAAAGGTGCGCACAACATGAAAAAGGCATGATTTGTTACCAATGTTTTAGGAGAACAAGTGCTGCAACACAAGCACCTGGTCAGTAATCGGTGTGTGACAGTAGATACGTTCTAAAGATGCTTTGTGTGTGTGATATTTGAACATAAAAAATGATACAGTGGAACCTCCCTTATAAGACCTTAAAAAATCATCCAAAATGAGGTCTTATAAGGGAGGGGTCTTTAAAGGAAGTAATTTTAATACTTACAAAGAAGGGCAGTGTCTCGGAGAAGTAGGTCTTATATGGGAGTGGAGTCTTATAATGGGAGGTCTTATAAGGGAGGTTCCACTGTAGTAGATTTTTTTTTGTGTGTGTGTTAATTTTAAGAGATCGTGTAAGATCACCAGTAAAAGCCTTTAACCCACCTTTCCGTATAGAGCCTTTATGTGATGTCCTGAGGCCCCAGTCATAGGACATTGACCTATTAAAATTAAAAATGTCCTATTGTGCTCTCTGTCAGGACAAATGTCTAAATTAATTTGTTTTAGCACCAGCACGCTTTGTCTTACTGATTTCTGCAAGAGCCAGGACATTGTCCTACAGTGGAACCTCCCTTATAAGATCTCCTGTCATAAGACTCCCTCCCACGTAAGACCTACTTCTCTGATACATTGCCCTTCTTTGTAATTATTAAAATTACCTCCCTTATAAGACCTCATTTTGGATGATTTTTGAAGGTCTTATAAGGGAGGTTCCACTGTATTGGTTTATCTTGTCTCAGGACAGTTTGTCCTATCACTTTTCGATCCTCGATGCATCACTGTGGTGTGAACCTAGCATTGAAGTAATATTTTGTAAAGTCCACGCAATGTCGTGTGCAGGAGTGTGAACGCAAAGAAGCAGAACTGACCAACAATGCCGCAGACCTCAGGAAGAAGTATGCTGCCTCCTGCAAACAGCTAGGAATCGAGGTAAGCTGCTGCATCGTTTTGACCTCAGGAAGAAGTATGCCGCCTCCTGCAAACAGCTAGGAATCGAGGTAAGCTGCTGCATCGTTTTGACCTCAGGAAGAAGTATGCCGCCTCCTGCAAACAGCTGGGAATCGAGGTAGGCTGCTGCATCGTTTTGACCTCAGGAAGAAGTATGCCGCCTCCTGCAAACAGCTGGGAATCGAGGTAGGCTGCTGCATCGTTTTGACCTCAGGAAGAAGTATGCCGCCTCCTGCAAACAGCTGGGAATCGAGGTAGGCTGCTGCATCGTTTTGACCTCAGGAAGAAGTATGCCGCCTCCTGCAAACAGCTGGGAATCGAGGTAGGCTGCTGCATCGTTTTGACCTCAGGAAGAAGTATGCCGCCTCCTGCAAACAGCTAGGAATCGAGGTAAGCTGCTGCATCGTTTTGACCTCAGGAAGAAGTATGCCGCCTCCTGCAAACAGCTGGGAATCGAGGTAGGCTGCTGCATCGTTTTGACCTCAGGAAGAAGTATGCCACCTCCTGCAAACAGCTAGGAATCGAGGTAGGCTGCTGCATCGTTTTGACCTCAGGAAGAAGTATGCCGCCTCCTGCAAACAGCTGGGAATCGAGGTAAGCTGCTGCATCGTTTTGACCTCAGGAAGAAGTATGCCGCCTCCTGCAAACAGCTGGGAATCGAGGTAGGCTGCTGCATCTTTTTTAACTCCATTGTGGCCTTATGGCCTGGGAACGCAGAAGAAGAAGATATCACACCCACACGCACACACCAAAAAACACAATAATCGTGGTACAGTATGCCAGCATCTTCTAAACATTTGATATCACACTCACACCAAAAGAAAACAATCATGGTATAACGGTACCTTCTAAACATTTGATATCACACTCACAAAAACCCCCACCAATCATGGTATAACGGTACCTTCTAAACATTTGATATCACACTCACACACACACACACACACGAAACAACCAATAATCATGGTATACCAGTATTTTCTTATCATTTCATATCACACCCACATGCACGCACAAAACAACACAATCTAATTTAATCATACTATACCAACACTCAAAACAACTGCATTAGCCTAAAACAACCTGGAACCTTACCCTAGCAATAGCTAAAACGAAAGTGGGCCCAAGGGACTGCACCCATACCGCAGGGAGTAGCGGGAGTGACTCCCCTTACTTCCGGGTATGACGCGCACCCTTGGGACACCGGATATGTCATTCTTAAATTTTCCAGCCTTTCAACCACACCTGGGCCTACCCTGCTCCGCCTTTTCTGACTCTTGTCTATCTGGTGGGTTCGTTCCGTGTTTAGCTTTGTTCTATTCAGTTTCTTGGGAAGGCTGTTAGTCATCCTATCGATTTTATTTCATTGTCATTTCTTGGTGTTCGTTTTAGTTGAAAAATTATTTCGTTCACTCTGTTGTTCGTTTTCGGGGTGGCGTCAGCCATTATGGCTTCTTGCACCCCTCGGTTTCCACTTCGGGGAAAGCAGTTTCTCTTCGGTTGTTTTTCTGTTTTCCAAGTCAGTTGACTCTTCTTCTCTCACTAGGACCCTTTGGGCAGGTTCTCTTAATCTTCTCAAGAAGTTTTCGTCTAATCCTCTCACAAATCCTACGTCTAACGTCCAGTCACAGTCCGTTTCGGTTACACCGGCCTAACCGGTTTCGGAGCCCATTCCAGTTTCTCTCCCTTCGGAGGTTTCTGCTCCTTCTCCTTTTCCGTTGGACTCGCAGGCTTTGTACTACGTCACTTGGACTCTTCGGATTTCAGGGTTCTCCCTTTCGCATCGACAGAATCTTCCTCCTTTTTCGGTTCTATGTTTAGGCCAGAGAGGGTGCCGCCAGTTGTCTCTTCTAACGTGAGACTGTCACTGGCGCAGCCCTCTCTCCTTCTTCTGTTCACAGGCTTGCCTCCAGGAGGCCCTTGTCCGCTAAGGCCAGCGTCGACCTCTACAGGGATAGGCAATCCCTTTCCACCTCTGGTTTCCGTCCTGTGGGCTTGATGTTTACGGAACAGAGAGGCTCCCCTCCGGGGAGCTTGCCTAGTGACAGAGGTGACTCCTCTGTCACCAGACTGGCCAGTCTGTCAGGCAATCATCCGGTGGTACCTGGGAGGTACCTCCAGGATCGGGAACGGCCTGTTCCCTTTCCTGAGTCCGGGCTCAAATCCTCCACTCAGTTCGAGGGAGAGGTTACCAGGACAGTCAAATCGGTCGGTGCGGGGCACCTTCGATACCGATAAGAGTCCATACCCCCCTCCCGGGGGATGGCTCTCCAGTGATCCTGGCACTGGCGCGGTTGGGGCCTCTTGGCAGTCCCACCGCAACCGGAAATTCGCTTCTCACGGTTGTGAGACGGTTTCCTCCGGTTCTCCCGGTGCTTACCCGGTTTCACCCGGTATTCATCCGGTTTCTCCCGGTTGTCTCCCGGTTGCTTGGCCAACGCGGACATACCGGGGGATGGCACGGTGGGAGCCTCTTGGCTTTCCCACCGCAACCGGTTATTTGCCTTTCCCGGTTGCGAGACCGTTTCCTCCGGTTCTCCCGGTGTTTACCCGGTAATCATCCGGTTGTCTCCCGGTTGCTTGGCCAACGCGGACATACCGGGAAAGGGTTCGCCTAGAACCGGAAAATTCCGATGATGAATTTCCGGTTCGTTCCTCCGGTTTGGGTCAACCGGGAATGTCCCGCTCGCACGGAGGACGCATACCGGGAAAGGGTTCGCCTAGAACCGGAAAATTCCGATGATGAATTTCCGGTTCGTTCCTCCGGTTTGGGTCAACCGGGAATGTCCCGCTCGCACGGAGGAAGCCACGTTCTCCCGGTTCCGGCCGGTGTTCAGTGATCCTCTCACTCCCTACCGGCAGAGCCCTCTGCCAGGCATGGCCTCCGGTGGTGTTTGACTCTTGGGCCGCCCTTATCAGAAGCTTCAACGGCCAGACCCCTCCAGGGAATTCTCTGAGTTTCAGTCCGACTTTGAGTCAGACATGGAACTGGACCCTCAGTCGGAGGTCCCTCACTCTCTCACTGAGTCCTCGGTTCAGAATCTTCTCAAGATTTTGTCTCGATCGTGCCCTTACGTGGTACCTGTGCGTTCCTCCCATCAGGAGTCCGCCACTGATCACGCGGTTGGCTCTCTTCTGCAGGCCAAGAGCTCCTTGACTCTCCAAGCCCCCTCCTTCCCGGAGGATTTGGTGGTTAAAGCGGAGTTCACGTTGAGGACCGGCAAGGTCCTTTCGTTGAAACAGATTGCTGAGGCTAATCTGGGGCGTTCTCAGCCGGCCTCGTCTCAGTTCGGTTCCTTTTTGGTACCTGGATTCAGACCTTTCGTCCCCCTACCGACGGAATACCTGCCCTTCCCCTCCGTCTCCAAACCTTCTTCTGAGGAGGTGGAGTCCTTGGGGTCCTGCTGCTGTTCCTCCCGTCACGTTCAAGCCTTCGGCCTTCAAGTCTCTCGAGGAATCTCTGTCTGGTTCTCTCAGGGCTTGTGGCATGGCCACCTCTCTCGTGCAAACCTTGGCGGAGTCTCTAGGCAAATCAGCCTCTGATTCACCGGCGGTTTTTCAGTTCTTTGATCAGGTGGATGAAGCTTCCGTTGGAGTCTCTCTAGCCCTTTTGGGCAATGTGCTACAGAGCCTCTCTGATGTCACGGCTGGTTTGAAGGTTCAAACCTGTGCCTTGGCCCGGGATTCTTTTCTGGCGCAGAACAGGTCTCTTTCGTCCAGGGAAAAGGAGCGTTTTGCGCTCTCTTCCCCTTCCGGAGTCGGGCTTGTTCGGGGAAGAATCGGTTCCCCCAATTCTCGAGTCCTCTTCAAAGAGGAAGTCAGCTGATAGCCAGAAGGCTATCTATCGGGCCCTGTTGAACCAGCCCCGTCCCAACCATTTCGTCCGGGGTACTTCGCGTCCCGCTCTAAGAGTGTGAGATACTCCTCTAGGCCTCCTCCCCAGTTCAAGGCCTTGAGGCCCCCCTTCCCAGTCTTCTCGTGGCAACAGGAGGCCGAGCCTTCCAAGAAACGGCGATCCTGTCCGTTGGAGATCCTCCAGAGGAAGTGGAGGACCTTCTCTTGAAGGGCGCGGGCGCGAGTGAACGATCCCAGTCCGGGTTTCTATTCCCGACTTTTTCAACCGGTCCTGTCAACCGGTTTTATCAAAATTTCCGACCGTTTTCGGCCCATTCTGACTCTAATTGGCCGGCGATCTCTTAGGCCGTTTAAAGGGTTTTTTGTTCTTCTGTTCTCTACCGTTTCCAAGTCAGTACCGTTGAAATGGGTTTTTTCCACGGTTATCCTGACGTCACTTGGATACTCTGTTCACAGTCTCAGCCTCGGAGGACACAGGTGGTGTCCGACCTCTCAGTAACGAAGGCGGTCACACTTCGCTGTCCCCTCGGTTTTCTTAGTCTGATGGGGTCGATTTCGGAGCTCCTTCTTCTGGCCTGGGTATACATAGGCCCTTGCAGAGAGAAGTCAGAGTGCGCACTCCTTCTTTCACGGTTTCAACCATGAGTTGTTCAACCTGTTGACTCGTTCGGCCGTTCCAGTCATCCTGTTTCGGACTGGTTCCGTCCCGATCTGGCTTTAACTGTCCGGCTAGCATGATCTTCCCTTCTCAGCCGTCAGATCACCGAACGGCACAGCTTTCAACCTAAAGTTGTTCGACGGGGTGATTTTTGCCTTCCTTCAGGCCCCCCCCTTTTGGTCTTCGGCGTCTCGTTCCGACCGTTTTTTATGGTTTAGGTCGAGGTGTGTCATCGTCACGTTTGCACACTGTTTCGCTTTTTGTCTACATGTTTTCCTTTTCGGTGGGGACTTTTCCGCGTCATCTGGTTCGATTTGACGTCATGCGATAGCAACTATGTTGCTGTTGCTGTCTGTTCCTACTTCATAGGCAGTTTTTTATTTTTATTTTACCTCCCTACCGATCGAATTGTCTCCGCTGGTTTTTCACCCAGTCAACGGGGGTCCCTTTCGTCGGTCTTAGCATGTAGAGTTGGTTACGAAGTGCAGTCGCACATTCGTACCGTGGTTTCTCAGTTTGCTAGGTCAGAGGCTGAATCTGCTGCTCTTGCGGATTCTCATCCTAGTACTAGCTGTCTCTATCCCGCCATCGGTCCTTTGCTTGCCCGACATTCTGAACTAGTCTTGTCCAGTTTGTTTTCTGACCCAGACTCGCCCCTTCGATCGATATTTTCCAGTTCGAAAGGGCGTAGCAGTGTGTAGTGGCCCGGTCCGGCCACTCATAGTCCGTAATGTATCAGGCCTTGGCTGCTCTAGGTGACTCGATGCGGAGTTTGTCTTCTCCTGACTGCTTTGATAGTCAGCCATGTGCTTTCCAGAGATGCCTTCCCGGACTTTTTCAGGACTCTTTCTCTTGGTTCGCCTTCTGTGGTGACAGGAAGTTCTATCCGTTAAGACCTTCTTCGGTTCATTCGTCGAATTCTTAGCTTTTCTTCTCAGGTCTAGAAATCTCTGCCCATACCCTTTCTGGGTACAGAGCAGCCATCTTCAGTATGAGTTCCATGGCCTTAGGTGCTACCGTACTGCTAAGCTGTACGCCACCACTGTCTCGCACTTCTTGCTGAAGTGCATGCCGTTGTATTCCTCCCCTCTGATGGCACTAATCCCCCGGGTGTTGAAGAAGTCCTCCGGGAGCACCCGGACTTGATTCTCGTCACACCAATGTGGCCCACGAGCCATTGGTTCCCAGAGCTCCTCGACATGGCGCAAGACGTTCCTCTTCCGCTCAATCTCACTCCCGCCACTCTTCTTCAGTCAAGAAGCGGGGTCGGACACCCTTGCCCTTCAAGGCTAAACCTGGTCGCATGGCGGCTGTCCGACTAGGCCTTCGCTCTCAGGGGTTTTCCACGCGCACCGTGGATCTGTTGGTCGCCTCTCGGCGTAAGTCTACAAACGATCTGTATGATCTTCGCTGGGCCACCTGGTTTGCGTTTTGTCAGGAGAGAAAGTTTGACCCGCTTCGTCCCTCAACGGTTCAGTTCGTGGAGTTCCTCTCTCACTTGCTTAGAACTAGGAACTCTTCCTCTCAAACCTTGTCAGGTTATAGGGCGGTCTTGATTTGCACGATCTCGTTGTCTTTAGGTTCCAAGTTTACGGGGAATCTCTCGGCTTTGCCAGTTTCTCACTTCCTGGACGCTGTGCGCCTCCAAGCCCCGTCCAGAACGGTCCAGTGTCCTCAGTGGGACATCTTTTTGGTTCTGGCTTTTCTCTGGGTCAAATTTGAACCCCTGGAGTCGTTGTCTCTTAAGCTTCTGACTCTCAAGACAGTTTTTTCTCTTTTTCGAGTCTTCGCTCCGTTCTGGGTCCTGATGATCGTGATATCTTCCTCTGCCCCGTTAGGGCTCTTCGTTCTTCTGGCTCGTACCAAGTCCTTCAGAAGGGCTAAACGTCGCCTGTTCGTCTCCTTTAATCCCAAGTACTGCAGCGATGTGGCTAAGGGTACTGTGTCCCGTTGGTTCCTCGACCTCATTAAGTTGGCCTATGCCCGCTCGCTGGTTAGGTTACCTGATAACCCCATTCGCGCCCACGAGTTGCGGGCCATCAGCTCTTCCCTGGCGGTAGTCAAGGGTGTCCCTCTTGTGAAGGTTATGGCCTCAGCGTTCTGGTAGTCGCAGAACACCTTTCTTCAGTTTTACCTGAGGGATATCTCTGCTCAGGGCGAAGACGACTCCTTTTCCATCTAGAAGGTGGTCGTTTCGCAGGTCCCGGTCTCCTTGTAGTGTGAGTTCCGGTGTTTTTTGTGCCTCTGTTTTTTCTCTGTGTTCTTTGGTATATCATTGACATGACTGTTTGGGGGTGTTTATTTGCATATTTTCAGGGATGTTGTACATCTTTCGGGGGATTCTCTTAGGAGTGTTTCCCTCTTTTACTGATATGCTTTTGGGGTTGTTGGTGTGTCAGTTGGCACGCATCACCCTCCACCACGGTGGTAATCTGCAGTTGTTTTGAGTGTTGGTATAGTATGATTAAATTAGATTGGTGGATTTTGATTAATCCTACTATCTATTTAATTTAATACTTACCAACACTCAAAACAACTGCATTAGCCTAAAACAACCTGGAACCTTACCCTAGCAATAGCTAAAACGAAAGTGGGCCCAAGGGACTGCACCCATACCGCAGGGAGTAGCGGGAGTGACTTCCGGGTATGACGCGCACCCTTGGGACACCGGATATGTCATTCGTGTAATTTTACAGCCCCGCATCAGGAGGGAGGCTGGGAGGGAACATTTTTTGTTTTGAGTGTTGGTAAGTATTAAATTAAATAGATAGTAGGATTAATCAAAATCCACCATTTATCATGGTATAATGGTACCTTCTAAACATTTGATATCACACTCATATACCAAAAAACACAAAAATTATGGTATACCGGTATCTTCTAAACTATTACTCCCAGTTTTACATAAACAGGAGTGCATTGAGTTGGATTTGCCTTTTTATTTTGGGCCTGTGCTTGTCTCTGTCTGACTCTGTGTACAACAAACAAACAACTACACGACAAGTGTAAAGTGACATTATTTTATTCACAAGAAACAAAACTACTGGATATTTCGGCGAACGCGCCTTTATCAATACAGACAAACAATTAAACAGCAAAAGAAGCAAAAAGCAGGCAACAGAAGGAGCAAAAAGTGAAAAACCCAACAAGATCAAAATAAAAAACAATACTTCCCCTCTACAGTCCAACGCGTCTCTGTGTAGTCGTGACAAAATGTGTCACCTCATAGAGCCTACCGTAATTTTCTGACTATAACTGTAAGGTCATATTTCTTTTCTCCATTTTCGACCTATGCGCCTAATTTTGGTATTTTGTATATTCTAGTCACCGAGACTTATCTCTGTGAAATCCGGGCTGCTCTCCCCTGGAGAGCGCTCACCGCAATTGCAGCTCCTACCAATTTATTTTGCGGGGAAGGTACAGGGTGAGGAGGGGGTGTGGGCACACTTGGAAAGCCTAGCTATCAATTTGGCCATACCAGGCAGCGGGATTTCTCTGTGCTCTTACCGACCTACAACTGCCGTGGGATTTTTACATGTGTAAAGCGCACAGGTCAGACTAGCTTTAAGTCCCCATCCGAAGTACTCGACATTCAGTTTGATTTTCCTGTCAAACTAGAATGAAAGGGCAAGGCCGGGATTCCAACCCGGGTCACTCACGCTGCAGTCACGCATTACATTTGGCAGGCGAACGTCTTAACCACTCTGCCACCTTTCTCCCTTGAACGAGGGCACCCCTATTAGTGAACAAGATTGCCGTGCTCAGTACAGTCTAGACATCGAAAGTGGTCACGAGTCGCCGATATAACGAATACTCACGTTAAAATGCTTTAAAATCCCTATTATCGTCCGATATACCGTCCAACAGATGCCACAATCCTTCATTGGATGTGAAAAGCATCATTGTAGAGCTTAAAATGCCATAATTCTACCAGTTTTCGCAAATATAAGTACAAAGACAACAACAGGAAGTGGCACAAATGGAAGTTCTGTGATTTGAAAGGGGAGCCAACTCTTCGTTTATGACAGCAGTAAAGGTGGTCGGCAAGCCTTTAACGAACGCATACGGGCTTCAAAGTTTGACTTTCTTTTGCGAGGTGTGTATCGCTTTATAAATGCTTTTGCTTTAATTTTTTCATATTTGTTTTTTTAAATTGCCCTATTCGCCTTATACACACAAGCGCCTAATGATCCGAAAAATATGGTAGATTACTAAATCAGAGAGAAAAATAGAGATTTTACGCCTTCTGGGCCAAAGGGCCATTCGGGGCATTTGAAATTATAAAGATCCTGGAAAAAGAAGATTTTGAATAAGAATACAGATAGTTAATAGTGTGTGTGTGTGTATTTATGTCCCCACTTGCTTTTTTTTGCGTGTAGGGTCAGAAGATCAAGACAGAGTTAGCGGCTTTGGTGAGGGATCTTCCCGGGGATTTTGACGCCATTGCCCAATCGACCAGCGACCTGACAGAGGCTGTTCACTACTACGACAACTTTGTCTCCTTCCTCATCAACAGGTCAGTGACCATGGCACATCACCAAACTGGGATACTCGTCTTACTTCATGGCTTTAACCCTTTCACCGCCAGCCATCTTTCAGCCACAAATGTCCATTAAAGCTACAGAAAAGATTTTGTCTGCAATATTGTTGGATTTCTCTGTGACACATTTAGAATGGGGTCAATCCTTATTGCCTAAGTTCCGGAACACAATATCATTGAATGAATAACAGACCCTGATTTCAAGAGCTTTTATAACATGGTTGTTAAATCATTGTGGTGCAAAACTGCAACATTGGCGATGAAAGGGTTAACAGTTCAAATAATAAGGTTATGAATTAGAATCCATGGATAAAAACTGAAAATAAATCAGATAACAAAAAGTCAGAATCAGGCAAAAGGAAAAAGACTCCTTTGCGATCGTAGATCGGCAAAGAACAATAACACCAAACAATCGAAACAAGAATCTCCCCCAAAGACGGAGTTTGGCTGCCCATGTGACGGGGCAATCAAAAATGATCACACACGTAATTTTCTCATCCCTACCCGATGCATTTGTACCATAGTGTTCAATTGGTTCGGCTGTTGGGATGATCCCTGGAGTCTTTTAGCCAGGGTATGTCAACAACAACAGCAACAAAAGAAGAATCAGGGAAATTTACAACGGAGCAAACAAAATGAAACGAGGCAACCAAAAAGAAATGTAATGCAAAGGAATACTTCATTTTCTGAAATGCAGCCAAATGTCGCTGTGTTGCCGTAGTGGGGAGTGGGGGTGTACCCGCGCGCGAACACCTTAAGATGTCTATATTGATGTATTGTATTGTGTGTTTATTGTATTGAATTGATCGACTGCAAGACAAATTTCCTGGGAGCCCTGCATAAGGAAGGAGACAAAGTTGTCATAGTAGTGAACAGCCTCTGCCAGGTCACTGGGGACAATAAATGATGATTGATTGATTGATTGAAATGTTACAAATTTCCTGGGAGCCCTGATAAGGAAGGAGACAAAGTTGTCATAGTAGTGAACAGCCTCTGTCAGGTCACTGGGGACAATAAATGATGATTGATTGAAATGTTACAAATTTCCTGGGAGCCCTGATAAGGAAGACAAAGTTGTAGTAGTAGTGAACAGCCTCTGTCAGGTCACTGGGGACAATAAATGATGATTGATTGATTGATTGAAATGTTACAAATTTCCTGGGAGCCCTGATAAGGAAGACAAAGTTGTAGTAGTAGTGAACAGCCTCTGTCAGGTCACTGGGGACAATAAATGATGATTGATTGATTGATTGAAATGTTACAAATTTCCTGGGAGCCCTGATAAGGAAGACAAAGTTGTAGTAGTAGTGAACAGCCTCTGTCAGGTCACTGGGGACAATAAATGATGATTGATTGATTGATTGAAATGTTACAAATTTCCTGGGAGCCCTGATAAGGAAGACAAAGTTGTAGTAGTAGTGAACAGCCTCTGTCAGGTCACTGGGGACAATAAATGATGATTGATTGATTGAAATGTTACAAATTTCCTGGGAGCCCTGATAAGGAAGGAGACAAAGTTGTCATAGTAGTGAACAGCCTCTGTCAGGTCACTGGGGACAATAAATGATGATTGATTGAAATGTTACAAATTTCCTGGGAGCCCTGATAAGGAAGGAGACAAAGTTGTCATAGTAGTGAACAGCCTCTGTCAGGTCACTGGGGACAATAAATGATGATTGATTGATTGATTGAAATGTTTCACAGAGAGGAAAAAAAAGGCAGGATGGTGGGAAACAAAGATTGTAGAATACTCTTTGTATGGTCTGTAAACTAATATACAACTTGTAGAGTGATAACATCTTGGATGGACTCTCTTGAATATGTACTGGCTCATTATGACGTCTTTCCTCTGCAAGACAGACATTTCAGTAATGATAAGTGATTTATAAGATGCAGAAACGCGCCCAATATTTCAAGGGTGTTTTTTTCTGCCTGCTTTTAAAATCTCAGGGTAAAATGATGATCACTTATAGTTATGATCACTTCAGACTCCAATTTGCAAACTAAGGGGGTCAGAGTGAAATTGTTATCTGAAATAACATTTTTAAGAATGTTGGAAGGGTATCGTGATGGATCTTTTTCCAGGGATTTGTTCAGAGCCCAAACGCTTGATTGAGGGGGGGCTTCTTCTCTGAAGACACTCTGTTGTCCAGCTCTCCCTAGAGTGTCTCTCCTCTCGTAAAAACACTGTTTGGTGTATGTGTGTGGCTATTTATGTGTGTGCAGCAGTAAAACGGAATCTGACAGCCTGCCGATGTTGAAGTTCATCCAGGAGCGTGGCAATGTGCGTGTGTTTGAGTGGCGCACGGGATCCCCGCCGGAAGTGACTGAAGAACAGAGTATCAGAATTGATCTGTCTGATGAACAAGACACTACCAACCAGACAGAGGATGTGAGTGGTAGACCTCTGTGTGTGTGTGTGTCTGTATGTATGTGTATGTGTGTATGTATGTTTGTTGAAAATACCAACCGTATTGGAGTTTTTGGCCGCCGTCTAAGGCCGTGGCACCCCCCGGCACTTCAGGGCTCCCAGGGACCCCCATTTGGGGGTCTATGAAGCACTAAAATTCTAAAGGACCCTCTAAAAGAATGTGCAGGGGGTCCCCCGGATGCACTAGAAAATGGGCATTCTTTTTAGCATTTGCAATGCCACTGGGACCCTCTATCCTGCCTCTATAGGACCCTCTATGCTGTAAGTGAAGTCCCTGGGACCCCTTGTTTTGCGGGACGATTGTGAGCCCTGGTATGTGTGTTTGTGCGTCTGTATCTGTGTGTGTGAGTGTGTGTACATGTGTGTGTGTCTCTGTGTGTGCTGTGGTGGAGGAACAGAGCATCAAGATTTCTGTCTGATGAGCAGGACACTGAAAGCCAAACAAGATGCGAGTGAAAGGCCTCTGTGTGTGTGTGTGATTGATAAAGGTCTGCTGTTTCTCATTCACAAACATGGGGGGGGGGGGGTTATATGTGTCACTGTGTGTGCTGTATATATGCACATAAGCATGAGTGGGTGTATTTGAAGGTGGTGAAGGAACCAATTTGTCTGATGAGCAGGACACAGCCAACCAGACAGAAAGTGTGAGTGGTAGGTCTCTTTGTGTGTGTGTGTGTGTGTGCATGCATGTTTGTGTGTGTGTGCATGTTTGTGTGTATGCATGCATGTTTGCGTGCATGTCTGTGTGTGTAGTATATGCGTATGAATGGGTGTATTTTAAGGTGTGTTTGAGCTAAGAGAAACGGAGCATCAGGATTGATCTGTCTGTCAGTGACAAATAGGACACAGCCAATCGGTCAGGATGTGATAGGAAAGTCCGGGTGTGTGTGAATGGTACAACCTAGTCTTCTGTGGAAGACTACGACTCTCAAACTAGGAGGCATTTGCGCTGGCTCTTAGTGCTGCAGCCAAAGGGATTGGTTGGCCTTTGGGGACCTTCCCCAACGTCAGCTGTCCTCAAACTCATTTGGCTGAGCTATAAACAAATTCTAGCCCAGTTTCTCCAGAATAGCGTCTGCCTCGTCTGCCATATGGAAGTCATAGTCGGAAAGTGCAGAGTGCTGTACGTAACAAGAAAGATGATAGAGTGGAACCTCCCAATCGAAGTCTGCAAGATGGCGAAGCGTGGAGGGGATTGTAGTGATTTGGCCGATGGGAAAAGAAAGAGAACTGAACAGAAATTTCGCAAGGCATACACTGAAAAGTTTCCGTGTATTAGGAGCTCTAGTAAAGGTGTGTATTACACCCGATGCATACCGTGCGCGAAGGACTTTACAGCGTCTCATGGAGGAATGATAGATGTGAAGCGCCATGGCATGTTACGTCTCAAAAACACACAGATGCGTCAAGCGCCCAGGAGTTGACTTCGACCATGAATGACTTTTTCAAGTCAGCAGAAGAGGAGGAGACTAAGGATCCTCATGAGGTGATTTGGGAAACTCTTTTTGCTGGATTTTTGGTGGAGCATAACATTGCGCTGAGCGCGGACGATCATTCTGGACTCTGGTTCAGAACAGTACAAGTTAAAAAGGAGAGTTAATTGCATCAAATCGTGTTTGTTTGCGAAAGGTAAGGTTCCTGGCGAAAATTCCTCTTAACTCCCTAAAATTCCTCTTTTCTGCTTCAAATATTCCTCTTTGGTCTGTTAGGGGGTTGGCAGGTCTGGAGGGGTCGTATAAGAGAGGTTGTTTTAATACTTACAAAGAAGGGCAATGTCTCAGAGAAGTAGGTCTTATGTGGGAGGGAGTCTTATAATGGGAGGTCTTATAAGGGAGGTTCCACTGTAACGAGTAATGCATTCCCTTTGACAGATTGACTGGGGGAATGGTGACGACAACGGCATCGACTTTGGAGATGAGATCGACTTCGGTGTAACGGACATCACGGTGGAGAGTGGGGGGCAAGAGGGAGAGGTGAGTGGTGGGTGTGAATGTCTTTGCCAGTTCCTTACCTTGTTTTTGCTAAATTTAGATATCTTGAGTTCTTGATAAGAGTGCAGACCTGCCTACTGCTACGATTTGGCCGTAGCACCTACGAAAAATAAAGCTTAGCTGCGGAGCTACGGCAACCTTAACGTTGCTACGAAAAAAAACAAATTGCCACCGCATTTTATTTTTGCTTATGCCGTTCCCGGTTTTGTCGGTTTCTAAGAGCAGACGCTGTGTCACGCGCGATAACCTAGTCACTTCCGTTTTTATCAAAGTGACTGCGCATGCGTTCTTATTACTTTCTCTGGAAAAAATGGCGGTCTCCAGCAGCAGTAGCGATTCGGGAGATGTTTCAAACGAAGAAAAACGAACCCAAACCAGAAAACGAAAATCATCTGGCACACCATCTTGTTCTAAGAAAAAACATCGGCCTGCCGCACAAGTTTTTAAAACAGCTTACACGGAGGAGTGGCCTTGCATCGTCAGAAGTTGACTCGGTGCAAACCATGCTCGCTGCAGTGCAACCTCTGCCATGCGGACTTCTCTGTGAATCATGGCAGTAGAGACGATTGCCGTCAACACGTTCAATCGGCGAAACATATTAAGCAGTGCGTTTCGGCTCAGGAAGAGAACAAATCGATTGCCGTTGTTTGTGGATGCTACGGAAAAATTTGCCATGCTACTGAAAATTGATGGCTGGGCTACTGATTGGGAAAATTCCAAGTAGGCAGGTCTGAGAGTGCATCGCTCATTTTGGAAAATTAATGAAACGGTTCTTCTCTTCTTTTTTTTGTTTAATCCTAAGCGAAGGGACTGAAAGACTACAGTATCAACAATTCAAGGGGAAGGAGCATAAAGCAGAATAATGTTGATGTCAAAACAGATTGTTGTAGATAATAATTATTTAAGGGGAGGGGGGGGGGAGGGCCATAAAGCAAATAGTTTATAAAAGATATGAGTAGTACTATTAGTATACGCAATCTCCATCAAGGTTTTAGTTTTCAACTTACAAATCATCATCGTCATTCTGTTGGGGGTTTTGTTTTAAAAATAATAAGTTACCCTACTGGCTACTGCATGGTTTTGTTTTAATGCTAATGGTGATTACCGATACTATTTCAGGACAACGGTGATTCCATAGACTGGGGTGGTGAAATAACGGCAGCACCAACCACTGCAGTGTCCCAGTTTGAAGGTACTGTATTTTACAGACTACAAGGCGCACCTCATTATAAGGCGCACCCCACACATTTGACACAAAACTCACATTTTGTTATTGTAGCAATACGCGTTTCCCTTCCACAGAGACAAAAAGTTTACTCACCGTATATTTCAACCGTATTCACACGGTTTTCTTCAGTAATCTGAGGAGGCTTGAATGTTGTTGGCAGTCAGACTTGTGGTCTGAGTTCCGTTCTGTTTCCACTGATGAGGTTAAGAAGATTTTGACCCGAACTCAGACTAAAACCTGTGAACTAGACCCTCTACCTTTATCTCTCTTCTCCCAGTGTCTTGATGATCTCCTTCCTTACTTTACATCCATCATCAATGAATCTCTATGTTCAGGCCGCTTTCCAACTCATTTCAAATCTGCAGTTGTCAAACCTCTCTTAAAGAAGCCTAGTCTCGATCCTGAAAATCTAAAGAACTATCGGCCTATCTCTAATCTTTCATTCCTCTCTAAGCTTACGGAAAAGGTGGTTCTTAAACAGCTGTCTGACCATCTTCAGGTAAACGATCTTTTCTATCCAAACCAGTCTGCTTATCGAGCAGGTCACAGTACTGAGACAGCCCTCTTAAAGATAACGAACGACCTGCTCACTGCCTTGGATGAAAACAAGGTTTCTCTTCTCTCTCTCCTTGATCTTTCTGCAGCGTTTGACACTATCGACCACTCCGTCCTCATTTCTAGACTTCACACCTCCTTTGGTCTATCTGGGGCTGTTCTTTCCTGGTTTTCTTCCTACCTCTCTGATCGCACACAGACAGTTGTTGTCAATGGTTCTTCATCTCTTCCAAAAGGTCTTCAGTTCGGTGTGCCCCAAGGTTCAGTCTTAGGCCCTATCCTTTTTGTTCTTTATACCCAACCTCTCTCCGCCATCATCAACCAGCATTCTATTCTACATCATAGCTTTTCTGATGACAATCAACTGTACATTTCTGCCCACCTGAGTCAATTAGATCAAATGATTTCTTCTTCTAAGTTGTGCATCTCTGCTGTTAAAACATGGATGTTTTACAACAAACTGCAATTAAATGCTGAAAAGACAGAGATGATTCTTGTAGCCTCTAACCACACAATTAAAACTCAGGTTCTCCCAGGTTCCGTCGACATTGATGGCACTGAGATCAAGCTATCGGCATCCGTCCGCAATCTAGGTGTTACTTTGGACCAAACCCTTTCTTTCAAACAGCATGTTTCCAATGTTTGCAAGGCTTGCTATCTAGAACTTCGAAGAATTAGTTCCATCCGCCGTTTCCTCTCTCAAGATGCCCTGAAGACTCTAGTATGTGCTTTTGTCCTGTCTCGCCTTTACTGTAACTCACTTCTTGCTGGCTGTCCATCAATTCTCATCTCTAAGCTCCAACGGGTCCAGAATAATGCTGCTCGTCTCATTTCTCGCTCCCCTAGGTACGATCACATCACTCCGGTTCTTCGTTCCCTACACTGGCTCCCAGTTCAATCACGTATTGACTACAAACTTCTCCTCCTTGCCTTCAAGTCACTGAATGATCAAGCTCCTGTGTATCTCTCTGATCTTCTTCATCTCTATGTCCCAGCTCGCCAACTACGTTCGTCTTCTGATTCTCGTCTCCTTTCCATTCCCTCCATCCGTCCCAACGTTCTTTTTCTTGTCAAGCACCATCTCTGTGGAATTCTCTGCCTTCTCCTCTCCGACACTCCAACTCAGTCTCCTCATTCAAAACCTCTCTTAAAACCCATCTTTTTCCTGCTGCGCCCTAAATATTTGATCAGTTGTCTATCGTTGTGTGCACGTGAGGGAAGATTGAATAAGAGGTTTGTGCTGTGTTTTGTGGTGCGTGTGTGTGAGTGTGCGTGTGCGTGTGTGTTGTGTGTGTGTGTGAGCATGAATGTGTGCATACATGTGTGCTTGTGTGTGTTTTGGTTTTGTGGGTTGTGTGTGCACGCATGTGTGTCTGTGTTTGTGTGCGTGTCTGTGTGTCTGTCTGCGTGCGTACGTTTTTGTGTGAGGGTGTTTGTGTATGTGTGTTGGTGTATGTGGTCAGTCCATGCGGCTCGGTTGCTGTGGCTTGCCGAATGGGGTATGAACGAGTTGGCTTCGATAAATGTGTGTGTTTATGTGTGTGCGTGTGTTAGAGAGAGAGAGAGTTGCTTTGTATATGCGCTGTTGCTGGTTGGTGTCACTCTTGAATGCTGTTTTTGTTGTCTGTTGATGAATCATTGATTGTAAAGCGCTTTGGGCTCATCTGAGGTAAAGCGCTATATAAATGTACAATTATTATTATTATTATTATTGATTGTGGCAAGTTGAATTCAGGTAAATTTGTGCCATATGTTTTTAGACGCTCAAATGTTTTTGAAGTACAATTTCTAAAAACACTTAAATCATAATCAAACAACATTCAAATTGATTTTGTTGTTGTTGTCGTACCCTGGCTTAAAGACTCCAGGGATCATCCCAACAGCCGAAGCACTTGAACACTATGGTACAAATGCACCAGCTAGGGATGAGAACATGTGTGTGACCGTTTTTGATTACCCCACCACGTGGGCAGCCACACTCCGACTTTGGAGGATTTTTAATGCTGATGATATTATGCTTGGAGTTTGTCATGGCTAAAGACAATCCCTGCATAACTATGCAGAGCATGACAACATTTTCATGTAGCCTTGGTGTTCTAGCCTGTGTCAGTTGGTCTGACACAGCCTTTAGCCAAGGCATACTTTTGTGCTATTAAAAAATGTTCAATTGAGATAATCCTTTCGTTGTTAAAAATTCAATCAAAAAAATATTTTGTTCTTTTTTTTAATGAAACGGAATTCCATCTAAGACGTTCATGATTAATAATAAGAAATAGCTCTTTTGTGAAATTCATTTTTAGACATTTATCTCAAGTTTTATCCATTATAGAATTCTACTTCGATGTATTTTTGCTCTTGCTGTTCACTTCCACAGTCCTTACTATCTTTGTCTAAAAAAATGTTAAATCCAACAACGTTTTCAATATGTTTGCATTTTTTATGGTTTGCACTGTTTACCTCCTGGCAGAGACCGGCGTGGCGCGGGGAGAAGACGCCCTGTCTATACTGGACAACCCCAGAACGCGAAACCTGTTCATCGACGATCTGATGGAGCTGGAGTCTTTCCTGGCTCAGCGCATGGCCGAATTGTCCGCCCCTGACGCCGCCCTGTCGGGGAACCAGCTCCAGGGGGCACCACCTTCCGTACAGCTGGAGGCCTTTGAAGTGGAGACCATTTTGGAAAAAGTGCAGGGCATCGTGGGACAGTTCACCTCCGTGCAGATGCAGCATCTCATGTTGATTCGCAGTTCGCCGCGGTAAGAATGTAGGGGGGGAAATCTCTTATTTTTGTCATTTTATTTTCTTTTAATTCCTTTATTTTTATTTTTGCCTTTTTTTGTT
This sequence comes from Phymorhynchus buccinoides, assembly GCA_017654935.2. Lineage (NCBI taxonomy): Eukaryota > Metazoa > Mollusca > Gastropoda > Neogastropoda > Raphitomidae > Phymorhynchus > Phymorhynchus buccinoides. The sequence continues at coordinate 28,891,625 of CM065703.1, forward strand.
TGGTGTTGTCCTTTTCTTTTTGCTTGTTCCATCTTCCGGGTCTAGTAGTGTTGCACCCATGCCGCTAATTCCCTGTCCCTTCTCACAGCCACACTCAGGTTGCACACCTCGAAGCCAGCAGTCGGTGAGGAGCAGTCAGTGTTAGGTCATCGAGAGGCAACCTCCGGAAGAGACACTGCACTGATGCTGAGTCACTCCCACTTGTAGCCCATGCAGATGGACACAGTGTCAGCAAGTGAATTTTTTAAAGTCATATAGATAGAGAATAATCATAATGTCTGTTGTCAGGTTCATGGATCGTTTGCAAAATTAGCTTCTTCATACTTATCTATTGCTAGACAAGCTGTTGCTGTGCAGCAAAGAGAACTCTTGTTATCATTACTCCATGAAAAGGCCTTCCCTTTCCTAATTAAACTGTACACTCATTGTCCTTTTCTTTGTTATTTCTCTCTGTTCTCAGGTACGTTGGTCGTTTGCAAAATTAGCTTCTTCATACTTATCTATTGCTAGACAAGCTGTTGCTGTGCAGCAAAGAGAACTCTTGTTATCGTTACTCCATGAAAAGTCCTTCCCTTTCCTAATTAAACTGTACAACTCACGTCCTTTTCTTTGTTATTTGTTTCTGTTCTCAGGTACGTTGGTCGTTTGCAAGATTCACTTCATGAAATCCTCCGACAGGCACTCAAGCTGTTACTGTGTTGTGAGGAGAGCGGCAGCCGGCATTGCTCAGCGACTAATCTTTTCCCTTCTTCTTTTGTTGTTGTTGTTGGTTGTTTTCATTCCGCAGCTTAAACGCTCTGGGGTACACCCTGTGCCATGTGAACATTTTGCATTTGCTCGGGTGGGAAGATTACGTGTATGGCTGCTTTTAAAGGGCCCCGCCACATGGGCGGCCATACTCCGACTTCAAGGGACTTTGCTCCATTCATGGAGCCACCCTCACAATCACTCCACCTGTGGAGTGACAACCACCAACAATTATTTACAGTGTGCAGGGAGAACTGCCACTGGTAAAGACAGCTTCCATTGGGCACAGCCGCATGATTTTGATATTGACCATGGGTCAGTTTCACTTGCATCACATGTACAGACACAGTGAATAGCCAAGGACACTTGGCCGCCGCCTTCTTTTGAATATCTACAATCATCATCATTTTCTTTGGGTATTTTTTTCTCTCTGTTCCCAGGTATGTTGATCGCCTGCGAGATTCGCTTCGTCAGACACTGCTGCAAGCGGACAAGCTGTTGCTGTGTAGCGAGGAGAACGCCAGTCAGCGCCGATTAGCGTTGGAGGAGGAGGGAGAGCTGGAGCCCCGCCTTGACGCGCTGCGACAGCACACACGATACATGCAGCGCCACCTGCAGAGCGACATTGCTGCCAAGTACAAAGGGAGACAAGTGAACATCATGGGAGAAATCAACATGATATGACAGCAATGACAGCCTAACTAGGGAGAGTTTCCGGGGTTTTTTGTTGTTGTTGTTGTGGGGTTTGTTTGGGGGTGGGGGCTGGAAAAAGTTAAAGATAGATTTGGGAAAGATTATCATTCTCAACAACCAATTGCCTAATCATCTATTACCATATTTTAATGGACCAAATACTTGGACATTCTTAATTCATTGAATGGGCAATGCCAGTTATGTTTTCAACTCGTCCCTGGCAATCTTCCTGCCATAAAGAATTTCCAGTGCCTTGGATTGATCCTTTAAGAAACTACCTTAAATTTGTCGTCAGCAAAGTGAGAGACAAGATGCCAAAGGTACATAGAAAAGTGTCAGTAAAATGAAAATGATGTCATCCACAAGCAAAATATCCAATAAATTATGTGCATACCAAGATGGCGCGGCTTGTGTCGTCCATGTGTTGTTTCATGAAGCAAGCCTGCCTCATCTCAGTGAAGTGAAGGATCTCTCAACAAAATCTTTTCCGAGCGGCGAGAGTAATCCGTGAAACACTTCCCCTGGCAAAGCGATGACAGACCTGTTTACTCTACTCTTTTCGAGTAGCATTCTACTTATTTTGGACCTCCACTACTCTTCAAAATTGAAAATAATGCTCTTTGCTATTCATTTTCAGTGAACATTGTTTGGTGGTTTAATGAATAAAACTACACATTTTTAGCCAAAACTACTCATTTCAGCTATCCAGACTACTCGAGACTTGTGTAGGGGGTAAACAGGTCTGCGATGATAATTCTGGCTTTAATTCTTTGAAGCGCATTTCAATTTCATTTAACTGAACTGCTCTCTTCAGATATTTCTGCTTCGCTGTGACTGGTCCGTGTTTTAAGGTATGACTGTGGTATGTATATTGTAAAAGTGACTTACCTGAAGATAGGTGTGTTTTGGTGTTGTCTTTTTTTTCTAGTTTTCTCTTCAAATTATGTGAACAGATATTTATTGATTTATTGGTGCAATAACTTTTTTTCTTTCTTTGAATTTTAATGAAAAAGAACTGAATTTAAGTGGTGGGGGTCTAACTGCAGAATGCTAGAAACATGAATATGTTAACCTTTAGCGCACTGTGTCGCCGAGCCGATAATCTCCCCTGTAACTGCAGGCGCACTGTGTCGCCCTGAGAGGGTACCCCCAAGCCAATGCTTCGCGGACCTTATTTTTGTTACTAATAATAGAAACTACCTCACCATAGCTTCAGAATGAGGCTCGGCTCCTTGCTTCTCTTCCAGCAAGCCGCCATTTGCTTTTTTAGTAGTTGTATGAATTTTTCAAAGTTTCAATCGGTCAGACAGTAAAGTTCACTATCAAATATGGCGGATTTTCTGTGTTGGCGAAGCTTCCTACTGGAAATTAGCGTCGATATTTGTTTAAATCATGAATTCTTAGGCTTTGTTAGGTCGGATATCGACAGTGAAAGGGTGATAGAAGATCGTTATGCAGTAGCAGGGGGGGTAGCCGATGTCAGTGTGACTCGATGAAGACGATCCAATATCGATTCGAGCCGCGATTGTGATTCGGTTCCGATTTTGACTACTAGGTTGAATTCAAAGAAAATGATGCCTTTCATAATATTCTTAATGATATTTCCGTGAGTTATTTCGTTAAAGGGATCTTAGACATGAGTTAGTTAGTGAGTGGGCGAACTTTGAAGCAGACGGCACTCATTCCGACCGTGCCGAAACAGTGAGTCAACACTTTCGCTTTGTTGATTTCGTTTCTTCTTCTTTTTTTCAACAACAAAACATACACGGACAGCAAAATACATCATATCAAAACTTTCTTCAATCATCTCTTTATTATTATTCCAATAATCAAGTCTGCACACAACACACAGAGAAAATTATAGCATTTTTAATCAAGTGAGTGTAAGCATTTTTCACCGCCTCAAAAAGAATGCAGTGGCAGAGAACGGAACGTCAGAAAAAATGCAGGGTGCTAAAGGTTAATGATGATGGATTTTTCTTAGACAGTTTCTAAGATTGTGTTGTTATATTCATTAGGTTGGTGGTGGAATTTGGTTCATTCAATGACAATATTGGGCTATGTATGTTGTGGATCATAAACAACGAATCATTGACCACAAAACTGTAGGTAGCTCGAGAACACAAGTACTATCTAACGCTCTACAGCTGATTTTTGGAAGCTTCAAAGGGTTTGCAACCAACTTCATGTATCAGTTTTGAAATCCTAAAGAAGATCAACACTTAATTTTGATAGCATATGTTGTTGTTGTACCCTGGCTAAAAGACTCCAGGGATCATCCCAACGGCTGAAGCAATTGAACACTATGGTACAATTGCACCAGCTAGGGATGAAAACATTACGTGTGTGACCGTTTTTATTACCCCACCACGTGGACAGCCACACTCCGATTTCGGATGATTTTGGAGAGTGATGATGCTATGCTAGGAGTTTGTCATGGCTAAAGACAATTCCTGAATAACTATGCAGAGCATAACAACATATTGATGTAGCCTTGGTGTTCTAGCCTATGAGTTTCTGGCAAAGTTGATTTGGGGTGGATTAAAAATGTTCATGTCAATGGTATTATTATTTTTTTTAACAAAAAATCAACATTATTTTGTGATGTTCATGAGGGAATGGGGGTGTATTAACTATTATGTACGACAGGAACAGTAATAAAATGCATGTTCAATGATGAAATTATGCAAGTTTGGTTGGTGAGGACTGAAATCATGCAGCATTTTTGTTTCTACTTTCTCACTTTTTTCATCCTTTCAGTTCTATAAAAATGGGAGTGCATTGAATTGGAATGAGAGCCTATGAGTTTTTCTGTCCATTTGTCTGTCTGTTGGTATGTATTTATTATGTTCCCTTCGCTTACACTACTGAGCCAATTACAGTGGATGTACGTTTACCTGAAAGTCAGTTAAAGATACACTGACGCACCACGATTAAATCCCTTGGTTTTTTGGGGGTAGCTGTGACCCACATACAGATGTCCCCAACTTCAAATTGAGGCTGCTCTTTAAAATGATATTTCGGTTTGAATTTGGGGACATTTGTATGGGAGTGAGACCTAGTCAAAACAAGATTTATTTCCAACTATAAGAGGGAAAATACATGAAACCCGTGATTTTGACACGTGATCTGGTAGGTCTTTGCGGGAAACTTCGGATAGCTGAAAGCAATTTTCATTTCGGGGCCAAAGCCCTTCTTTGGAAGACTAACTTCCTGACGGATAAGTTAAACGAAGATACGAAACTGAACCTGAAACGTGTGTCTGACATCCTGTGCGTCTCTCCAAGATGGATAAGCGAAAGTTTTGCACACAGTCCAGAGGCGTCGGATCCAGGGGGAGCGGGCACTGGCTCCCCCATGAAAATATGGGGTGGGGGCAGAGTACTTTTGCCCCCACAATCTTTGTTATCCGACTCCATTTTCAGAAGGAATCCAACATGACATGACAGTTTTCTTTTTGCAATGCTATGGCAATCAAAGACCCTTCTCTTGAGATAATGTTTGACAAGATCTCTCTCTCTCTCTCTCTCTCTCTCTCTCTCTCTCTCTCTCTCGTCTCTCTTTTTCTCTTTCTCTCTGACTGCCTCCCCAGTCACTAGATCTTTTCCAGGTTGACTGTGTTTATTGTACACCTTGCTGGTTTGTTTTAGAGTAAAAGCACAACTTACACTAGTGCATATGCCCGCTTGCTTCAATTCGCGTTTGCTCTATTGACTCATTCAACGTATCTTGCACTGCACCCTTTGGATGATGATTATCAAGAATATGTGTGGTTATAGGGGTGTGCAACTATGGCAACTGCTCAGCTCTCACTTTACTGTTGGCTGCTACAAAATGTCACCCTTCAAAATTGGGAGCCGCTGTAGCTCAGTTGGTAAGTCCGAGTCGCTAGCTCGTAATCCGCCATGGTTTGCTAGTGTGCAGGTTCAAACCCAGCTCGGTTCACAGTGGTGTGTCCTTGGGAAAGGCACTTTACTCCTGCTTTCCTCACTCCACCCGAGGTGTAAATGGGTACCTGACGTCAGTTGGGGGAAAAGTCCTTCGGATGAGACTTTTCAAAAACTGAGGTCCCGTGTGTGAACGCATGCACAAGATCCTGCGCACACGTTAAGTGGTAAAAAATTGTCACATTTCCATTTTGTTTTATAGATCTACATTCTAGGGACCTAATTATTTTTTTAGCCTGTTGCATTGATGCATTTGTAAAAGTTAAGCTTACTTCATTATATTTTTTTCCTGTTCTGACATGGGAAGAACAGAAACAGACAACAAAAGTTATAAATAGGCTAAACAAGCATTCTGCTGATCAAAAAAAAAATCCATATGCGCACATGTGTGTGTGTGTATTTGTGCTCTTGTGAGTGTTTATAAAATATTTGTATAGTTATAAAATAATTTCAGACACTCGGTAGCTTTGATTAAAACACACACAAAAACAGACCTATGTATAGGCCTATCTATGTGTAAGCATGTCTGTTGTAAGTGGTACTTTGATCAGGTTTCCCCAAACTCCCTCTTTTTGTTCAGGTTGACCCCACCCCCACCCCCTATGCAAAATATCTTCCAACTCCACTGCACACACACAGATTCCATTATCTCCAGCTCATAATTTTGTCACGGATACGTGGCTAATTAGCAATGATGACCCTTGACGTCATTACAGTACGCACGCGCGCGCATAATAAAGGTTGTGTAGAATTTTATAAACCTCGATAAGGTCACTTCTTAAACGTCTATACTCTAAACTTGGCAATTTCAAATATTTCAGTCTCTCTTCGTAGTCCATAATTATTACCCGTACCAACAATTTTCTTTGTAAATCTCCTTTGGACACCCTCAATATGTTTATTTAAGATATGGGCACCAAACAGGGTTACCGTACTCTAAAATAGGGTGAACTAAGGCACCATAAATATTGTTTTACTAACAGAATTGCTAACCTATGGAATGATTTACCAGTGGACCTAAAATGTGCACCCAATACTAATACATTCAAAAATCGTCTAGATAATCATCCAAAATTTATAAATATATTTAGAAGCATTGATTAAAATTGTATGATAGGAAAATTCAACCGATTACACCTTGATCAAAGATACAAAATAAAAATTGATGATTCGATGGGACTGCCAAAAAGCTTGACGGCTTATTTAGTCCCTACCCCTACTACTACTACTACTACTACTACTACATAATCAGTTTTGATTTATTAGATATTGTCCTAATCAGGAGACCTGGGGGCCATTTCACAAGGGCTAATGCTACGTAGTGTGAGCGCAAATCGGCAAAAAAACGGTACTAAGAAACACCTCTTTCGCCGACGTTTGCCAAAAACGTTTTGTGGCTGTCATCGAGGTAGCTTTTCACGAACTATCACGTGACTAGCATGGGGTGAATACATTTCTTGTTTTTGATTGGTCCATTAAAGTTTGGTTAAAATAACAAAATTTGACCAATCACACAAGAGCTTGTAATATTTTACAGCAAACGCTTTCTAAAGTGTTTCTTAGGCCCAGTTTAGCGTAAGCGTTATTCGCTCGGCAACCGTTATCTAGAGAAGCTTTCTTGCCGACTCCTTTGATGTGAGGCTCAAAAAACAGGGATGGATCTACAGTTACACCAAGGTCTTTTTTTGCATAGGGGAAGACAGGGTAAAAAGCGCATGGGCGGGTAAGAAGCCCACCCCAATTATCTCATGAAATAAAGAAAATTTCAGTCAAATTTGCCCATGAGACGAATGCTACACATTAACGCTCGTCTCATGGGCAAAATGAGACTGAAATTTGCTTCATTTCATGAGATAATTGGGTGGGCTTCTTACCCGCCCATGCGCTTTTTACCCCGTCTTCCCCTACATGTTTTCTAGTACTCTTTTGGCATCACCATCATCCATGTAGTAACTATGCATAGGATTCTTTTTACCCAAATGTAAAACTTTACACTTTTGACTGTTAAAATTCATTAACCAAGTGTCAGACCAAGTGACTAAAGAATCAATACACCTCTGAATCTTCTCTTTAGATAACAGGTTTTCATCAACGGTGGAATAGGCTTTTGTGTCATCAACAAAAATGTTAACATCACATTCAGTATTGTCAGGTAAATCGTTAATGAAGTAAATGAAAAGGGTAGGGCCCAAGACACTCCCCTGTGGAACGACGCTAGTAACCTGTATGTTGTCTGAGCAAGAGCCATTTACATGCTTGATACACCCACTTGAAAAGTCCTCAATCCAAGACAACATATTACTAGCAACACCATATCCTCTTAGTTTATGAATCAGTCTTGCATGTGAAACAGTGTTGAAGGCCTTGCGAAAGTCTAAATAAACAGCATCGACTGGTGCACCATCGTCCAGTGAGGACATCCAATTATTTATTATTACACATGTACAAGTAATTGTGTGACACATGAACAACCTTTAGTAAATCCAAACTGATCAGTAGAAAGTAAGTCATTCTCTGTTAAATGTTTACACAATGAGTCCCGAATAAAAACCTTCAAATATTTTGCATACAACTGATGTCAAGCTGACTGGGCGATAATTTCCCGCAATACTCTTTGTCACCTTTCTTAAAAATGGGTTTGACCTCCGCCTCTTTCCATTTAGTTGGTAGTTTACCCTCCATAAGGGATCTATTAAACAAGTAGGTTAATGGTAAAGTTAGTTCAGATGCAAACTGTTTGAGAACTCTGGGATGAATTTCATCAGGGCCAGGGGACTTGTCAATCTTTAAGTCCTTAAGCGCTTTATGCATCTCATCTTGACTTACAGTAACTGTATTTATCTCTGTAATATAATTAGCCTCAAAGTTGGGCATAGGATTGTTAGATTCATGAGTAAAAACACTGCTGAAGAAGGCATTCAAGACTTGGGCCTTATCCTTATCACAATCAGTGTAAGTACCGTCTTCTTTAACAAGCTTAGATATTTTCTCTCTTGGCTTAGTTTTTGCTGAAACGTAACTATAGAATGCTTTAGGATTATTCTTAGCTTCGCGGGCCAAATGATGTTCCTTCTGTTTAACATGTTTCCTGAAAGCCCATTTGACTTGGTTTCTTGCTCTAGCAATGCGGGGGCGGGCCAAGTGTGAGAAAATGCCTTTTGCGTGAAAACGCTAATTGTAATGGTTTGTATTCTATTTTTTCTAGGGGAGTGTGAAAGCGGAGGGGGGGGGGGGGTGACGTAAATGTAGTTATCGTGATTTCGTTTCGGGTTGTTCCTTATGATAAGTGCGTTGTTTTTTGTTGTTGTTTTTGCTCATATTTTTAACTTTGTGAAGCGCTTAGAGCCCTGTAAGAAGAATAAGCGCTATATAAATTGTCATTATTATTATTATCATATATTTTGTAATTCTCATTTGTCCTAAATTTCTTATAGGTTTTAAAAGCTGTTCTCTTTTTTCTTGTAATGTAGATGGAATAGGATCTTTCTTGTGTGTATGAAAGGGAGAGTTCTTAACCTTAGGAATACATTTGTCACAAGCATCCACCAACACTTTACTTATATTGTCCGAGCAATCATCAACAGAGTAGCCATCATTTACAATGTCAGTCCAAGTGACTGATTGAACAAAATGCCTCATGTCCCCGTAGTTCCCGTTGCTCACTAACTACTTAGATGCTCCATGTCCAAGTAAAGTTTGATCATTTCCATTGAGTGACAGGTTACGACATAGGACTGAATGGTGGCTCTTTCCTACAGGGGGCAAGTACTCTATTTCTGAGACAAATTCCTCATGATTTGTTAAAACAAGGTCAAGTATGTTTGCTTGCTGTAAACCTCTATAATGTGTAGGCTCCATGACTTTTTGAAATAAGTAATTTTGCTGTACTGTTTCAAAAAACTTGTTGGATGGGTGATTTTGGCCACGACTGTTTATTTCTTGATCCCAATTAATTTCAGGAAAGTTAAAATCTCCCATAAGAAGAATATAATCTGATTTATACTCATGTAATATGGTATCCACAAGCTTATTCAAGTTGAGGCACTCATCGCTTGAACAATTTGGTGATCTATATAGAACACAGCATATGAAAAGTCTGTTTTTCAGCTTTCACTAGTGTCCTCGCATTCAGTCGACACATTCCGATTTCGGAGGAGCTCAAAAGGAGAAAACTATATGGAAGATTTTTTGGGAAAAAAGTCAGAGAATGGGCCAAAAGTCAGAAATATAGTAGACACAAAGCAAGGGAAAAGGCAGAGTCCAAAATAGACACAGATTAGAGGAAGCTACAAGCGCAGAACTTCCAGAATCTGGGGGAACTATTTGTACGGAATACTCCCAGTATCCCCAATACGGGGACAATTAGATCTATTATTATTATTATTATTCAGCCTGTCTCTCTGTCCCTTGACTCTCAATTCTTGTTTCGTTCGTTTGTTCGTTCGCGTGTGCATTTGTGTGTGTGTTCTTTGATTTTTCATCTTTCCATTAAAAAATCTGTGTTGATTGGCAGAAGGTCGCCGGGATGGGTCTTGAATATCCACTGGTGAGGTTGGTGAAAACCTCTTTGAAATGCTCTGCCCACCTTGCCAGCTTGTCCTCCCCTTTGGACAAGTCCTTAGCCTTCACTGGTCCGGATCTCGCCTTAGTGCTGCCTGTGATTTTCATGGCGATCTGGTAGACTGCACGCATGTCGTTGCGGGTCGCTGCTTTCTGGGCTTCTTCAGCTTGGTCGTCAAACCAAGTTCGCTTATTCTTTTGGGCACTGCGCTTCACTTCCCGATCCTTCTCAATCTCCCTGGTAGATTGCGTTGCCGTCAGCGGCAGCACAGTACAATGTCTCTGTTGGTGCAGATCTTTCCTCTTTGCTATCAACTTTCAATCCTTCCCACCATTTTGATGTTCCCGGTCGTGGTACTTCAGATAACACTGTGGGTGGGTAGGTAGGTAGGTATAGGGACAAAACAAGCCGTAAAGCTTTTTCAAACAGTCCCATCTTTTATGATTTTTCTGGTAAATGTTTCTTTTTGGTCAAGGTTGATGCGGCATAAATTTTCCCATAAATCATTATTCGTCATAGCTTCTAAACACTTCTAACAATTTTGGTAATGCATCCAGACGATTTTTAAACATATTAGTATGAGGTGCACATTTTATGTCAGTAGGGCTAGGCAATTCGTTCCACATATTAGTAATTCTGTTACCAAAACAATTTTTTCTTATGTTAGTATTATATCTTTTTTTTTTTAAATTTACCACAGGCGTTTCTAGTCACATTGTATTGAGGAGATGAAAAGAAATTACTCCAGGACAAATCCACATGATTGTTGAATATTTTATAAGCTTCTATAAGATCTCCCCTTGTTCTCCTCCCTTTAAGTGAAAATAAATTAAGGTACTGTAATCTGTGGTGATAACCCATGTTTTTGCATGCTTTGACAAGTTTTGTAGCTCTACGCTGCACCCTTTCAATTGCTACTGACTGGTACTTAAATTTTGGAGCCCAAATAGTGTTGCCATACTCTAAGTGCGGTCTAACTAAAGCTTTGTATAATTTAATAAAAAATATCATGATCAATACTGATAAATGTTCTTTTAATCAATCCTATCATTTGGTTTGCTTTATTGATGCAATTCTGGATGTGTATACCAAATGAAAGGTCTTTGTCAAAGGTTACCCCCAGATCTTTTTCTAGCTCGCACACTGTTACTGGACAAGGGGCATTGTTTTTTTCCATGATGTAAGTTGCATTTGGATTACCGTTTTACCAACGTGCATTACCTTACATTTATCAGTATTAAAGTAAAGTTTCCATTAAACCTGTTGTGAACCCTCGCACATTATTTCTAATGCTGCCCCTGCCTTTCGCGTTCTGTCTGTCGGAGCAAGAAGCATTCTAGTCTTCTTGGTCGGAGCCTGTATCTGTCTTTTTCGTATCTTCCAACTTTCTGTATCTGTCTGCCTGTATGACTCTTTTCTTTCTCTTTGAGAATGTGTTCACGTGTGTGTGCTTGTGTGTGTGTGCGTGTGCGTGCGCGCGCGCGTATGCGCGCGTGTGCGTGCGCCTGTCTTTTTTTTCTCTTTGCGAGTGTGTACACGTGTGTGATTGTGAGTTTGTATGATTGTGTGTGTGTATGTGTGTGCGTGCGTGCATGCGTGTGTGTGCGTGTTGTGACGAGGTAATGGGTTAAAAGGCCAAGTCCCTAGGGAAGACTTTAGAAAATTTGCCTTTAGCCCACTTCTCTAGGGTATGGGAGATGAGCAACTTTCCCGGCCCCTTTTCATCTAATAAATTTATATTTGTGCCCGGGTTCTGGCTCGTATGGTTGTAAGAAATACAAGTGGTTGAATTGCTCTAAATGGCAGACAGAGAGAAGTAGGGTTTTACATGAAATTACAAGACTCCCACTCTCATCAGTCTGACCAAAGGGTTCAGGATTATTTGACACTTGTATTTTATTTACTCCCAAAATCTGCATAAGATTATGCAACAATAATAATAAAGCAGCTCAATGGCGCCAAAACAAAATATGGATAAAAACAATGAAATCCGAAAGGATTCACAAGACTTTTGTCTTTCTATAAGGTTCGCCCCATGCCGGAAGGGTTACTAATTATCTTCGGTGTCCGTAGGAAAGTTCAAATGATTGGCGCAGTCAGGTGGACTTAGCTGTTTCAAGTTCTGGGCTTGCTCGTCAGGTGAGAGTAGCTCCCAGTCGTTCCGGTTACGGCTTCGCGGGATGGCACGGTTCAGGCGTGGTCTCCTCGCGGATTCTGGGTGCGGGTCGTCTTGGCGGCGGTCCCGTCTTGGTGCTTGGTGGAGTCCGGGATGATCTTCCGGCCCACGATGCCCTGCTGATAATCACAGGAGAAGGTGGATGTAGATCTCTATGGCTTAGAGACAAGGGGCTTCAGTCGGCAGGGAATTAGTGAATCCCAACCGGCTTGAAGGCTTCCCTTGTACAATAGCACTACATGTAGTTAATAAATAAACTGAATTTCAGTTAACAAACTGAGATCAGTAAAACATAAAAGGTGATCAAGACATCATCACTCTCCATCCAACACCTGGAAAGGAATGGTATCATAAAGTGCAAGATTGCGGCCCATAGGTTTCCTACTAAAAATAGACAAAAGGGTTAGTAGGCATAAACTCCGGTTCTGGTACCAAAAGTGTTCAAGTCAAAAACACACACACACAAATAATCAGTGCACATAAATAGAATAGAATGTTTACCACTTCTTTTCTATAACATATCTATCTACTCCTTATTCATCATTGAACATAGGATCTAGATCAAAACTAGAGTCAAACAAACAACCAGTCTCAATCACCAGTCATCAATAAGACTTACTAGGTGGGCTATTCTGGCTGGGAGAGGTGTTGCTCTAGTCAGTTTCAGCGTCTTGTGTGAAAAACTTTTTCTCACTACGCCAATTATAGCCTTCACTTTCAAACAATGAAAGCCTGCTATTGGTTTATAGCAGTCGACACGTCACAAGATGCTGTTCTAAATGTACCGAACAATCACGCGCCTATTACATCCTTATCACGTGCCGACATTCAAAATCCTTCTCGTGCTCGGAAAAGCAAAACCATCTTCAAAGGGAGATAACCGTGGTTGTCACTTTCTTGTTATGGGTAAGGACGCGGGGTCTTACAAAGGCAGCCGACTCTTGATATCACTATCTCGTGATGAGACGGTAGATAAGAGGGGGGGGGGGGGGGGGGGGGGGGGGGGGGGGGGGGGGGAGGGGGTGAAGGGAGATAACCTCGGTAGGTGGTACGTGCCGACCGGGGAGACAAGTCGACCTTCAAAAGGGACCAATCCCGGAATCGGCATTCTTTAGATGGTGGGTGGCAATTAACGTGGCGGCCGGACAGAGAAATGAAAAGGAGAGAGGGTGGGGGGTGGGGAGGGGAGAAGGGGGGGGGGGGGTGTAGATAAGAAATAAAGAAAGCGGGTCGCGCGGGACACTTACGTCACACGTGTGCGCATGTGCAAATTTGAAGTGATTCGGTTAAGAAACGGCGGAGTTATAAGGCCCCTTTTCCTGTTGGCGCTGCTCTGAGAGTGACGTTCTCTCCCGATTCTCTTCAGCAAGCCTGACAGCAAATTTGAAGTGATTCGGTCAAAAAACGGCGGAGTTATAAGGCCCGTTTTTGTGTTTCAGGCAAACAGACAAACACACACACATACAGACACACACTTGCCTTTTTATTATGACTAAAGATCCCACGTTAGACACCTAACAGATTGTTAAAAGTCGAGTAACCAAGTAAAGACATTATGCATTGAACATGTAGCCTACATAATCAGTACATCTCATAGCCCTACAAGAGACAGAGAGAGACAGACAGACAGACAGACAAAGACACACACAAAGAGAGACAGAGAGACATAGACAGAGAGCAAAGAGGACAACTGCTGTTCTTGTTGGATGAATGAAAATTTGTTTAGCGTCCTCCGCCCCGGAGCAGGCACAGAGACAGACAGACAGACAGACACAGAGAGACACAGAGAGAGAGGGAGAGAGAGAGAGAGAGAGAGAGAGAGAGAGAGAGAGAGAGAGAGAGAGAGAGAGAGAGAGAGAGAGAGAGAAACAGACAGACAGACAGACAGAGAGAGAGACACATAGACATACAGAGACAGGAGACACACAGAGAGAGAGAGAGACAGACACAGAGACACAGAGAGAGAGAGAGAGAGAGAGAGAGAGAGAGAGAGAGAGAGAGAGAGAGAGAGAGAGAGAGAGAGAGAGAGAGAGAGAGAGAGAGAGAGAGAGAAACATCGACAGCGAGACATAGGCTCTACAAAGACAGAGAGAGAGAGGGGGGGGGGGGGAGATAGACAGAAAGCGAGAGAGAGAGACACAGACAGACAAACATACACACAGAGAGAGACAGACAGAAAAAGACAGAGACAGAGAGACATAAAGACAGAGAGAGAGAGGGGGGGGGGGGGAGCTGGTTGGATGAATGAAAATGTGTTTAACGCCTGACAGCAAATTATAAGGCCCGTTTTGTGTTCAGACAGACAGACAGAACGTGTATTAATTGCACGTTAAAAAAACACCCAACTCTTTTTATTAAGATATTTCAATTTTTACTGCTGCAATGTGATTTGTAAACGTAAAGATGTTTCATAATTATTTTCACTTTGACCTTTTCACACACGCGCGCGCGCGCGCACATCCCAAACACCACACACCCACTCCCCCTGCTATCCCCCTGCTAACATCACTCCGTTCTTGTCCATTCCACTCAGGCTATAATACATACGCGAATATAAACTATTTCCGTCTGCCTCTACCTCTCTCTGTGTCTGTCAGTATACCCATACGTTCTCAGGGGGTGAAGAGAGAGAGAGAGCGGGAGAGAGAGAGAGAGAGAGAGAGAGAGAGAGAGAGAGAGAGAGAGAGAGAGAGAGAGAGAGAGAGAGAGAGAGAGAGAGAGAGAGAGAGAGAGATTGATTGATTGATTGATTGAATTTTATTTATAGAGGGTAATAGAGTAAGCAATAACATGCTTTTTTACATCCAGCCCTCTGGACAGAATACATTTATAAAAGTAGAAAATGGAAAACGAAAATAAACACATACAAAGTAATGTAAAGCATGCAAAAAACATCCCTATATTGTAACACATCAATAACAAAATCAAACCTATTATTATTAACTATACTCATTATTAACATTCAAAATGTGTGACGTAAGCGCATACACACGGGAAAATAAAACCCAATCCTACTTTTCACACTCAAAGAAGTGCACAAACATATAAAAAAAAATACCTCAATCATACTTCATCATTAAAATGTACTTATTTGAAAAGAAACCCATGCACATACTAAGTCAAACATAATATTACTTTACCTACTCATCTTAACATGCACAATTTAAAATGTAAATACATGTACGCACCCATGGCAACATGAGACCTATTCCTACATTACATTATTCATTTGTAGCATAAACAAATTAAAAAGTAAACACACACTCGTAACAAAAGCAGACCAAGTCATATTGTTTGCAAGCGAATACACATATTAAAAAATAAATACTACTCATAACGAAATCAAGCCTAAAAACTACTTTCTAGTCCTCGTCTTTAACATGCACATAAGTAAAACTTCACTCATCACAAAATTAAGACTAATCCTATTTTACATACTCATAACATGTAACCTACACATTTTAAATTTAAAGCCGATACACATAATAAAATCAAGCCTAAGCCCATTTTACATACTGATCTTAAAAATACATCAAACGTAAATGTAAGCACATATACATGACAGAATAAAACAAATCCTATTATACATACTCATTTTTAACATACACACATTTTGGAATAAACACTTATACATAGCAAAATAAAACCCAATCCTATAATAATAATAGTAGCAATAATAATAATAATAATAATAATAATAATAATAATAATAATAATTCATATAGCGCTAAACATAGTAGTATGCCCGTTGCGCGTTACAAAAGCAACAATGAAAGATGGAAAACATTAATTAAAATCAACAAGAAAGTCATACCACCAACATTCGAATGCAAAGAAATAAAGTAACAAAATAACATGATTTTCACTCACAAAGACATCCACCCTCGTTCGCCAACACTGTCACTCTCTGATAACACATCACACTCACAAAAACTAATAAAAATGTAAACAAGTAACAGGAAGGAATGCACCAATTAATACGTGCGTACACACGGCCCATACTCTCTCTCTCTCTCCCCCTCCCTCCCTCCCTCCCTCCCCCTCTCCTTCTCTTCCTCCCCTTCTCCCTCTCTCTCCCCATCTCCCCCTCTCTCTCTCCCCCTCTCTCTCCCCTCTCTCTCCCCCCTCTCTCTCTCTCTCTCCCCCTCTCTCTCTCATCATACAGGATCCCCAATACAATAATATCAAAGAAACACTTTTCGTTACATAAATATAAACATTCTGGCTAAGTCACAATAGACAAAATATAACAATATAAGCCTAAAAATGAAAAAACTAAATTTGTATACTAAATAATTATTTTATGACACTAAACACACACACGCGCGCGCACGCGCACACGCACACACACACGCACACGCACACGCACGCACGCGCACACACACACACACACACACACACACACACACACACACACACACACACAGACTGAGAGAGAGAGAGAGAGAGAGAGAGAGAGAGAGAGAGAGAGAGAGAGAGAGAGAGAGAGAGAGAGAGAGAGAGAGAGAGAGAGAGAAAATAGATAGACTGAGTGAGAGAGGGAAGCATAGCTTTAACAATCATAACATTATAAACACTGATGCATGACAAAGTCGAGCCTAGTTACTTGTAGGCCTACTTCGCATATTCAACTAAAAAATAAACCTAATAGTAAACACACACACGTTATAAAATCATAGTAAATACATATCCATGACATCATCGAACTTATTCTTACTTTATATAAGTATTTATTTTTTACATGCACTAATTTGTAAATTAGCATATACACTCGACAAAATCAAACCTAATCCTACCTTATACACTCAAGTTTCAAATATACATTCAACTAACAGACAAGCAAAATAAATCATATGTTTCATCATCATTTTTAACAAATATATAAAACGACACTAATATTTTTATATATAACATGAGAAAATCAAGCCTAAGCCAACATTACACACTTGTCTGTAAAATGAAGAAATTAGAATAAAACACATACACATTATTAAATCAAACTTAATTATATTTAACATAGCCAATTTTAACATACCTTTATACATGACAGATCAAATCAAGGTAATGTTAGATGCGCAAAATATTTATGAGTGAAAAAGTAAACACATGTAGGCATCATGATAAATAACAGTGCATACGTTCAGTATTTATTTATGTTAGTCCATTGGAGTCAGCAGCAGTGGTTTAATGCTATTTGTTAAAGGGGATACTGTTGGGTAAAAAATATAAAATAAGTATTTTTTTGCGAATGCTACGTACCTGATGAAATATTGAGAGAGAGAGAGAGAGAGAGAGAGAGAGAGAGAGAGAGAGAGAGAGAGAGAGAGAGAGAGAGAGAGAGAGAGAGAGAGAGAGAGAGAGAGAGAGAGAGAGAGAGAGAGAGAGAGAGAGAGAGAGAGTTTTTCATTGTTCATTGTCAGTGGAGTTTGTTCATTAGGTAGTTCTTCATTAGTTTGTTGAAGGGTGCTGGGCGTTTAGTCGCTTTTAAGTTGGCTGGCAGATTATTCCAGTAAGATCCACCACTGTATATTAAACTGGTTTTAAATAAGTCTAATCTTGGGGTTGGAATTAGTAGTTTGTTTGACTGCCTGTAACTGTTTATCAAGAAGCGGTCGATTAAAGATTGAGGAGCATTTCCTGTCATGATTTTGTGCATCATCCTTGCTTTGTTATGCTCCAACTGTAATTTAAAAGGTAATAATTATACCTAATGTTTTGTAATCATTGTTCGTAAGAGAAGTTGATTTGAGCAGCACCAATTTAACAGCTCGTTTATGCAGTCTAACGAGAGGTTTTAGAACATTTGCACTTGCTGAGCCCCCACAGTAGAGGAATAGCTGATAAGTGAATTTATATGTGCATAATAGAACTGCTTCCTGAGATTGAGATTGAGGAAATGTTTTATTTTTGATAGTTGAAATATTCTTTGCGATACCTTCTTACTTAATATGTCTATGTGTTCTGACCAAGATAATTTGTTATCAATCGTTATACCTAAGGCCTTGTGTGAACTGGATTCCTCGATTGTTTGTCCCGAGATGTGAATTGGGAATGAAGTAGATGAAAGATTTTGGCGTTTCTGTCTGGTTGTCAAACACATATACTTAGTTTTGTTTGGATTCAGACACATGTGATTTAGATCAGCCCATCTCAGAGAGAGAGAGAGAGAGAGAGAGAGAGAGAGAGAGAGAGAGAGAGAGAGAGAGAGAGAGAGAGAGAGAGAGAGAGAGAGAGAGAGAGAGAGAGAGAGAGAGAGAGAGAGAGAGAGAGAGAGAGTACTACTACTTCTTCTTCTTCTTCTAAGTTCTTCTTCTTCGGTCGTTCAGGCATGTTCCTGTCAATTATGAACGTAGACGCATCATGCTGCTGTTATGCGCCTAAGTAAGAATAATTAGGCCCAGCATGTCTGACGTCGGCTAGAGGAAATCTTTTTGAAAGTATTTCTTGAAAAAAGGCAGGAGAATGGACCGGAAAGGCAGAACGATAGTAGATAACAGCATGCAAAGGGAAAAGGCAGAATCAAAGAGACTGACAGATTAGAGATAGTTATAAGCACAGAACTTCCAGAAGGTGGGGGAACTGTTTGTACGGAAGACACCCCCCCTCCCAGTATCCCTAGGGGGGGGGGGGGGGGGGGGGGTCTACCACCCCTATATTCGTAACCAAAGGTGGCAGCGTTGGAGGTACACACGGTTTGCTGCGTTCTACTCCCCGTCGGGGATACTTTTTTGTTCGATACCCAGCCGAACCAACGTTTTTAATTAGTGGCTCGTTGGTCTAGGGGTATGATTCTCGCTTTGGGTGCGAGAGGTCCCGGATTCGAATCCCGGGCGAGCCCAACATAACTCTGACGAAGCCTTAATGGCTCAATGGTTAAGACGCCGGTTCGCAAATCCGTAGGTCGCGGGTTCGAGTCTGCCCCTCGCCACAATTTACACGCACAAAAAGACTTATATATATTATTGTGGCGGTATCATAGCCAATGAGGTTTATCCGAGGCGTGGTTACCGCTATGCATAGGGGAAGACGGGGTAAAAAGCGCATGGGCGGGTAAGAAGCCCACCCCAATTATCTCATGAAATAAAGAAAATTTCAGTCAAATTTGCCCATGAGATGAATGCTACACATTAACGCTCGTCTCATGGGCAAAATGAGACTGAAATTGTCTTTATTTCATGAGATAATTGGGGTGGGCTTCTTACCCGCCCATTCGCTTTTTACCCCGTCTTCCCCTATTGTTCCCACCATCTTTGTATTTACAAATGTCCCATCTGTGTCTATGACCGAGAGGACGTAAAACACCATTTTCATCATGCGTTCCCAGGCCATATGGCCACAATGGGTAAGGTACGTATATGTGTCCGGTTTTCACTGCAGTTTTCACGGGTCTCCATGCTGCGCACAGCCGACACATTCCGATTTCGGAGGAGTTCAAACGATGAAAATTATTGGGAAGATTTGGGCCAGAATGGAGAATGGAGAATGGGCCAATAAGTCAGAAAGATAGTAGATCACAAAAATCAAAGGGAAAGGGCAGAGTCAAAGAAAGTGGAAGATTAGAGGAAGTTACAAGCACAGAACTTCCAGAAGGTTGGGGAACTATTTTTACGAAAGACCCCCCGGTATCCCCACAGGATTCCTAACCTAGAAGAATGTTCATATTCTAATGGAGCTTCCTCAGGCAGTTAGAAATAAATTAAAGAATTTAGACCCAATTAAATCTCAAGGTCCAGATCTTATACCGCCTAGAGTGTTAAAAGAGCTTTGTGATGAATTGTCGACTCTTTTATGTTCTCTGTTCAACAAATCTTTAAAATCAGGAGATTTGCCATCGGATTGGAAATCTGCAGAGGTAATTGCTTTGTTTAAAAAAGGATCTAAGTCTGACCCAGGTAATTAGTACTAATTACAGGCCTGTCAGCTTGACTTGTGTAGTTTGTAAGGTTCTAGAAAGTTTAATTAGAGATTCTATTGTTTCTCACTTCACAGACAATAACTTGTATTCTAAATGTCAGCACGGATTCTGTAAAAAATATTGTGTAACTCAATTGTTAGAAGTAATGGAAGACTTAACTTTAATGCTTGATCAGGGTCATAACATAGATATAATATATTTTTATTTCAAAAAAGCATTTGACACAGTTCCACATGAGAGACTATTGGTTAAATTGTCAGCATATGGTATTTCTAATGCTGTATTTAAATGGATGTTAGGAAGCATGTTAGTACCTATATTATTTACAATATTCATCAATGACATGCCTAATTCAGTTCTCAGTTTATGTAAAAAATTTCGCTGATGACACGAAAATGTATAATAAAACTTCTGATCATGATATTCTGCAAAACGATATTAACAGTTTATAAAATTGGTCTAAAACCTGGAATTCATATTTTAATGTTTCAAAATGTGGAGTCTTACATGTTGGTAAGACAAACCAGAAGAGTGGTTACACTATATGGAATTAAATAATGATATGTATCTTATAAATGTGTTAACAATAGAAAAAGATCTACGAGTAATTTTTGATACATGTTTATCTTTTGATAACCACATTCAAATAGTAGTTAACAAAGCAAAGCAAATGTTGGGCATTATTAGAAGAAGTTTTTTAAATTCTAAACAGAGATATTTTTCTTCAGTTGTATAAATCATTTGTTCGGCCACACTTAGAATATGCTAATACAATTTGGTGTCCATACATGAAACGGCAGCCAATTCAAATTGAAAAAGTTCGAAGGCGTGCTACCAAAGACTGCATAGAATATCTTTGGTGCTACTAAACTTTTGAAGGAATGTAAAAACATGACATATCCTGAAAGACTTAATTATTTAAATCTCCATTCTCTAAAGGAAGAAGATTGAGAGGAGACCTCATTCAAATATATAAAATATTCAATAAAATAGACAATATTTCTGTTGACTCACTATTCACTGTTTCACAATATGATAATAGAAGAAGGTCGGAGGGCAACATTTTGATTAAACACTGCCGTACTAACATTAGGAAATATTGTTTTTCTAACAGAGTTGCTTCATACTGGAATGACCTCCCTACTATCATCAAATATGCACCTAATATTAATTGTTTCAAGAATCTTGTGGACGAATTACCAAAATTTATAGATCTCTTTCTGGAATTTGATAAGTAATTAATAAAGATGATTTGATTGCTTGTATCAATATATTTTTTTGTGTCAGACCCGAATGCAAAATCAAAATGTATATCACTATATGCCAATGATGGGACTTTTTATAGGCCGCGAGGCCTAGGCTGAGAAAGCCTGTCCCTAATACCTAACCTAATCTAACCTAACAGGAGAGACTCGTGGAAGAGGCGGGGTCGTCCAGCTCCCCGTATGGAGGCACGAGGCATCTACCCACCACCCCAGACCTTTCGAAAATTATTTGGCACCCTTCGGTATTTTTCGGTGTTTAATCACACCCAAGTTTAGAGCGTTACCGTTCTTTCTTCATACACACTTCCGGCCATCCACTTCCGTCACACACAAAAACACGTGTTGAAAGTTTGTAATGATCAACGGGAGGTCTAAACGTACATCGTTTCCTCTTCCAGCGTACGTGACTAAAATAAATAAATTAGAACTGGTATGTATATAACCTTTTACAAAGCTGCTAAAAAGGAATATGAAAAGAACATAGCAACAGATTGTAATGTAAGCTAAAGTCTTGAGTATGGAAATCTAATTTGGAACCCTGGGCCTGGGCCTAGCTTTTCTGAAAAGACAATCCACTTAGGAGACCATATTACCAGGTTAGGTTACTATGGACTAAAAACATAGCCGTTAGGCTTTCAGGCGTCCCATCCTTAATAATATGATTTTTAATGTAACAAGGTTTTATCGTGCACTCAGGTTTTAGATAATCATTCATCGTATTCATAATCATATGTCAAATTTTTATAATATTCCCAGTTATCTAATACTGTGATTTTTGAAAGTGTTAGTATCAGGTGCTTGTTTAATATTAGTTGGTAACTTGTTCCACAAAGGTGCAGTTCTGTTACAGTGTTAGTAAAACAGTATTTTCTAATGTTAGTCTTACTTATTTTGTCAACAAAATCAAATTAATCAAATCAAATTAAAAGAACTGGATGTAAATAAGGCCCAGGGACCAGACAACATACCGCCTAGAATATTAAAAGAATTAAGTAAAGAGTTATCTGTACCCCTAAGTATTCTTTTTAATAAATCAATGAATAATGAAACTGTCCCTAGACCTAGTGATTGGAAAGTGGCAAATGTTATTGCTTTACTTAAAAAGGGAACAAAAAGTGATCCAGGAAATTATCGGCCTGTAAGCTTGACATCTGTTACTAGTAAGGTTTTTGAATCTATAATTCGAGAAGTAATTGTTAATTAATATTCTTTTTACAGGGTGCCAGCATGGTTTTAGAAAGCATAGATCTTGTGTTACACAACTACTGCAAGTGATGGAAGACTTTACAAAACTATTACTAGATAAAGGTGAAAATATTGATGTAATTTACTTGGATTTCAAAAAAGCATTTGATACTGTACCGCATAAAAGATTAATTATTAAATTACAATATTACGGAATAACAGGTAATGTTTTAGCATGGATTGAAGATTTTTTTTAAAAGAAAGACAACAAACTGTAAGGGTGGGAAATGCATACTCTCAAAAAACAAATGTGTTAAGTGGAATACCTCAAGGGAGCATTCTTGGCCCAGTTCTTTTTACAATTTTTATAAATGACTTGACTGAAGAAATAAAAAGCTATTGTAAAATTTTTGCAGATGATTCGAAAATGTATAAAAATCAAGATTTATTACAAAAAGACTTAGATTCATTGGTTAGGTGGTCAGAAACATGGTGTCTGTTTTTTAATGCTTCAAAATGTAAAATCATGCATTTGGGAAAAAGTAATCCACGCACAGACTACAAAATGCATAACAATGGTGTAGAAAACGTCATTATGAAATGCTCTGAGGAAAAGGACTTGGGAGTAATATTTGATGATAAACTGAAATTTGATGAACACATTCACAGTGCTGTAAGTAAAGCTAATCAGAAAATTGGTATAATTAAACGAATGTTTTCTTTCTTGGACAAGGACACTTTTTTATGCTTGTACAAAGGTTTAGTAAGACCTCATTTAGAATATGGAAATTGCATTTGGTATCCAGGTTTAAAGAGACAGTCAGCTTTGATAGAAAAAGTACAGAGACGAGCAACTAAGTTAGTATAAGGTCTTCAAAATGTTTCTTATTCAGACAGGTTGAAAGAACTAAATTTACCTACATTAAAGGCAAGGAGAATTAGGGGTGACCTAATTCAAACTTATAATAATAAAATATTTAATAGTGTAGATGACCTAAATGTACATGACTTATTCACAATATCAGATTATGACAAAACAAGGAACAGTACCGACAAAATATTTATTCAACATTGCAGGACTAATAATAGAAAATTTTATTTTACTAACAGAGTTGCACCTGTATGGAATAAATTACCACCTAACATGAAAAGAGCACAGAATACTAACATTTTTAAAAACCTTCTCGACGAATGGAATGACTATAAGGCAGTTATGTATGATTACGATGAATAATATTAATAAAAACTGAGTGTGTGACAGACCGAGACAAACAACTAAACAAAATGAAAGATGGGACAGGAAAGCCTTACGGCTATGTTTTGAGTCCCAAAATCCTAATCCTAATCCTAAAGACTTTCTAGTTTTGTCAACATTTGATAATTTAAGAAAATCTTGTATATTTAGGTCATTAATATTGTTAAATATTTTGAAGCATTGAATTAAATCACCCCTGACTCTTCTAGCCTTTAAAGAAGGTAATTTAAGGAGCTCTAGTCTTTCCCTGTAGGAATAATTTTGGAATCCTCATCAATTTTGTAGCCCTTCTTTGTACTCTCTCTATCATCAGTGATTGTCTTTTCAAATATGGAGACCACACAACATTTCCGTATTATAAATAAGGTCTAACTAATCCTTTAAACAAATGTAAAAAAATATCATTATCTATGTAACAAAAGGTTCGCTTAATAATTCCTAGCATTTTATTTGCCTTCTTTACAGCTTCGTGAATATGACAATCAAATTTAAGGTTTTTTATCCATTATTACACCTGAATCCTTCTCTTCTGTACATTTTATTATTTCATTTATAGTATCACCATTCTTCATAGTATATTGGTTACAAGGATTGTTTTTACCTAAATGCATAAGCTTACATTTAGACGCATTGAAGTACAACTTCCAGGTTTCTGACCAATTTACTAAGGAATCTACATCCTTTTGCAATAACATGAAGTTTGCAGTAGTATTGTAAAGCTTAGTATCATCTCATCAGATACCATAAAAGGTGTTGGTCGATATAGACAGCAGGACGGTGGCCATGGAAGTCGGAATCCGCTAAGGAGTGTGTAACAACTCACCTGCCGAATCAACCAGCCCTGAAAATGGATGGCGCTGGAGCGTCAGACCGTTCTTTATAACTTCGATTGACAACATTGCTTAAGGTACACATGAACATTTGTTGCTTTTTCCTCATGGCAACACAGTGAAATGCATGAGAATGTGTATGTCTGTGTGGAATTATATTAGAGGGTATTGTAAGTTAGAGAAATGACTGGAGCTTTGTATTTTAATACAGAAATTACAGAGGAACAATTACATCTCTTATAATGGATTCGAAAACTTTACAAGTCACAGATGTTAAACTAACTGGCCTATAGTTTCCTGGGTCACTCTTGGTACCTTTCTTAAATATAGCTGTAACATAGGCGTTTTTCCAATCCCCGGGAATAGTTCCCATACTGACTGACTTATTAAAAAGTATACTTAATGGAGCAGCCAATTCTTTACTGAGTTCTTTCAAAACTCTAGGTGGAATACCATCAGGACCATGTGCTTTATTTACATCTAATTCATACAACTTTGTTTCAATAGCTTTTGGTGTTATGACTATGTCTGCAACTGTCTTACCATCAAACCAACCAGCGAGATTACTTGGAGGTAAGTTATCTAAATCTTCCTTCGAAAATACACTAGAAAAGAACCTGTTTAGAGTGTCAGCTTTTTCCATATCTGTTTGAGCAGCGCCACCATCTTCCTTAACTAAGGGACTTATACATAATAATAATAAATAATGAAGAAAACTTATATAGCGCACATTCCAGGCTAGCTGCTCATGGCGCTTTACAAAAAAACAAAAACATTTAATCAAATCACATCAATACCCATGCCCGCACGCACACAAGCACACACACTGACGAACACAGCATATCATTTACACGCGCATGCACACATACATACAGTACATACATACATACATACGTACGTACGTTCGTACATACATACATACACACAGACACAAACACACACACATCCCCACACACGGGAGAAATAGAGGAGAAATGACTTACAAGTTACATTTAGTTTTAGTTCGTACATATTTCCAAAATCTTTTGGGTTTAAGCTTGCAATCTTTTGCTATATTCTTTTCATATTCCTTTTTAGCAGCTTTAATTTGTTTATTACATTTGTTTCTCTCTTGAATATAAAGAGAATAATCATTTCCTCCTTTGGTGTTCAAAAATCTTTGGAATGCATGATAGTATTAGGGCATATAATTTGCCTCGTGAGGGCGACCTTAAATTTCACAGTTGAATTAGAAAGGTCAGCATAACTCGGACAGAACGAGTGCGGGCAAATTAGTAGCCAGTGTAGCTCAGTTGGTAACAGGTAAGTCTGGTCTCAGTTGCAGAGAGTTGGTCTCGGAGTCAATGAACAATAAACTGAAACAAGTTCTAGACTGGAAGACAAAAAAGCTTCCAGACTTAATCACATGCATCAACCAAGTCACCAAAGGCCAGATGACAGATCTGAGGCGTGCCTTGCATGGGTCTGGCAACTACATTCTGCATGAGTCCATGAGTAAGTTCCAAGTTCCATGTCACAGATGGTGTACCATGTCACCAAGCGAGAAGTCGAGGGCATTTGCCAAGTTTGTTGGCGCGACCCCAAAGGATGAAGCCAAGTTAGTTCATTCGACTTCCAGCGGCTACAAGCTTCCCAAAATGCCCAATGTTGCAAGAAAACCAGGACAAAGAAAAAGACCTCGCTCTGAAAAGACAGTTAATTGAATGTGAGACCAGAAACACCCATCTGTCTGGGGCGGGGGTGGGTCCAGTGGTGTGCATGAGAGAAAGAGAGAGAGAGAACACTGAACACTGAAAAACTTTTTTTTTTTTTTTGTCAATAGTTTTAAGTTGTATAGCAGCCAAGTCTAATAGTACTGGTAAGACGCATTGTCTTAAGACAGTCAGAAGCTCCTTTGTGGAGGTTTATGCTGGTCAACATATGCTTCTTTGTACTCCTTAATTGATGTTGATCAAGAGTATATATATGTGGGTTTTGGGGTCTGCAATCAACGTTTTCTTTTAGTTATGGTAACTCGCTTTCATACAATCAGGCAGTCAGTCAGACAGACAAACAGATGCTTTATAACTAAAGTGTTGGATAAAAATAAAATGTATTATTAAAGACGCATTCCCTATTGAATAAGCTTTATTTTGGTACCAAATTTATGTTAATTGGTTGAAAAATAAGCAAGTTATGTCTTGTTGAAGTTCAGATTCATCAAAATCGTGATGAACTTTTTCTTATATATAGCCCATGTAAAAAAGACTGTAATCTCAAGAAATCGTAACTTACTTATTTGTTAACCAATTTAGACAAATTTGGTATTTTAAAGGTCATTTTACGCTCTTTCAAGTGATATAGGTTTGATTAAGTTTTTATTTTAAAAACATTCTGACAGCTACAGAGGTGAGGAACAAAACTAATAAAATCAATTTAAAAAAATCTAGAATATGGGGAAAGACTTCGTAAGTTGAACTTACCATCCTTAAAAATAGAAGATTGAGGGGAGATTTAATCAATGTGTATAGAATGTTATTACTAAAAGTAAAAGACATCTTAGCACAAAATGTGCCACATGCGGCTTAAATGTTGCTGAGCAGTAGACATGTCTCACTGTTAAGGGTGTACACCCCACCAATTAAGGGTGTGCGTCCTCATCACCCAAAGGACACAAGGAGGACGGGGGCCTAACATGTGAGGGGCAACAGAGGTGCAGGGCGGGGCAGGTACAAGGTATAGCCAGCAAAGGACATATCTGCCGCTCGGCGATGCCCTTGTTACATGTAAATGTGATTGTCTATCTGTATGTATCTGACATTTGAGAAACCAAAATGATGGCAGTGACACTTAAACTCGCTGCCAATTCATAAATGATGGAAAATCTGGATGACACTTCCACTTTTAATACTAAAAAAATGGAATAACTTAATCATTGGCATTAACTAAAATAACTAAACATATAACTAACATTACACTTTATTTTTCTCACCCAGGGAACCATGAAGCACATGCGGCAGAAACAGGCGCAGGAGGAGATGCTGTTTTACGAGAAGCATTTTGGCATCACGCCACCCTACAACGTCATGGTGGATGCCCTCTTTGTCAAGGCAGCCCTGGATAACAAAGTGAACATCTGGGACCAGCTTCCCAGGTACCTGGGGGCAGAGGTCAAACTCTTCACCACCACCTGCGTTCTGAATGAGCTTGAGGAGCTTGGTGAGTTTGTATAGTGATGACAGTGTCACTGTGTCGGGCAAATCTTTTGCTGAAGTGAAAGTGCACCGTTTATATAATTGCACACTACTTCATGTGCTTTAAACGAGTTTAAGGTTTCTGGTAAGCTGTTAGAAGAATGACAGGTATGATTTAACGTAGCAACTTTTTCTGAGAGGACGGTGTAAATTGGTCTATTTGTATTCTTGACTACATCACGTTCTTTGAATGAGCCCAAGGCTTTTGCTGACTGCAATGTAACTATGTGGTGATGCTATTGAGTATTCTTTTTATTGGCGTTTGGTGATAGTACAGCTTTTAATTTATTTGTAAACTTTGTAGAAAATAAAGTAAAGAATAACAGGGAAAAAAAGAAGAAAAAAAGCTTAACTGTTTTCAGATTTTTGTCTCTCGACTATGTCTTTATCAAGGACAGAAAGTAAACTTGTAAGCTTCATCTTGCGTTTCTAATTTCTACAAATAAGTATTCATAGCAATATTTTGATTACATGGCATTGATTATTCTTATGGAATCATTGTGTAATGACTGAAACGAAAAAGAAGAAGAAAATGAAATGCAGGATAAAGAAATAACAAACAATCTGAAGTGAAACTTTTTTCATCTTTATTCTCAAGGCAAGGACTTCTACGGCCTATGGAAGGTAATGAAGGAATTCTGCCTTGTCCCCTGTCCTCACAAGGATCATGTGATGGACCCCAGAGACTGCCTGAGGAAAATGGTGAATAGGTCCCACCCTGTTGATTACCTCGCCCCCAAGGGAAGCAAGGCGGAGGAGGAGAAGAAAAACAAGCCCCTCAAGTTTTTGATTGCAACGGAGGTGAAGATATTTTGTTGTTGTATTTGTTGCTATTGTTGTTTTTAAAGTTGTGTTAGATGAGGAGCGTATCTAGGCTGCCTATGTCTATAAAATGTAAAATGTTTTCCAATCTCTTCAACTGTAATTATTTGACAGATTCTGGCTTAACCCCTTCACTGCCTGCCCCATGTTTTAATAATAATAATGGGAATTTATATAGCGCTCTTTCTCACGTGAGCTCAGTGCGCTTTACATTGATAAAACAAGAACATTAAAGGCAAACAAATAATGAATCATTAGAAAGTAAAATAAGCACGATGATTGCACGCAACGTTCTCTTGCTTCCTCACACACACACACACATGTACGCGCGCGCACACACACATACACACGCACGGATGCACGCCTGCATGCATGCAGGCACACACACACATACATGCACAAACACACACACACACACACACACACACATGAACGCATGCACTCACACATACATACACGCACGCACACACTCACACACAATTAATTATACAAGAGTAAAATAGTTACAATATGAAAATTCTAAGAAGAAACAAAGACCGCATTCACATTCTCAATCAATTTTGGATACAATACTGCAACTTGAAATAAAATCATACTGCCATCGACATACCAATTACATGACTAATTATAATAGACAGATTTTGCAAGAACAAAAATACCCTTCTACCTCATTTACAAGCATTTAAAGTTTACAAGACGTAGACATTCTACATACAACATACGAATTATGAAATAATTGTAAATACATTTTTTACAAGATTTCTGCAATGAAACGGACCCCCCCCCCCCCCCCCCCCCCCACACACACAAACACTAATCAATCATAATATGTTCGAAACAAGTGAGTTTTAAGGGCAGAGCGAAAGGGGAGATAGAGTCAGATGAGCGGACATGTTGTGGGAGGGAATTCCATAAGTGAGGTGCTAAATAGTAGAAGGATCGTTCACCAAAAGATTTTGTGTGGACCCGAGGAACCTTGAGTGTGCAGCTGTCAGAGGAAGAACGTAGGGATCGAGCAGGTGTGTAGACAGTTACTAGTTCGGAGAGATCATAGACAGGACCAGAAGAGTGAACAGCACCGAAACAAAGGTAAGCTATTTTATACTTGATTCTAGCCTCTACTGGAAGCCAGTGCAAGTTACGAAGATGAGGTGTTATATGATCAGAGCGTGGAATCTTGAGAGTGAGGCGTGCTTGAGAGTGCTTATGTCTATTACGAGGTGTGTTATGGTATTGATGAAATCCATATTTGTTTCTATGTCATTGTCCTGGAATGCTGGGTTTTGGTTTGGACAAGTCAGGAAAGATATATATCTTTAGATCCTTTCCTTAGATTGAATCAGACTGGTCTCATATATTTTATAATAAGTGAATCAACATTTTTTCCCTCTTTTTGTTTTCTTGTAATATGTGTTCATAGTTTCCAATGTTCAAAAGAAGATGTTTCTTCCATCTTTCATCGAGTGATAGTTTGTTAAACATTTTGAAAATAAAGAATTTGTCAGGATATACATAGTTCTCTCCCTCCCCTAATAGCTGTAAGGACATAAACATATATTACAGGAGATTCATATCTTTTGTCACTTAGAATTTTAGATTTTTTTTTTTTTTGTATGACTACTTCATTGCCTGTATATTCTTAAAAATGTTGATCGAGTTTGTAAATCTAAATAAGATTACACATTTTCTTTTGTCAAAACACAAAGCAATGTTAACTTCAGTGACTGTTTTGTCATTCACTCTGAGAAAGTCCACAGGAATGGACGACAGTCAGTAAAGGTAAAAATTGTTTGTGTTGTAACAAAACAAAATGTGTAAACTTATTGTCTGCATGTTTATGCATCTGTTCTTTGGGGATACATTCTAAACCAAAAACAAATTCTAGTGGTTTCCAATCCAGTCTATGCCTTGGTGCGTTCGGGTCAAAGTCATGGGGATCAGTGTGTTCTGGGGAGCTGTCAGTGGATGGTCGTGGTGGCGCCCTCGGAGGAGGACCTCACTCATGCTGGCTCCGCGACTAATAGAATAGTGTCGTCAGTAGGGGGCTTAGTAGGTGGTGTCCTGAACAGGCTCTACTGAACTCCACCGAAGTGACTCAGCAGCAGTGCAGTTTCTCCTCGGTTGGTTGCCTCCTGACGGCCTAACATAGATTCACTCCCCTTGAACTGCTCGTCTCGGATTCTGCGACTTGAACAAGCCTGGGTGTAGCTGCGAATTGGGATTCGGAATGAGCGGTGTGGGAGCAATGTCACTGTACAGCCCAGAAGATAGGACAGCAAAAAAAGGAAAGAATTATGGTATTTTTCTGAGAAACATTGTTGAATGTTTTTTTCATCAAAACCATTAAGTTCGTGTTAATCAGCTTAGCAATCAGGTTTTGATTTTTGTTTGAATTAATTATGAACACTTCACGTTTTACTTTGAAAACACTTACGTTTTCTTAAGATAATGCCGGCATCTGATAGTCATTCCATTCTCTGTTCTCGGGACAAAAAGTTTATCCACTGCATTCCGGGAGTGCCCCTGCTGTACGTCCACGGCAACACGATCCTCCTAGCCGACATGAGTGAGGCTTTGAAGGAAGCGGCGGGCACCATCCTACAGAGCCACCTGGTGCCAGCCGGCAAGAGGAGCATCAAGGCCCTGTTTGAAAAGGTGGGGCTGACGTTGTCATGGGTGAAAGTAAAAGCTTCTGAATGAATCTTTAATTTAATGTCTTTTCACATAGATCGTGATTTTAGACAGCATGCAAACATTTTTTGGGGGGAAAAAAAGAAAAAGAAAAGGTAAAATAACATGCATAAGAAAGTAAAGAAAACCTCTACAGTAGTCTTCCAATAGTTGAGGACAGCATTGCTTTTGCAATTGCAGTAATGTCAATTTCTGCGTCATTTAAAATATCCTTGGTATTATCATACTTACGAAAAAAGTCCATATTAATCATTCGATATTTAGAGAGCAATACTGTGTATTTTTACAAAAGCTTCTCTCATTCTTTAAATGACACGTTTTAATGTTCTCAGAATCTTCCCATTTCTGAAGCTGCATATTTCCATGGTGTACCGTATTTTACGGACTACAAGGCACACCTGATTATAAGGCGCACCCCCAAGTTTTACCAAAAATTCAGGTTTTGTTATTATAGTGTGTTACTATATTATCAGTCACATTATAAGGCGCAGTGGTCTCAGTCTGAGAAAAAAGCATCGCCTTATAGTCCGTAAAATACGGTATATGTCTGTACAGTGGATTCCTGTTAACTAAAAAATGGATGACTCGCAATAATGTCCCAGTTTAATCATTTCTATGCTAAAAGATCTTTTATCTCGGCCATTTGAAAATAAAATTTTCAGTCCCTCTAATTTTGACTTAAGCGATTTTCACTGTATGTGCCATGGGTGGGAATGGTCTTAGGATTGTCTGTCTGTCTTTTTGTTTCTGTCTGCCATTGATGTTGGCAGAAATTTTGGGTTTTATACGTAAAACCTGTGGTTCTGGATGACAAGATGGCCATTCCTGAAGACCTTTTTTTTATCTGTCTTTTCATTTTCGATTTCAGGACCATTCCTGAACTACTTTTCCTGTGCTTTGTTGCGCAGTGTATTTCATGGTGTTTACACTTTCTAGCAAAGTTGCGCTTCACACACCCCTCATTTGTACGACCCTCAATCTCAGTCTTCCTAAGTGAGAGAGTGTGTGTGTGTGTATGCGTGTGTGTGTGGGCTTGTGTATGTGTGTGTGTGTGTGCTTGTATGTGTGAGTGTATGAATGTATGTGCTGTTTGTGTGTGTGGGTAGGGGGTGTGTGCGCACATTTGTACGTGTGTGTGTGTGCTTGCTTGGTGTATCTGTGTATGTACACATACACTTGTAGGTACGTATGAATGTGTGAATATACATGTGCGTACATCACATGTGCATGTACATAAGTATGTGGGTCTGTTTAAGTGTGCGTGTGTGCCTATGTACATGCCTGCATGTATATGTATGTATATAATATGTATGTTTGTGTGTATGTAATTAGTATGTATTTATGCATTGACTGGTGGACTTATGGAGACATTGATTTGATATACCGTATTTTTCGGATCATTAGGCGCTGCTGTGTATAAGGCGAATAGGGCAATTTTCAAGACAAATCTGAAAAAACTAAAGTAAAAGGAGCCCTCATTTATAAGGCGATACACACTTTGTAAAAGAAAATCGAAGTTTGAAGCCTGTACATGTCCTGTAAACGATTACCGACCGCCATTTTGTTGTCGTAAACGAGAGTTGGCTCCCTTCTCAAATAATCGAACGTCCGTTTTTGCGACTTCCGGTTGTTGTGTTTGGACTTTTCTTCGCGAAAACTGGTAGAATTATGGCATTTTAAGCTCTACAACAATGCTTTTTTTACACCCAATGAAGGGTTGTGGCATCTGTTGGACGGTATCTCCGGTGATAATAGGGATGTTGAAGCATTTTAACGTGAGTATTCGTCGTATCGGCGACTCGTTACCACTTTCGATGTTGTGACTCACAGTAGACTGTACTGAACACGGCAATCGTTGCCTCTCTTCTCACGATTTTGTTCGCTAATAGGGCGCCCTCGTTTAGGTCGAAATTCGAGAGAAAAAATATCGCCTTATAGTCCGAACATTACGGTACATATCAGGTTATTGTCCAAATTAATAGGCAACACCTTGAGGAGGCGGGATGAGAAATGTGATGTATTGTAACTTACAGATCATTATGTTGTGTTGTTATTTGCTGATTCATCTCATGAGAATTTTTATAGCTTTGCTTCAATCTTGGCTTCTTTATGGACATTTTTTATGAGGCAGCATGTAATGTTATTTATTATAATTCATAATTTAATAGTGCAATGAGGGCATCACAGCATGATTCAGGGTGTTCTGACAGACCTGCCTACCCCTACGGATTTTCTCTAGTTCCTACGGAATTTGACTATAAACTACGGAACTATGGTTAACTCTTTCAATCCTGCAGACCGGTTTTCCGGTTTCAAGGCTTAATACCTTTCAATCCTGGAGAACGGAAAACCGTTCTGGAAGAAATAACTCCTTTCAATCCGAGAGACCGGTATTCCGGGATCGTACTTTGGACTTACCGCAATTCGCGCCATCAAAGTACGTCATTTACCCTTGACCCAGCCCTAACGGGACTGTTTATGAATGGAATGTGATGCCAGACCCCCCAGCCGTTTACCCTTCCCTTTCCCCCACCCCCTCCTCCTTCCAGCTCTGTGGGAAAGGGGTCGTTTTGAGTGAATGCGTGTAGTAGGTGTGTACTGTGCACGTGGCAGTTTTTGTTGGTAGTGAAAATAGAAGGTGAAGAAAATTCTGATTCTGACCAATTTGACAGAAGAAGAGTGAGTTTAGTTCGTGGCAGCTATTGAAGCGCATATAGGTGGTGATGATGCTAGTGGTGAGGAGTTAGATTATCAAAACTTACATTTGTTCTACACTCGACCGAGTTTTGAGTGGATTAGGGGGAATTATGTCACACCAAAACCGAAACTAGGACGGAATTCAAACATCGATCAGGGCCTGTGTGTGTGTTAGACACATCAATGAAAGCGCAAGATTATTTTCAGTTATATTACTCTGATGAAGTGATCAGTTCTCTGCTAGAATATACCAACAATAACACCTAAAAAACCGCACCGAGGAGCCAGAGAAAAACAAAGGTGTAGGTGACAAGCACACCTGTGTGTTGTGCACGGCACGACACCCCAAGTACAAGCATGCACACACTGGTGTCAGCTATACCGACACCCCTTCAAAACGTGTCAAACTACAATGATGTGTGAAAAGTGTGGTATCTGTGCTCCAAACAGCGTCACAGTGACTGCTTCAAGGTGTGTCACACACGTGTCACCTATGTGTGACATGTGATGTGATGACTGTGACAGGGGTACATACATGCGTAGATAGGGAACGTGAAAATATTATCTGTGTAAAAAAAGTGTGCAAAATAGTGTGGTGCTTGTCCTCTATATATTTGTGTTGTATCCATACATAATCGTCAAAACAGACAATAAACTGTTGATGTGTTGGGGACAATTATGGTGACAATGGTGACACTTATCTGTGGAGTAATGACAAGCACAATACATGGGGATGTACAGGAGGCATCGCTTGGTGAGTGCGTGCATGAAATATACAATTTGCTTTAAAAACACTGACCTGCATGTATGGCATGATGGTATGTTTTATGTTAAATTGTAAACTTACCTGTTTTACACCTGTGTGTCATCTGTCATGTCACCATAATGTGTCAACATGGTCACAAACAGCTTCTCACATCAAATCCCTACACAACGGTATATGACATTCTTAGGTTCGTGTAATGTGGGTTACTACCGTAAGTCTCTAAAATAAGTACCCCATTATCACATTTTCAACCCTCTATAAATCCAGGAATGAAGGGAATAGATAGATAATAGAAACATAGGAATAAGGGGAAGTAACAGTTAGTGTAAAACCAGGAATGAAAGAGTTAATAACCAAATTCTACGATTTTCTGTTGCTGCAAAGTACGTTTTCTAGCACGGTTCGTTTGAGGCCCGCTTGCCTTGTGTATAGGTTCGTCTGAAGTTCGTAGAGGCGCGCGACAAGTAGGGCTCTCACGCATGCGCCGTCCGACACTAAGCGTGACCAAAATGGCGGCGAGAGAAAGCTTTCAGTCAGGTGACAGTGATTCAGTTTGCGAAGTTATTTCATGGAAAAAAATATCAAGAAAGATCGCAGAAGAAGTGAATCAATATCTTCTCAAGCATACCGTGCACAATGCACAGAAAGTTTTGTGTAGTGCGGATGGGTAGAACGCGAGATCGCTTGCACTATGTGCCGATGTTAGGATGGTTATAAAATCTTAAAAAATATTTACTTTTTGTCAAATTCTAATGAAATTTATGTCATTGGAAAGAGCCTCACAAGACCTTTAAAATGATACCCAAATTATCAAAATCGGTCGAAAATTGAGAAAGTTATGACGTTTTAAAATGATAGCTTTTTTTACATGAGCTATATAAGAAAAAGTTGATAAAGGTTCATTCTAGATGCACCAAATTTGGTGAACTTGTAGAAAAATAATTAAATGTAACTAAGTATTTGTTTGAAAAAAGCAAGTAGTTACCGTTCAGAAATGGTAAACAAATGAACTGGACCTAAATATTGGATCGCTTGTCTCTCGCGATCGGCCGTCTTCGCGTAAAAAAAAGATCGTTCCCGAATGACCGGGTAGGTGTCTGCTTCCTGAAAGAAAAAAACTCGGATGGTCAGCGCCAAGAATAACCATCAATAAAAACAAGCAAAGGAAGTGACCGTTTGGCACATGGCCAAAATCGGGGTTCGGGATTTTGACAAAAAATCGCTGCGGTTTGACCTAATTCCGTCGTTCCTACTGATATGATTTCTCAAGTTGGGGGCCGACGGGCCATGGGACTCGATGATTGACAGCTCGGCATGTTGAATCAAACAACACGCATCGCAATCGGCGTTAGCTGCACTGAAAAACACCCAGAACATAACAAATTTCTTCGCTACAAACAATGAAACCGAGCTGGGTGTCAAAGATTTGACTCGGGCAGAGACGACGCTTGTGGAACTTGAAGTGTCGATCACCATCAGTGTTCGGCCAGACACATGGAGGTATTCAAGGTGAAACTAAAGCAGGCCAGATGTTTTCCCATTCTCTGTCTCTCGCTCGCTAAATCTCTCTCTCTCTCTCTCTCTCTCTCTCTCTCTCTCTCTCTCTCTCTCTCTCTCTCCAGCTCTCTGATTTAGTCATTTACTGTTGGTCTTTTTCTGTTTTTCTTTTTCTTTTGTTTGTTGCTGTTGTATTATTTTTATATTCATGACTGTCTCTCCTATGGCTTGTACCCACGTGTCATCATATCCGGCCACAAGGAGCGCTCCATAGTATGGGAGACCGCCATCTTAGTCAGTAACTTTGTTTGAAAAATGCCAGATCGATGCTGTTTACACACAAATCTGACTAAGATGGCGACACTTCCGTTGGAAGGGTCGAGATGCGCACGCAGGTGGGCGGGAGCCATAGATCAAATATCATTTCTTATTCAGTTATTGTACCCCCTCCCTACCTTCCCTCTCTGTGTTTCTCTTTCTCTTTGATCTCCATATCCCCCCCCCCCTCTTTCTTGTTTTTTTCCCTCTCCCACTCACTTAGGTGTGTGATACTACTGATCAATACAGTGATAGTCACATTTTTTAAATAAAAAGAAATTAACAATGCATTCAATCATACTGATGCATACTTTAAATATAAATATTTTAATTTTTTTATTCTTGTTTCTCTGACTTCGGACCTGACAGAAATAGTGCCATAAAAATCAAATTGTTGATTGTGGGCACTTAACCGGAAGAAGGAGAACACACATACAGTGACATACACACATGCAATGAATAACATGCACACAATAACACAAAGTGACACACAGTGACACAGTGATACACACAGTAGCACACAAGCACTGGGTCATAAAAAAATACTGCAAACTTCATATTCATTTTTTTAATGCATGCAAAGCAAAATGTTATGGTCATGCTTTGCATATGAAGTGATTTCGCGCCGCACGACATGACTACTGAAAAACCTCAAAACTACTGAAAAGTGAACTATTTCTGAGTTAAAACTACTTACATGCATTTTAGGGGTAGGCAGCTCGGAGACTTACAAGGCTGTATTGAACTTGTTTTATGGGGGTACCATCTAATTTGTAGATATACTTGGATCTCTGCTTGATGGGGAGGATGGTACACTTTGAGGCATTAAAACACATTCCCTATTTTTTGGACCAGTTCTCAAGTTGTTGGAGGTCCTCTTGTAAGGTGGTGTGGTCTTGGACAGTATTTATCTCTCGGTAGAGGAGGCAATCGTCAGCAAATAGCCTTACAGTAGATTTTACACTGTCCGGCAGATCATTCATGTGACACAGAAAAAGCAATGGGCCTGGGACTGTGCCTTGGGGGACGCCTGACTCCACCACCACTTCCTCCGAGGTTTCTCCTTCCAGAACTACTCTGTTTCTTTGGGTCAGAAAACTTGTAATCCATGTGTGAATAGGCCCTCGAACACTGTAATGGTCCAGTTTATGCAATAGCTTGCTGTGGGGGACTGTGTCGAAGGCCTTACTGAGGTAAAATATGGCTATGTTTATCTGTTTCTTGGCATCATAAGACTTCAGCAGATCATTTACGGTGGTTATCAGTTGGGTTTCACAAGAATATCTAGATCTGAACCCATGATTTCTGCTTGTCAGGATGTTGTGCTTCTCCAGATGGTTTTGGAGGTGGTGGGATACAATATGTTGAAGCATTTTGCAGGCTATGGAGGTCAGGGAGACAGGTCGATAGTTTTCTGCTCTGGAAATGGAAAATCTGGATGACTCTCAGTCTTTTCCACTTTTAATGCTAAAAAATATGGAATAACTTCATCATTAGCAATAACTAAAATAACTAAAACAAGCGGTTCGGGAGATATCCTTGGGACAGACAGAAAAAAAGAAAAAAGAAACACATGAACGAAAACATACTCCTTTGCGATCGTAGATTGGCAAATGACAAATATCACTAACATTACACTTTATTTTTCTCACCCAGGGAACCATGAAGCACATGCGGCAGAAACAGGCGCAGGAGGAGATGCTGTTTTACGAGAAGCATTTTGGCATCACGCCACCCTACAACGTCATGGTGGATGCCCTCTTTGTCAAGGCAGCCCTGGATAACAAAGTGAACATCTGGGACCAGCTTCCCAGGTACCTGGGGGCAGAGGTCAAACTCTTCACCACCACCTGCGTTCTGAATGAGCTTGAGGAGCTTGGTGAGTTTGTATAGTGATGACACTGTCAGTGTCACTGTGTCGGGCAAATCTTTTGCTGAAGTGAAAGTGCACCGTTTATATAATTGCACACTACTTC
Source organism: Phymorhynchus buccinoides (assembly GCA_017654935.2). Classification (NCBI taxonomy): domain Eukaryota; kingdom Metazoa; phylum Mollusca; class Gastropoda; order Neogastropoda; family Raphitomidae; genus Phymorhynchus; species Phymorhynchus buccinoides. The sequence goes on from CM065703.1 coordinate 28,930,199, forward strand.
ATGTGCTTTAAACGAGTTTAAGGTTTCTGGTAAGCTGTTAGAAGAATGACAGGTATGATTTAACTTAGCAACTTTTTCTGAGAGGACGGCGTAAATTGGTCTATTTGTATTCTTGACTACATCACGTTCTTTGAATGAGCCCAAGGCTTTTGCTGACTGCAATGTAACTATGTGGTGATGCTATTGAGTATTCTTTTTATTGGCGTTTGGTGATAGTACAGCTTTTAATTTATTTGTAAACTTTGTAGAAAATAAAGTAAAGAATAACAGGGGAAAAAAGAAGAAAAAAAGCTTAACTGTTTTCAGATTTTTGTCTCTCGACTATGTCTTTATCAAAGACAGAAAGTAAACTTGTAAGCTTCATCTTGCGTTTCTAATTTCTACAAATAAGTATTCATAGCAATATTTTGATTACATGGCATTGATTATTGTTATGGAATCATTGTGTAATGACTGAAACGAAAAAGAAGAAGAAAATGAAATGCAGGATAAAGAAATAACAAACAATCTGAAGTGAAACTTCAATTAAGGCAATTTTGAAACATGCAGTGAACATTTTCATCTTTATTCTCAAGGCAAGGACTTCTACGGCCTATGGAAGGTAATGAAGGAATTCTGCCTTGTCCCCTGTCCTCACAAGGATCATGTGATGGACCCCAGAGACTGCCTGAGGAAAATGGTGAATAGGTCCCACCCTGTTGATTACCTCGCCCCCAAGGGAAGCAAGGCGGAGGAGGAGAAGAAAAACAAGCCCCTCAAGTTTTTGATTGCAACGGAGGTGAAGATATTTTGTTGTTGTATTTGTTGCTATTGTTGTTTTTAAAGTTGTGTTAGATGAGGAGCGTATCTAGGCTGCCTATGTCTATAAAATGTAAAATGTTTTCCAATCTCTTCGACAGATTCTGGCTTAACCCCTTCACTGCCTGCCCCATGTTTTAATAATAATAATGGGAATTTATATAGCGCTCTTTCTCACATGAGCTCAGTGCGCTTTACATTGATAAAACAAGAACATTAAAGGCAAACAAATAATGGATCATTAGAAAGTAAAATAAGCACGATGATTGCACGCAACGTTCTCTTGCTTCCTCACACACACACACGTGTACGCGCGCGCACACACACATACACACGCACGGACGCACGCCTGCATGCATGCAGGCACACACACACATATATATAGCACAAACACACACACACACACATGAACGCACGCACGCACACACTTGCACACAATTAATTATACAAGAGTAAAATAGTTACAATATGAAAATTCTAAGAAGAAACAAAGACCACATTCACATTCTCAATCAAGTTTGGATACAATACTGCAACTTGAAATAAAATCATACTGCCATCGACATACCAATTACATGACTAATTATAATAGACAGATTTTGCAAGAACAAAAATACCCTTCTACCTCATTTACAAGCAATTAAAGTTTACAAGACGGAGACATTCTACATACAACATACGAATTATGAAATAATTGTGAATACATTTTTTACAAGATTTCTGCAATGAAACGGACCTCCCCCCCCCCCCCACACACACAAACACTAATCAATCATAATATGTTCGAAACAAGTGAGTTTTAAGGGCAGAGTGAAAGGCGGAGATAGAGTCAGATGAGCGGACATGTTGTGGGAGGGAATTCCATAAGTGAGGTGCTAAATAGTAGAAGGATCGTTCACCAAAAGATTTCGTGTGGACCCGAGGAACCTTGAGTGTGCAGCTGTCAGAGGAAGAACGTAGGGAGCGAGCAGGTGTGTAGACAGTTACTAGTTCGGAGAGATCATAGACAGGACCAGAAGAGTGAACAGCACCGAAACAAAGGCAAGCTATTTTATACTTGATTCTAGCCTCTACTGGAAGCCAGTGCAAGTTACGAAGATGATGTGTTATATGATCAGAGCGTGGAATCTTGAGAGTGAGGCGTGCTTGAGAGTGCTTATGTCTATTACGAGGTGTGTTATGGTATTGATGAAATCCATATTTGTTTCTATGTCATTGTCCTGGAATGCTGGGTTTTGGTTTGGACAAGTCAGGAAAGATATATATCTTTAGATCCTTTCCTTAGATTGAATCAGACTGGTCTCATATATTTTATAATAAGTGAATCAACATTTTTTCCCTCTTTTTGTTTTCTTGTAATATGTGTTCATAGTTTCCAATGTTCAAAAGAAGATGTTTCTTCCATCTTTCATCGAGTGATAGTTTGTTAAACATTTTGAAAATAAAGAATTTGTCAGGATATACATAGTTCTCTCCCTCCCCTAATAGCTGTAAGGACATAAACATATATTACAGGAGATTCATATCTTTTGTCACTTAGAATTTTAGATTTTTTTTTTTTTTTGTATGACTACTTCATTGCCTGTATATTCTTAAAAATGTTGATCGAGTTTGTAAATCTAAATAAGATTACACATTTTCTTTTGTCAAAACACAAAGCAATGTTAACTTCAGTGACTGTTTTGTCATTCACTCTGAGAAAGTCCACAGGAATGGACGACAGTCAGTAAAGGTAAAAATTGTTTGTGTTGTAACAAAACAAAATGTGTAAACTTATTGTCTGCATGTTTATGCATCTGTTCTTTGGGGATACATTCTAAACCAAAAACAAATTCTAGTGGTTTCCAATCCAGTCTATGCCTTGGTACGTTCGGGTCAAAGTCATGGGGATCAGTGTGTTCTGGGGAGCTGTCAGTGGACAGTCGTGGTAGCGCCCTCGGAGGAGGACCTCACTCATGCTGGCTCCGCGACTAATAGAATAGTGTCGTCAGTAGGGGGCTTAGTAGGTGGTGTCCTGAGCAGGCTCTACTGAACTCCACCGAAGTGACTCAGCAGCAGTGCAGTTTCTCCTCGGTTGGTTGCCTCCTGACGGCCGAACATAGATTCACTTCCCTTGGACTGCTCGTCTCGGATTCTGCGACTTGAACAAGCTGGGGTGTAGCTGCGAATTGGGATTCGGAACGAGCGGCGTGGGAGCAACGCCACTGTACGACCCAGAAGATGGGACAGCAAAAAAAGGAAAGAATTATGGTATTTTTCTGAGAAACATTGTTGAATGTTTTTCCCATCAAAACCATAAAGTTCGTGTTAATCAGCTTAGCAATCAGGTTTTGATTTTTTGGTTGAATTAATTATGAACACTTCACGTTTTACTTTGAAAACACTTACGTTTTCTTAAGATAATGCCGGCATCTGATAGTCATTCCATTCTCTGTTCTCGGGACAAAAAGTTTATCCACTGCATTCCGGGAGTGCCCCTGCTGTACGTCCACGGCAACACGATCCTCCTAGCCGACATGAGTGAGGCTTTGAAGGAAGCGGCGGGCACCATCCAACAGAGCCACCTGGTGCCAGCCGGCAAGAGGAGCATCAAGGCCCTGTTTGAAAAGGTGGGGCTGACGTTGTCATGGGTGAAAGTAAAAGCTTCTGAATGAATCTTTAATTTAATGTCTTTTCACATAGATCGTGATTTTAGACAGCATGCAAACATTTTGTGGGGGGAAAAAAAGAAAAAGAAAAGGTAAAATAACATGCATAAGAAAGTAAAGAAAACCTCTACAGTAGTCTTCCAATAGTTGAGGACAGCATTGCTTTTGCAATTGCAGTAATGTCAATTTCTGCGTCATTTAAAATATCCTTGGTATTATCATACTTACGAAAAAAGTCCATATTAATCATTCGATATTTAGAGAGCAATACTGTGTATTTTTACAAAAGCTTCTCTCATTCTTTAAATGACACGTTTTAATGTTCTCAGAATCTTCCCATTTCTGAAGTATGAAGCCGTAGCTGCATATTTCCATGGTGTACCGTATTTTACAGCTTCACAACGCTTTTATTCATTTAAATGATTCAAAGTCTTTCGTTCGTATTCTTTTTATTGACTTTTCCTCTGCCTTTAACACTATTCAGCCACACCTTTTAGCTCTGAAGTTGTTAGACCTTCATGTTGATCCTAAATTGACCCTCTGGCTCGTTAACTTTCTTTTCAATAGAAGCCAGTCAGTCCGCTATCAGTCAGTGCTCTCCTCTCCACTCTCTACTTCAACTGGTGCGCCTCAGGGTACTGTTCTCTCTCCTGTTCTTTTTACCTTGTATACCAACAACTGTAGAGGTACTGAGAATGTTCCTATCATAAAATATTCAGACGATTCGGCCATACAAGACCTTTCAAATTCTGATTCTCACTACTTTAGTCAAGTTGCGAAATTCTGTCTGTGGTGTAAAGAAAACTATTTGGACCTCAATGTGCTCAAAACAAAAGAAATGTTAATAGACTTTAGGAAAGATCCAAATTCCCCCTGTGCCAAAGGTAGAAATTGATGGTGAAACAGTGGAAAGAGTATCAGAATACAAATACTTAGGTACCATTTTGGACGACAAACTGACTTTCGACAAGAACACACAGAACATACATAAGAAATGTCAATCACGATTGCTTATTTTGCACAGACTGAGAAACTGGTATTAACTCAAACATTTTGCATACGTACTATAGTAGCTGCATTGAGTCTGTGCTTACTGTTTCCTTTATGTGTTGGTTTGGAAGTCTGTGTTTGAAGAACAAGCGTGTGTTGGATGATGTGGTGAATGTGTGTAGTAAAGTTGTTGGAAAGAGAGAGATGGGTTTGAATGAGATGTACGAAAGACGAACCAAGCATAAAGCCAGGAAGATTGTAAATGACACCTCCCATGTTTTGAACAAACATTACGAACTATTACCTTCTGGACGTCGCTACAAAACTTTTAAAGTCAACTCCAGGGCACAGAAATCCTTCATCCCCAGATCCATCCACCTCCTAAACTCATGATCCTTTTAGGTTTAAATGTGTGTTCATCGTGTTAAAAAGAAACTATGCATGCTTATCCTTAGACGTGTATGTATCCACATATAATGTGTATCTTTAAGTGTGTATTATGTGTAACTTTTGCTCCTATTCATGCATGCTGAATGTCGATGTCTTTGTTATTCTGGCACCTGAACAAAATTTCTCCTTGGGAGATAATAAAGTGAATTTGATTTGATTTGATTTGACTACAGTGGTACCCCTCTAATAAGACCTTGAAAGTGCGGTGAAAAAAAAGTCTTATCTGAGGGGTGGTCTTATGAGAGAACCAAGCATGTGACATCTTAGTACTGAGTACAGAATTAAGCAAGCATCGTGGAAAAAATGAAATAAAACACTTTTTAACACTTGATGAATACTAGTGAAATTTTATTGAACACACGAGAACAACTGAGAAATCCACAAAGTATAATAAATTACTGTAGAACAAGTACATTTACAAACACGTTGTGACGCTGAGTCCAACGGCGCAGCCATCCATTTGAGGCCTTAAAATCATCCAGGCCACACTCGAGAGCTACACAGAGCGCCTTTTCCTGGATTAATTTTCCAGTCACTGGAATTTTGCGTGATCTTGCATCACAAAACCAGTCCCAAACTTTCTCGTTGATGACCATGGTTTCTGTTTTCCTGACTTTCGCTAGTTTCCTGCTCCCACACTCGCCACTTTCCCATCGTGAGTTAATCGACTCCTCATCCTTGATTATGTTTTGGATCTGTGTTTTGCCGACACTGAGCGAGTTCGCAATTGCGATCGCAGTCTCCCCTTTCTCACTTCTTTCCACAACACGGACGCGTTCTTCCAATGTCAATTGTTTTCTTTTCCGAGTCGCCATATCGATCACTGACTTGAAGAAGAACAGAGAGTAGCGGGCCCCTCTACAAGTCGCATGAGTGCACGGGGCGTAACTCTCCAAGCAAAAGTTAGGGGGCGCGCTTCCAATGGAAATTCCATGTTTACATTTCTGACTACTTTTCTTTTCTTTGCAAGGTAAGCACATATAAAACAAAACAGAACACATGCACACACAGAATATAGTGATTGTTTTGAAAGCACCATTAAAGACAATAATCACCAAACACCACTCAATGGACATAAGGACAATATTTAGCATTAAGAAAAATTATAATAATAATAATAATAATAGATGAAAGCGACTGTAGTACATGGTGAATAGCAACAGCCGCAGTAATAATAACGGTAGCAACAACAATGATGACATGATAACCGCAAAGAATTGATAACCGCAAAGACAATATAAATGGCAGGCATAATTCTCATACTTGATTTATATGATTAATAACAGTAATACTGTAATCATCCTCATCATTCCAACCATCGAGATCACCATCATCATCTTCAACAATATTACTGATGATAGTAATATCAGCAGTAACTTGGAATCTTCAAGGAGATTGGATGTGGATGGGTGGACAAGGGAGGTTCCCGTGAAAACTGGAACCTGTAGCCTGCCCGCACGACCTGGAGGATCCAAGTATTTTCGACCAAACGTTCCCATGCTGGAAGGCATTCCTGCAGAGAACCTACGCTTGTATCGGCTGAAAAACCTGGATCCCCCAAAGGTCGAGTGGGCTTTAGTGAAAAGGCTGTTTTCAACCCGAGAACGCAGCACGGCTGAATCGGGACAGACCCGAAGCGCCCGATCCATGTCCTGAGAACGAGGGACCACGGACTGAGGAGGAGGGAGTGGGATGAGGAGTAGGGCGGGGACGCTGTCCTGAAAACTGGTTGTATGGGAAGCGAGAAGCACGGCCCCTGGACGACATCATCCTGGACGGAGTATGACCGGCTGGTCTGTACTCCATGCGAGCGCGCTTAGGCTGCTGTGGCGCGGAGAAACTCTGACTCGCCGCCCTGCGTGCCCACAACATAAGCTGTTCCTGAGATAGCTCACTTTTGCGTTTCTTGGATCCTTCCAGAACGTCCTTGACCGTATTCGGATGAAAGGTGGAAGAAGGGTGAGACGGGCAGGAACGCAAGGTGCAACGTTCCTCCGAAGATAGTCTGAGTCTGCACGTCTTAACCACCGTGTCCCGGAACGTAGCTGCGAGCTGAACCTTGGTGCTGGCAGCTACTGAGGAGACACAATTCACTGCCTTGTTGAGTGAAGCCAAACAAACGCCCAGAGCTCGTTCATCAATAGACTCGTGTAGCCTGAAGTCTTCGGGCTTAGCAGTGGTGGTAGCGCCCACTATCTGAGAGAGAGCCTGCAGCATGGAGGTGGCCAGAGAAGACGCCCGTAGAACGGTGTATGACGATCTCTCTAGATTGTTAAACGCAGACTGGACCATTGGAATGACTGTCTGACTCTGCCGAAGTCTAAAGTCCAGAGATTGTTTCTCTTGAGCGGAAACCATGGAGTGCGAGGGCACAGGCACAAAGGTACTGGAGAGTTGAAACGGGGGGAAGAAGTCTCTCTTCACAAAGGATCCAGTATAGGACGGAATCGGATCCGGTTGACGTGGGAGGGGCACATCATCGTCCTCTGCTGGAACCGTAGGATGAGTCCACAGAGCTGAATCAGCCCGCCTAATTTCTTGACAGAGAAAAGGCGAAGTATGAGGGGCAAGTCTAGCCTCCTTTTGAGCTTGCAGCTCGCCGAAAAACTGCGGCAGATCCTTGTTAGGGTTAGGGTCGGCCATGGGCATCGGTTTGATGTCCGCACAGTAGGGTTGAAGAATGTCACGGTAACCTTGATAGTTCCCGGTTGAGGGCACTGGATCTATTTGCGCAGGGGGCTTAGAAATGACGCTGCCCTGTTCCTCCCGTGAGAACTGATCAACGTCCTGATCTGTTCCGTCATCTGCTTGTGGGAGATCTGGGAACCTGTCCCGCATGACACGACGAACTTCGTCCCTGACCGCTGCATCAAAGTCGCCAAATTCTTCAGAGTATGACGGCTGAAAATCATAGTCGACGGATGAACTTTGCTGACACAAGCCAGTGTTCCTTGAGGGAAACCCATGTTGACTTCCATCCGTCGAGAATCTCGCAATTTCTCGCAATTTCTTCCTCGACAAAGAAGAAGAAGACGACTTTGACTTGGAACTGGAGTCCTTCTTCGAACTAGAATCCTTCTTTGAACTAGAAGAAGAAGAAGGAAGTGGAAGGAACTTCCCTTTCTCATCCCTAGACTGTTTAGACGAAGAAGAAGGAGTCGAAACTGAAGACACTGGAGCACTAGTGACCGCGGGGTCCGACATGACTAATCCGAGGGCACAAACCGGTGTCAAACAACAAATCGATAAAAATTCAATTTATCACGAAATTACAGAAATAACAGGTTAATAACTAGATACTGACAATACCTGTTACCCAAGGGGTAAAAGGGAACAAAACAGAAGGATGGCGTTGAAATCAAGTGGATAAAGAATTAAACTTGTAGAGCAAGAACAAACATGGCAGCTCCAATTGGACAAAATTTATTATGATTTAAAGTTGGCTCCCCGGAAGTGACGTCAGGAAGGGGATCCACAGCAGCTCAGAGGTATTACTTGGCCAGACAAAGAGAAGTAATTTAGTCTTGTGAAGACTAAGACTTTTTGGTCTTTGGTAATTGGCATTAGCTCCAAATTGGAAGAGATAACTCATTCGTAGTGAAACGGTAAAATGATAGAATAGATTGCGGAATTTCTTCTGCTTAAACGAGAATTCTTCCGCCCTTCCGCTTATTTCCATAAAATTCCGCATTGAAAAATTTCAACAAATAAACGAAAGCGCCGCGCACAAACGTCTTAGATACACAGCAGCACAGCACTGTGCGTATAACCGAGTTTTCAACCATCGATGCATTTCCGGTGTCACAATAAATAAGTACCTGTCATGAAATATCTACCTCTTGCATGCGAACTATAACCATCTAACCCTAACCCTATCCCTAACCATGGAAAGAACCAAGAAATAGAGCAGGAGGGTGTAAATCTACATATTTGCCGAGAAATCAATGTACAAAGCCATGCACTTAGTTTCGTAAAATTCACAATGGCGGACAAACAAACGATTCTGATTGGCTAGGGGTACTTATTTGATAGAGGTAGGATATAATCTTCACACCGGTCAAACATACTTCCGTTCTTACTGTGCGCGCGAACAAGCCAAGCAAGATGTCGAAGGGAAAAGCAGATAGCGGTGAGTTGAGTGATGAAAAACATAAAAGAACTGAACAAAAATTGCGAGACATACACAGAAAAATATCCGACCATACGGAGCTCCAGTAAAGGAGTACATTACGCACAATTTTGCATGGAGGCACATAGAATCTCAAAAGCACGTCAGCGCTTCAAATTTACAGGAGTGTTCATCAACGTTAAAAGACTTCTTCAAGCCAAAGGAAACTGAGGAAAACAAGGATGAGAATGAAGTGATTCGAGCAGAAACTTTTTTTGCTGGGTTTTTGGTTGAACACAATATTGCAATGAGTGCGGCCGATCATGTTGGCCCTTTGTTCAGGCGAATGTTTCCGGACTCTGCCATCGCAAAAGATATACAAGTGGACGAATAAAGACCACTGTGCCACTATTGGATTTGTGTTTATTTCCAAAGCAACTGTGTCATTGTGTTTCAAGTATTTGATAGCGACTGCTGACTCGCTTATCCCCTACATATTTTTTTAGTAGTGTGGAGGGCTGAAATAGGTAGTTTTGTTGTGAAATTAGTATTTTGGGGTGTACTATTCTCTGAAATCACCAGTAAATGTGCTATAAGTGTACTGTAGTGTGCTACAAGTGTTTGTTTACAAGAAGGAGAATGCAGTGCTTTGAATGGTGTTCGTTTGCAAAAGGTAAGGTCCTGCGTTAATATTCCTCTTTGCTTCCTCAAATTCCTCATTTCTGCTTCAAAAATTCCTCATTGGTCTGTAAGGGGGTTGGCAGGTCTGGTCGTATGTGAGAAGTCGCATTTGCGAGCGTCTTATTAGAGGGGTGCCACTGTACAAGGCGCACCTGATTATAAGGCGCACCCCCCAAATTTTACACAAAATTCAGATTTTGTTATTATAGTTTTCTTACTATATTATCAGTCACATTATAAGGCGCAGGGGTCCCAGTCTGAGAAAAAAGCATCGCCTTATAGTCCGTAAAATACGGTATATGTCTGTACAGTGGATTCCTGTTAACTAAAAAATGGATGACTCGCAATAATGTCCCAGTTTAATCATTTCTATGCTAAAAGATCTTTTATCTCGGCCATTTGAAAATAAAATTTTCAGTCCCTCTAATTTTGACTTAAGCGATTTTCACTGTATGTGCCATGGGTGGGAATGGTCTTAGGATTGTCTGTCTGTCTTTTTGTTTCTGTCTGCCATTGATGTTGGCAGAAATTTTGGGTTTTATACGTAAAACCTGTGGTTTTGGATGACAAGATGGCCATTCCTGAAGACCTTTTTTTTTTATGTCTTCATTTTCGATTTCAGGACCATTCCTGAACTACTTTCCCTGTGCTTTGTTGCACAGTGTATTTCATGGTGTTTACACTTTCTAGCAAAGTTGCGCTTTTTTTTAATTTCCCCTACTACTCCTTCTCTCTCTCTCTCTCTATCTCTCTCTCCACCCCTCCCCCCTCTCTCTCCTCTACCATATTTTTAGGACTATAAGGCGTACCCACCACATTTGACACAAAACTCAGATTGTATTCTTATATTTTCTTACTGTATTAGCAAGTCATATTATAGGGCGCAGGAGTCGCTTTCTAGAGAAAAAAAAGTATTGCCTTTGGCCTCGTACACACATCATGCAGAAATCCCATGAGCAATAAGTGGAAGAAAGAAGGGTAAAAAAAAATATGGATTAGGGGAAATTCGGACACGTGCGCAAAATCTTTTCCCTTCTTTGTTTCACTTATTTGCGGATTGCGCACAGGTTTCCGCATGGAATCTCTGCATATGTGTACACAGCTTTAAATTACGAAAAATATGGTACTTCTTCTTTTGTACATGTATGTCAATCAATCAATCAATCATTTATTGTCCCAATCTCATTAAAACAAGGACATTTGTCTTGCAATCGATCAATACAAAAAACAAAAACACAATAAAATGCAATAAATGCGAACACCCTAATAGGGGTGTATGTACACGTGAGCACCCCCACCCCCACCACGGCAACGGAGTGACAGGCCAGTCACAATGTAACTTGCCCATCACCGTGCCACCATGTGAAAGAGTGAGAAATGCCCACATGCACAGAGACCCCAACATATTAAACATCTCACACACACACACACACACACACACACACATATGCACACACACACATACTCACAGGTATGCTTGTATAAAATATTTAAGGATAAAATAACAAAATTATACAAAGTGAAATACAGGGTTTAACCTTTACCGGATCATGCTTTTGACTACACAGACACGATGGCACGGGTCTTCCATGACCT
>CM065703.1:28941969-28980211 GCA_017654935.2 Phymorhynchus buccinoides
TTACTCTCCTTAAGACCCCTCCCTATGAAGACCTCATTTTGGATGAATTTTTTGAAGATCTTATAAGGGAGGTTCAACTGTAGTGAATGTACTTTCTACTTTGGCCCAAGTGAACACTTGAATCATTTAATATTGGCGTTTCCGCTGCTGTTCTCTCTGCACCCAGGTGGCAGCAGCTGCAGGGCTGAATGAAGAGCTGGTGTCCAAGGCCAAGCAGAGCCGCAGTGAAAAGAAGGCCAGGAAGGCCATGTCCAAACTGGGTACGCACAGTGACTACAAATGTCTGTCTGTCTGTCCTTTTCTCTCTCTCTCTCTCCCTCTGTGGGTCTGACTGTCTGTCTCTTTCTCTCTCCATCTCTCTGTGTGGTGTCCAAGGCCAAACAAAGAAGCCAGGAAGGCCATGTCCAAACTGGGTACGCACAGTCCGTCTGTCTTGTCGGTCGGTTTGTCTGTCTGTGATGATGTGCACATTTTCAATTTGATTGTCATCATTGTTTGGTAAGTTTGCCCTTGGCTGATATCGTTGCTTTTGTATTGTAAAAAGAAGAACCCTTTACAAGATTTCAAAGTTGTTTGCTTGACAAGCAGCTTAAATTAATGTGAAATTGTTTTCAGGCCTGAAGACTGTGCCAGGTGTGACCCGGGTGACCATCAGAAAGTCCAAAAACATCCTGTTCGTCATCAACAGACCCGACGTGTACAAGAGCCCTGCTTCCGACACCTACATCGTCTTTGGTGAGGCCAAGGTAAGGCGCTGCGTGATGGTTCCTAGCGTGTATCAGATATTGCTATGTGTTAGTGACTTAACGGATCAAGCTGCTCCTCTTTACATTCTCTATCATTTATCTCTGTGCCGTGTGGCGCTTGAGGTGTCAGCACGGGATCTCCACCTGACTGTCTGCTGCTACATTGGGGACTGTTGCTAGAGATAGTCCTTTGCCCCTCAGCTCTTTTTCAATCATCATCCCTCTAGGCACCCAGCCTTCAGTTTTCTTTTGCCCATGTGGCATTCGTTCCTCCTTACATATTTCGTGTAAATCCAGGGCAAGGACTCAAGTCATAAAGTTTGCTTGCCTCCCCTCTCTTGCTTGTTTCATGTCATGCAGATTGCCCATGATTTCCACAGTCTTTCGCTTTGTGCATGTTATTTTTCAGGCTTTGTGGATGTGTGTGTGTTTTAGCGTATCGTTTATTTTTTAATTATGAACATTTCTATAGCGCTTATTCATCAAAGCTCTAAGCGCTTGTGCTTTGTTGTGAAATTTGAAAGAAGGCAACTAAAAGCTGAGGTTGAAATATTGTTGTCTGTTTATGTGTAACATATTCAAGGTTAGAAGGCTATGCCACTCTTGGCTAGATGTTGATTTATTTGTATGTCGTCCTCTCCACCATTGTTGATGTGTACTTGTGTGGGTGGAGGGTCATAAAGGCGAAACTTGGCACATTCTTTTTTTGAGAATGATGCTTTGTCTCACTTTGGTTCTGACCCACGCACTGCTAGGTGATTGGTATCGTAATCAACTTTGGTGGAGGGGAGTTAATTAGAAAGAGAGTATTCACTCTTTTGTTCAATTTCGTTATCTCCTCTCTCTTGGCCTCACTATTTCATTCATTGTCATATAAACTGTGTAAACACAAAACAAAACATAAGTTTTCTAAACCTTTTCCTGCTTTATGTGGCTTGGTGATGTTGATGTTGGCTTACCCTGGCTAAAAGACTCCAGGGATCATCCCAATTGCGGAAGCACTTGAACACTATGATACAAGTGCATCAGCTAGCCTATGGATAAGAAAATTATGTATGTGACCGTTTTTGATTACCCAGCCACATGTGGGCAGCCACACTCCGTCTTCAGGGGATTTGGGAGACCATGATGTTATGCTAGGAGCTTATCATGGCTAAAAACAATCCCCGCATAACTATGCTTAGTATAACAACATAATGATGTAGCCTTGGTGTTCTAGCCCAAGTATCAATTGGTCTGACACAGCTAATGTGGGCTTGAAGATACATTTTAAAATTTCATTGCAGATAGATAAAAATAAAAAAAAGTATTCTCCATTGATGATGATGACCTTATATCCAGTTCTGCTTCTGATCAGGTATGACAGACACCTTGATTCTGAAATGGAGAGTAGCCCCTCATGGGCATAGATGGGCATACAAAATTTATTAAATAATTCACAGTTGATATATTCAAATGATGATCTTTTTATTTCCCGCTTGTTATTTCAGAAGAGAGTAACAGAAGTTGTCATATCATGAAACATCGTGTGAGGGTTAAGTTAGATAATTAGTTTTGGGTTAATTTGTTTACTGTTAAAAAACTAAAACAAAACCGTCTTTTTCAAATTTGAACTCAGTATGAACCAGCATTCATTTCTTTGTCAATTTAAAGATTCATTTTAAAGAAATATTCTTCATAACGTAACGTATTAGATTTTGTTTATTTATGCTGTAACTTTATAAGCATGATGATGCATTTTTCTGCTTCTTCACTCATGCAAATTCAAGTGTTCTGCATCCACAGACTGAGCCATGTTTGAGAAAAGAGCCTCTACTTCTTTCTTCTTCGTTCGCTCAGTTTCCTGTCATATATGCGTAGATGCGTCATGATGCCGTTTTATGCGCCTAACTAAGAAATAGTTATGGCCCAGCATGTCCGACTTCGGCTGGAAGAAATCTTTTTGACAGTGTTTCTTGAAAAAAGGCAGGAGAATGGACCGGTAAGATAGAAGATAGCAGATGACAGTAAGCAATGGAGAATAGGCAGAGTCACTGAGAGTGGCATATTAGAGGAAGGTACAAGCGCAGAACTTCCAGAAGGTGGGGGAACAATATATGCAAAAAAGACCGTCCCCGGTATCTCCGACAAGGGGAAGAGCCTCTTAGTCTAGTTCTCTTGACGTAGATTACTTGCATAATGACATAGTGCTAAAGGCTGTTCAGATATGATCAGTGTAGCAATGTGAAATCTTCAAGCAATCGTGTGCAATTTCAAAAGCATTTTTTTTTTTTTCCTTTTTTAAATCGGTGATTTAAGTAACAGCTTGAATCATTATGGTATGCTGTAGTTTTGAACATGTCTGCGATGATGACCATTTTTTCCCCGGCTTATCGATAAATGCTGACAACATCTGACACTTTTCAAGCCAGTTGATCTGAGCAGACGTTTTGATGATGTACTAAGGCTCATAATTTCGTTGATATTATCATTTATTTCTTAGCACCAAGAAAAGATAAAGTTTCCTCTCCTGAAGTCCTGAAAGGCTTTATTTTTTATTTGTATTTTCAAAAGTTCGAGTTGAATGAATGTATGGCTTCTTGTGGGTTGAAGCTAATGAAGGATAGCGTATTTGTAAAAATTATTGTCATGTAGATTAATTGTAAAAAGTCTCCACTCTTGTTTAATTGATGTGTTTTTCTTTTCAGGGGGGGGGGGGGGGGGGGTGGGGGGGTGGGGAGGAGTCCTCTTCTGAAAATGTCCCCTTTAAAAAAAAAATTTGACGTTGCAACAAATCTCAATATGTTTGGTGTCGTCCTTTTTTTTTTTTTGGGTACTGTTGCTTATCTTTGTTGAAAATCGGGGATATTGTATCAAATAAATCAATGGCAGAGCACAGTGTCCTAATTCCTCGTATGTTTGGAGGATCATTTTGCCTCTGTTGTATTACTTTGCAGAAGCTGATGTTGACAGACACTTTTTGTGGGAACGAAAACGTCATTTTTTCTGTCAGTGAGGGTGTTTTGCGATGATGACAGATTTTTGTTTTTTTTTTTTTTTTCTTTTTTTTTTTTTTTTTTTTTTATTTTTTTTTTTTTCTTTTTTTTTCTCTTTTTTTTTTTTTTTTTTTTTTTTTTTTTTTTTTTTTTTCTCTTTTTTTTTTTTTTTTTTTTTTTTTTCCCCGTCATATCGATAAATGATGATCAACCTGACTTTCATTCAAGCCAGTTTCCCTGAGCAAACACCCTCATCATCATGAAGTTTACAATAGGAATAATAGGGTTATCCTTGATCTCTCTCTCGTTCTCTCTCCGTCTCCTCCTCTCATCGACATCGTCGTCACTCGCCTCTCTCTCTCGCTCGCTGAGGGTCTCCCATCTCTCGGTGAGATAGTCTCAGCGCAAGGGGGGGGGGCCCGCGGGGGGAACTCAGCTACTCTCTCTCAGACACACAGGAGACCCGACGCGTCTAAATAACGACCATCCCTCTCTCTCTCCTCCCCCTCTCTCTCTCTCTCTCATCTCTCATCTCTCTCATCGGCGTCTCGTCTCTCTCTCTCCATGCTACTCATCTCTCGCTCTCAGTCATCTCCATCTGTCTCTCTCTCTCTCTCTCACTCTTCTCTCTCCTCTCTCTCTTCTCTCTCTCCTCCTCTCTTCTCTCTCTCCTCATCCTCTCTCTCTCGTCTCTCCCGTCTCTCATCGCTCCTCCTTCTCTCTCCTCCCTCCTCTCTCTCTCTCATCCTCTCCCTTCTCTCACTCGTTCTCTCTCTTCATCTCTCTCTCCTCTCTCTCTCCCTCGAATCTCTCTCTCCCTCGTCTCTCTCATCCTCTCTCACTCCACTCTCGCTCTTCCTCTCTCTCTCTCTCTCTCTCTCCTCTCTCCTGTCTCTCTCATCTCTCTCTCATCCCTCTCTCTCTCATCTCCTCTCTCATCAGTCTTCTCCTCTCTCTCTCTCTCTTCCTCCTCTCCCTTCTCTCTCTCTCTCTACTCACTCGATCTCATCTTCTCCTCTCTCACTCTCTCTCTCTCTCTTGGTACTCAATCCTATCTCCATTCTCTCTATCGCTCTCGTCGGCTTCTCACTCTCTCTCGTCTAGTGCCACTCTCTCTTCACCTCCTCAGTCTCTCTCTTCTCTACTCCTTCACTTACCATCTCCACTCATCCTGTGCTCATCCTCTTCTCACATGCGTCGTGTCGCAGCTCGTCTCTCCAGGCCTCTCTCTTGGTCCTCTTCCGCTCATACTCGCTTGCCTCTCCTCTTCACTCTCTCTCCTCTCTTCTCCTTCTGTGTGCGTCTCTCTATTCGTCTCTCTCCCTCATCTCTCCTATCTCGTCTCGCTCCTCCATCTCTCGTCTCTATCCTCGCTCTCTCGATCGCTCAACGCTCTCTCTCTCTTCTCTCTCAATCTCCTATTCTCTCCTCCCTTCTCCGCTCATCCTCTGTCTCTCCCATCATCTCGATCTCCCATTTCTCTCTCCGGATCATCTTCCTCCTCTTTCTCCGTCTCTCTCATATCTCTCTCGTCTCTCTGCTCCCTCCATCTCTCTCTCATTCTCATCTTGTCTCTCTCAGGTCTCCTTGATTCTCGCATCCAAATTCTCTCCCAATCCCGCCTTCATCCTCAAAAATTCTCTCGCCCTCTCTCTCTCTCTACCCCCTCATCCGCGGTCCTCCTCACATCAATCCATCACTCATCCGCATCAGCTCATCTCTCTCTCGCAATCTCGTCTCGCTCTCAAGCTCTCATCTCCTTCATTTCTAAAATCGCTGCTCTCCTCTCTCTACAGTCATCTCCTCCTCATCTCTCGTTCTGACTTCTCTGTGCATGTAATTCAAGTCCAAAAATCACCCTCTCGAACCTCGTCTCTCCTTCTGTCTCTCTCTCCTGTTCTCTTCTTCTCAAATCATCTTCTTCAAATTCCTCCACCATCCTCAGCTTCTCTCTCTCCTCGCTCTTCCCTCCTCCTCTCTCGTCTAATCTTCTAGCGTATTCGTCCTCTCGCCTCGTCATAATTCTCTCACGCTCATCATCTCTCCTCGTTCACGTCTCTCTCTCCCGCATCGCTCTATCTCTCTCTCTCTCTCACTTCCTTCTCTCTTCTACTCTCTCTCTCTCTCTCTCTCTCATAGTGACGTTCCTCAGTTCTCTCTTGTTCTCGTGATCTCTCTCTCATCTCTCATCTCTCTCTGAACATAAAATTCGCCTCCTCTCTCCCTCTCTCTCTCGATTCCTCTCGGGTCTTCAATCATCTCTCTCACTCCCCCCCTCTCTCCCTCTCTCCATCTGCTCCTCTCTCCACTCTCAACCTCCTCTCCGTCTCTCTCTCAAGCTCTCTCTTCTCTTCTCCATCATCGTCTCGTCCTCTCCTCAATCAGCTCGTCCTCTCCATCCTTCTCGGCGTCTCTCTAGATCATCACGTGCTCTCCTTCAATCTCTCTCCCCTCTCCTACTCTCTCTCTTCCCTCTCTCTCTCATGCTCTCTCAATCTCCTCTTCTCTCCTCTCTCTTCTCTCGCTCTTCTCTGTCTCCTCATCTCTCTCATTTCTTCGCCTCTCTATCGCTCTCCCTCTCGCTCAACCTCATCTTCTCTCACTCTCCTCATCTCGTCTCTCTCAACTCTCCTCATTCTCTCTCTCGTCTCCTTCTCGTCTCTCGATCATCACTACTCTGTCTCTCTCATCTCCCTCCTCTCATCTTAACCTCATCTCTCACGGTCTCTCACCTCTCTCTCTATCGTCTGCTCTCCACCCTCCTTCGCCTCTCTTTCTCGCATTCTCTCTCTCTTCTCATCTCTTCCGCCCCCCTTCTAGAGAATACACAATATGCACTGAATTCTCTATAACCCTTCTCATCTCTCTCTCTCATCTCCATCACTGCTCTTCTCGATCCTTCCTCCTCTCTCTCTCCATTCTCCCATAAATCGCGATCTCTCTCTCGTCGTCTTCTCGTCTCAATTCATCTTCACTCCATCTCTCACCTCATCCTCCCTAATCCTCCATCTAGTCTCCGTCTTCTCTCTCCTCATTCTTCTCTCTCTCATCTCTCTTATCTCTCTATTCTATTCTCATCGTCCTCTCTCCCTCTCTCATCTCTCATCTCGTCTCTCTCCTCCCTCTCCGCCCTCCTCCTCAAAATTTCTCTCTCTGGCTCTTTCGTCTCTCTTCTCTCTCTCTCTCCTCTCTCTCATCTCTCATCTCTCTCATCTCCTCTCTCTTCTCTCTTTGCGTTCTGTCTTGCGTCTCTCTCTCCGATCTCCCCCTCTCTCCTCGGCTCTCCCCTCTCTCCTCTCATCTCAAATGATACTGCTCTCCTTTCTCTCAAATCTCTCTCTCGCCTCTCCGTCTCTCATCCTCCCCTCCTCTCTCATGAATCTCCTCTCATATCCTTCTCTCTCTCTCCTCTCCAGGCTCTCTCTCTCTCTCCCTCTCTCTTCACCCGCTCTTCTCTCTCAGTCCTCTCTCTCTCCTCTGCTCTATTCTCTCTCATTCATCTCATCTCTCTCCTCTCTCTTCTCACTCCTCTCTCTCTCTCTCTCCTCTCTCCTGTTCTACCTGCTCTTCTCCTTCCTCCTTTCACTCTCCTCTCTCAATCTCTCACATTCCTCTCTCTCTCACTCTCCTTCTCGTCTCTTTCTTTGGACGTTCTCTATCTCTCAATTCTCTCCTCACTCGTTCCTCTCTCTATTCTCTACTCGTCTCATCTCTGTCTCTTCTCCCCCTCTCCCCATCAAATCTCACTCATCTCTCTCCTCTCCTCTCTCGGGAGTCTCTCATCCTCCTCTCTCCTCTCCCTATCTCTCTCTCATCTCTCTCCCTCTCTCACTCTCACTCTCTCATCGCACTCCTCTCTCATTCTCCTCCTCTCCTCTCCATCTCTTCTCATCTCCTCTCTCTCTCCTCACCTCTCTCTCTCTCTCCTCTCCTCTCTCCTCTCGTCTCTCCTCTCTCCCTCTCTCTCTCTCTCTCATACCTCTCTCTGTCTCTGTCTCATCTCTCACTCTCTCGTCTCCTCTCTCCTCTCTCCTCTCTCTCTCTCCTCTCCTTCAGGGACCTCTCTCTCTCTCTCTCAATCACTCTGCCTCTCTTCAAAGCTCACTTCCCTCTCTCCTCCTCTCCATCTCCCTCTCTTTCTCTTCTCTCCCTCTCCTATATCCTCTCGTCTCGTCTCTCTCCTCACCTCTCTCTCTCTCCTCCCTTCTCCTCCTCTCTCATCTACCTCCCTCTCGATCTCTCTCGATCTCTCTCTATCCTCCTCTCTCCATGCCTCTCATCCGTCATCCTCGATCTCCATGTGTCCTCTCCTCAGAGATCTCCAGGCTCCTCCTCTCTCTCTCTCTCTCTGCTCTCTGCTATCTCTCTCTCTCCCCTCTCTCGTCTGCTCTCTCTCTCTCATCCTCTTCTCCTGCTCATCTCTCTTCTGTTTCCCTCTCGTCTCTCTCTCTCTCTCTCGTCCTCTCTCTTCTCCTTCTCTCTCATCTTCTCATCTCTATCTCTCTCTGTCTCCCTTTCGGCCTGCACTCTAGGACTCTCTCTCATCCAACCCTCCTCACCTCCATCCCTCAGTGTCAATCTATTGTCTCTCCTCTCGGACCTCATCTCCTCTTCTCTCTCTCTCTGATTCCCTCATCCACCCTCCTCTCATCTCTATGCACTGTAAGGGCTCGTCTCGTCTCCGTCCACTCGGGTCGCACATCTCCTCGATCGCCTCTCTCTCTCTCCTCTCTTTCTCCAAAAAATCACCTCTCTCTCTTTGCTCTCGTCTCTCTCGTTCGTTACGGTCTCCTTCTCTCTCTCATCTCCTCTCCTCTCTCTCTGTTCTCTATCTCCTTCGTCTCTTGTCTCTTTCTCTTCTCTCTGTCCCCTCTCTCTCTCATTCTCTGTCTCTCTCCAGTGTGCTGTCTCTCGATCCCCTCTCGTCTCGTTCTCTCCCATTCTCTAATCTCGATCCTCCTCTGTCTCTCCGTCTCTCTCTCCATAACTCTTCTCGTCTCTCCTCTCTCTCTTCTCCTCCTCGTCTCCACTCTCCCTCCTCATCTCTCTATCTCTCTCCCTCATTCTCTCTCTTTCACTCTCTCTTCACAATCTCTCACTCTCTCTCCTCGTTCTCTCTTCTCTGTCCACCTCTCCTCTCTCTGTCTCTCTCTCTCTCTCTCCCTCATCTCCGTGCTTCTACTTCACTCTCTCCCCAAATTCTCTCTCTTCTCTTCCCTTTCTCTCTCTCTCTCCTCCTCCCTTCCGTCTTATCTCTCTTCTCTCTCTCTTCTTCCTCTCTCTCTCTCTCTCTCTTCCTCAATCCTCCCCCTCTCCTCTCTCTCTAGTCTCCACTCGCTCAGGCTCTCCGCTCTTCCCTCTCTTCTTCTTTCTCAATCTCTCTTCAAGTCTCTCAACTCTCTCTCGCTCTCCTCGTCCTCTCTCCGCTGCAGACTCTCTCCTCCCAGTCCACCTCTCTTCACCTCTCTCTCCCTTCTCGTCTCTCTCTCTCCCTCCCCCCCTCACGTCACTCGTCTCTCGTCTCCTTCTCTCCCCTCTCCTCAGTGCCTCTCTCTCTCCCTCTCTACCTCTCTCTCCTCTATCTCTCTCTCCCTCCTCTCGTACTCTCTCATCTCTCTCCTTCCCCTCCTCTCTTCTCTCTCTCCTCTCTCTCTCCCTCTCTCTCTCTCTCTCTCTCTCCTCTCTCTCTCTCCTCAACTCTCTCTCCTCGCTCCTCCTCATCTCTCATCTCTCGGTCTCCTCTCATTCTCCTCCTCTCTCCGTCCTCTCTCTCTCCTCTCTCCTCCTCTCTCTCCTCTCTCTCTGGTCGTCTCTCGTCTCTCTCTCCACTCTCTCTCCTCCTCTCCCCTCGACACCTCTCCTCTCTCTCCTCCTCTCTATCTCGTCTCTCTCTCTTCTCTCCCCTCTCACTCCTCTCATCTCTCTCCTCTCTCTCCTCCTCCTCTCTCTCGTCTCTCTCTCTCTCTCTCATCTCTCTCTCTTCCCTCTCTCTCTCTCGCCTCTCTCTACTCTCTCTCGTGTCATCTCTCTCCTCCAGTCTCTCTCCTCCTCTCTCTCTCTCTCATCTCCTCTCCTCTCTTCTCTCTCTCTCTCCTGCTCTCTCCTCATCCTCCCTCCTCTCTCTCTCTCTCTCTCTTGGCTCTCCTCACTCTCTCTCCTCTCATCTCAATCCTCTCTCTCTCTCTATCTCGGCCTCTCTCTCTCGTCTCTCTCCGGCTCCTCTCTCTCATCTCTCTCTCTCTCTCATCTCTCTCTCCATCTTCTCTCTCATCTCCATCTCTCCTCTCCTCTCTCTCTCTCTCTTCTCGCTCATCTCTCACTCTCCGTCTCTCTCCTCGCGTTCATTCTCTCGTCTCTCCTACTCTCTCCACCTCTCTCTTCTCCTCATCACTCTCTCCTCTCTCCCATAATCTCTCTCTCTTTTCGGTCTCCCTCTCCATCCTCTCTCATTCCGTCTGTATCTCCTCTCGCACTCCTCTCCACCTCGGAATAGATGCTCTCATCGTCTCTTCCTCTCATCTCTCTCTCCTCCCTCTCTCTCCCTCACTCCGCTCCTCCATCTCTCCCATCGTCACGTCTTCCCCTCTCTCTCCAACGTTTTCCTCACTCGGTCTCCTCCTCTCTCTCCTCTCTCTCGTCTCATCTTCAGCTCCTCTCTCTTTCTCCTCGTCTCTCTCTCGCTTCGTCCTCGCTCTCTCTTTCTCTCTCATCCTCTCGCTCTTCTCTCCATCTCTCTCGACCGTTCTCTTTCGTCTCTCTCATTTTCTTCTCCGGATCTCATCATTCTCCCTCTCTCTCGGTCCTTCTCGCCAGTCTCTCGGCGTCTCCATCTCTCTCTCGTCTCTCTCCCGCTCTCTCTCTCTCTCTCTCTCTCTCTCTCTCTCCTCTCATCGCGTCCTCTCTCATCACCAGTCTCCTCTCTCTCTCTCTCTCTTCTTCCACAATCGATCATTCGCAGCATCTCCTCCCACCATCTCTCTCTCTCTCATTTCTCTCTCTCTCATCTCATCTCTCTCTCTCATCTCTGTACTGTAAGCATATGTTATAAATCCTATTTTATTATTTATGTTTGCGTTGTGGATTGCATCATTGATGCTGCAACTACTGAACACCCTATTATTTACATGTGTGAATATGTGCACATACACATCTGACATTTTGGTAACAAATGTGCTGCACAGGCTTAGGTGTTGTTTTTTCCCCCAAACATTGCAAGGGAGTTTGCTTCTTTTTTTTAAAACCCGGATATGACATGTACATAGTACAGTCGACCCCCTCACTAAACGGCCCTCTGATTTGCGACCTCCCCTCTTTTAAGACTGAAATATGAATGACGGATCGTTTTTCTTCAAAACTTGCCTCCTCATTTACGACTCCCCCTCTAACGCGTTTTACGACCGTAAATCTTGTTGATTTTACGACCGATGCAACACATTCTGACCTTCTCGCACTCAGTTTGAGCCGACGCACAGCTGGGGTACTACTGTTGTTAGGTCAATCTCGGTAAAAACGAACCGTTCTCACGCCGAAATTGAAGAATTTAATCAGCGATATCACGATCTGACCACGAAATGTCACCACTTTTATGCACATGTGTCATCACTGAGCAGTTTATGATCAAAGTTTGAACTGAAACCGTCGCGATCGTGTCGATCTTTACGAACTCTGTGCACACGTAGGCCTAAATGCGAAGTCAACTCCCAAGTTGAAACTAGGTGATCGGTCACACTCCATAAGTTGGAACTCAGTGAATGGTCTCACTTTATAAAAAATAAGTTTGAAAAGCAGCTCCTTTCCGTTATCAAATTGATAAATCGGCTTTAGTATGTGCACTGAAACACTCACTGAATGCAAACAACTCACAAAATCTGATAAATGAAAGCAGCTGGCGCATTAGTGTTTGCCGTGATTTCGTATTTGCGGTGTGTGCGGCGCCATTTTGTCAGCCGAGTTGTATGCGCGGTAAAAGTTCCGTGTGTGCGAACTGTGACTGAAAATGAACTGCCAGAGCGTAAAATGGCGAAAATTAGGTCTGTACTTTTGTTATGTGTAGTTTGTGTGTGAGTGCAACACGGGCCGTCGAGCACACTGTTTTCTGTTTTCGCTCGTTTTCGTATATTAGCTAGACCGCGGATGTTTCATTCAAGAATGACGGAGAAAGCATGTTTTAGTTTTAGTGTATGCATGTGCTGTGCGTCATATACGGTGTAGTGAGTCACTAGTGCATTGTTTTGGTCACCCCCGATTTAAGACCCCCCTCTTTTACGACCGATTTTTCGCGATTTTTTGAAAGTCTTAAAAGAGGGGGTCGACTGTATAATAGGAAAAATGAGTAAAATGAGTATTCGCTTTGGCTTTTTAAAACGTTCTATTATGGCCTTGGGATACATTTTACGCTGATTAATTTTTCATTAAATATGGTCCATTGATGATGATGACCTTATATCCAGTTCTGCTTCTGATCAGGTATGACAGACACCTTGATTCTGAAATGGAGGACAGCCCTTCATGGGCATAGAATTCTCTCGGTTATTCACTGTTGTTGAACTTCAATTTTTTTTCAAGAATTCACATGATAATCTTCATCTCAGGAGAGTAAAAGGCGTCATCGATGCAAGCTAGATCTTTATTTTTGGATTCAGATTTTCTTTTACTGAGGCCTATTATATTACAAAAGCAAATATGTATTAAAAAAAAACACCAACCAAACAAAAAAACAACTCTGATGTAACTTTTCCAAACTTGAACTGGGTTGAACCATGACCAGCATTCTTTTTTTTTTTTTATCAGTTTAATTTTAAAGATTTATAAGATTCTATAATGTTGTAAGCCAGGGCCTGTATTCACGTTGAGATAGCATGAGACTTAGCATGATGCTAACTTAGAAGCTCTTCCAATGTCCTATAGGATTTAATAGGACTTTTGGAAGAGCTTCTAAGTTAGCATGATGCTAAGTCTCATGCTATCTCAACGTGAATACAGGCCCAGGTTATTTCTTTGTTATTTTTTTTGTCACTGGGTCAAAATCAACTGTTGTGTATCTTCAGGCCAGCCACGTTTCAGAAAAGAGCCACTAGGTCTCTAGACTTAAATCACTTGCATTGTGGTGGTGTTCAGGTATCAGTGTAAAGTTATGCGCAGTCTAGAAGCAGTGCTGCTTCAAATAACAGGTGACTTAGCTGCTTGTATTCTTATAGCATGCTCGTGATGTACTTTTGAGCGGCATGTCTGCAATGATGACCATTTTTTTCCCCGGCTTATCGATAAATGCTGATAATATGTGACACTTTTCAAGCCAGTTGACCTGAGCAGACATTTTGATGATGCACTAAAGCCCGCCATGTTGCTGTATTTTAATTTCTTTCTCAGCACCAAAAAAAAAGGTAATGGTTCCCTCCTGAACTGCTTTTTTTTTTGTTTGGGGGGGGGGGGGGGGACTTGAAAAAATGTATGGATTTAAAGGTTGAATTTAACCCTTTCACCACCAGTTGCATTTCTGCACTGGTCAAACCGATTTAACACCCATGTAATTGGCATTAAATTGGGATCTGTTATTCAATTACCCTTTTTTATCTTTTAAATTGACTTGCAACAGATCTCAATATGTTGGTGTCTTTTTTGTACTGTTGCTTATCTTTGTTGAATCGGGGATATTGTAAAATAAATGGCAGAGCACAGAGAGTGTCCTAATTCTTTGTTTGGATCATTTGCCTCTGTTGTATACTTTGCAAAGCTGATGTTGGCAGCCATTTGTGTGGGAACACATCATTTTTTCTGTCAATGAGGGTGTCTGCGATGATGACCATTTTTTTCCCCGTCATATCGATAAATGATGATAACCTGACTTTGTTCAAGCCAGTTTCCCTGAGCAAACACCCTCATCATCATGAAGTTAAATAATATGGTTATCTGATTCTCTCTCTCTCTCTCTCTCTCTCTCTCTCTCTCTCTCTCTCGCTCTCTCTCTCTCTCTCTCTATCTCTCTCTCTCTTAGGGCTCTCTCTCTCTGCCTCTCTCTCTCTCTGTACTGTAAGCATATGTTATCATCTAGTTTATTATTTATGTTTGTGTTGTGGATTGCATCATTGATGCTGCAACTACTGAACACCCTATTATTTACTACACGTACATGTGTGAATATGTGCACATACACATCTGACATTTTGGTATCAAATGTGCTGCACAGGCTCAGGTGTTGGTTTTTCCCCAAACATTGCAAGGGAGTTTGCTTCTTTTTTTTAAAACCCGGATATGACATGTACATAGTATAATAGGAAAAATCCTGTGTAACATGTTTTTTTAATTTGATAATTTTTTTATTTGGAAAATGAGTATTCGGTTTGGCTTTTTAAAACGTATTATGGCCTTGGGATACATTTTACACTGATTAATTTTTCATTAAGGTATGCTCCATTGATGATGATGACCTTATATCCAGTTCTGCTTCTGATCAGATATGACAGACACCTTGATTCTGAAATGGAGAGTAGCCCTTCATGGGCATAGAATTCTCTCGGTTATTCACTGTTGTTGAACTTCAATTTTTTTTCAAGAATTCACATGATAATCTTGTCATTACCCTCTTCTCAGGAGAGTAAAAGGCGTCGTCAATGCAAGCTAGATCTTTATTTTTGGATTAAGATTTTCTTTTACTGAGGCCTATTATATTACAAAACCAAATATGTAAAAAAACACCAACCAAACCAAAAAAAAACTGATGTAGCTTTTCCAAACTTGAACTGGGTTGAACCATGACCAGCATTCTTTTTTTTTTTATCAGTTTAATTTTAAAGATGTTACAAGCCAGGGACGGTATTCATGTCGAGATAGCATGAGACTTAGCATGATGCTAACTTAGAAGCTCTTCCAATGTCCTATAGGATTTAATAGGACTTTTGGAAGAGCTTCTAAGTTAGCATCATGCTAAGTCTCATGCTATCTCGACATGAATACCGTCCCAGGTTATTATTATTATTTTTAATTTTTTTCAGTGGGTCAAAATCAACTGTTGTGTATCTTAAGGCCAGCCATGTTTTAGAAAATTACCACTAGGTCTCTAGACTTAAATCACTTGCATTGTGATAGGGGTTGTTCGGGTATCAGTGTAGTTTAAGCTATGCACAGTCTAGAAGCAATGCTGCGTATATCCTCAGGCTGAGCCACGTTTCAGAAAAGAGCCACTAGGTCTCTAGACTTAAAATCACTTGCATTGTGGTGTTGTTCAGGTATCAGTGTAAAGTTATGCGCAGTCGAGAAGCAATGCTGCTTCAAATAACAGGTGACTTAGCTGCTTGTATTCTTATAGCATGCTCGTGATGTACTTTTGAGCAACATGTCTGCAATGATGACCATTTTTTTCCCCGGCTTATCGATAAATGCTGATAATATGTGACACTTTTCAAGCCAGTTGACCTGAGCAGACGTTTTGCTGATGCACTAAAGCCAGCCATGTTGCTGTATTATAATTTCTTAGCACACAAAAAAGGTAATGGTTCCCCTCCTGAAGGGCTTTTTTGTTTGGGGCTGGGTGTTTCGTTTTTTTATAAAGTTGAATTTAACCCTTTCAGTTTTACCACCAATGTTGCCTTTCTGCACTGGTCACACCGATTTAACACCCATGTAAAAGGAATGAAATTAAGATCTGTTATCCATTTAATGAGCCTGTGTTGTTAATGTTGGAAGCTAAGGGAAGGCCTTAGTACTTGGCATAAGGGGAATCACAGTATTGGAGATGCCAACTTTTATATGCCCAGGTACGTTTGACAGACGATTTTGGCTGAAAAATGGCTGGTAGTTAAAGAATGTACAGCTGTTGTGAGAGGAACTTGAATTTGATGGGGAGCGTATTGTCTTTAAAATTTAGTGTCATCTAAATTGAAACAAAATTTTATTTGAAAATAGATTCTTTACTGAAAATGTGCTTGCACCAAATTCTCATTAGAAAGCCATTTGCTGATGGCCTTGTTTTACCGTTATTATAATTTATATCTCAGTTGAATTTGGGGTGTTACCTGCAAGTGTAAAAGAAATGGCAAATTTCTGGAGCACAAATGTTTTTTTCAGTCCTTTGTCTTTTGATAACTGATCAAGCGCACATACACACATTCACGGAAGTTCTGTATGGAAACGCTGCAAATAAGTAAAAGAAAGAAGGAAAAATCAGTGGACGTGGAAACAGTGTTTCCATACAGAACTTCTGTGTGTGTGTGTGTGTGCGCCAACATAGAAATGCTTGCAGGAAATCTTCATTTTCTCTGACAGTGAGGGTAGTTTGCAATGATGACCATTTTTTTCCCCGTCATATCGATAAATGATGATAACCTGACTTTCATCAAGCCAGTTTCCCTGAGCAAACACCCTCATCATCATAAAGTTGAATACTATGGTTATCTGATTCTCTCTATCTTTCTCTCTCTCTGTATACTGTAAGTATGTGTTGTCATCTAGTTTATTACTTACGCTTGTGTTGTGGATTGCCTCATTGATGCTGCAACTACTGAACACCCTATTATTTACTGCACGTACATGTGTGAATATGTGCACATACACATCTGACATTTTGGTAACAAATGTGCTTCACAGGCTTAGGTGTTGGTTTTTCCCCAAACATTGCAAGGGAGTTTGCTTCTTTTTTCTTTTTTTTACCCGGATATGACGTGTACATCATAATATGAAAAATCCTGTGTAACAAGGTTTTTTAATTTGGTAATGATCCAGAAAGGTTTATGATGATTTTTAGCTTTGGAAAATGAGTATTCGCTTTGGCTTTTTAAAACATTCTATTATGGCCTTGGGATACATTTTACACTGATTAAGTTTTCATTAAGGTATGCTCCATTGATGATGATGACCTTTTATCCAGTTCTGCTTCTGATCAGACCTGACAGACACCTTGATTCTGAAATGGAGGACAGCCCTTCATGGCCATAGAATTCTCGGTTATTCGCTGTTGTTCAACTTCATTTTTCTCTCTCAAGAATTCACATATAATCGTGTCATTACCCTCGTCTCAGGAGAGGTTTGACAGACGATTTTGGCTGAAAAATGGCTGGTAGTTAAAGAATGTACGGCTGTTGTGAGAGGAACTTGAATTTGATGGGGAGCGTAGTGTCTTTAAAATTTAGTGTCATCTAAATTGAAGCAACATTTTGTTTGAAAATAGATTCTGTACTGAAAATGTTCTCACATTTACTTGCATCAAATTCTCATTTGAAAGCCATTTGCTGATGGCCTTGTTTTACCATTATTATAATTTATATATCTGTTGAATTTGGAGTGTTAACTGCAAGTGTAAAAGAAATGGCAAATTTCTGGAGCACAAATGTTTTTTTCAGTCCTTTGTATTTTGATAACTGATCAAGCGCACGTACACACATTCACGGAAGTTCTGTATGGAAACGCTGCAAATAAAGAAGGAAAAAATCAGCGGACGCGAAACGGTGTTTCCGTACAGAACTTCCAAGTATGTGTGTGTGTGCGCCAACATAGAAATGCTTGCAGGAAAACTTCATTTTCTCTGACAGTGAGGGTAGTTTGCAATGATGACCATTTTTTTCCCCGTCATATCGATAAATGATGATAACCTGACTTTCATCAAGCCAGTTTCCCTGAGCAAACACCCTCATCATCATAAAGTTGAATACTATGGTTATCTGATTCTCTCTATCTTTCTCTCTCTCTGACTGTGTACTGTAAGTATGTGTTGTCATCTAGTTTATTATTTACGCTTGTGTTGTGGATTGCCTCATTGATGCTGCAACTACTGAACACCCTATTATTTACTGCACGTACATGTGTGAATATGTGCACATACACATCTGACATTTTGGTAACAAATGTGCTGCACAGGCTTAGGTTCAACGTTTTTCCCCAAACATTGCAAGGGAGTTTGCTTCTTTTTTCTTTTTTTTACCCGGATATGACGTGTACATCATAATATGAAAAATCCTGTGTAACAAGGTTTTTTAATTTGGTAATGATCCAGAAAGGTTTATGATGATTTTTAGCTTTGGAAAATGAGTATTCGCTTTGGCTTTTTAAAACATTCTATTATGGCCTTGGGATACATTTTACACTGATTAAGTTTTCATTAAGGTATGCTCCATTGATGATGATGACCTTTTATCCAGTTCTGCTTCTGATCAGACCTGACAGACACCTTGATTCTGAAATGGAGGACAGCCCTTCATGGCCATAGAATTCTGTCGGTTATTCGCTGTTGTTCAACTTCATTTTTCTCTCTCAAGAATTCACATATAATCGTGTCATTACCCTCGTCTCAGGAGAGGTTTGACAGACGATTTTGGCTGAAAAATGGCTGGTAGTTAAAGAATGTACGGCTGTTGTGAGAGGAACTTGAATTTGATGGGGAGCGTAGTGTCTTTAAAATTTAGTGTCATCTAAATTGAAGCAACATTTTGTTTGAAAAAAGATTCTTTACTGAAAATGTTCTCACATTTACTTGCATCAAATTCTCATTTGAAAGCCATTTGCTGATGGCCTTGTTTTACCGTTATTATAATTTATATCTCTGTTGAATTTGGAGTGTTAACTGCAAGTGTAAAAGAAATGGCAAATTTCTGGAGCACAAATGTTTTTATTTTTTCAGTCCTTTGTCTTTTGATAACTGATCAAGCGCACGTACACACATTCACGGAAGTTCTGTATGGAAACGCTGCAAATAAAGAAGGAAAAAATCAGCGGACGCGAAACGGTGTGTCCGTACAGAACTTCCAAGTATGTGTGTGTGTGCGCCAACATAGAAATGCTTGCAGGAAAACTTCATTTTCTCTGACAGTGAGGGTAGTTTGCAATGATGACCATTTTTTTCCCCGTCATATCGATAAATGATGATAACCTGACTTTCTTCAAGCCAGTTTCACTGAGCAAACACCCTCATCATCATAAAGTTGAATACTATGGTTATCTGATTCTCTTTATCTTTCTCTCTCTCTGACTGTGTACTGTAAGTATGTGTTGTCATCTAGTTTATTACTTACGCTTGTGTTGTGGATTGCATCATTGATGCTGCAACTACTGAACACCCTATTATTTACTGCACGTACATGTGTGAATATGTGCACATACACATCTGACATTTTGGTATCAAATGTGCTTCACAGGCTTAGGTGTTGTTTTTTCCCCCAAACATTGCAAGGGAGTTTGCTTCTTTTTTTTTACCCGGATATGACTTTTACATAGTATAACATGAAAAATCCTGTGTAACAAGGTTTTTTAATTTGGTAATGATCCAGAAAGGTTTAGGATGATTTTTAGCTTTGGAAAATGAGTATTCGCTTTGGCTTTTTAAAACGTTCTATTATGGCCTTGGGATACATTTTATGCTGATTAATTTGTCATTAAAATAATTTGTTTATGCTCCATTGATGATGAAGACCTTATATCCAGTTCTGCTTCTGATCACACCTGACAGACATCTTGATTCTGAAATGGAGAACGGTCCTTAGTTATTAACCCTTTCAATGCCAGCTATTTTTCGGCCAAATATTTCTGTCAAACTTGCTCTACGGGTAAAGAAAATTGGTGCGTGCAATACTGTGAATCCCTCTATGACATGTGTCAAAGTCAAACAAGAGTTCCAAAGTTGACAACATAAGGTCATTGGATAACAGATCCTAATTTCATGCCTTTTTAGTGACATACAACGATACGTGTTAAATCAGTGTGTTGCAGAAATGTGACTGTGAAAGGGTTAATGGCTGTGAAAGGGTTAATGGACTTAGAAATTTATTAACCGAAGCTTTGCTTGTTCATTTAGGTATATAGACAGTTCTCATGTATTGATGCAGCTTAAGTTTGGATTATGTTTTATTTGTACGATGATCTTGTTGTGTAGTTTTCTTACAGGGGAGAATAAAACAAGTCAAAATTGGATTAGAATGCTTACTACAGTGAATCCTCCCAAATAAGACCTCCCATTATAAGACTCCTTCCCACATAAGACCTACTTCTCTGAGACGTTGCCCTTCTTTGTAAGTATTCAAATGTCCTCCCTTATAAGATCCCTCCCTTATAAGACCTCATTTTGAATGATTTTTGAAGGTCTTATAAGGGAGGTTCCACTGTAATGTAAAAGGAAAAAAGACATTGATGCTATTGGGTGATCTTAACCTTGGTATTATGAATCACCATTCATTTCTTTATCAACGTAAAGATTCAGTTCAAAGAAAGACAATTCAGTTATAACTTAGTGGATTCTATTTTTTGCTATTTAACTTTTCTAGCACCATGGGCGAATACCCAAGACATTACTCTACATTCCCATCAAGCGCAAAAGACATTCACTGCCAAGCACACTGCCATGTGTTTGTTATTTTTAGTGCTTTTGTTACTGTTTTTGCCATTAATGTTTTTTTAAGTCCTCATTTTGTTCATTTGGCTTTTTAGCATGATATTTTAATAACTGATTAACATAGAAATGTTTTCAGGAAAACTTTGTTTTCTCTGTCATTGAGGGTGTTTGCAATGATGACCATTTTTTCCCCGTCATATCGATAAATGATGATAACCATCATTGTTCAAGCCAGTTTGCCTGAGCAAACACCCTCATTATTTTGAAATGGTATAATTATATATAGTTAAGCCTCTCTCTCTATGTGACTAATAATGTAGTAAGAAAATATCAAAACAAAATCTGAATTTTGTATAAAAATTGGCGGGTGCGCCTTATACTGTTATAGTCAGAAAAATACGGTAATTATCCAATTAGTACCAGTTTGTTTGTCTCGAGTTCATTGACAAAGTTCGTCAAAATGAGTTGTTCTTGGTTTTATTAATACTTTTTATAATGCACTGTTTTGTCCATGAGTGAGGATGACTGCAATGATGACTATTTTTTCCCCGTCATATCGATAAATGATGACAACTTGATATTGTTCAAGCCAGTTTACCTGAGCAGACATCCTCATCTTGGTTATTGATCCACTTCACATACAGCTAAGTTATGTGCATTTAAAATAAGCTGATACCTGTGCTCTTAATGTACTCTGTGTTGATAATGATAACTAGTATTAGTAGTAAAGTGTTTTCTTCCTCCTCATCATGTTTATATATTGGGGCTTCAAGCACTGAAACTTGGCGTTGAGCTGAGTATTTCTCATTTTGTCTTTAATCCTTCATCTGTCCGTAATTGACCAACTCTTTCCTGCTGCACCTTTGCTGTTTGACATTTGGTTTAAAAAAAATAAATCCCTCTATTGACAGTATGCTGTCCAAAGCCTCTCAGTAACATCAAAGATTCTAAAAGGGTAAGATGGACTACTTAAGAGTTACAGCGAACCGGGCTGATAGAGTTATCGTTAGTGGGGTACAGTTCAAATCAAATCAAATCATCTTTATTATCTCATAACTGAGAAATTGCAGCCAGGTGCACATAAGAAAAACAACAACAATAAACACATTTATCAACAAAAACAACAACAATAAACACATTTATCAACAATTCAAGAATATAAACTAATAACTAATAACACTGCAATATTGTAGTTGTACACCATTCACAGCGGCGGCTATCCAAAAACTTTTTGAACGGAGAATTCAACTGGCCTATCGACGTGTAAATGTGTCACGTTTAAAAGGGACATAACCAATGTTTCTGTCTTCACTACTCATATAGGGAAAAGAGACCGGATGTTTGTCTTCCCATATGCAGTCTTTGGTAGCATACATTGAGCTCTTGTGTTAAGCAGTTAAAAGTGGGTAGTTATTGCAAAAACAACAAAAATATCCTTTTTTTTATCTTCACTGGGTATGTTTGAAAAATCAGGTTAAAAAAGAGAAAAAAAAGCTACAGCAAAAATTCCAAATGCCACATTCTCTGTCTGGTGGTGTGAAGTAAAAAAGATCTGCAGTGATGACCTTTTTTCCCCGGCATATCGATAAATGCTGACAACTATTGACAGTGTTCAAGCCAGTTTCCCTGAGCAGATCTTGTAAATTTTGGATAAAAGTTGATTGGTTGATGCATTTTTTTTTAAATGTACTTTTTATTCTTGCTGCTAATAAGACTAGATACTATTAGATAAACTTTTTCCAAGTAGACAATATCGTCGGTGAAATTAAGAAATCTTGTATCTCGATTTTTTAGTTAGATACATAGTCAGCTCTCTAATTTTTCCCGCCACCTTCCACCAAAAGCTTGTATCTCTAACGACTTTCTATCTGGGGGAAATGAGGTTGTGAAAATAGAAGAAAAACTTGTAAGTCCCAAATTCAGATCTAGTTAAGGACAAAAACCTTGTATCTTCGTTCTTTTCAAGTGTAAAAAAAATAAATTCAAAGTAATTTTAAGAAAATGCAGGACTAAACTCGCAATGTCTTGAACAACATATTCATCATAGCTAATCAATTGTGGTCAACACAGTTAATTTTTAAAAGTTTTTTTCCATTTTTCTCAAAACTACCGAAATTGAGATACGAGGTTTTTGAATTTCACCTTTTGCTCTTGCTGAAAGGCACTTTGGTTGTGTGCGATATCGGAATATTTTTCCTTGCAAAAGTTTTCCACACATTTGATATGAAAAGAATAAAAGGATCAGAATATTAACTCATTCGCATCACAACAATTTTGATGTATTAAAAAAACTCACAAATCACTCCAACCATACACACAAACAAAACATACATAAACAAAAGGAGAAATTAAAGAAGATTATGGGTTTTTTCTTCAGGTTTAGCCATGAGGAAGTGGTAGATCAGACTTTTTTTTATATAGACATTATATAGAAAATCTACACTGATTGGTTCCCCACAACAAACCACTACAAAAGCAAAATTAGAGGCAAAATTGTGATATAACGGAGCGAAGCGAGTTTAGAAGTGAACAAGGTATTGTGTGCACACAGATTTACTTCCCTTGAAGCAAATGCATCAAATTGATAGTTATCTATTAATTCCCGAACATATATGGCCGGAACGGCTTGAATGAGTTAAATGTCTGCAATGATGACCATTTTTTCCCCGGCTTATCGATAAATGCTGACAACTTGCAACACTTCAAGCCAGTTGACCTGAGCAGACACTTCATCATCTATCATTGCTGGTTTCATTATGTTTAATTTTTTGAAGGTTTTCATGTACCTTCTGATTGTAGACAATCAAGATTTTGTTGATATTATATTGGGTTGCAGTTTGTGCTGATTTTTGTTTGTTTTAATATTGTTCTTAAGTGTAGAATACACTAAGTATTGTTTGAAAAACAATGTTGTTATAAAACATTCTGGATGGTCAAAATAATGAAATGAAAGTAAGTTTCGGATGGTCAAAGTTATGAATTGTTAAATTAATATAATTTGGATCCGTGGATAATGATTGTAACTGTAACTGAATTGTAACTGAAGCAATCTTATGAGAACAATCGAAGAGGTTTAGTTCGATTGCTCTCATGATTGTAAGTGTAACTGAAGCAATCTTATGAGAACAATCAAAGAGGTTTGGTTTGATTGTTCTCATGATTGTAACTGAAGCAATATTATGAGAACAATCGAAGAGGTTTAGTTTGATTGCTCTCATGATTGTAAGTGTAACTGAAGCAATCTTATGAGAACAATCATTGTAACTGTAAGTGTAACTGAAGCAATCTTATGAGAACAATCGAAGAGGTTTGGTTTGATTGTTCTCATTGTAACTGAAGCAATCTTATGAGAACAATCGAAGAGGTTTGGTTCGATTGTTCTCATTATTGTAACTAAAGCAATCTTATGAGAACAATCGAAGAGGTTTGGTTCGATTGTTCTAGTAAGATTGCTTCTCTGCATATAACGTGAGTGAAGGTGGGTGATAAAGAAAGTTGCGTTCAGTGAGGCAATAAATAAGTGTGCTAGAAAACTAGGGGGGGGGGGGGGGGGGGGGGGGGGGGGGGGGGGGGGGAGTGGACATAACTCGGGATATTAAATATAAGAGATTTGGCATGGGAGTTTTTGTAAAATTCTTTTAACGCGCACATTTATTTGCCATTATCAATTTGTGTTGTTTCTTTTATATGTGTGCTCCAAGAAAATTATCCTGTATTTGAGGACATAATGCATGATTGATTGTAAAGTTTTAATGCTTACAAACAGAACAAGCACTGCCTGTGCATATCTTCAGGGTAGATTTTAAAAATCTGTCTGCAGTGATGACCATTTTTTCCCCGTCATATCGATAAATGCTGACAACCTGTGACTTTTCAAGCCAGTTGACCTGAGCAGACATTCTATCATTTCTCATTGCTGGTTTCAGGATATTTATGTTACATTTATTGAAGATTTTTATGTACTGTAGACATTTTCAAGATTTTATAAATATTTTGTTGATATTATTTTGGGTTGAATTTTAATGTTTCTCGTTTTTATGTGTATAACACATTACATTTTTATCAATATTTATTGTTTGGAGCACACAGTGAAGACATTGATGTTATAAGAGATTTCTGGTGGTTAGCATTATAAACTGTTATCTACATGTTATATGGATCTCTGACAGTAGCTAAAATGTTGATGCTTACGAATAGAAATACCACTACAGGTACCTGTTCATGGTAGATGTAAAAAATCTGTCTGCAATGATGACCATTTTTTTCCCCGTCATATCGATAAATGCTGATAACTTGACATTGTTCAAGCCAGTTTCACCTGAGCAGACAATCTAATCTTTTACTAATGAAATTTCCCCTCGCAAGTATTTCTCTGCCAAAAAAAATCTAGGGTTGACCAAATAAAAAAAAGTTATGTTAACTGTGAACATAAAACTCAAATGGAATCTTCTATCTCATGAAATGTCGGAGGGACAGCTGAGTGTCTTCAGATTCAGATATTAGAAATGAATGGAGTTATTGCGTTAAAGAGAAACGACCAACGTTCACTTTCACTTATGCCTGTCAAATAGGCACACCAACAAATATTTGGATTGGGGGCAGCCATAAGGACCATCTGCTCACAAAGGGGTAAAAAGGATAAATATTGGCTCCAAGCATATCGAGGCATACCAGTTTGTTCTGTGTTGTGTGTTTAAGTGTAACATAATTCAAGACGAGAAGGCTATGCCATTCTTGAATTAATGTTGATTTTCTTTGTGCACAAATTCTCTCCATGTGTCGTGTTATGAATTATACTATATATTTTTTGTGTTATGTTTTCAAACATTGTTAAGATTCATTGATGTGTGTTTTGCTATGCATGGTCGAACTTTACGCTGTGACAGTCCTGATATGACCCATAGTTGTTGACGGGACTATATTACTTTATTAATAGACTACACTAATTCTCTTCACCACTGTTGTTTACTGTATGAGTGATGGTCATAAAGGCAGTCCTGGGTCATCCTTGTTTGTGCACTAATTCTCTCCACCACTGTGTGTGTACTGCACTAGTGATGGCTATAGGCTGACCTGTGGGTCATCCTTGTTTGTGCAAACTAATTCTTCTCCACATGTTGTGTACTGTAGAGTGATGGTCATACAGGCAGTCCTGGGTTCACCCTTGTCTGTGCCAACAATTCTCTCCATCACTGTTGTGTACTGTACTGTGTGATGGTCATATAGGCTGACTTGGGTCATCCGTTTTTGAGGCTGAACATTGGTTCTCATGGGCTGCTGTTAAGCTTGCTAGGTGACTGTGCTGAAAATAAAACGGGAAGGAGGTAATTACAGAGTTAACCTTTGTTTACATTTCCTCTCTCCTTGCCTCGACTATAGTGCTATCATTGGACTCCAAGCGTTGGGAAACAAATCTGCTTTTGATTTTGTTTTGCCGTTTTACTGTGACTTAAAAAACAGAATCCACGTTGGTTGGGTACGTTGTGTCTCCCAGTGAACCTGTCTTTGTAGAGGAGGGAAAACCTTGGTCTGTCTCAATGTGGCTGTTGTTTATATTTTGAAGCACCCATGTCACTTGTAGAGGCATCGAAAATGAGAGGTCTGGTATCCCAATTACCCTTTTAAACCCTTCGATCGTATACTGTCGCCTCTTGGCTAACACAATGATTGAACACCCATGTCCCTGAGAGGCATCAAATGAGGGTTGGTGTATTCCAATGACACCTAACCTTTCATCGCACTGTCGCTCTTGGCACCGAGCGAATGATCGAACACCCACTTCACTGCAAGGCATCAAATGACGGGTGCCTGGCTATTCCAATGACCTTAACCCTGTTTCATCGCCACTGTCGCCTCTGGCACCACAATGATTTTGAACACCCATGGGCACTGAAAGGGATCAAAATGAGGGTTGGTATCCAATGACCTTAACCCTTTCACGTCACTGTCGTTTTGGCGTCTTGGCACCAGATCAGTTGGTAATTGAAAACCCATGCACTGAGAGGCATAAATGAAGGGTCTGGTATCCAATGACTCGTTATGTTCTTCATTTTGGGAGGTAAAATAGGCCCCTATTTTATGAGTGCAATCAATGGTGGAATCCCAAATATTGCAGAATGAAAGGGCGTTTTCTCTAAGTTTAATGGAAGTTTTGGCGGGAAAAAATTGGCTAGCGTTGAAATGTGTGAAAAACCTAAACGTTTTCCTTGGTGTGTGTGCATGATTGAAGATCTGAACCAGCAGGAACAGATGGTCTGCGGCGGAGAAGTTCCGCGACAAACCAACCCGACTGGGGGGCACCACGGAGGGGACACGATCCCCTCCACCGTATCCCAGCCCATCCTAGGCAGAGAGTCCGCCAGGTAGGAAAGGGGAGGTTCGGTTAGTCCATGCTTGTCTGTCTGTTGGACTGAGTGGCTTTGTGGAGTGAGTTGTTATGGAGTGAAGGGAGTAGAATGTTGTACACAAGGTTTAGAAAAGTGTTACTAGCAAGTTCGGAAGTATACTTTATATCTTCCAAAAGAGAACTTCAGGTTAGTGCAACAAACATGACAGAGATACAACATAACTGAAAGAAAATAATCCAACGCGTGAAACGAAATTATACCAACCAAACAATTATTAAGAATTTGAGTGTACTTGTTGAGTGTGACCAGCCCAACTCGTGTGTGAAAGTTTGTTTGGGATTACACGTAGACCAGATAGCCACATGTATGACAATAATGCAGTGGGGCTCAATTGCCTTTGACCATTTCTGAGTCATCTGATGTATGCCGATTTTTAGTATAAATAGAAATACTGAGGAAGGAATGCCTTGAGTAATACTGTCGTGTAGTTGGAAATTGTGTAATATTTTATTTATTCGCAGATATTAATATTTGTACTTACACTTTCTGTTTAGCTTACTACCCCGCCCTATTTCCCTTTACTTAACTACATGTATAAATCAATTACATGGATAACAGTGTCTTACAGTATGTATAAAATATAACAATGTACTGGGTTATTACTGAAGAATTCTGGAGTCACAATCGACATTTCCTTGCACTCACCTTTTCTGCTCGTGCTTAACAACGCAAAACAGCGATGGTTTACCCATGATGAAAGAGGAGTAAATGCCATCGACATAGGTGTTTATCTTCAATGTCTGCGATGATGACCATTTTACCTATAAGAAGAGGCTGTAAGCATTCTAGATCAGTGTTTTATCTCAATGTGCCCTGCAACGAGGCATGAACCACTTATGTACACCACCGGAGATGAAACGAGGAGTCTAAAAGAATCCCTGACATAGTGTACTTTGTATCTCAAGTCTGCGATGATGACCATTTCACCCTGATGAAAAGAGGAGTAAATGCACGACATTATGTTTTATCTCAAGTGTCTGCGAGGATGACCATTTTACACTGATGACACAAGAGGAGTCAAATGAATCGAACTGAGTGTTTTTATCTCGATGTCTGCGATGATGACCATTTCACCATGATGAAAGAGGGCAGCAAAATGCACGACACTTTTAGATGTTGTTCTATCTCAATGTCTGCAGATGATTGACCATTTCACTGTGATGAAATAAGGAGTAAATGCATCGCACATAGTGTTTTTATCTCAATGTCTGCGATGATGACCATTTTACAATGATGAGAAGAGGAGTAAATGCATCGACATAGTGTTTTTATCTCAATGTCTGCGATCGATGACCATTTTACCATGAATGAAAGAGGAGTAGAATTGCATCACATTAAGGGTGGTTTGGTTATCGTCAATGTCTGCGATGATGACCATTTTAGGCTCCTGATGGAGAAAGTATGGACAGCGATAAGAATGAAAGTCGACATAGTGTTTATTATCTCAATGTCTGCGATGATGAACCATTTCCACCATTGCATGAAAGAGGAGTAAAGCATCGACATAGTGTTTTTATCTCAATGTCTGGTCGATGATGACCATTTCACCCTGATGAATAGAGGAGTAAATGCATCGAATAGTGTTTTATCTCAATGTCTGCGATGATGACGATTTCTACCATGATGAAAGAGGAGTAAATGCACTCCGAACATAGTGTTTTTTATCTCGAATGTCTGCTCGATGATGACCATTCTACCATGATGAAAGAGGTAGGTAAATGCATCGACATAGTGTTTTATCTCAATGTCTGCGGATGATGACCATTTTACCTGATGAACAGAGGAGTAAATGCATCGACAGTACGGTTTTTATCTCAATGTCTGCGATGATGACCATTTCACCCTGATGGACAAGGGGGAGTAAATGCATTCGACAGTAGGTGTTTTTATCTCAATGTCTGCGTGATGACCATTTCACCCTGATGAAAGAGCGAGTAAATGCAGTCGGAAATAGTGTTTTTATCTCAATGTCTGCGATGATGACCATTTTACCATGAGGAAAGAGGAGTAAATGCATCGACATAGTGTTTTTATCTCAATGTCGCGATGATGAACCATTTCACCCGGATGAAAGAGGAGTAAATGCACTCGACATAGTGTTTTTATCTCAATGTCTGCGATGATGACCATTTTACCCTGATGAAGAGAGCGGGAGAAAATGCATCGACATAGTGTTTTTATTCAATGTCTGCGATGGGGACCATTTTACCCTGATGAAAGAGGAGTAAATGCATCGACCATAGGTTTTGTTATCTTGCCAAATGCTGGCAGATGGATGACACAATTTGTACTCCCGCCCATCAGATTGAAAGAGGGAGTACAATGCACAACTCGACATAGGTTTTCTGATCTGTCAATGTCTGCGAGAGGATGACGATTTTAGCCATGCTGAAAGAGGGAGAAATGCATCGACATGCTGTTTTATCTGCAATGTCTGCTGATCGATGACCATTTTACCCTGATGAAAGAGGAGTAAATGCATCGACATAGTGTTTTATCTCATGTCTGCGATGATGACGATCCTTTACCTGATGAAAGAGGAGTAAATGGCACGCCATAGTTGTTTTTGATCTCAATGTTGCGTGATGACCATTTCACCTGATGAGAAGAGGAGTTACAATGCATCGACATAAGTGTTTTTATCTCAATGTCTGCGATGATGACGATTTACCATGATGAAAGAGGAGAAATGCATCGACGTGTAGTGTTGTTAGTCTTCAATGTCTGCGATGATGACATTTTACCTGATAAGAGAGGGGAGCGTAAATGCATTCTGACATAAGTGTTTGTGATCTCAATGCTGCTCGATGATACCCATTTTACCCGATGAAAGAGGAGTAAATGCATACCATAGGTTTTTATCTCAATGTCTGCGATGATGACCATTTCACCCTGATGAAAGAGAGTAAATGCATCGACATAGTGTTTATCTCAATGTCTGCGGAGTGATGACCATTTTTACCCTGATGAAAAGAGGAAGTAAAGCATCGGACATAGGGTGGTTTTTCTGA
Source organism: Phymorhynchus buccinoides (assembly GCA_017654935.2). Classification (NCBI taxonomy): domain Eukaryota; kingdom Metazoa; phylum Mollusca; class Gastropoda; order Neogastropoda; family Raphitomidae; genus Phymorhynchus; species Phymorhynchus buccinoides. The sequence continues at coordinate 28,971,421 of CM065703.1, forward strand.
TTTACTTAACTGTTCTAGCCCAGATGATGACCGAGTATGTATTTACCATGATGATAAGCGGCACGTAAATGCATCGGGGACCCACTAGTAGGTATTTTGTATTGCGTCGTCAATGTCAGAGCTAGATGAACCATTTCACCCTGATGATAAGGGAGTGAAATGCATCGACATAGTTTGAGTTTTTATCTCGTAATGTCTGCGATGGATGGACCATTTTCACCATGATGAAAGAGAGTAAAATGCATCGACATAGCGATGCAGTGCTAACTTACTCAATGTCTGCGATGATGACCATTTTACCCTGATGAAGAGGAGTTAAATGCAATGTCGACATATGGTGGTTTATCATCAATGTTGCGATGATGACCATTTGTCCCTGATGGAGAAGAGGAGTAAATGCATCGACAGTAGTGTCGCTTTATATCAGAATGTTGGCGATGATGAAACGATTTTACCCAATGAAGAAAGACCGGGCGAGTTAAATGCATTCGACATAGTGTTTTATCCGCAGATGTCTGCGATGATGACCGAGTCGTTCGAACCTGGATAGAACAAAGAAGGAGTAAAATGCATCCGGAAAATATAGATGTTATTTTATCTTCAATGGTCAGCCGCGGATGATGACCATTTTACCCTGTGAAAGAGGGAGGAAATGCACGACATATTGTTTTTATCTCAAATGTCTGCGATGATGACCATTTTCACCATGATGAAAGAGGATAAATGCATCGACCATAGGGTTTTTATCTTGTCAAGGTGCTGGCGCATGCTGACCATTTCACCATGAATTGAAAGAGGAGTAAATTGCATCGACATAGTGTTTTCATCTCAATGTCTGCGATGATGACCAATGATTTACCCCTGATGTAAAAGAGGAGTTGACCAATTGCATCGACATTAGTGTTTTAATCTCGCCACAATCGTACTGCCTGATGATGTCACCCCCATTTTACGTCATGATGAGAAAGAGGCGAGTATAACTGCCATCGACTCACACCAGGTTGGTTTATTCTATCGTCCAAATGTCTTGCGCGATGAGTGACACATTTTACCCTGATGGAAAGAGGAGGTTATATGCATCACAGTCCCGACAAGCTGTTCTTTGACGTGCATATGTTGCAGAGATGACCATTTTACCCTGATGAAAGGATGGAGTAAATTATGCATCGACCTAGCTGGCTTTTATATCTCAATGTCATGCGATGATGAACGATTGTACATGATGAAGAGGAGTAAAGCATAGAAATAGTTGCGGTGTTTTTATCTCGGGGATGTCTGCGATGATGACCATTTCACCATGGATGAAAGAGTAGTAAATTGCATCAGAGCGCATAGTGTTTTATCTCAATGTGTCTGCGATGATGACGATTTTACCTGATGAAAGAGGAGTAAATGCATCGACATAGTGGTTTTATCTCAAGGTCTGCGATGATGACCATTTCACTCATGAAGAAGAGGAGAGTAAATTGAATTCGACATAGTGTTTTATAACTCAATGTCTGCACGATGATGAACCATTATCACCATCGATGGTTGTTCGAAAGGAGTGTGAGTGAAAGCGGCTCGACATAGGTTTTTGAATCTCAATGGTCACGATGCCTGACCATTTCACCCTGATGAACGATGGAGTCAATGCATTCGACATAGTGTTTTTATCTGCACTGTCTGCGGGATGGATGACCGATTTCACTCCTGATGAAAGAGGAGTAAATGCATCGACATTGTGTTTTATCTCACTGTCTGGACGATGATGACCATTTCATCCCTGGATGAAAGAGGAGGTAAAGCATGAATAGTGTTTTTATCTCAATGTCTGCGATGATGACGATTACCCATGATGAAAGAGAGTAAGAATGCCAGCGAATAGTGTTTTTATCTCAATGTTCGCTCTGACGATGATGACGATTTACCTGATGAAAGAGAGTAAAATGCATCGACATCCGTGTTTGTTTATCTCAATGTCTGCGATGATGACCTATTTCACATGATGAGAAGAGAGTAGCATTCGACATTAGGGTTTTATCCAGAGACACACAGTCTGCGATGTATGACATGGTTTTCACCATGATGAAAGAGGAGTAAATGCAGTGTCGACATATGGTTTTATACTCAATGTCGCGTGATGGAACCATTTCACCCTGATGAAAGAGGGGAGTAAATGCACTCGACATTAGTGTTTTATTCTCAATGTGCGCGAGATGACCATTTGACCCTGAGAAAGGAGGAGTAAACGCGTACGGCTTGCGAAATACTGTGTTTATCTATAATGTCTGCGGATGATGACCATTTCACCCTGAGGAAAGCAGTAGTATGCAGTTCTGACATAGTTTTTTTATCTCAAGGGTCTGCGATGTATGACATTTCACCATGATGAAAGAGGAGAAATGTGCATCGCTGAGTGGTTTGTATCATCGAATTGTCTGCTGAGATGATATTTTAACCTGGATGTGAAGAGGATTAAAGCCAGTCGACATAGTGTTTTATCCGAATGTCTGCTGTATGATGACGCGACTATCACCGGTGATGCAAGAGAGAGTAAATGCATCGAATAGTGGTTTGTTTGTTTGAGTGTTGAGTTGAGTTCAGAGTTGTGTCGTGCTTAGACTAGTGCAATTTTCCCCCCTTGCCCCCTGATGATCGAGACGAGTAGTTGTACCAGCATAGAAAGAGGAGTAAAGGTGCATCGACATAAGTGATTGTATCTCAATGTCTGCGATGATGACCCCATTCACCCTGATAAAGAGGAGTAAATGTCATCGACATAGGGTTTGTTATCTCAGGTCTGTCGATGATGACCATTCACCATGATGAAAGAGGAGCTAATGCATTGACTATAGTGTTGTATTTATCTCATATGTCTCGCGATGAATGACGAATATTAACGGCTGATGAAAGCGAAGTAAGACTGCGATCGACATAGTGCTTTTATTATCTCAATGTCGTGCGATTATGACGATGTTTACCATGAGAAAGAAGGAGTAAAGCATGACATAGTGTTTGTATCTCAATGTCTGCTGATGATGGGACTCGCAGTGTTTACCTGATGAGTAAGGAAGGAAATGTAAAGCATCGACATTATGTGTTTTTATGCTTCAAGTGTTCTGCGGATGTGACGATTTACGCAGTGAGTGGGAGGAAGAGGAGTAATGCATCGCACATAGGTTGGTTTATTCTCAATGATTTCGCAATGAATGCACATTTTTTAACCCCTGATGAAAGATGAGTAAAATAGCATCGACATAGTGTTGTTATCTCATGGGATGTCTGCGGATGATGACCATTGTGAACCCTGATGAGAAGAGTAGTGAAGATGCATCGAATAGTGTTGTTTATCTCAATGTCTGCGATGATGACATTTCACCCTGATGAAAGAGGGAAGTAAAGTGCATCGGGAATAGTGTTTTTATCTCAAGTCTCGGATGATCGGACAGCTATTTTCACATGATGAGAGAGGAGTAAATGCGGATCGGATCATGAGTGTTTTTTTAATCTAATGTTGCTTATGATGACCATTTGTTACCATGTATGGAAGAGGAGTAAATGCATCGACATCGTGTTTTTTTATGCGTACAATGTCTGCATGATGATGACCATTTACCCTGATGAAAGAGGGAGTAAATTGCATCTGACAGAGGAGTTTTGTATGTCTCAATGTCTGCGATGAGTGACCATTTTACCTCTGATGAAAGAGGAGTAAAGTGCATCGACATAGTTTCTTATCTCCACATGTCTGCGTGAGTGCACCATGATCTTTATCACCATGAGATGAAGAGGCAGTGTAATGCAGTCGAGCATAGGTGTTTTTATCTTCAATGTCGTGGACGATAGATGACCATTTTACCTGAGGAAAGAGATCAATTGCATCGAATAGTGTTTTGTATCTCATGTCTGCTGTATGATGACCATTGTCCCCGGCATATCGATAAATGATGAGAACTTGTGACATTCTCAAGCCAGTTTCTACCTGAGCAGATTGTGCTACTATACTAGATGCTTCTTGGGTGATCAAATGGGTTTAGTTTTCTTTATGATGAATCTACAGAAGTGACTGTCTCTTTAATATAAGTATTTGTACCATAGTAATATTGGTGATCGATAATGAGGCAGCTGTTGTTGGGGGGGTGGTGGGGGGGGCATGTGGTTGTTGAAGGTTACTCTAGTTTTCCGTTTCTTGAAGATTGTATGATTTAGATACCTGGGACATGTATCAGCACGGAATGTTTCTTGTGTACGGGAGAGAGAGCTGATGACGAGAGGGAGAAGAAATGAGAGGGGGGAGGATTGAGATGGTGCCGTTTGGGTATCGATTGTTCCGTATGATGTTGCTTCACTGCATACAGTGGAGGACTCCCTTATAAGACCTTCAAAAATCATCAAAAAAGAGGTTTTCCTGCTAAGAGAAGGTAAGTTTTAATACTGACAAAGAAGGCTAATGTCTCAGAGAGTGGTTTTTGTGGGAGGGAGGGTCTTAGGTTTAAGGAGGGTTGCAACTGTATATAAGTTGGTTTTTGAGCGAAGTTGGGGTAGGTGGGGAATAAAGAAGTATGTTCAGATACGTGTAGTGAGGCAGCGTCGAAGTGTGTTGTTGGAAAACTTAAGGGGATGGGGCGAATCTCAGGATCATTTAACAGAAAAGGAGATTTGGGGCCTTGGAATTTTTGTAAAATTCTTTTGTAATACATGCATTATTTTATCATTGTCAATTGTGTTGTTTCTTTATATGTTGTGGGATGTGCTCCCCCCCCCCCAAAAATTATCTTGCACTGGAGGATATAATTAAATTATGATTGATTGAAAATGAGCACTGGTGCTGCGGAAGCCTCCCGTTGTCTGATGATTATATAAAGAGAATAGGAGCCTCACACAAAGTTGGGATAAAGGGTCGACATGGTAAAAATTTAATTAGGGAAAAAACCACTCTGCAATTTGCCATAACCTGTCTGCGCATTGTACCCACTTATACCAATTTGGAGAGCAACCGAGGCCTTTGTTTGTGCCGGTTGTGTGTGCGCATGGAAATACTGTTGTGTTGTGTGCCACGCAGGAGATGAGACGGGAGTGGAGCAGAAGGACATTGGCTGGTCGAGTCTCAGGCAAATAGTGTCCAATTAAGTACCGGCCCCTAAAAAGCCATGCGGGCCACAGAAGCAACGACAACGACATCGTATTTTCATGCCATCATGGTCAGTACTGTTACCGTATGTTAGCATACAATAAAGATCATGTCCAGGCCACGCGTCAAACCCAAAGCCCATTCGCGCATCAAGAACAACACAACGACCATCATCAATGCAATCATGGTCAGTACTGTTACCTGTATGTGATACATGTCATGTCTCAGGCCAACGTGTCCAACCAAAGCCATTCGCGCCCTCAAAGAACAACAACGACATCATCTAATGCATCTAGGTCAGTACTGTTTAGCTGTATGTAACTAGTGACAATAGGAGGTTCATTGTCTCTAGGCAACGTTTACCCAAATGCCCATTCGGCGCCCCAAGGACAACGGAAATCGTCATGCCATCGCGATGGTCAGTACTGTTACCAGATATGTTACATACAATGAAGTCATGTATCAGGGCCAACGGTTCAACCAAGCCATTCGTGCCCCCTCAAAGAAAACCAACAAGACACATGCAATGCCATCATGGTCATTACTGTTACGTATGTTACATACAATAAGGCGCATCATATTTATAAGTCGCACCCCACGAAAATCGGTTGATGCTGAGCATAATAAGGGGGTGTTTCGTTTGATGTAATGGGAGCATTTATCTCTCTTCCCATTGATGATTGATCACACTTATCAGTTGCTTCTGATCAGACCTGACGGACACACTTGATTGCTGTAAATGGAGAGATTCTGCAAAAGGATGAAACTACATTTTAAGTTTGTTTGTATGGTCGGTTGTTGTTTTAAACAATATTAATGGATGGCAACATATTCCACACCTTTCTAGGTTGAACCGATATTGGAACTTAATAAACTTAATAAAATAACAATTAAACATTGTGGTACTATTTTACATTCGAAAACATACACAACGACGAGCATGGCCAAATTTCAGTCACAAGCTGCGTGGTTCGCATACATGCGAGCACACTCTGCCACACACTGTACTGCTTGCGCACACATCGAAAACTTGTAAGATGTGTAAATTATGCTTCATGAGTGGACTATATCTTGCAAGTTGTGGCGTGGTGAATCTAAGTGCGTACTGAGACCGTATCGTAAATTAGGCTAATACGAGCACTTTTGTTTTGGGAATTTAGTATAACATTATATGTACCCGTGTTGTGGACTGTCTAGAAACATCATGATTACACCACCTGAGTAAGTAGTATAACAATAAAAAATCAAGTTGTTGAGAGATGCAAGTCTTGCTGTATCTTATGAAGTCTAATGTGTTTTGTGTTGTGTGTGTGTTCAGGAGCTGACGATGTAGGACGTTCGCTAGTGTGTGAATGTAGTGTGCTGTATAGCGCCGCCCTCCCCTCACTTGCCCTTCTGTTTGCTTTGTGATGCAAAATCATGGATTTGTAATATTCGCAGCTCTGTGTTGTGTCATGTGTGTGTGTGTGTGATATTGATGATGAGAGAAAAAGCTAGGGTCATCTTGTTGTCTTGTGTACATGCGTAACTTATTCACAAAGCATTTCTATTTTCCAATGGCAACACGCAGTGATTGAGCCCACTCTTAATATGACTTGAGCGAGTCAACTGTGTTACCATGGGGAAATAGAAAATGTTATCATGAAGTAGTGTCTAACATTGTACACAGGACCTGTACCAATGGCTAAGAACTCCAGGGATAAATCCCAACAGCCGAAGCACTTGAGACACTATGGTACACAAATGACCAGCTAGAGATGAAACATACTGTGTGACCGCGTTTTTGATACCCCGACCTGCGCACGTGAGCAGCCACACTTCCGATTTTTGTTTTCTTTCTAGGAAGGATTTTTAAAATGATGATGTTATGCTGGGAGCTTTTCTATGGCTAAAAACAACCTCACATTAACTATGCAGAACCATAACATTTGATGCAGCCTGTGTTATTAGCTTATGCAATTGCGTTTGACACAGCCTTATGCAAGCTGTGTCCTGTGTCGTGAATGTGTGGAGTGGTGTTTCGCAGTCCGGAGTGCAGTTCATTATTGTGATGCCACAAACTCCTCCCCACTTTTCATCCTTTTTGCTGTCTTTCTCCTTTCCTCTTCGTTTCTAGCAAAACAGTAATGCTAAGCATGCGATATTTCACTATTTAAGACACAATGCAACAGAGAGCAATGTGATCTGTGTCTCACTATACATTACAGTGCCACCATAGAAGCGTGAATGGGGAGGCAGGGCAATAACTAAATGTTGTTTATATGTCTTTTGCTTCGTCCAGATCTTTCTGGGCGGACAGTGTCGTTGCTCCTACGCCACTCATTCCGATCCTCTCAAGCTCGCATGCCGCACACCCCAGCTTTGTTCAGGTAGCGAGAATCCGAGACCAGCAGTCCGAAGGGGAGCGAATCAATGTGTAGCCGTCAGATGCAACGAACCCTCCACAGATGGAGACGGCTGCACTGCTGCTGAGTCACCGGTGGTGTGCAGTAGACTGAGAGCTGCTGTTCGAAGGGACGAAAACCTATCTAAGACTCCTAATGACGACATTATTCTTTTTAGTCGGCGGAGAGCAGCAGGATGTGAGAGTCCCTCGCAAGGGCCCACCACGCGTACCCGTCCACTGACAGCCCGCAGAACACCCCGAATTCCCCATGAGCATATTGACCCGGAACGCCGACCAAATGGCATAGGACTGGATCGGAACCCGAACTGGGAGCGTTACAATGAGAGCATGTCTGTGACAAGAAGCTACAGGAAGTTTTGAGACATTTCTTTTTTAATGATTGATCGAGGAGAATGAAGGAGGAGGCTATGGGATGATGTGTTGCTGGAGTACGCATGGACATGGGCTGTATTCTAGCTTCCGTTTTCATAATGAGCTGTTTATCCGGCGTTAACCAGGCCCGAGACCTAGCAAGACACCCGCCAATTGTTGGTGTGAGCGAGGGAATGAGGTAGAAAGGCTAAGGTCTCTAGGAAGAACATTGTATGTTTGAAATTTGTCAAATGTAGGAAAGTTTGGCCTTTAGCCCCTCTCTAGTGTATGGGAGATGAGCACTTTCCGGCCGCGTTTCATATGTATAGTAATTGATATTTTGCCCGGGTGTCTGGCTCGTTATGATGTTGTAAGAATATATCGAGTGGTTGATTTCTCTAAATGGCAGAGCAGAGAGAGTAGGGGTTTTAGCATGAAAAATTAGCAATGACTCATCGTGCTCATCAGTGGCGGTGGACATAAGTTCAGGAGATTATTGACGCTTGTATTTAGATGTACTCACAAGAATTCTGCATAATGATTATTGCGAGCAAGTAAGAAGTAAAGCGCTCATATGCCGGCCAAAGCAGAAATCGAATGAAAAAAGGAATCCTGTAAAGTGATTTTACAAGAGCTCTGTGTCTATTCTTAGAAGCGGAAGGAGTCTACTACTAGTAGGTCCAGTGTCTTGGGTTGTCACAGTTAAGGTTTTTTGGCAGCTGTCTTATGGGGATTAGCTCGATAGCTGTGTGTTTGAAGGGTTTGGCGTCCGAGGGATCGGCGAGGGTGGGTTGACTTTGAGCTGGGCTTGGTGTCTGTTGCTAGAGTAGCTCCCAGTGTTGTCCCGCTTTCGCTGGAGCAACTGGTTCGCGGTGTGGGCAGTTTCAGCGGGAGAGCTGACTTGGCTGGGGAGGGTGCTC
>CM065703.1:28980711-29020011 GCA_017654935.2 Phymorhynchus buccinoides
TATCCTCTTCTATTCTCTCTCACTCTTCTCTCTCTCTCTCAGTCTCCTCTGCTCTCTCTACTCTGCTCCTCTCTCTCCTCCTCTCTCTCTCTCTCTTCCTGCTGCTCTCTCTCTCTCTTCTCTCCTCTCTCTCTCTCTCTCTCTCTCTCCTCTCTCTTCTCTCTCTTCGTCTCTCTCTCTCTCTCTCTCTCTACTCTCTCTCTCTCCTCTCCTCTCTCTTCTCTCTCTCTCTTTATCTCTCTCTCTCTCTCTCTCTCTCTCTCTCTCTCCTCTCTCTCTCTCGCTCTCTCTCTCTCTCTCTCTCTCTCTCTCTCTATCTCTCTCTCTTCTCTCTCTCTCTTCTCTCTCTCTCTCTCCTCGGAAGATTGTATGTAAGTCTATACTAGCCTGGTGTAAAAATCTTAATCTTGTCAAATAAAGTTTTTTGAATCTTGAATCAATTTCCCTGCCTTTTTTCTGTGTGTGTGTCCCCCCCCCCCCCCCCCCTCTCTCTCTCTCTCTCTCTCTCTCTCTCTCTCTCTCTTTTTCATCTCTCTCTCTCTCTCTCATTTTTGTGCAATCTCGTCCCCCAAACCAACAAAACCAAGCAAGCAAACCAAAACAAAAAACAATTCTGCCAAACTTTGACATAGCGACGAGGGAAAGCGGGATGTACCCAGACTAAGGCTCAGTAAAACATGCTGTCACTGGTAATCACAATGTGAATGAATGAAGAAGCAACCTTCCCGAACGAACGAAGAATGGTGTTTTACGACCTCTCGGTCTGGAACAGACACATATGGGACATTTGTAGATACAAAGATGGTGGGAACAATACTGGAGGCAATGCCCAGAGGCAGTGCAACACCAGTATAAAGTCAAACATGATTTTTTAACAATAAAAGCAACCTTCCCATGAAATAGAGGTGTTCTTAATCGATTGATTACTGGCTAGTACTCTTTGACCGGGTTCGTTCTCCAAAACGTGACACACTGATTATAAAGCGATGGACTGGAACCAGCCCCCACCACTTCCATTGGTTCCTTCTCCTCTCCATCTTCTGAGTAACGAAATATAAAAAAGGCACTTCTTCGCCGCATCAATCAATCACTATTTATTCCGCGGGTCATTTCAGTTCAGTTCTGCTAAATCTGTGTCACCTGCCAGCCTGTGCTCTTTATGCTCTGACATCTGTCTGAAACTATCCAGTTTTAGGGAACTTCTTCTTCTGCGTTCCCAGGCCATAAGGGTAAGGTACGTATGTGATCGGGTTTTCAGTTTTCACTGGTCTCCCCAGCTGCATACAGCCGACACATTCCGATTTCGGAGGAGCTCAAAGGAGAAAAACATTTTGGAAGATTGTTTTTTGAAAAAAAAAAGGCAGGCCAATAATGTCAGAAAGAAAGATAGTAGATAACAAAAAGCAAAGGAAAAGCAGAGTCAAAGAGAGTGCAGATTAGAGGAAGTGACAAGCACAGAACTTCCAGAAGGTGGGGGAACTATTTTTATGAAAGACCCCCCGGTATTCCCACGGGGGAGTTTTAGGGAACAAAATCAAACTTGGATTTTTTTTAACTGTTCTACTACGACTTTCTATGAGAAGCTTGAATTGTAATTCTTAAATACGTGTTAACATAAGCTTAAAATCGAGTCTTTCGTACCATCATATACAATTCGGTCATGACTTTGTCTAATAATAGTAATCTGTCTTCCGCAAAATTCCTTAAGATGATATTTTATATTTTTAATGTTTTCAAATTTTCTTCTTTACTACTCAAACAATGGTCTCTCTCTCTCTTTTCCTCCTTGTCTCCCTACTATTCTTGTTGTTCTTTGTATTCTTCCTACACATCCTCTCACTCCTTTTCCTCATATCGCACTTTTCTTCCTCTTCCATTTCGTCCTCCCCACTCTCCCTCCCTTTTCTTTTCATTAAAAACAAATATGTGATAAAAACTGTGTTATGTTGTTGTTGTTGTTGTTGTTGTTGTTGTTGTTGTTGTTGTGTTGTTGCTTTCTTCTACTACTTTTCACGCTTCTTCTATTATTAATGTGTCAAGTATCTACTCTTTTATTTCAAACCTTCAACGTGACATTGCAATTTGAACATTCATTAATTCACTCAGACGCATAACAGACTTATGAAACGCATTCGTTTGCATGTGTGCTATTTTTTATGCTACAGTAGTTACAAAAGACGTTAAATGAGCTTCTCTTTATAGGGGCCAATAGTTAAAATTGGGCAGCTGTCACAAACCTATGATTGTTCTACCGTATTGGAATGTCGTGGTACAGCTTAGTCCTTTGTGGAAGACAATGACCCTCAAGCTAGGGGGCTTTATGCACTGGCTGAAGTTCTGTAGCCACAGGGATTGGTTGGCCTTTGGGGACTTTCCTCAACGCCGTATGTCCTCACCCCCCTTTTAAGGCTAACAGTTGATGATGAAGAGACGCTCGGCCAAGGGCTGCCTTGGGCTATTCTAATTGTGTACTGTCCATGGTGATTGCATCAGTGAAATTAACCACCCATGGCCAATATTTAAAATGATGCGGCTCGTGCCCAATGAGAAACTGTTTCTTTACCAAGTGGCAGTTCTCTCCTACACACCACGTAAAGAAACCTTTGTTGGTTTTTGTCACTCCACGGGCTGTGACTCGTGAATGTCCGTGGGTTGTGGCGGCCTCCCATGGATGGAGCGAAGTCCCCCTGAAGTCGTGCGAGTATGGCCGCCCAATGTGGCCGTGGCCCTTTAAAAGCAGCCATGCACGTAATTTCCCTGCCCTATGAAGGCCATGCGAAATGTTGACATGGCACTGGGTGTGCCCCCAGAGCGCTTAAGCTGGGGAACGAAAACAACAACAACAGCAGTTGGGCAGAGTGGGGATATACCGTGGGCAAGGCATCTCCATTATAAACAAAATTCTTGCCCAGCCCGCCAGAATAGCATCTTCCCCCCCTCTGCACCGATGCTCTGGCTGTCTGGCTGTCTGGCTGTCGGTGTCACAAATGACAAACACACATGCATGTTCGTGTGTTACAAAACAACAACAACTGTCCTTTCATTAGTCTAGATGTCGTTGTTGTCATACCCTGGCTAAAAAAAACAACAACACACAAAACTGACTCCAGGGATGCATCCCAACATGCCGAAGCAATTGAACGCACATGGATACACAATCCTGCATCAGCTAGGGATGAGGTCACCTACATCATGAGAACATGACCGTCTTTGATTACCCCGCCGCCACGTGGGCAGCCACACTCAGACTTCGGGAGGATTTAGGTCGAGAGACCACAGAGAGTGATGATGTTATGCTAGGACGCTTGTCATGGCTCGAACTGCGGGGGGGAAAGGGGGGGACAATCCCCGCATAACTATGCAGAGCATTGACAATATTTTGATGTAGCCTTGGTCATTATTCTAGCCCGTGGCAATTGGTCTGGCACAGCCTTAAACCAAGTCGTCTGTCATTAGATTAAACAGGCAAGTCGTTAAGTAAGACATTGGGGGAGCTCTGGGGGGCGGGGGGGAGGGAGACCCTAAGCGGATAGGGGGTCGCTTTCTTGGTGTTTGTTCTTGTGTCCAAGCCCTTCTATGGGGTCACATCAGACGTTAAGGAGTCTGGATCAGAGCGTCCCGGGAAATCAGGAAATGACGCCATTGTGTCTCAGCACGTGGCGCTCGTCCCGCGCTCACTGTCTCTTCATCGGTTTGTTTGTTTTGGGTTTTGCTTTTTTGTTGGTTATATTTGTTTTTTTTTTTTTTTTTTTCAGGTAAAAGCAGCTTATCTAGGGTGCTTTACTACTCAAACAATGGTCTCTCTCTCTCTCCCTACTCTCTCGTGCAGTCTTCTCATACTCTCTCTCTCTCCTCTCTCTCTCTACTATCTCTCTCTCTCCTCTCTCTCTCTCGTCTCTCTCTCTCTCCTCTCTTTGAGGGCAGGACACATCTTATTTAGATTAAGATTGTATTTTTCCTTCACTCATATGTTTTTCATTCTTGGTTGTTCTTTGTATTTATGTTTGGTTTCTTGTTCTGTCGTTTTCTATTTCTTCCATGCAACTTGAGGGACTGTGATGACAAAAAAAGCAATGCTGCCTTAATCTATTACTTACTCAATAAAGAAAAGTTACTCTCTCTCTACTCTCTTCTCTTCTCTCTCTCCTCACTTTCTCTCTCTACTCTCTCTCTCTCTCTCTCTCTCTCTTTCTCTCTCTCCTCTCTCTCTCTCTCTCTCTCTTTCTCTCTCTCTCTCTTCTCTCTTCTCTCTCTCGACTCTTCTCTCTCTCTCTCTCTCTCTCTCTGTCTCTCTCTATCTCGCTCCTCTCTCTCATCTCTCTCCTCTCTTCTCTCTCTCTCTCTCTCTCTCTCTCCTCCTCTCTCTCTCTCCTCTCTCTCTCTCTCTCCTCCTCTCTCTCTCTTCTCTCTCTCTCTCTCTCTCTCTCTCTCTAGTCCCGTGAGCTTTACTTTCGATACGGGGATCATGAAAGCGCTGAAGTCAATAATAGTGATAATACACCTTCTTTGAGCGTCTTTGGACAGACATAGACACACGAACGAAAAGGGCAGCGCACTCACTGGGTACAAGCTGACACTTGCCATGAGAAACGACTTAGAAAGTCACAAAAAAGAGGTCGCATAAAAGAGAGTACAGAAGGAGACAAAAAAGGATCCGCCACACAGTCAGCTCTGTGTGTAGTTGTGGGCGGGGAGGGAGGCACTCTGTTTGGGACACAGCGTTAGAACACACAAAAAACAGAAATAGAAAAAACAAAACGATTTAAAAAAAAGGAAAATAACAACCGAGGAAAAATTTAACTAAAAAGAAAGAAAAAGAAAACAGAAAAAACCCACAGAAGTAGACAACAAAAGGTGCTCTTACTTTTGTTAAGATAACGTGGGTAATGTTTTTGCCAATGTGTTTTTTGTTTGTGTGTGTGTCTAGCGATTTGTTTTTCTTTCGAAAACTATTGAATAGATTTTAATAAAATGTTGCTAATGGGTCGAATATTCCTCCCCCCAAAATGTTCCTTGCAGCTTTGGAATTAATCAGTATTATCTTTTGGACGCAAGACATTTTTCTTAAATTCTGAAACCGATTGCAAATGGAGCTAGTCTGAGATGGGTCAAGATTATCTCAAGATTATCTCCCTTCCTGATTGTGGCGTGCAGGTGCCAAGTGATAGCTTAGGCTGCTGTGTGCATAAGTGAGAGAGATAGAGACACCAACAGACAGAGACCATAGAGGCAGGACAAACAGACAGACAGACAGAAGCCCGCGAGTCAATGACACGCAGAGAGTTGTGCCTGTTCAACTGAAGAGAATTTATAGTGATGTGTGCACAATGCAAGGAGAGGTGGGTGTTAGTGGGTTGTGTTATTATGATTATATGCCATGCATTGTCTCTAATGTCCAGACACTTTTCATAAGATGTATGGGCGAGGGTAAGGCTATACTATCGTGAACCAGGAGTCTGTTAGAAATGTTTCGTACGAATGCTTGTGAGTGGACAAAAAGCAATTTTGAGTTGCTTAGCAAGATTATGCGCTATATAAAGCATTATTAATTATTATTATTTTTGTATACTTTTTTAAAAAACTTGTTATTATTATTATTATTTATTATTAATATTATTAAGTAGTAGTAGTAGTTAGGTGAGTAGTAAACTAGTAGTAGTAGTAAGTAGTAGTAGTCTAGTTAGCTAGTAGTATATGCGCCTCGCACACCAAGTAGAACTGTGATAACAGAAACAGAGTTATTTTCACTTGGCAAAGGTTTGTATTATTATACTGTTTTTGATTTGTCCTGATGGATTAAATAGTGTGTAAGTTTTTTTTTTAGGCCCCCTACTTAGATTTAGATCCTTCATTACCTTTTTCTTCAAAGCTACTAGACTATCTATTTCTGAATTGTTCCTTATTTTACGATTGCTGTAGCCTACGTGTGTCCTCTTAAAGGTGCACCCTGACGGATTAATTTTTTGCCAGAAACACATCGAGATCACCACGAAAACACCCTTTACAAAGATCACGTTTTTTTTGTATGCCTCTGGTTTACTTAGAAATCACCCCGTCAAATCGCGATATGGCGGAAAAGTTTGCCGTGAGAGAGAAGCCCCATTTTGGACAGGGTGGTAAGAGTCACGGAGCGCCCACTCGCGATGCCGTTAAACGGTCGAGAAGCTTGTTTCTTCTTGTAAGTGCATGAGTTAGTTAAAACAAAATGGAGCTATTTCCTTTGATGTGAGATGCACCTGCGAACACTCCTTTCGGTGTTGTTAAACTGTAAAATAAAAAGGCTTGTATAATTGTGGAAATTTCGTGATTTGGTCTAAACGACTCAGGCGGCCATTAGAAAAGAGAAAGCACCAGCCGCCAATGGTGTAGTGGTTAGCGTCGCGGACTACTGGCTTGGAGGTCTTGGGTTCGAATCCCATCAGAGGCAAGGGTTTTTTTCCGGTCCTGGACCGACTCCTACCCAGAGTGAGAGGCTATGGGCTCAATGGGAAGACTGAAACCACCCAGTCAAGCTTCATCCGCTTAACGGATGAGATTCAGAAAGTGTTGCTCAAATTTCAAGATCAACAACTGCAGGTGTCTGTAATTCTCGGGCCTGGTTAACGCCGGGATATCATTATGAAAAGGAAGCGTAGAATACAGGCACCTGCAATTCCCCCCCCCCCCCCAGTCTCAGACCGATATGAAATTCCATAGCATCATCATCATCGTTATCGGCCTCATTTTCCATCAATCATATAATTAAAAAATGTCTCAAATTCTGTGTATTTGCATGCCCTGCTCTCATGGTGACCAGTTCTTGCAGTGTCCTTTTTTTTTTTTTTTTTTTGTAACTAGTTTCGGTTTCCAATCCAGGCTATGCCTTGGTGCGTTCGGGTCAAAGTCATGGGAAATCAGTGCGTTCTGGGGAGCTGTCGGTGGACGGACGTGGTGGCGCCCTCGGAGGAGGACCTCACTCGATCATGCTGGCTCCGCGACTAAGACATAATTATCTTCAGAAGGGGGCTTAGTAGGTGGTGGCCTGCGTACAGGATCCACTGAACATCACCGAAGTGACTCAGCAGTTATTGTGACCTCTCCGATTCATTCCACTCAGCAGTAGTGCAGTGTCTCCTCGGTTGGTTGCCTCTTGATGGCGTAACATAGATTCGCTCCCCTTGGACTGCTGGCGGTCTCGGTTTCTGCGACTTGAACAAACCCGGGTGTAGCTGCGAATTGGGATTCGGAACGAGCGGCATGGGAGCAACGCCACTGTACAGCCAAGAAGATGGGACAGCAAAAAAAAAAAAAAAAAAAAAAAAAGAGAAGCCACATGCACCTTCTTTTTGACTGAAAGAATCTGACTTCCAGCACATTTGCAAAGGAGGATTCGCCGATTTCACGGTTTGATTTCTAGAAACTAAAGCAAAGTTTCGAGTGTTGCTGATCTCTGTAAAGGGTGTTTTCATTGTGATATCGACGTGTTTCTTGCAAAAAAAAACCTCATCCGTCAGGGTGTGCACCTTTAAAACGCACGCCAGTTAAGTTTCAGTTTGGTTGTGAAGCGAACGTTCATGAAATATTCAGTGGTACACAAGTGTTCTTTCATTTCCGTTCAGGAAGTTTAAGACAGGCCTCTAGACCAGATTCCTTAGAGGTCAATACTTGTTTAAATGAGAGAGAGAGAGAGAGAGACCCGAACGGAGGGGTGCGGGCGGAGAGAGAAAGACAGTAAGACCGGCAGACACAAAATAGCAGAAGGCAAACAGAAAAACACAGAGCGACGGAGAGACAAAATGGTGGCAGAGTGGTTAAGCAGTTCGCCTGCCAAATGTAATGCGTGAACTGCAGACGGTGAGTGACCCGGGTTCAAACCCCGGCCTAGTCCTTTCTTCTCTTTCTAGTTCGACAGGAAAATCGAACTCAAAACTACGGAACGTAGAGTCCTTCAGTTCGAATGGAGACTTAAAGCAAGTCTGACCCATGCGATTTACGCATATAAAAATCCCACAGCAGTTGAAAAGTCGATAAGAGCAGGGAGAAATACCCCTGCATGGTATGGCCAAATTGGATAGCTAGGGTTCCCAAGTCTGCCGAGGCTTGTGTCCACCCCCCCCCCCTTTTCCCCCTCACCCTGCCCCCCCCCCCCATATTATAAAAAAAAAGGGCCCCCGGTAGGCGCTGCACTTACGACGATGCGCTCTCCGGGGGGAGAGCAGTCCGAAAGTTCACAGAGATAAGTTTCTGTGACAAGAATATACCAAATTATTCTCTTTAGGAAGTAAAGGGTTTGTAGAAATTTTGCAAATAGACTGCTGAAAATTGAGTAAGTGGATATAATGGATGGATGGATGGGTTGGTAGTATAGGCCGTGCGTAGATAGGTTGGTGGATGGATATGTCACGGGAAAATTTGGAATCCAGAAAAAATTCGGAATCTTCCCGAATCTTTCCTAAGCTTCCCAAACTCGGGAGGGAAAATTCCCCCAGATATGTCCCCGTCTATGTGTACCCTCTATACTGAAAATTCTCTGCCCCTTTCTCATGCTCTGAAGCGTGTGCGCCACCTACATAAGTTAATCGCCCTTGCCTGTCACGAAGTAGTAGTATATGGCCACAGAAAATTATCTGCCCCGATTCGGTCACAAAATTATCGCTCTTTCGTG
Source organism: Phymorhynchus buccinoides (assembly GCA_017654935.2). NCBI lineage: Eukaryota > Metazoa > Mollusca > Gastropoda > Neogastropoda > Raphitomidae > Phymorhynchus > Phymorhynchus buccinoides. The sequence goes on from CM065703.1 coordinate 28,989,356, forward strand.
TCACCAAGAAGTAGTCTTAAGCCCCATGAAGGTATGTGGAATTTCTTGTCTGTCTTTTCAGACTTTAATTTTTTTTTTTTGTTGTCATGTCCCATTTACCCAGAAGCACTACAGCATCTTTATGGACCTGCAGCGTACTGCTGCCTTCACTTCTTCTTCTGCGTTCCCAGGCCATATGGCCACATTGGGTAAAGTACGTATATGTCCGGTTTTCAGTTTTCACTGGTCTCCCCGCTGCGTACAGCCGACACATTCCGATTTCGGAGGAGCTCAAAGGATATAAGTTATATGGAAGATTTTTGGAGAATGAGAATGGGCCAATAAGTCAGAAAAATAGTAGATAGAAAGAAAAGGGAAAAGGCAGAGTCAAAGAGAGTGGCAGATTAGAGGACATTACAAGCACAGAACTTCCAGAAGGTGGGGGATCTATTTTTACGAAAACATTTACGGGAAGGCCTTCACTTCTGATTGTCTAACGACATTCACGAACAAGAAGGTGATTTTTTTAAATCATTTTGTTGTGGAATGGAGGTTGTCTCAACCTATGTTGGGTACAAAACGGAAGGTGCGTCAAATTTCTACTGATCATTGGTAGGTGTCATTTTGTGTCAAAGCCACATGTTCATAAGGGTGGGAGGCCTTCAGTATGTTTACATAATTCAGTATAGCAATTGTGTCATACCCCCCACCCCCTCTTCCTCCTCTCTCTCTCTCCTTTTTTCCTCGTTAACTTTTCTTGCCTAAATTCCTTCTTCACTTTGTAGCCTCCGCGCCCCCCCCCCCCCCCCCTTTGATCTCCATTCCTCAACGTATCATGTGGGGGGATTTAGTTATAGATACTGGGGAAAAAAAGCAAAGAAGTATCCTGGGGGGAGTGTATAATTTAGTTATTAATTCTTAATTCACATCCTGCAGTAGTTAATGTATGGCTAGCGCATGGGAGGTAATTTATTAATCATACTGAAGACCAAATCTGCACCATTTCTTTTTTTAGGAACAGTTCAGGGGAAATAATTTAGTGAAACACACCTTGCCAAGGGACACTACCCGTATTATTTTTTCTTTACATAAACAAGGATTTTCTCAGTTTGCACCTTGCCTACAGTAAAATGGCTGACACAAAAACGTGAGCCTTCTTATAATCTGTATGTGTGCATTTCTTGAAACAGTTTCGTTTTCTATATTGTGAAATTATTATGATAAATATATTTACATGGAATCTGCACTGAACTCTTGCTAGAACAGACTTGATACTGGTCACTGGTGTGAACAATTTTACATCAGTCATCTAGTAGGATACATTCTTACCTGTTGGCCTTTTGGCCTTCAGTGACATGATGAGCGGTGGACAGTGATCCTGGTGAACACAATCCATGGGGAGAGGGACTAGCAACACCCCTCCCCACCTCTGATCAGTCCTGCTGATGACTTACTAAGGAACATGGATTCCTTTAGGCATAGCCTAGCCTTAATAGGCTTATTCCTTTTTTTTAAATTAAAATTAAATCAGTCTCATTAGGCTAATGAGCAACTTAGGATGATGATTTGATTGCCCCTTGGTGGTCAAATCATTGTAGTAAGTTGACCATTAATGATTTAAAAAAGCCTGCTGATGAGTAAGTAATAGTACATTTACATAGCGCTTTACAATCAATTATTCATCAACAATCATGATGATTATATTCTAATGCGAAGGTGAGCAGGATCATGTTGCCCCAGTCTCTATGACGTATGTCCCTGTCTATGTGTCACCCTCATTGTGCCATCTCTATATGTCCCTGTCTCTATGTGTCACCCTCATTGGCCATCTCTATATGTCTGTGTGTCACCCTCATTGTGCCATCTCTATATGTCCCTGTCTATGTGTCACCCTCATTGTGCCATCTCTATATGTCCCTGTCTCTATGTGTCACCCTCATTGGCCATCTCTATATGTCTCTGTGTGTCACCCTCATTGTGCCATCTCTATATGTCCCTGTCTATGTGTCACCCTCATTGTGCCATCTCTATATGTCCCTGTCTCTATGTGTTACCCTTATTGTGCCATCTCTATATGTCCCTGTCTGTGTCACCCTCATTGTGCCATCTCTATATGTCCCTGTCTCTATGTGTCACCCTCATTGTGCCATCTCTATATCAGTATATGTCCCTGTCTCTATGTGTCGCCCTCATTGTAACATCTCTATATGTCCCTGTCTATGTGTCATCCTCATTGTGACATCTCTATATGTCCCTGTCTCTATGTGTCACCCTCATTGGCCATCTCTATATGTCCCTGTCTCTGTGTCACCCTCATTGTGACATCTCTATATGTCCCTGTCTCTATGTGTCACCCTTATTGTGCCATCTCTATATGTCCCTGTCTATGTGTCACCCTCATTGTGACATCTCTATATGTCCCCATCTATGTGTCACCCTCATTGTGACATCTATATGTCCCTGTCTCTATGTGTCACCCTTATTGTGCCATCTCTATATGTCCCTGTCTATGTGTCACCCTCATTGTGACATCTCTATATGTCCCTGTCTCTATGTGTCACCCTTATTGTGCCATCTCTATATGTCCCTGTCTCTATGTGTCACCCTCATTGTGCCATCTCTATATGTCCCCGTCTATGTGTCACCCTCATTGTGCCATCTCTATATGTCCCTGTCTATGTGTCACCCTCATTGTGCCATCTCTATATGTCCCCATCTATGTGTCACCCTCATTGTGCCATCTCTATATGTCCCTGTCTATGTGTCACCCTCATTGTGCCATCTCTATGTGTCCCCGTCTATGTGTCACCCTCATTGTGACATCTCTATATGTCCCCGTCTATGTGTCACCCTCATTGTGACATCTCTATATGTCCCCGTCTATGTGTCACCCTCATTGTGCCATCTCTATATGTCCCCGTCTATGTGTCACCCTCATTGTGCCATCTCTATATGTCCCCGTCTATGTGTCACCCTCATTGTGCCATCTCTATATGTCCCCGTCTATGTGTCACCCTCATTGTGCCATCTCTATGTCCACGTCTATGTGTCACCCTCATTGTGCCATCTCTATATGTCCCCGTCTATGTGTCACCCTCATTGTGCCCCCATCTCTATATGTCCCTGTCTATGTGTCACCCTCATTGTGACATCTCTATATGTCCCCGTCTATGTGTCACCCTCATTGTGACATCTCTATATGTCCCCGTCTATGTGTCACCCTCATTGTGACATCTTTATATGTCCCCGTCTATGTGTCACCCTCATTGTGCCATCTCTATATGTCCCCGTCTATGTGTCACCCTCATTGTGCCATCTCTATATGTCCCTGTCTATGTGTCACCCTCATTGTGCCATCTCTCTATATGTCCCCGTCTATGTGTCACCCTCATTGTGCCATCTCTATATGTCCCCGTCTATGTGTCACCCTCATTGTGCCATCTCTATGTGTCCCCGTCTATGTGTCACCCTCATTGTGCCATCTCTATATGTCCCCGTCTATGTGTCACCCTCATTGTGACATCTCTATATGTCCCCGTCTCTATGTGTCACCCTCATTGTGCCATCTCTATATGTCCCTGTCTATGTGTCACCCTCATTGTGCCATCTCTATATGTCCCCGTCTATGTGTCACCCTCATTGTGCCATCTCTATATGTCCCCGTCTATGTGTCACCCTCATTGTGCCATCTCTATATGTCCCCGTCTATGTGTCACCCTCATTGTGCCATCTCTATATGTCCCCGTCTATGTGTCACCCTCATTGTGCCATCTCTATATGTCCCCGTCTATGTGTCACCCTCATTGTGACATCTCTATATGTCCCCGTCTATGTGTCACCCTCATTGTGACATCTCTATATGTCCCCGTCTCTATGTGTCACCCTCATTGTGCCATCTCTATGTGTCCCCGTCTATGTGTCACCCTCATTGTGCCATCTCTATATGTCCCCGTCTATGTGTGACCCTCATTGTGCCATCTCTATATGTCCCTGTCTCTATGTGTCACCCTCATTGTGCCATCTCTATATGTCCCTGTCTCTCCCTCATTGTGACATCTCTATATGTCCCCGTCTCTATGTGTCACCCTCATTGTGTCCTCAAGTTCAAAACACCCCAAATTGCTTGTGGTCAATTGTTGGGGGGATGAATTACAAAAACAACGGAAGATCAGTTTTTGTTATAAAAAAAAAGAAATGGACACGTGAATCGGAAAGAGTTGCACCCATGCATGCACAAGATGCAACATCCATTCCACTATTCGGCACGAGTAGGCTGCGTGTGCCTGTGGAACTGATCACACGAACTAGCATGCATCCTGTGCGCCAATAGCAGTCTAAATGAAGACTTTGGGTTTGAAGTAGGATAAGCACCCCAATAGGAAGAAGAACTGAACGAGTCATGGGCAGATAATTATTTAATAGGTAGCTATATACTACTACTTCGTGACTCGCAAGGGCGAAAAATGTTATATGGGTGGCGGTCACATTTCAGTGAACCAGGCAGGACTGTAGATAAGTTTCAGTGTAAAACCTCATTCATTTCCCTACCAGAAAAAGAGAAATATTTAGTTTTATTATATATTATAAAAAAAAGGTATAGGCCTATTAAGGCTAGGCTATGCCTAAAGGAATCCATGTTCCTTAGTAAGTCATCAGCAGGACTGATCAGAGGTGGGGAGGGGTGTTGCTAGTCCCTCTCCCCGTGGATTGTGTTCACCAGGATCACTGTCCACCGCTCATCATGTCACTGAAGGCCAAAAGGCCAACAGGTAAGAATGTATCCTACTAGATGACTGATGTGAAATTGTTCACACCAGTGACCAGTATCAAGTCAGTTCCATTAAGTGTCAGCTGTCAGGATTTTTGTTTTTTAATTTTTAATGTATATTTATGTTGAAGTTATTTTATTGTGGGAAATAATTCTACAGAGGGAGCACATTCATTAAATCTCATGTTTTTGTGGACAACGTTTAGCCAGCGGAACAGCTTTCTGGGTGTGTTTCTCTCTTTTGTCAACTTGAGAGGGAAATTAGTTGTTTCCCTTTGATCTCAGCTGTAATGCTAAATTACTTCCCCTGAATTGTGACATACTTACCTTGTGCATCTCAAACAATTAACATTCGTGTTGATTATTTTTGTTTATTGTTTTGTCTATAATACAGAAAAAAAATACATAAAGAAAGCACAGAATAATAGTTGTAAAAAAAAATTAAAAAAATAAAAATATGCTGGACAGGTTGGGTATTTTTTAATTTGTTTTTAATGCTAGACAGCATAATAAGGATCGAAAAAGTATCCTTTATTTTAAGTCTATTTGATTCTGCATACCTTTTCTCTATGATAATCATCAAAATTAAGGGGGGAAAGGCTGAAAAGGTCAGAAATCATATTAAATGTTTTTTGGGTTTTTTCTATCAGTTTTAACAACACACAGTTTTCAATACAGGCTACATGGAACACGAAGTGGTGTGTGTGTACAATGCCTATCATATTACATTGTGTTTTTATTATGTGTGTTTTCAGGGAAGTCCAACGTGTACACCACAGGCTACATAGGACACAAAGTGGTGTGTGTACAACACCTATTATATTACGTTGTGTTTTTATTATGTGTGTTTTCAGGAGAGTCCAACGTGTACACCACAGGCTATATAGGAGAGCACAAAGTGGTGTGTGTGTACAATACCTATCATATTACATTGTGTTTTCATAATGTGTGTTTTCAGGAGAGTCCAACGTGTACACCACAGGCTGGCTATATAGGAGAGCACAAAGTGGTGTGTACAATACCTATCATATTGCATTGTGTTTTCATAATGTGTGTTTTCAGGAGAGTCCAATGTGTACACCACGGGCTACATAGAAGAACACAAAGTGGTGTGTGTGTACAACACCTATCATATTACGTTGTGTTTTTATAATGTGTGTTTTCAGGGGAGTCGAACGTGTACACCACGGGCTACATAGGAGAACACAAAGTGGTGTCCACCAAGCTGCCACAGATCGGTCACTTCAGGGCTGCCCAGATCTCCTCAGGAAGCATCACCACACGACTGCTGGGTAAATGTATTTTTGGAATATTTGATAAAGATGATAGATACAGGACTAAACAGAAAACACAGACGCCCATCATATCAGTTGTGGCAAATTTTCAAGTTTTTCAAGCTCATTTTTCGTCATGGTTGTGACCATAGACCATATCCCATAGATATGTCATATATCTACCTGTTCATATAATTATAAAGATGATAGATGGCATATGGAAAATGTATAAAGTCACCTGCCCCTTTGTACTGGAAACCAACAATGTCACGAGAGGCCACACCTTCAAGCTAAAGAAAAATAGGTGCAACACAAGTAATGAAGTATTCGCCTGCACTATTTCACCTCCCGAGTCGTTGATACGTGGAACAGGCTGCCGGAGAATGTGGTGACAGCCCCATCGCTGCAGACGTTAAAAAACAGACTAGACTCCGTACGGACGGACAAAAAATACTTAGCTCGTCAGTAGAGCCTCAAAATCGCCTGTGACGCTAAAAATAATGTTTGAAGTGAAAATATTGTTAACAAAAAGTTTTGCATCAACACAACGAGATCAAAGGCCTATGGCATACCTGCCAACCCTCCCGGTAAATCCGGGAGCTTCCTGGATTTTGTCACCTCCCGGAATTCACGTGAAACTCCCGGATTTCGAAATGTCCAGCTCAGATTACCTCAGAAACAAGTGTTATGAAACCCGAAAACCGAAACTGGGTTTCAGGAAGCTTCGCGGAGCAGAGTTCGTACTGCGCATGTTGGAAGCGGGGGCTACTTCCTCCTGCAATCCTTTGTTTGGCGGTCTTTAGGCCTGTCTCACGCCGCTATTGAAGTAACGTCGCCACGAAAAAGTTTCTCCCCCCTCCAGGATTTTGTTTGGGAAAAGTTGGCAGCTATGCTATGGCCTGATCTGTCATCATCATATATGTGACCCATCACCACAAAGTGGGTCTTAAGGTGAAAATGGCAGATTTTAATATATTAGCATTTACATAATCTGCAAACATTTACCTTTCTTTTGATATATGATTTATTGCTCTACTACAAAAAATGAGGAAGTTATAGGGTGTTAAAGAGGGTAACCCAGCAGATGGCCGTTTTGAGAAAACGGGGTGCAAAGATTTTTTACCCATCCTAGGCCTAGCACTAGTCACTGACTAGTGTAGCAGTCGCCGAGTCGGAGTCGAAGCAGGTTTTACAGTTTTGAGGCAGTCATCGTCACGGTCAGTTTCGTTTTCATCGTCGGAATCGGTTGAGTTGAAATATTTTATTAACAATGCTCCAAGTTCTCCTTGATCTGCGACTGGTAGGGTTGTAAATGACCGAGAATTGAGCAAAAAAGTCAATCTTTCGAAAGAGATCGTCTGCATCATATCCATGTTGCTTCGAAACTGCAAGCAGCAAGTTGTCTCCCTCTCGACCAATCCCGTTGCGCGTTGCCTTTCAGTAACTAGAGACAGAGTCTATCCTAACCTCTCATTGGTCAAAGTTTTCAACTCTCTCACTCTGTGTTTACGCCTAAGTTTTGCAATACCATGCTTCTGATTGGTTGGATTTCAAAACGAGCACGCGAGCAGAAGCAGGTTAAGGTCACAAGCTTTCCAGAGATATATAACATGATGGGGCCCGATCAGGGTTTCAGTTTACAGTTTTCAATCAAAAATTTAGTCTTTACAGGCGATTAAAATAGGATAATTGCCATGGGGTATATCATTTAAAATGTGTTTTAATGCATTTACAATTTGAATTTCACTTAGTCCAATGCATGAAGTTGAAGTTTAATGGTGGCAGAATCCATTTCAAGTGAAAACTCAAAATCCATACTTTTGACCCACTGAACCTTTTTTTGGCCTCTACCACAATCGCGGCTTGCGAGTTAAGACCCGGTTCGTGAAATCGGGTCACATATATCATATGTTTAAAGTAAATTACCTCTTCTAGCGCCATGCATTTTTTCATGTTCTTGGTTGTCCGTTGCATCTCCACCCACAAAAGGGAAGTTAAAGGTCAAGATGTGCCACCCCCCCTACATATCTCAGTTAATTGTATTTTTCCGTTATTGCCTTTCTTACCATACATAAAGGTGTATTTTATGAACATTTTTAGCTAATAACCTTTTTGGGATACTAACACTATCCCTAACCCTAGCCCTAAGCCTAACCCTACCCCCCACCCTATAAGACGGAAAAACGCAACGAACCACAACTGTGACAAATCGCGGTGTACTGCAGTACATAGTGGGGGGTAGGGTTAGGTTTAGGGCTAGGGTTAGGGATAGGGTTAGTATTCCCAAAAGGTTATTAGCTAAAAAATGTTCCTAAAATACAGCTTTATGTTTGGTAAGAAAGGCAAAAACGGAAAAATAGAATTAACCGAGAAATGCAGGGGGGGTGGCACATCTTTACCTTATTTTTTCGAGTGTGCATTGGTTGCTTTACCTGAAAAATCACTGACATAAGCTCTAAAAATAGATGAACACATGGCAGGGTACTTGCGGTGTAGAGTGATGTACTGGACGAATGTATCCGCCCATGGTGGTAGAAGAGTTACAGAAATATGCTTCTAAAGCACATACAGACTTGCTGTCGCTTCAATCCACTGTATTCATTCACTAAGCCATCCACTCTCCTCTGACCTGAGAACCACTGTGTGTGCTCTAAACAGAAAGCACATACAGACTTGCTGTCGCTTCAATCCACTGTATACATTCACTAAGCCATCCACACTCCTCTGACCTGAGAACCACTGTGTGTGCTCTAAACAGAAAGCACATACAGACTTGCTGTCGCTTCAATCCACTGTATACATTCACTAAGCCATCCACACTCCTCTGACCTGAGAACCACTGTGTGTGCTCTAAACAGAAAGCACATACAGACTTGCTGTCGCTTCAATCCACTGTATACATTCACTAAGCCATCCACACTCCTCTGACCTGAGAACCACTGTGTGTGCTCTAAACAGAAAGCACATACAGACTTGCTGTCGCTTCAATCCACTGTATTCATTCACTAAGCCATCCACACTCCTCTGACCTGAGAACCACTGTGTGTGCTCTAAACAGAAAGCACATACAGACTTGCTGTCGCTTCAATCCACTGTATTCATTCACTAAGCCATCCACACTCCTCTGACCTGAGAACCACTGTGTGTGCTCTAAACAGAAAGCGCATACAGACTTGCTGTCGCTTCAATCCACTGTATACATTCACTAAGCCATCCACTCTCCTCTGACCTGAGAACCACTGTGTGTGCTCTAGACAGAAAGCTTTACAGAAAAAAGGTTCATGTTTTCTATAAACAATATTTTGGAAAATTCACAAACTTTTTGTTTGTCTCAATTTAATCCTTGCAACAATTTTATTTTTATTTAACGATATTGACTACCTCAAAATAAAATTCCGGTCCTTTCAGTTTCGACTTAAATTGATTTTCACCATATTAACCCCTTCCCTGCCTGGCCCCTTGTCTACTACTAGTGTCTACTATGGGGTGTGTGATGTCATTGATGATGTCATCACTTTTGATGTCATAGCCCTGGAATGATAGTTTTTGTTGTTGGCAAGTCAGGAAAGACAGAGTAGAAATAGGTCTGTGCGTTGGTTGGGTCCGTACGTACCACCCCCCCACCCCACCCCCCTATGGAATGATAGTTTTTGTTGTTGGCAAGTCAGGAAAGATATAGAGTAGAAACAGGTCTGTGCGTTGGTTGGGTCTGTGCGTACCACCCCCCCCACCCCACCCCCCTTGAAATCGTAGAAATTGTAAAGAAATCATGTCATGCTTTGCATCATTTATTGCAATGACGTTTTGTCTTTTGTTTCAACCAAAAGAGACCAACTTTCATGCAGTTAGAAGATAAAATCTGAATCTACTCATTTTACGTTAAGGTTTCCTTCCTCACTTGATATGGGGTGAAAGTTGCTATGGGTTACATATAAGTGTATTATGGATAAAAACGCAACACCCGTATGTAGGGTGCGCACTGACCCGTACCGGTACACAATGACCAATTTGTCAGTCTTCAGAAATCCGCTTGCTTCTAGAAAACGTTTTCAGTTACAAAGCAGAGCGTTGACACGGTGGAAACAGAAACTTTTCAGCAGACACTGGTGATCTAAATCTTTTCCAATATCGAACTGGAGATCCACAAATTGACGTCATATTACGATAATGCCTTAACCCTTTCATCGCCACTGTCGCCTCTTGACACCACAATGATTTAACACCCATGTCACTGAAAGGCATCAAATGAGGGTCTGGTATCCTTATGTATCTTCATTTTGAGAGGTAAGGATATGCCCTATTTTATGCATGTCACAGAGGAATCCTCAGTATTGTAGACGAAATCTTTTCTCTACCCAGGTAAGTTTAATGGTAAATTTTGGCTGAGGAATGGCTGGCTTTGAAAGGGTTAAGGGGTACGCAACCCCCCTTTCTACTCTATCTCTGGACATTTTTTTTTCAGATCGAGTCTGACACCTCTCTTTTTTATTTTATAGCAATGGAGAAGATAGTTTCTCAACTTTTCTCTGGCGACGAAGGGGTTAATGTGCATCTGTTTATTTTATAGCAATGGAGAAGATAGTTTCTCAACTTTTCTCTGGCGACGAAGGGGTTAATGTGCATCTGTTTATTTTATAGCAATGGAGAAGATAGTTTCTCAACTTTTCTCTGGCGACGAAGGGGTTAATGTGCGTCTGTTTATTTTATAGCAATGGAGAAGATAGTTTCTCAACTTTTCTCTGGCGACGAAGGGGTTAATGTGCGTTTATTCTTCTTTCCTCCCCAGGAACGTTCCAGAACATAGAGCATGTGTTCATCGTGGGCGTTGCCGGGGGCGTGCCGCAGTTTGCCGACTATTACCAGCACCCGCGACTGGGCGACATCATCTTCAGCACCTGCGACAAGAGCCGCAACATCTACTACCACTGCGACAAGATGATGCATGCAAGTGGCGAGAAAAACATTGCTTATTATTATTAAGACAACTTTTATAGCGCCTAATCTTTAAGCTCTAAGCGCTTTACAGAAACCACTAAAATAAACACAATGAACAAAAAGTATACATCAAACATTGACCAACACCCCCCTTCCCTGATCCCTCAGTCAATTTCTCAATCACGCCCAAATAATGAATGACATAATCTACAGAACACTTTCGCAACCAACTTGAAACACTCACACTGATGGACGCTTAAAGACGCCCGGGCCACACTATTAACAAATCACACCCACACTTATAACGATAGAGAGAGAAAGAGAACGAGAGAGAGAAAGAGACAGACAGAGAAAGACAAAGACGGAGACACAGAGAGCCAGACAGAGAAAGAGAGAAGAGAGAGACACAAACAGAGACAGAGATATATAGGACTGAAATACAGTTGCATGCATCATAAAATAACACCTTATTATTCTGAACTTTCCCTTTCTATGTTAACTCTCTCTATACTATTGTACGCTATAGCGTACATGACGCACACAAACATTCCATGCTAGGCGGGTTTGCATCATTACATAAAAATTATTTTAAAAATAATGCTTAACCGCACAGTTTTGAACATTTGCAGTATTTATAATAATAAAAAGCTAGCATATGTTATAATTCCAAAGTAATTTTTTTATTATTAGCAGATTTAGAAAAAAGCATGACAAAGAAGACGAAGAGAGGGGTAGTGACTCGTTTTCATTCATTGCGGTACTAAAAATAGACGGGAAGTGATTTCATTGGTTGAAAACTATTAAGGGACTGTAGAGGAACACTTTTATACCAGTTTGGGTTGCCAGGCTTCGCGGAGTTGTGAATTGTGAATGGTTAAACGCTGTGTACGCTATAGCATACAGTAGTATTGAACGGTTGTAAAGGGAAGCAATCGGCCAGTAAAGAGTGAGTTAACAACCTCTGTGATCAAATCAGTGGCCTAAATGGTACACATTGTAATCCTCTGTGATCAAATCAGTGGCCTAAATGGTACACATTGTAATCAACCTCTGTGGTCAAATCAGTGGCCTAAATGGTACACATTGTAATCAACCTCTGTGGTCAAATCAGTGGCCTAAATGGTACACATTGTAATCAACCTCTGTGGTCAAATCAGTGGCCTAAATGGTACACATTGTAATCAACCTCTGTGATCAAATCAGTGGCCTAAATGGTACACATTGTAATCAACCTCTGTGATCAAATCAGTGGCCTAAATGGTACACATTGTAATCAACCTCTGTGGTCAAATCAGTGGTGGCCTAAATGGTACACATTGTAATCAACCTCTGTGATCAAATCAGTGGCCTAAATGGTACACATTGTAATCAACCTCTGTGGTCAAATCAGTGGCCTAAATGGTACACATTGTAATCAACCTCTGTGGTCAAATCAGTGGCCTAAATGGTACACATTGTAATCAACCTCTGTGATCAAATCAGTGGCCTAAATGGTACACATTGTAATCAACCTCTGTGGTCAAATCAGTGGTGGCCTAAATGGTACACATTGTAATCAACCTCTGTGATCAAATCAGTGGCCTAAATGGTACACATTGTAATCAACCTCTGTGGTCAAATCAGTGGCCTAAATGGTACACATTGTAATCAACCTCTGTGATCAAATCAGTGGCCTAAATGGTACACATTGTAAACAACCTCTGTGGTCAAATCAGTGGCCTAAATGGTACACATTGTAATCAACCTCTGTGATCAAATCAGTGGCCTAAATGGTACACATTGTAATCAACCTCTGTGATCAAATCAGTGGCCTAAATGGTACACATTGTAATCAACCTCTGTGATCAAATCAGTGGCCTAAATGGTACACATTGTAATCCCTCTGTGATCAAATCAGTGGCCTAAATGGTACACATTGTAATCAACCTCTGTGGTCAAATCAGTGGCCTAAATGGTACACATTGTAATCAACCTCTGTGGTCAAATCAGTGGTGGCCTAAATGGTACACATTGTAATCAACCTCTGTGATCAAATCAGTGGCCTAAATGGTACACATTGTAATCAACCTCTGTGGTCAAATCAGTGGTGGCCTAAATGGTACACATTGTAATCAACCTCTGTGGTCAAATCAGTGGCCTAAATGGTACACATTGTAATCAACCTCTGTGATCAATTCAGTGGCCTAAATGGTACACATTGTAAACAACCTCTGTGGTCAAATCAGTGGCCTAAATGGTACACATTGTAATCAATCTCTGTGATCAAATCAGTGGCCTAAATGGTACACATTGTAATCAACCTCTGTGATCAAATCAGTGGCCTAAATGGTACACATTGTAATCAACCTCTGTGATCAAATCAGTGGCCTAAATGGTACACATTGTAAACAACCTCTGTGGTCAAAAAAAAAGTATATATATATTTTTTTTCCACATGCTTTTCGTGTAAAACCTGTTCAATACAAAGTGTTGGTGCATTATCCTACTTTGCTTTATTTCTCATTCCCCAGGACAAGGATGGGGAGGTGAGCTACCACGTCAACTCGTGGGCACCCCGCGACTTTGAGCTGCAGCGCATCGTGGATCGCATCCGGGAGACCCGCGACGCCAACCCCGATTACGGCCCTTGGGAGAGGTACATCGTGGAGGGGCAGCAACTCCTGCAGGCCCAGGAGGCCAACTTTGAGCGGCCCCCGACCGAGACGGATCGTCTGTACATGAACATCGGCGACAACCAGGTCAGTGCATGCTGGGTGTTGTCCAAAGAGCTGTCGGGCACGAGCTGGCTGGGTCACTAAACCCAAACACCCCTATGTCCATGCAGCAGCTTAGGCCCTGTATCAGATGGAACCGACCCCCCTTTTTTCAGTCTTTTTTTTTTTCCTGAGGGTGCCAGAATGATCAATTTAATGATCGTGGGCCCCAAACAGAAGAAGAAGAAAATAAATAAGCAACAACAAAAAAAGATGACAGAAAACCCTCCAAGGTTTGTTGCAGAGTATGGCAACAAGCCCTCTTGTGCTTTCCTGCCCTCCCCAGTGTTCTGGAAGCAACATTCCTGATTCCATTTTCCAGGAATCTTCCTCGAATCTCTTTGTGGTGTGTAGCCATTGGTGTTATCAAGGTGTGTGTGACACCTGGAAACTTCTTGTGGAATGCTTTGCCTTGATTGATGGATGGATTGATATTTCATTGAAATAATAAGGTAATTGATTGATTTTTTTTAATAATAATTTGTTCATTGATTCTGAAAGGCTGCAACCAGAATGTTGCTGTGGATTTCCTCACTGCTTGGCCACAGGATTACACTGGAGGTTCAAAATGTGCCTTGCTGCATTCTTTGTGTGGTGATGGTGAAGAATACATGACAATCATTATGGTTTTAGGGGTGTAAGGTCAGCAGTTTTTTTACTTGGTGACACACACTCACACACGCATGCACACGCACACACACATACACACACACACACACACAAAACAAAAAACAAAAAAATTATAACAAGTATATAGATTTATTGACCAATGTGTAGACTGGCACAGAGGTATCGCATTTGCCTCGTGTCAAGTAAAACCGAGTTTGAACCTGGGTACAGGGAATGTTTTCTCTCACTTTACACTAGGCCTTACGGTCTGAACATGGAGTCTTTCGGATGAGGCGATAAACCAAGGTCCCATGTGCCCATGCACTTAGCACACGTTCAACCCAGTGGTCATGAAAAAATTGTCATTTGGTCAAAATTTACCACCCCTCCCTTTCCTTCCTCGTCAGTCATGCAATTTTTTTTTTTTTTAATGGGGTGGCGCGCCTCTGCCTGCGACGCGCTCTCCAGGTGGGAGCAACCCGAATTTCACAGAGACGCCTCTGTGACTATGAAGTAGCTACTACCTAAATACCTTCATGAATCCCCCCTACAGGTGATTGAGGTCCAGCACCCGGAGCCTCGCGGAGGAGCCCCCCGCCGCTTCAACACACAAAAACAAACATTTATTATAGCAAGTGTATTGATTTATTGACCGATTCATTCATCAACAGGTGATTGAGGTGCAGCACCCGGAGCCTCGAGGAGGAGCCCCCCGCCGCTTCGACATCCCCTCTGTGCAGTACGGTGTGATGGGCGCGGGCAGGCCGGTGCGCAGCGAGATGTCGCGACACGACTTCGCCAGTCGCTACAACATCGCCGCCTGTGACATGGAGTTTGACCAGGTGCTCGAGTCCATCGTCGGCAACCGCAAAGACAGTTTCATGTTCGTGCGCGGCGTGTCCGACTATATCAACGGTCAGCACAACAAGGAGTGGATCCCCTACGCCTCCCTGACCGCGGCCGCTGCCACCAAGACCATCATCAAGTGCCTGCATAATCCCCTCATGGACGACTTCTGAGCTGCTCAAGGGGGGTTGAGTTACAGGTGTTAGTCTGAATCAGTTTGGCTTGTCATTTTCGTAATCCTCAGATGGACGATTTTTGAGCTCTTATAGGTTTTTTGAGTTCCAGGGGTTAGTTCGAATAGGTTAGTTTGTGGTTCAAGCAGGCATGTCATTTTGGTAATCCTCAGATGGACGATTTTTGAGTTCCAGGTGTTAGTCTGAATCAGTTTGTGGTTCAAGCAGGCATGTCATTTTGATAATCCTCAGATGGACGACTTCTGAGCTACCGTACCTAGAAAAGCCAGAGTCGGAATTGGTTAGTTGTAAAATCAGGCATGTCATTTTCCGTAATTTCTTAAGTTTAGGTTATGGAGTTTCACTAAGGCCAATAATCCTATAGATAAAAGGGGTTTGAGTTACAGGTGTTAGAATTAGTTAGTAGTACAATTGGCATGTCATTTTACATACTTTTGGGGGTTTATCTTTTCTTTTTTTTAGTGTAGGTTTTGGAGTTTCACTAACTTACGCCCAATATCAAATGCCTGTGTAATCCACAGATTGATGATTTTTAAAGCTGCTTTGTTTAGACAGAACATTTTCATCAGTACGATAGAACAGTTTAATTCAAGCTTCTTTTTAATCTTCCAGGAATTATGGCCTGCCTGTTATAGGAAAGCCTACATCTTAGCTGATAGGTGCGTTTGATGGCAGTCATCTGTTAGTGAAATGACTACTGGTTTATTGGGATGCCTGTTATTGGAAAGCCTACATCTTAGCTGATAGGTGCATTTGATGGCAGTCATCTGTTAGTGAAATGACTACTGGTTTATTGGGATGCCTGTTATTGGAAAGCCTACATCTTAGCTGATAGGTGCGTTTGATGGCAGTCATCTGTTAGTGAAATGACTACTGGTTTATTGGGATGCCTGTTATAGGAAAGCCTACATCTTAGCTGATAGGTGCGTTTGATGGCAGTCATCTGTTAGTGAAATGACTACTGGTTTATTGGGATGCCTGTTATTGGAAAGCCTACATCTTAGCTGATAGGTGCGTTTGATGGCAGTCATCTGTTAGTGAAATGACTACTGGTTTATTGGGATGCCTGTTATTGGAAAGCCTACATCTTAGCTGATAGGTGCGTTTGATGGCAGTCATCTGTTAGTGAAATGACTACTGGTTTATTGGGATTTTTTTTTTTAACGGTACAGTGTATTTTAATGAAGAACACAGTTCAAAGCAACTCAGTATATGCCTGCTTTTTTTTTGCTTTTTTTTTTAAAGACCTTTTTTAATCACATGGTTTGAATGGCGGAGATGATGGTTGTAAATTTGATTCTTTTTGGTTTTTTAATATTGATTATATTTTTAAACGTAATAGATATGTACTCACCCAGCAACGCATGACATGATTCAGCACAGGGAACAGTAAAGCTCTGGAAGGAGAGGGGTGGGCTCTGTCCGTCAGAAGTTTTATGTCCCAGATATTTGATTATTATTATAATCCTCTAACAAGTTCACTCTCTGACAGCTATTATGCTGATGCATTTTTTATCAATAACTTTTAAAATGTTAAACACCGTAGAGAGAGAGATTAAAATAATAGAATGATCGTTTGTGTATGCTTCAGATAAATTATTCTCTAGAAATCAATGCAGTTGCTGTTTCTGAAATATAATTTTTATTCTTCTTTTTTTTTTTTTTTAATGCATCAGATTCTTTTTTTCTTAAATTGCAACACTTGCTGTTTCGTTCTTGAATTAAATTTCTTTTTGTGTTTCAAAAATGAAAGCAACTTGTGTATTATATTAATCTGTAATTTATCAAAATGAAAAAAAGAGCGATTTTTTTTTTTAAAAGGCAAGTCTATTGTATAAATTGTTTTGAGAAAAAAATCGCATTTTCTGCCATTTGAAGCAAATGTTTGTGCCTTTAATATTTATTATTTGTTCTTATTTAACATTACAGCTACCGCTACTATGGTAACCATTAGAAATATGCCTTGCGTACAGATAAAGGGTTATGGTTGTATTTTCACCTGTTTTAATACTTAAATTTTATGATTATCATTAATTTGTTTTAAGGCGCTTTGAGCGAGAGGAAAAAAAGACTGAGATTTTACCCCCACCATGGTCTAGTATGAATGAGAGAAAAGTGCGCTTGTGTTGTGCGTTTCATTAGTGTGATGTGTTGCACTAGTGTGTGTGTACCGACCCTCTCTGCTTCCAAAGCTAACCTCAAGACCCACCTGTTCCCCCGTCATTAAAGCTCCGCTCTCTTTCTCTTTCTCTCTCTTGCCATTAGGTCTGTTTCTGCTGTATTCCATTCATGTCATCCGTGTGTGTTTTGTATTGTATTGCGTTTTCGTTTGAATGCGTTATGAATGCTAACGTGTGTGTGCGCTTTGATTTGATTTACATCAAGATTCAGCGCCGTATGAATACTGTATGTTGTTGTTGTTGAATTGTGTCCTGGGCAAGGGGAAATGCTCAGTGAAGATTCACTTGTACACTGATAAATTAACAAATGCACTGATTACGGAAGTACAGCAAAGACAGTAGCTAGTTATGTGCCTAACGGAAAATGATACACTGTTGTTAGAACTGCAATATTGTCGTCTTCCCCCCTACTCCCCCCCTCCTTCATCCCCATCTTCCACACTCTCCATCTACCACCCCATCCCTCCCCACCCCCCACCCCCTTTCCCATCTATCCACCCTTGCCTTACTGAAAATCTTTTCTTGTATCTTCAGTTTGTGTGCGTGGTCCATGCGATTATTTTTTGGTTGTGTTACCTTTTTCGTCCTCATGTTCGTTGGCTTACAGTAACATTTTATTTTTGGTTGTGTCAAGTTTTTGTTCCCCATGTCCGTCGATTTATAGCAACAAAACATCTATGTTCATGAGTATTTTTGTGAGGTTTAACAAAATTCGTGATTATATTGCGAGTCAGTATGTGCTAATTGTTTGTTTGTTTTTTTGTACCTCGATTGCGATTCATTTTGTGTGTGTGTTTGCTTATTTATTTGTTCACATGTCTCACACTTGTCTCAGCTGTTTTGCCTTTAACCCTGTGTAATCCTCACTAAAAATGAAAAATGAAGCATGGAAAGTTTGTTTGTGTTTATCTCATGGAGAACCTGGGATTTGTTTGAAGATATGGGAGCGGTTTGTGTGTTGGGTTTTGTGTATCAATGTTCTAAAAGACTTATCCACACGTGAATCCACACAAGTGCACACACACACACACACACGCATGCTCACCTTGGCTTAAGGTTGACTTGTGTCAGACCAATTGACAAAGGCTAGAACTCCAAGGCTACATCAAAATGTTGTTATGCTCTGCATAGTGGGGATTGTCTTTAGCCATGACAAGCTCCTAGCGTAACATCATCAGTCTCCAAAATCCTCCGAAGTCGGAGTGTGGCTGCTCACGTGGCGGGGTAATCAAAGAACGGTCACACACGTAATGTTCTCATCTAGTGCATTTTGTGCCATAGTGTTCAAGTGCTTCGGCTGTTTGGATGATCCATGGAGTCTTTTAGCCAGGGTACAACAACAACACATGCATGCTAATGCATACACACAGGCATACACACAGGCATACACAAATAGTTGAGTGAAGACTACAGTAATTAATGGAAACATCACTCAAGAATGAAGAGTGACTGGAATCATTTTTTGCAATGTTAATCGGATTTTTGCCTTTTCCTTTTTTTCCCCTTGTTGTTTATTGGTTTGCAGTTTTCTGGCAGCATGTAGAATTCAAGTTTTTCTATAAAGTTTGTTCTGCTTTTTTTTTTTTGCTTTTTGTTCTGACTGCGACTGCTGTTACAAAAACACAAAAGGCACAGAATGATCAGCGATGGGAGACAGAATGTAGTCATGCTTTTCTTGTTAAGAATTTGTCAAATTTGTGCAAGTTCATTTGTTACCTTTTTGCTAGATAGTCACTCGTTCTTTTTGTTTCTACTCGTATGTACGATCTGCATGCTTTTTTGTTTAGAAAACAACATTCAGGCTTGTTTTGAGGTAGAATTTGCTTGGTTTGCTCTATTTGTTGTTGTTATAAACACGCATGCTTGTATTCAATATTACTCTTTTATCTTTTTTTTTCTTCCGTTTCCATTTGGGGACTTCTGATGTTGCCAATGTTTTTTTGGGGGGTGAGGGGGGGATGTTTTTTCTAAAATAATGTTTCATACTAAGCTCTGCACCTTTAACAATTTCAGGCACTTTTAATATAAATGTATTTATTTATCGATTTATTTAAACATCAAAATTATGTAGCAAGGCGATTATTACAGAACAAAAATGGAGCAGAATTTATTGTATGTGAGGAAAGATGAAGGCAGTTGTGGGGGGAGGGGGGGGGGGAGTAAGAAAGGCATCTTTCCCCCCCAAGATCCTCCATTATTTTCCATTCCTTGCTTACTTGCCGGTTTTGTTCTATTGATTGTCTTGCACAAAAAGGTGAACTGAATAAGCCTAAACCCAGGCTTGAAACAGAATTTGCATAGGATATGAAACATGATGGTGTAATAAGCAGAGATGAATTAAGAAAAATGTTTTTTGGTCCTCTTCGTAAGCTCTGAGCTGAGAAAAAGGAATGCAAAGATGCATAAGATATATTTTTAAACAATATCATAAAATTATCATGTCATTAAAATATGCTTTTGTGTTTAGCAGAAATTGTATAATTTATTGTGCTATTTCGCCAACCCAACAAAACGGAAATCTCTATATAGCCAACAGGAAAGGAGACCTTGATAGTCGGGAGAGGCTTAGCTTAGAAATAATCGGAGTATTCACGCTTCAGGGCATGGTTAAACAAGTGTTGGTTAACAATTGGGTTATATTTATTTATTTGTATGCCACAAACAGACGTTATTTTAGAAAGTGGATTTGAACTGTATCAGGAACTGTTGTGTTTTCTTGTTTTGTTTTATTTGTTTAAACTAAATACATGATTTGTGACTTTGAAAAGTGAAATGTTAGCCAAAACAAACCCAAACTAACAGGGTTGTGATTTTTTTTTTTAATTCAAACCGTTCACTTTAAAGAATCTCTTGATTTTTTCCCACAAATAAAGTTAATATTAATTATGTCAAGAGTGTGTTGCTTGGGTGATTTTCATCGCTTATGTCCGGTTTCTTCTAAGTCGTAGTTTTATGCGTTGGTATTTCCATAGATTTTGTTCTGCTTGTTCCTTGTATCATTTTAGTCACTCCTTACCTAAATGACGCCGACGTCCATTGCATGCTTTCATAACTATCTCCTGTGGAGTGCAGTGTTTGTTCTGTCAGTAGTCGGAAATTTTGTTTGATTGTTTTATAACTTGGATTTTGTCAGTGAAATTCAAAAACCTTGTATCTCAATGTTGGTAATTTTGAGTAAAATGAAAAAAACTTTTAAAAATTAACCATGTTTACCACAATTGATTAACTATGATGAATATGTTGTTCAAAACATTGCAAGTTTATTCTTGCATTTTGTTAAAATTACTTCTTTTTTGGGGGGTTTTGTTCTTAACTAGATCTGAATTTGGGACTTACGAGTGTTTCTTCTATTTACACAACCTCATTTACCCCAGATAGAAAGTCGTTATGAGCTTTTGGTGGAAGGTGGCGGGAAAAAATAGAGAGCTGACTATGTATCTAACAAAAAAAAGATCGAGATACGAGGTTTTTGAATTTCACCGACGATTTGTTTTTTTGCAGTAGTGCCTGTGCCAATAGCTAGTCCGCTTCATGCTTGTTTAGAGTTGCGGGTTTGACAGATGGTGCAATTTGCTTTTGTTTTAAATTTGCAAAGAATTTGTTTTCTGTGGTTAAATGGAAAACCAATCAGATACGGACAGATATGGAGAAATATATTTTGTGGTTACATTTAGAAACATTCCATTTAACTGGCAAATACCATGGTTTCTGTATATAATATGTGAATATCATAAGTCCATACAGCGGAATCTTAAAATTTAAAAAAAAAGGTTATTTTTTTATTCAAATTATATTGTTACTTTTGCTTGGTTGTCCGTTATCTGGATTAAATACCTTATTTTTCAGGCTATAAGGCGATACCCTTTTCCCCAGACCAAGACCCCTGCGCCTTATAATATGAATAATAAATTAGTAAGAAAATATAACAACAAAATATAAATTTTGTGTAAAATTTGTGGGGTTCGCCTTATAGTCCGAAAAATACGCTATGCGACGATTCTGTTAAAAAAATTTATTTCAGGGAAATTATGCGTTGTGATGATGGATTTATACAACAGCAAAAAATATTTTGTGAGCAATTTGTTGACACCATGTTGTGACTTGGGGAGGGGACATTTCTGTTGTTGAGTTGAATTTCCATTAACAATATGTGATCAGTCAAGCGTTGAATATTGTTTTGCCACTCTGCCTTTTAGTATCACGAGTATGAAAAAGATAATAATATAATGATGCAGAAAAATAATCATAACAAATTGTTGAATTTGTTTTAGAACAAAAGTCCTTTATCTTTAGGAGCATTAAGAAATTGTTAATAAACCAGCAACTGCCTTCAGAACGATGCCTTTTTAGTAATAAGCATTAATAAAAAGAAAACCAATAAAAAAGATAATAATAAATTGCACAGTTGTTTTAGAGGTGCGGGCTGTCTACTGTATAAAAGAGCATGTGCTTAGTAGAAAGTAGGACATTTCAAAATGCTGGCACCGAAGTTTTTCGTCTACAGTGTGGAGAATTTCGCAATTATTGTACGACTTTTTAACTCGCAATTAATCACTGATTGGCTAGAAGCTATTGCACATTAATTTTAAGCACAAATGTTACTAGAAAATGTAGTTTTAAAGCGCCATTTGACTGTTTTGTTATATACTGCACACATGATGTACTAAATTCAATCAAATGCTTACAAATGTATTACATTTAACTGCTTTGAGGTTTTGTAGCATGCCACTTTGCAAAGCAAATTGTGTATCTTTTCAAAGATGAATATTCGTTGCAAAAGTAAAAACAAAACAAAAAGGCTGCCCATTAAACAAGAAAATTAGATCAAAGTTGATGTAGACAAAATTAAAATGTTAATGGTCACCACAATACTTGATGTAAAAAGATTTGAATAAAATGAAATTAGGACATCCGAAAAACAACTGTTTTCAAAACACAATCGCAATAAAAGAAACAAAAATTGGGGAAAATAATTATCTTCTGAAAAATCAAAGCTAAAAATAGATTCAAGACAAATTCCTTATACAGAAAAGAAATTGCCCCTTTTAATTCAGGGAAACATATTTTAATCAAAACTTTAGAAAAGTAGTCAAAAGAAAGCTGTCGAAAAAAAATGCAATGATTTTTAAACTAAGTGAAAAAGGGGGATTAATGAATATCAATCTATTGAAAAATTAATAACAAACTATAAATTAAAAAATATATATATGTTGAAAGTAGACAGGATTATTCTAGTCCCAACATGATTATTGATTGTGAAGTATTTGTGTAAAAATAACCCTATCTCATGGGAAGATGGATGCTTAGCAGTGTTTCAGTAACCACCGGTACAAAAATCGCAGTAGTTAGCAAAATGGCAGTAGTTAGCGAATAGTAATCTTTTGAGTATCATCTTATACAGAAATTGTGCATGCAAGAAATGGTGATTGTGATAATGTTATTGACTGCATTTTAGAATAAACTCTTACTGCTTTAACTCATTCATGGTTGTTTGTTTTAATGATTTACGTACGTTTGTCTTTGTTGGGTTTTTTTTCAATATCATTATGTACCTACATAACATTTGTGCATGCACAAACACACATAGCGCATTTACACAAATGGCACACACATGCACATATAATAATTATATACACACACTAACATGGGTGCTCCTGGGAAATTTCAAAAATCCTGCAAGGCAGGGGGTCCAGGGGCCGCCCAGATAGCAACTTGACTTAAACAATCCTGGTAAAGGCATGTCAATATTTATCTATTTCATTTCTGTATATTCTACACATGGCGAGAAAACCGACAATACCAGTTATAAATAGGAAATTCGTGCTTCTCACATTGTCATATCTGGTGACGACCGGCTCCAGGCAATTTAAAAAAATCCTACATTTTCAGGACATCCTGGCTGATCAGGTAGCACCATACACTGAGCGACACATACTTGCACACACAACTCACACACACATGCACACACACACAAAACCATAGATTAGTCACTGCTCGGTAGTTTTATTACTCCAGCATCATGGTAGACAATGCAACAAGACACTACAGCAGAAAACAGTTCACAACATGATCATCGTCATCAAAGTCATGCGCAAGGTGAAAACAAGATGATTATAGTTTATCATAAGATATATATCATTTTATTATATATTTTGTTTCATTTCAATCTGTAACAACGAACGCTTCGAAAATGTTTCAAGTGTCCTACCGAAAACAAGACAAAACGAAAATCAGTTGGAAGAAACGAGTTTTCAGATGTTAATAATCCAATCTGAATTGTTAACAAAAGAAAGAGAGAGAGCATTAAAAAGGATGGGCGATGCACATTTTTGTACAGTAATGAATATAATCTAATCAATACGAAAAACAAATTTTGACATATTCATACTTCTGAAAATAACATTACTAAGGACAATGCCACGCTCCAATCATGATGAAATGGACGCCATTGTTTTTTCTCCGTTTATGTACAAGAAATGGCAATGACAAAAATTCCTGTAGATCTGAACAGAAACAGATCGATTGCACTGAAAAATCAGGTGAGAGTATAGACACGCACACGCACCCACACGCATATGTACACACAGGCGCACACCCACGCACGCACACACACAAGCACACACATACACTACAGAATTTCGTACTATGCTTTCGCAACACACCAAATCAATCCCTTACATGCACACGGCATGACTGCATGCATTCACACAGATACGCGCACACCACATGAACAAACATTTCTTTCACACACACACACAATGTACAAATGCCACACACATAAACACTAAAGACCCCCCCCTCACTTCTGGCACATCTACTTCATTTGCTTTAGACATAATTACGTATTTCATGGTTTACTTTCTTGAATCTATTAAAATGTTCCACATCCCACCTCTGACCCTCCTCCCAACCCCTTTCCTTTTCAGCACACACACACTTCGTCAATGTTAAATATTTTTTGTAAAATCAGAACTTACTATGTGGTACCAAACAGAATGTAGTACAAATAAGACCAGGTCCCTGACCTTCAGAAAATCATCCAAAATGAGGTCTTACAAGGGAGGGGTCTGAGAAGGGAGGTCATTTTAATACTTGCAAAGGAAGGGCATATGTCTCAGAGAAGTAGGTCTTATATGGGAGGGAGTCTTATAATGGGAGGTCTTATAAGGGAGGGTCTTATAAGGGAGGTAATTTTAATACTTTGCAAAGAAGGGCAATGTCTCAGAGAAGTAGGTCTTATATGGGAGGGAGTCTTATAATGGGAGGTTATAGGGAGGGGTCTTATAAGGGAGGTAATTCTTAATACTTGCAAAGAAGGGCAATGTCTCAGAGAAGTAGGTCGTATATGGGAGGGAGTCTTATAATGGGAGGTCTTATAAGGGAGGTTCCACTGTACAGCTGAAACATAGGAAGTAGCCAACCCCCATCCTTCCAATGCTGGTAATGATCGAGGAGGATTAAGACCACTTCCGTGTGAGCCAGCGTGTCACGCTTGACAGTGACCTCCACATAGCGGAGGAGGCAACTGCTATACAGGATAGCTGGGCTGAAATTTGTTTTCTTTAAACATATTCTGAATTCCAAACTGCAATTAACCCATTGCACTTTCATTGAAAATAAAACGCACCAAAAACTGTTCTTATACTATACAGCCAAACATGTTTTTTCTTAACTCACTCGGGACTGGCCGAATTATTTCCCCTTGTTCTGTGGGGACTGGGCATTTGACTAGGTTCGTAAAATAATAACCAAAACCAAGTTATGAAGAGTTAGGCATCAATATTTTCAGAAAAGATTAGCAACACCATGCACTAAACGATCGTAAAATATCAGATTCCTTACCTTCGTCGTTTGTCTCCTGTTGACGAAAACAGCTAACACATAGAAAGAAGGAATATTTCACATTCCGATCTTTGACCCCCCTCTACAACCAAACCTGAATGTAAAGTCTGCAATGATTGGTTGATTTCAAGAGAGGCAAGGTCAAAGCAAACTGAAAATAGGTTATGACGTCGCACCGGAAAGCTGGTTACACGCCAGAAATCAAAACTTCTTGAAAACTCTTATGAGCCGGATCCGGGCCATTCGTCCTAAACGGTTGTGCGAGCCATGAGCCGGATCCGGCTCATTCGCCCCGAGTGAGTTAAAATTGCATACACCTGCTTGAATCATATATTTGTTATTCGTGTCATATAAAACCTTTGTACAGTGGAACCTCCCTTATAAGACCTCCAAAAATCATCCAAAATGAGGTCTTATGAAGGAGGGGTCTTAAAAGAGGTAATACTTACAAGGGCAATGTCTCAGAGAAGTAGGTCTTATGTGGGAGGGAGTCTTGTAATGGGAGGTTCCACTGTAATGGTTTTTAAAGGGCAATAAACATTTATTCTGATATGATCATAGATGCAGTCAGATGTCCTCCGAAATAAATGCTAACTTCTTTCTTTCTTCTTTCTTCTACAAATTTAAAGTGAATTCCATATCCACCAAATTCGTTTGAATACGCCTAAAATAATAACAACAACAAGACTAATAGTAAAAACAATAATAGTTAAGTAATTTTTACAACTGAATGTCACGTAATCATGTATGTATGCGTATGGATTAGTAAAGTAATGGATTCTGGATACCTTTTCAAGACACAATCTGTATCCTGGTTCACTAACTTTTGGTACAAAATAAGAGTAATAATATTGTACACATGTAGTAATAATAATAAAATAATAATACACCAGCTACAAGCAAGGCCGTGCCCCTGTATAAGTTAAACATAATACACCAAACTCATACACAAACCATAATTGGTCGCAACAAAGACTTTACAAATAAATAATCGGACATATATACAACAAACTAGTCACAACTCAAATGAAAACCAAACAGGCATCTCCGTTAATAGTAAGATGCGCGCTAGCCCCTGATTTCCTTTAAACAAATAGCATAACAAAAGCCAATCGTCAAAAACAAAAACAACAGAAAAAAGCTGCACTTTTTCTATTCAACATAAACACTTTCAAACTCTCTCAACAACAAAATATGATAACACTAGAGGCTTATAGTATGTTATAGCCAGCTTTTTCCCCCCCTTTTCTATCTTACACAGAAGCAGATACAATATTCAACTAAAGCGACTCAATCAAATTACACGGGGACAGTGAGAGCTCTCGAACTGACTAGCAAAAGCATTACATGATACACTGTGCTGCTGACCGATACAAAATAAAATATGCAAACATGGCTCTGATGTTTTCAGTGAACAAACGCAAAGCTATCACTTCCTGCTGCCATGGTAATATGTCTTTCACACTTATAATGTCCTTTCCTTACCCTCTCCTCTCTCACACACATACACATACACATACACAAACACACACACACACACACACATACTAACACACACATACACACACACACACATCACACACACACACACACACACACCACACGACACACACACACACACACAATACCCTCTCCTCACACATAAAACACACACACACACACACAAAGTACGTCCAGTTTGGATGACAATGTTTTGAACCCAAGACTTATAGACTTTTTTCTTGTAGCGTAGAAGAAGCCTGAACTCATTTTGCACTCCAAAGTGGCACCACCTGCTTTGCAAAATGTCAATAATAAAAAAAGCGTTTTTGGTTTCTCAAGTTCTTAGCCAACCAGACTTAAAATCTGAGCTCCAAATATGAACACGGTGACCAAATGAGTTTGCCTGAACTTTCCATCATAACCCTTGATATAATGGTCAAATTAAGAGCAAAAGGAGCCTGAGAAAAGCCCTGTCTTCAGGCAGACCACTGCCTGAACCAGCATCAAATTGCCTGAATTCAGGCTTCAGGCACACCCACATGCACCCCTGCATTTGGGCTCAAATCCTGATGAATCAATATCTAACTATCTCAACAGGCTTAGGGGCTTCCATCTTGAGAATATCTATGCATTCTATACGTGCAAACCTGACTACAGGCTCAGCATGATTCATAACCCTGAACATCTGTGGTTTAACGAGTCTTCGATAGTATCCCTCTTTCCCATCAAAACCTTTCTGACAGGTTTAGGACACCATCGAAGCATTCATACGTTTCGAAAGAAGGACATGCAACAGGGAGGAAAAGCAGCGCGGGCTTTAAAGATAAAACACCAGGTCCTGAGAAACAAGCTTCTGTGATCTACTCCACTACAACACAAAACGTACAAGCGCAGCATTCATCCACTCATCCATTGAACAAAGTATTCCACGCATTTCAAAGCACTTAAACTAAAGGTGGACCCTGACGGATGAGTTTTTGCATGAAACACGTCAAGATCACCAGAAAGACAGCCTTTTTCAAGGATCGGAACACTCACTTTGCTCTGGTTTCCTAGAAATCAAACCGTCAAAACTGCGATTCCTCCTTTGGCGGAGATGCCTGAGAGAGTAGCCATTTTGGATGGGGTGGGTGGAGGTCACTCATTGTGGTTGAAGCTTTTTCTTTTTTTGTAGTGCAGTAAAAAAAAAAAAAATTTTAAAGGAGCTATTTCCTTTGTTGCCAGCGAAACTCCTTTAGATAAACTGTATACATTTTTTAAAAATTAAAAATAAAAAGGCTTGTATTGCGAAAATTTTCGTGCAAACGATTTGGCGGCCATTAGAAAAGAGACGGCACACGCCTTCTCTTTGGGTGAAAGAAATTTGACTTCCAGCACCTCTGCCAAGGAGGAATCGCCGATTTGACGGTTAGATTTCTAGGAAACCAGAGCAAAGTGAGTGTTTGCAATCTCTGTAAAGGGTGTTTTCCCTGTGATCTCGACGTGTTTCTTACAAAAACTCATCCGTCAGGGTGCCCCTTTTAACAAGTTAACGCTCGCCAACAACACAAAGCATTATCATGAACCAAGTAAAGCATTATAATACTAGACTTACATTTTGACTAATGCACTACAAACAAATGACTGAACGGAGATTTTGCAGACTTCATTAATTCCCGGACAAAGACCAGCAGCAAACAAACGAAACGTTTGACGGAGTTCATTCATTACACAGCTAGCTGTCTTGCAGATCAAGTACAATTTCAAAAGACAGCACTACATTTCAAAACTATGCCCTTTATCACAGCAAGGGCTTTGAATCTTTTTTTCTCTCTCATGTGCATGCATGTATGCACACAAATCTCTCTCTCCCTCTCTCTCTCTCTCACACACCACACACACACACACACACACACATTCAGCATACAAGTCAAAGATTGCATGTGTCTACACAATCCATTTCCCAAAGGAAAATGCTTTGCCAGACCGTTTCATGTCTGCCAGGCATGGTAATGGAGGAAAAGCATTTTTCTCTGAAAATATATGGGGGTTTCAGGGGACATTGTTTAATGGTGGTCTCAATGGGAAAAGAGCCCTTTATGGTGATCAGGGGACATTGTTTAATGGTGGTCTCAATGGGAAAAGAGCCCTTTATGGTGATCAGGGAAACTGTTTAATGGTGGTCTCAATGGGGTACAGAGTCCTTCATGGTGATCAGGGGACATTGTTTAATGGTGGTCTCAATGGGAAAAGAGCCCTTTATGGTGATCAGGGAAACTGTTTAATGGTGGTCTCAATGGGAAAAGAGCCCTTTATGGTGACCATTGGAACTTTAATGGTGGTCTGTTATGGGAAAAGAGCCCTTTATGGTGATTCAGGGAAACTGTTTAATGTGGTCTCAATGTGGTCTTATACTGGAAACAGAGCCCTTTATGTGGTGATCAGGGGACATTGTTTCATGGTGATCAGGGAAACTTCTAATGGGATAATGGAGCCCTTTATGGTGATCAGGGAAACTGTTTATGTTTCAATGGGACATTGTTTCATGGTGGTCTTTATGGGATACAGAGCCCTTTATGGTGATCAGGGAAACTGTTGTTAATGGTGGTCTCAATGGAAAAAGAGCCCTTTATGGTGATCATGGAGAACTGTTTAGATGGTTGTCTCAATGGGAAAAAGAGCCCTTTATGGTGAGCAGGGAGCAATTCCTCCCGAGGCGAGGACAAATATTTAAAAAAATGTTAAAACATTGTGAAATCAGGAAAGGGCATCTCTTCCCCCAAAGCTTAAACCAACCCGCGTTTCTGACTGTGTTTTTGTCTACCATTCACTTTTTCTCTGAATTTCATGATATATCCTCCATGCAGAGTACCAATGCCTGGGACGGTATTTCACGTTGAGATAGCATGAGACTTAGCATGATGCTAACTTAGAAGCTCTTCCAATTTTCTATAGGATTGTCCTATAGGACTTTTAGGACTTTTGGGAGAGCTTCTAAGTTAGCATGATGCTAAGTCTCATGCTATATCTCAACGTGATAACAGGCCCTGGACTGCAATGCTTTTCTGATACAACTTTACTACACCGCACAACATGGAAACGAAACGCAGCATTGTACAATCTGGTCATCTGGCGCGCAAAAGACCAGTTTGTGGTTAGAAACACTCAAGACCTGGCTTAATATAAACCATGCACACAAAGGCTCTAGCCACAGCATTGTGTTGGGGGTCAAACAGCACATTTCTGGGGGAATCCAAAGAAAAACAAAAGCACTGGCCAAGTGCAAACCTCCGCAAAACCTCTCCCGCTGGGAACGAATGCACGTTCGTCGCCTGAAGACTAATCCAGGTCAAAGCATGGCTTGAAGCATGAAGCAAGACTACGGTCATGCAAACAGTTTTTACACACAAAATAACAACACCTGTGCATATTTTGAGGAGTGTCTTGAATTTGTCAGAGAAGAGATTTTAAAAACGGACAACAAAAGCTTTCTACATAATATTCCAATGACAATCTCCACTAACTCAAAAATCTTGATGGGTTATTTCTAGCAAATCACCCCTACTGTCAAAAAAAATGTCCTTCAAATAATTTCACAACTTATGCAGCAAGTACTAAATATTA
This sequence comes from Phymorhynchus buccinoides, assembly GCA_017654935.2. NCBI lineage: Eukaryota > Metazoa > Mollusca > Gastropoda > Neogastropoda > Raphitomidae > Phymorhynchus > Phymorhynchus buccinoides. The sequence goes on from CM065703.1 coordinate 29,019,821, forward strand.
AGTTTCTGCATCCAAATCCCCTGCCAACTTATTAAGCAATCAGAATCCTGATAAGTAATTAAAAGGTGGGTTGGTGGGTGTGGGGACGACTGGCGAGATCATTTTTTTTTTTTTTTTAAGTTTTACTGTTTCTTTTTCTGTGATTTTTGTCTTGATGAATATTTTTAAAGCGATCTGTATGATAATTCATG